>CM057476.1:76324866-77524866 GCA_030035585.1 Dugong dugon
GTCATGATTTGTTTTTAATTTCCAATTCAAATGGAGACTTCTCAATCCTAATTCTGTTTACCAGGTTGCAAAATTTACTGTGTTTCTACTCCTGTTCTAACATCTCCCTAGATATCTACAGCCTCACTCCCTCCTGAGTCTCCTTGTACATTTCTGCTGATTCCTATTCAGTCTTTTTAGTTGGCTTTTACCCTCCAAGCCATGTCTTGACTCTATTCTTCCTTAAATTCTCCCTGAATAATCTTTCACTTCCATGATTTCATCTTCTCTCAAATTCATATCTTCAGATCTGACATTTCCCTAAACTTCAGACGTATGCTTACAACTGCCCGCTGGAAATTTCCATTTTGACATCCCACAACTACTTCAAAGTCTTTCTCAATCCTAACTCCTAACCCTTCTTCTCTTCCCGTAGTTTCCATCCTGGTTGATGACGTCCCACCACTTGATATTGAAACATAAGAATCACATTTCTCCATCCGCTCAAGGTACCGGCATTCCCTCCAGCTGCTGGGAATGTTATCTATTGACAGCTCCCAGTTGAGTCCCTCCCCAGGAATTGCCTTGAGCTGAAGGGAGCTGTTATACCCAGGGTGACGTCCCTTGCCTGGTGATGTCCCTTCCCTGGTGACAGCCCATATCCACTGGCTGGTGCCTATGGCAGTACAAATGCCTGGTCCACTTGCTTCAATTTACAACACTGCTGACCAGTCATACCAGCTCCAGAGTCCCCCACACGTTGACCATGGCTTCTCTTGCATCTGCACTGCAGTCAGCTTCTCCCTCTGCTGGATCCTGCTGCCCTTACTAACAGCCTTCTTTTGGAGAGCGCTTGCTAATAAATGCTCTGCAGGAAATATCTGAGTCTGTTTCCAAGGGAAGCTGACATACGAGACAATCTCTAATCTGCTGGACTAGGAGGCAATAGAATTTGGCAATATGGGAGAAAATTCTACCTAAAATAGGGCTTTAGGGGCGGGGAGTGTATTAGCCTCTCAGGATTCATTATTTATGACAAACCATTGAGTAGAATCCCCACCTAAAGGCATTGAACAGAGGAAACCCTCACCACATCACACCTTGCATCACCCCACCAAAGCAGGCAGGAATTTGCACAGATCCTAGAAGCAAGATTCCTCAAGTCATAATAAAGCTGGGACCTGCCCTCTGAGACTGCCCTGTTACTTCTACACTCATTTACCTATCTACTTGTGAGGGCTGTGCTCCACAAGGTACTTTAGACAAGGTAACATTTTAAGATTCATTTAGAAACTTTCAGAAATAAAAGAACTGCTTCGTCTGTTTGGAAATACTGCGATGGTTGGTATTATTTACACTGAAGTGTGATAAGACTGTGTCTTGTTATAAGAAGATTTGAATGAGTCACAGCAAGTGACCTCAAGAAATGAAGACAGAAGTGGCTCAATTTTTTTTATTGTACTTTAGGTGAAAGTTTACAGAGCAAATTAGTTTCTCATTGAACAATACACGTATTGTTTTGTGACATTGGCTGCTAACCCCACGACATGTCAACACTCCCGCTTTTCAACCTTGGGCTCCCTATTATCAGCTTTCCTGTCTCCTCCTGCTTTCTAGTCGTTGCTGGTGGGCTTGTGTGCCCATTTAGTCTCGTTTCGTTTTATGAGCCTATCTAATTTTTGGCTAAAGGGTGAACATCAGGAGTGACTTCAGTACTGAGTTAAAATGGTGTCCAGGGGCCATATTCTCAGGGTTTCTCCAGTCTCTGTCAGAGCAGTAAGTCTGGTCTTTTTTTTTTTGTGTGAGTTAGAATTTTCTACATTTTTTTCCAGCTCTGTCCAGGACCCTCCATTGTGATCCCTATCAGAGCAGTCAGTGGTGGTAGCCGGGCACCATCTAGTTGTGCTGGACTCAGTCTGGTGGAGGCTGTAGTACTTGTGGTCCGTTAGTCCTTTGGACTAATCTTTCCCTTGTGTCTTTGGTTTTCTTCATTCTCCCTTGCTCCAGATGGGGTGAGGCCAGTGGAGTATCTTAAATGGCTGCTCGCAAGCTTTTAAGACTCCAGATGTTACTTGCCAAAGTGGGATGTAGAACGTTTTCTTTATAAACTATGTTATGCCAATTGAGCTAGATGCCCTCTGAAACCATGGTCACCAGAAGTGGCTCAATTTTTTGAAGACAGTTATGAAGAGGAACAAAATTATTGCTATTTCTGTTTGCAGAGCCCAAATGACAGTATACACAAATATATGTATTACACTTAGCTGTGATGACTTGCTATAAAATTAGTCATTTAATTTGAGTATTAACAAAATTTAATTATGTAACCTATTATCCTTTGGAAACTCTGGTTGCCTAGTGGTTAAGAGCTATGGCTGCTAACCAAAAGGCTGGCAGTTCGAATTCACCATGCGCTCCTTGGAAACTCTATGGGGCAGCTCTACTCTGTCCAGTAGGGTCGTTATGGGTCAGAATCGGCTTGACAGCAACGGGTTTGGTTTTTTGGTTTATTATCCTTTAGTTTCTTGCCTCTACTGAAGAAAGTTGCTTGTTTTCACTGAGACTGAAAAAGATTTTACTCTGTCTATTCACTGGACCAACAAGCAACATCATGGTAAATGGAAAAATGATTGAAGTTGTTGAGGATTTCATTTTACTTGGATTCACAGTCAATGCCCATGGAAGCAGCAGTCAAGAAATCAAATGATGCGCTGCATTGGGCAAATCTGCTGCAAAAGACCTCTTTAAAGTTTTGAAGAGCAAAGATGTTACCTTGAAGACTAAGATGTGCCTGACCCAAGCCATGGTGATTTCAATCACCTCTATGCATTCAAAAGCTGGATGACGAATAAGGAAGACTGAAGAAGAATTGACGGCTTTGAATTGCGGTATTGGCAAAGAATATTGAATATACCATGGACTGTCAAAATAATGAACAAACCTGTCTTGGAAGAAGTACAACCAAAATGCTGCTTAAAAGCAGGGATGGCAAGACATCATCTCACATACTTTGGGCATGTTATCAGGAGGGATCAGTCCCTGGAGAAGGACATCATGCTTGGTAAAGTAGAGGGTCAGCAAAAAAAGAGGAAGACCCTCAATGAGATGGATTGACACAGTGACTGCAACAATGGGCTCAAGCATAACAACAATTGTGAGGATGGCGCAGGACCAGGCAGTGTTTCGTTTTGTTGTATATAGGGTTGCTATGAGTTGGAACCAACTAGACAGCACCTAACAAAAACGGTATTTGCTGGGTATAGTCTTTATCATCTCCATGTTGAGCACAGTTTTTTCTACACTTTCCTCTTTTCCAAAATCTGTAGTTTGTATTAACAAGAGATTAAAAACAGCAGATACACATTAAGTCCTTTATATACATGAGGCTCTGTACCAAGCATAAATGATGGGTCTAGGAGTTGAATCAAACATTCTGACAGTTTTTAATCACCACAAAATCACCTCTTTGAAGTTATATGGATTTTATTGGAACCCCAAATGAAATAAAAGTGAGAAAATCTGTAGTGAGGGCTGAGTAAGTCCATTACCATTAGGAAATCTTTGTGGGGGTGTTCTAGTCAATAAACAAAAACAGCTAGCTTTTGCTTTTGAATAAGCTACTAATTCTTGACAAGGCTTGGAATCCTATTTCTGTTTTATTTTCCTTTGCCTAAGACACATGTCACTTGTGGTTTTATACATTTTAAGGGAGAAAATATACCAACTTTCCTTAGACAGCATATGGGGTATTTTCTTAGTTGCACTTAATCTGTGTTTCTGATTTTCTATTAAATGTATGTTTACTAAAAAGTTTTTCTCTTTAGACTGAACGTAGAACTGCACTGCTATCATAAAGTTAGAATTTTAAAGAAATCTCTACATTTTCTATTAAAAGTAGTATTAATGTCAATTTTCGAAGCATAGAGCAATATCTCAGCACCAGATTTAAATAAATGAAATACATGAAACATCCAGAAACATCTGCCAGTCCCCAGTGAATACTCTGCAATCAATATGTGCTATCATAAAATTAGAGGTCTTTGCTTAAAATTGCTAGTGCACAGTACCTCATTAACTAACCCAGCCAATCAATTAGAGTCACTGAAAGGAGCATGATAGGACTTTGGGGGAATATAACCATTTTCCTCATTAAACACCAACAAGTCAGTTCTCATACTTTTCTGATAGCATTCTGTTCCCTACATTTTCTCCTGCCCATTAACTATAATCCTAATAATCACATATCTGCTTATAGCAGCCTGGCTTTTTAATTTACTTGCTGTATTACTTTTGAGCATATTTCCCTGGTAGTTAAGATTGTCTTCCTTTGGCAAAAGTGTCAGTCCAAAATAATCTTGCCTTTTATTTGTGAACCTGCTTGAATCTTTCAGGCAGTGCAGTAATAAAATGCGTGGTTGAAAATTTGAGTGAATATGAAATGAACTACTCTGGAAATTGATACAGTGATGAGGTGTATTAATAATGTCAGAATGTATCCTACACATGATACTCTTCTTGGTGTGAGGTGGCTAATGAACTGATTGGACAGGAAATCCCTGGTGAATTGGCAGAGGGCATTGTTTACATGAGCCACTATAATGATGTCTGGGCCAATGCTGAAGAACTTTCTCTGGAGTTTTAACAATAGGATATAAAAATGCCCTGGCAGAGATTATTTACGCAGTGGAGACAGGACTGCACATAAATGAAATAGATCTTACTATTTAGAATGTTTTTCTTAATTTGTGGTGTTTTTGAAGTTGTCTATTTAATAAAGATAAGTTATTTATGTTTGAATCTGTGATTAAATCTTATAATACTGTGTGAGCACATAGTCTTTCTTTTTGTAAATAGGTCTCTTTTCCCCACACTCTCTTTTCCTCTATCAAACCTGTCTCTCCCAATGGAAGGATGTGTGGCCAACTTCAGAATGCAAATAGCAACAATGTCTTTAGGGGGCCTGGATGTTTTCATAGGTGACAAGGTTCCCATATGTGAATTCCAATGAATCATAAAAAGTGCCTAGCGTGTTTTACCTAGAGGGAGTTCAACAGGGAATGATTTTTGTTTATTCATTTGTTTGCTTTATCATTATTTTAATTCGTCCGATGTTGCTGTTGATATACTATTACTCTCACATGAATGAAGTAAAAAAAAAAAGAAAATCAGTATAAATAAAATCAAATATCAGTTGATGTAGCATGTTACTTACAGCACCCTTCATTGAGCAGTCATTTGGGAAAGATGAGTCATTTTGTTTCCCTTACTGTTTTTGTAGGATGTGTTCAGGTATTCACACAGCTCATAGATCTCTCCAGAGTCTGGCTAGCCAGAAAAGTGGCTATTTGCCTGATTTATTTAAATAGTTCTCATCACTTGCTGGATTTAGTTTGGCTACAGATCTCTTCTCTAGATAAACCCAATTAGTGATGGACGCTAATACTGAATATACATGGTAAATGACTAATGAATAATTATATCCTTATGAGTGGTTTGTATAGATTTTAAATAGCTGGTATGTTATTTACCAAAATGTATTATTTTGTATGACTGCAAAGTGCACTTACTATATTCCATCTTTCGTTAGGCCCTTTATTGTTAAAAGAGAGGAAATATAAGTCTCACGAAACACTTGAAACCTTTTATCGTAGAGATTAAAAATATTTAGAAGAAGCAGTTAGTTTCCAAAGAATAGAATTCTTTACATAAAGCTAAACAGTATAATAAATATAATGGCAGAAGTCAAAATTCTATATATTTTTAAGTTCAAGCCACCTAAAATGAAGAAGTTATTAATATTTATAGTTGATAAATTATAACAGATAACAGATATGAATAATGAGAATTATGAAATCCAAATAAAATAGCACATTATGACTTGAAAATATAAAATACATAATCATTATTTAAGTTGTGATATTATGCTTTAATATTAAATTGCATTATAAATGAAAAACTGAGAGAAAGGAAAGAAGAAATTACTCTTAATTCCACCATCCCAAAATAGCCATTGTTATTATTTTGGTGTATTCCCTTCCAAAGTTTTGTTCCATGCATATTTTTATAACACTTTATAGGAATTCATATCCTTAATATACTTTTGAGTCTAGATAAAATTCGTAAGTGTTTATTTTACTGCTGCATGCTATTTTATTATATGGAATTAGAAATACATAACTATTTGACTAACTCTTTTCTAACTCTTTTATTTTTCTCTCCTATAATACCGTGATAGGCACCTTGGTGCATGTAACGTATTCTGTATGTTATTTTCTTCCGAATAGATTTCCAGGAGTGGAATTGCTGGACAGAGGTTTCCAAGTACATTTTATAAAGTACATTTTAACTGATTATTAAAAATCCTTGAACTATAATGTTTGTCATCTTATGATCACTTTTCAGCCAATGTGGAAGAGACCAACATCCATTCTTTCCAGAGGCTCTGGTTTTTGACTGGCACAGTATCACCAAGAAGAAAATCTACATTTCTCAGGCTCCCTTTCAGCAAGGTGTAGCCATGTGTCATAGCTCTGCTTAATAATGAGTTGTTGTTAGGTGCTGTCGAGTCGGTTCTGACTCATAGGGACCCTAGAGGACAGAGTAGAACTGCCCCTTGAGGTTTCCAAGGAGCGGCTGGTGGATTTGAACTGCTGACCTTTTGGTCAGCAGCTGAACACTTCACCACTACCTTAATAATGCGGGCACCTTAATAATGAGATAAGACACAAACATGCCATGTGGCAGCCTCCAGGAAACTTTCTGAAATAAATAATAACTTATGGATGCTCTTTGCCCCTTCCTCTAGTCTTTCTCCTTCCAGCTTTCTGGAAGTTGGATGTGATGGCTGAAGGTCACTGTCATCCTAGGTAACAAAGACAAGGACCATGTCCTAGTGTGATAAGCTGGAAAGACCCTGAATCCATGTGGACTCTGTGGAGGAGGGGTGCCATTCCAGATTAGAATTTGCTGCCACTAGACTCTTACAAGGAGCCCTGGTGGTGCTGTGGTTAAAAGTTTGTTCACCTGCTAACCAAAAGGTTGGCAGTTTGAATCCACCAGCCGCTCCTTGGAAACCCTGTAGGGTGGTTCTGCTCTGTCCTATAAGGTCGCTATGAGTCAGAATTGACTGGATGGCAACAAGTTTGGTTTTGGTTTAGACTCTTCCATGGGAGAAAAATCAGCTTCTCTTTTACTTATACCTCTGCTATTTTGGCTCGCTATTGCATGTAGCAAAACATACTTCTACCTGATACAGACAACTTTTATCTTATTGCAATTTTTACAAAAACTTTTTTGGCTAGATAGATGACATATTCTAAAGAACCACTTTAGCCCATATGGTAAATAGACTTTTAAAAAATCCAGAACCAATTTCAGTAAAAGGACTGTGCCTGATGATTTTGAAATTAGTGATCATTAAACAGAGGTATGGTTGTTGGATTTAATTCCACCCTCATTAAAATTTACTCTAATTCTATCAGTATATGAAAATGCAGATGATCAGACCCATGAATACATGACTTACTATTTTTTTTATTATTCTAGCCTGTAATTTTAATTTCACAGAACCATAAAACTTGAAGGGAGGTAAACAGCTCATTTGGTAGGGACCTCTTCTTTGGGAAGAAATTTCATTATCTGCAAATGGATGAAACAAATTTGTTATCTCTGAGTTGTTAAGTTAGTAGTCAAGAGACTAACTATAAGGAACCCTGGTGGTGAAATGGTGCTCGGTTGCTAACAGAAAGGTTGTTAGTTCAAACCCACACGGTGGCTCCAAGGGAGAAAGATCTGGCCATCTGCTTCCAAAAGATTACAGCCTAGAAAACCCTATGAGGCAGTTCTACTCTGTCACACAGCAGTTGTTACGAGTTGAAAATCAACTTGAATACAGCCAACAACAACAGGCTTACTATGGCCTCTTGGCTGATACTATTTGTGATTTAAGACTGACTAATGGAGCCCTGGTGGCGCAGTGTTTAAGTGCTATGGCTGCTAACCAAGAAGTCAACAGTTCAAATCCATCAAGCGCTCTACTCTGTCCTATAGGGTCGCTATGAGTCGGAATTGACTCGACAGCAATGGATTTTTTCGGGTGGTGCAGTGCTTAAAGTGCTAGGCTGCTAACTCAAAGGCTGGCAGTTAGAACCCACCAGCCACTCCAAGGGAGAAATATGTGGCAGTCTGCTTCCATAAAGATTTGCAGCCTTGGATACCCTGTGGGGCAGTTCTACTCTGTCGGAATCAACTGGATGGCATTGGGTTTGGTTTTCGGTTAATGGCCTAATATGACCTTTCCATAAAAGGCGAAGTCTTCTACACCATCCTTCTTTTGTTTTCTTAAAACTTAGCCTGAAGATCCCATTTAGTTATTTATATCTGGACACTGCTTTTTTCTGTATTGGACAAAATCTCTTCTTCCCTTTAATTTTCATGGCAGCGTACTCGTCTTATTATGTAGTCATTGTATTCTTACCTTAACTCTTCTCCCTCTTCATTTCTCCACTATCCAGCCCACTGTGCTCCCCACTCATTAGACGGTAAGGGTTTGGAATGGAAGAGGGTCTGCTCTGCATTCCCCATTGTAGGGAACTAATAAGTATGTTTGGTTAATTGAGTTAAATTTTCTGGAAGTTATTTGAGTAAGAATGAAGAGTGATTTGCATGTGTTTTTAATTCTGTTCTCCTCTTCAGCTTTCATGCCAACTGTTGACTTTATTCATATGGAGAACTGAGCATCATGGTAGTTTTGTTTACTTTTAAGCACTCCTTTTTGACTCTGATGGATGAGGTGAAAAGTAATTTACATTTGATGTGTGGCTCACTATCTTAAGCAGAATGACAACTGCCTGAGTGATAACTTGGTAAATGTAAACAATGTAGTTACCCCTTGCTTGCACAATATGCTTTGTTTCAATACAAGTGGATGGAAATCAGGCCTGTAATTACTTTCTGTTACGCTTCTTTGCATTAATGGTGCTAAGTATATATACAGATGTTTCCACGAGAAAATTACTGCAGAGTTATTATACCTCCAATTTGGTGATAGAAAAACATTGTTTAGGAATTCAGAGCTTTAGAGGATGCTTCTACTACAAAAAAGGAAACCCTGATGGCGTAGTGGGTAAGAACTACAGTTGCTAACCAAAATGTTGGCAGTTTGAATCCACCAGGCGCTCCTTGAAAACTATATGGAGCAGTTCTACTCTGTCCTGTAGGGTCGCTGTAAGTTGGAATCAACCTGACAGCAATAGGTTTTTGGGGTTTCTACAAATAAAAAGATATCCTCAGAATTTGTTTAGCTAGGGTATGCCCATCATTTATTCATTTAAGGCCAAATGAACTTTGATCATTAAACTTCTGACACACTATTCAGTTCAATAATACTTCTATGTCTAATGAAGACATTTAATTACATTATTACATTCTTTTTATTGTACTTCAGGTGAAGGCTTACAGAACAAATAGTTTCTCATGAAACAGTAGTACACATATTGTTTTATGATATTGGTTAACAACCCCACAACATCTCAACCCTCTAACTTCTCAACCTGTTTTTTTTTGGTGAAAATACACATAGCCAAAGATACACCATTTCAAAAACTTCTACATGCACAGTTCAGTGACATTGACTATGCTCTTCCAATTGTGCTGCTATTCTCACTTAAGATGAAGGCTTACAAAACAAAATAGTTTCTCATTTAACAGTTACTACCCATGTTGCCCTGTGACAATGGTTAACAATCTCACAACACATCAACAACATCCTTACTCAACCTTGGGTTCCCTATCACCAGCTTCCTCATCCCCTTCTGCCTTCTGGCCCTTGTCACTGGACTACCGTATCTCATTAGTCCCATTTGGTTTTACAGGGCTGTCCACTCCCAGGCTGAATGGTGAACCTCGGAGGTAACTTCACCACTGAGCTAAAAGGGTGTCTGGGGGCCGTACTCTCGGGGTTTCTCCAGTCTCCTTTAGGCCAGTAAATCTGGTCTTTTTTTTGTGAGTTAGAGTTATGTTCTACATCCTTCTCCAGCTCTGTCCAGAACCCTCTGCTGTGATCCTGGTCAGAGCAGTCAGTGGTGGTAGCCGGGCACCATCTAGCTGTACTGGACTCAGTCCAGTGGAGGCCTTGGTAGCTGTGGTCCATTAGTCCTTCGGACTAATCTTTTCCTTGTATCCTGTTCTCTTCGTTCTCCCTTGCTCCCGAAGGGATGAGACCAGTGGAGTATCTTAGATGGCCGCTCACAGGCTTTTAAGACCCCAGACACTAGTCACCAAGGTAGAATGTAGAGCATTGTCTTTCTAAGCTGTGTCATGCCAGTTGAGCTAGATGTTCCCTGAGACCATGGTCCCCAGAGCCCTCCGCCCAGCAGTTCAGTCCTTCAGGGAGTTTGGATGTGTCTGTGGGGCTTCCTGACCTTTCCTTGTACAAGTTGTGCTAGTTTCCCCTGTTTTTGTGTACTGTCTCACCCTTCACCCAAGATAACCACTTATCTATTGCCTATTTAGTATTTACCCCCCACCCCTCCCACATTATTACATTTTTTGAGGCGTGGGTCACAACAATAATTTCACAATTTCAAAAACTTGAAATGCTATTTTAAAAGTAAAGTAAAATTTGATGTATGTTTAACTCATGGAACATTTTATTAGTATTCCATAATCTAGTATTCTCCTTCAGGTCTTAAAAGTATCGTATTAAATATATTGTGTTTAAGCAAAAGCCAGATTAAATGACTTTCATCTCGATATTTAGGAGATTGGGAGGTTTTTCTACTCTATAGACAAGTTAGGCTTTCTGTTATACCCTGATGAAGTTTTTATGGAGCACAGAGGCGAAGGGTATCTCAAGTGGGGTATTACTGCTTAATATATGCAAAAAAATCTGAAGTTCTAGAATACCCTCTCCACCTGCTTTATCTCTGACTGTATGCTAATGTCAGCAATGCCATGTCTTCCGACCACAGAAAATATACAAGGTAAAGATTTTACTGACAAAGGATATATGATTAATGGGAAACAGCACTTTGGGAATTTTATTTCAATTTTCCAGGTATTTCTTATGTGATACGTTATTTGGAATGGAAGAAACTTTATAGAATCACATGCTGGCATGTTCCTTCATTCACTGATTTATAAACAGGTTAATCTCTCGTAAGAAATTTCAGAGAAATTCAGTTGGAACTTTCTTCTTGTAAGTATATTTTTTACATTGCCCACATTTTAGTACTTAGAAGATTTTTTAAAAGATTTTTAGCTATCTTTTATTAAGATGTTGCCCAGTATAATTGATGAGTGAATAATAGACACAGTTTAAGGGGGGAGGGAATAGGTTTCCCTTTTTCTTACATAAAACAGGCATAACATTTCAGCATTTTAAAACAATAAATAGAGCCTTCAAATAGTATAAATCTGAGTTTGAGGGGCCACAACTATACTAAAAAATATAAGTATAGAAAGAAAAGCTTACTCCTGAGTTTAACTACATTTTAGCCCGAAGTTGGACAACCCTTGGGAATTGAACTTATACACTGAAAACATTTAGTTTGCCTTCCTGCTCTGATTTATCTGCTTGATGTAGCTTTGCCTCTGATAGTCATAAATTTGCTTTTTTATATGACTGCAATTTAGATAAGTTGATGACAAATAAGCCATTCTTTTTTCATGTATACTTCACTATTATTATATAAAAATTGTATGTAATAACCTTATGCTGTGGCATTAGGAAGGTTCACGATCTATCTGTGCACCGAGTATGGGGTCATGTTTGATGTTGCTAGGAGAAGCCTAACCCTTTTAATGTTTCCATATTCACAGAGTAATTTTTTTTTTTTAGTTTTCTACTTATATTTTCATGATTTCTGATTTATAGCTAAAAAAAATCCATTATGTTGGTATGTTCACTGTAAGTATAATTTATATGCTGGCAATTGTATTTTACAGAAATATTATTTACTTGCATTTAGTTTGAGTCAGATATGCAGGTCTGCTGCTGTGCCCAATTCAAGGATGCCCTTTGTAAAGTTGTCATGAGGGGTGGCCCCATGCCTTGTTATCATCACGCCCCCCCCCCCCCCCCGCCCCGATAGTGCCTGGCACTGTGCATTCTGATTAGCCCACGTCTGCTGAATGAATGCACAGCGTCTCACTATTTTATGTAAATGTTATAAATGCAAACTATCATGAAAAGAATGGGCTCCTTAAGATTTTGGTGAACTGAATAAACCATTAATTTTTGGACTGTGTTAATAATAAATACAATGACATATAAATAATAATAATAATAATGTTGTTGTTAGGTGCCCTCAAGACGATTCTGACTCCTAGTGAGCCCTGGTGAAAGAGTAGAACTGCCCCGTAGGGTTTCCTATGCTGTAATCACCACAGCTCTTTCTCCGTTGAGGCGCTGGGTAGGTTCGAACTGCCAACCATTGCAGGACCATGCTCCTTAACAGTGTTACTAGGCAACTCTGATGCCATAGAACACCGTCTTAACCACTGTACCACTCTTCACATATATAATACATTTAACTCTCACTATACCACTATGAAGGAGCCCTGGTGGCACAGTGGTTAAGAGCTCGGCTGCTAACCAAAGAGTCAGCAGTTCGAATCCACTAGCCACTCCTTGGAAACCCTATGGGGAAGTTCTGTTCTGTCCTATAGGGCGGCTGAGTTGGAATCGACTTGACCCAATGCGTTTGGTTTTGTATAGACCTGTCTAACCTTTGGCTGAAGGGTGAACCTCAGGAGTGACTTCAGTACAGGCTTAAAAGGCTGTACTATAGTTTTGCAGATGTTTTCATTGAGATAAACTGGGTAAAGGGTACATGGGACATTTCTGTATTATTTCTTTCAAATGCATGTGAATCAACAATAATCTCAAAATAAAAGGTTTAATTATTAAAAACTATAACACGAATATGAAGAAAAGTCCAGCAACACCACACCCGAGAGTCCTAACTTTAAGAGAAATCTGTATTCAATTTAGGCTGTAACATAGTTCTGTGATCTGTCTCTCAGAGATAAAGGGTACACAGCCTCATAAAAATCATACTTCTGGAATGCGATGGGCAAGAACTGTCAATCTAAGTGCTTACTTTCCTTCATGTTTTCCATGTTCAGTATGGTTTTATATATTGATCCATATTTTGGAGTTAGTAAATTGGCCCAGTTTCCTCAAATGGCATGTGTTTGTGTGAGGTTGCAGAAAGAAGGGGAGCAGAGTGCAAAGAAAAGTACATTTAGATAAAATGTATCACATATACCTACATTCTGTTAATAAATTTGGAATTAAGCAAGACATTAATCAATGTATATATGCAACGTCTCCCAAAGAATTCTAACCTGTTTAATCATTCGCAAAAGCAATGGGCCATGTGCTTTGGGTTTATGGGGGCTTTCACTCAGTGAAATCACACTGTAAGAGAACAAGTTAGGATAAGGTTTTGTCAATTCCCCAATATCAGTAGTCTTTTCTTGTGGATTATTACTATTCTGAATTAAGCACAGGGAAATTCCTTAGGGTGAACCTAGTAAATTGGGTCTTTGGGTGACTCCCTGGTCCCCATGAGGGAAATTTGACTCTATAAGATTATCTGTGCTATCATAGCTGTCAGATTCTGATAATAGAGAAGAGGCAGTTAGTCACCAGAACCTGGGCTTATCCTAGGACATATGTTCCAAGAATCATGGAAAATGGAACACAGTTGCCCTAAATCTTAATGAGGGCTGAGTTTTCAGACAGTTCGCATTGCCTGTTGTCCATTTTGATTGGTGGCATGTATTCTGATGGTTGATGTGCATGCCTTATTGGATGTTAGGGATTTTTAATATCATCCCTGGTTCTAAAGCTCTGATGGCCTAAGTATTTTCCTTCTGCATTCCTCTGTACCTGTGAACTGTTTTGATCTTGTGTTGTGGAATGATTGTGGAGGACAATTTAGTGCAGAACTTCCCAGTTACTATTCCATAGTACAGTGGTTCTCAAACTTCCGTGTCTGTCAGAATCACCTGAAGGGCTTGTTCAAAGGAGGAGTGGAGCCCAAGAATTTGCCTTTCTAACAACTTTCCGGGTGATGCATAACGGTTTGCTGCAGGTGAATTATAGGAACGTTAGCTCTTGACCTCAGCTTTGTCAGCTGGAACCCTTAGACTTGATATTTCAGGTTTCCAGCATCTTTGTCTGTTTACCTCAGAGTGCCATACAAATACTGTCATTCTCATTTTGGTCCATAATGGGAAAAGATAGTGATTTCATGGACTTCTGGATAAGGTCTAGGGAAGAGCAAGAGAACTTATGGAAAAAAAGAAAGATAAAACTCTTTGTATGGGAATCTTCATATGTTATTCATGGGGTTAATACTTTTACTGTCCAGAAGAGGAAGGAGGAGTTGTGTGTGAGGCAAATACAGTTTGTTCCAAAAACTTAGTTGCGGTAACAAGAAAACAAAAAAGGGAAGAAAAATAACATAGCAAAAACTCTTCATAAATGAACTTTAGCATTCAGATGTGTGTGTTGGGGTGATAGTGGTAGTAGGGTGGTACAAAGAGGGTGAGAGGTACAAAATGCTACAAGTTTGCAGGTGACAGATTGAGGGTACATACCTGGACTCCAGCTCTCCTATGTAATTTCATCTCTCTTCCCACCCCTATTTAGGAGAATTATGGGATAGTGGTGTAGTGGTTGGGAAACCCTGGTGGCGTAGTGGTTAAGTGCTACAGCTGCCAACCAAAGGTTAGCAGTTCAGATCCACCAGGTGCTCCTTGAAAACTTTATGGGGCAGTTCTATTCTGTCCTATTGTGTCGCTGTGAGTTTTTTTTAATCAACATTTACATTGATATAATATGTTAGTATCTATTAAGATGTATAACTAGCATTGATACTATGGGATTGGGACTGTGGAGAGGATGGTGAACTAGCAAAAAATACATTACATAAGTCATTGAATGACTTTGGAAAAGCTGTCAGTTTCGTATTTCTTGATGTGGTCTGTTTCTTTGTCATTGTTAGTTGTAAAGTCATCAATTGTGCCATTCCCCCAAAAGACCAAAAAGCATAAGACCAAAATGAAAGAGAAAATCTCACCTGGCATTGTTTCCGCACACAGAGAACATGGCTATGGTGAGTGCTCTTGCTTGCCTGGCCATAGCGGATGAATCCAGAGAGGAGTACCTGACATTTGGACCAGTTAGAATTCTTTCCCAGGAATTAGCACATTGGAGCGAAGGGAGGAGAAGTAGTCTGGTGGAGGGATGTCGAGATGGGAGGCTTGAGGACTATTGATGCCCATGTTGCCTACCCTGTGAGGAAGCCTGTCTTCAGTAGGAGAGAACGAATCCAATAGGCAGAAAAGAGCAGAGACAAGAAAGAGTCAGAGCAATAGTCTCTGTGATAATTGAGATATGACATAAAAAAACAAAACCTGCCATCCAGTCAATTCCTACTCACAGTGACCCTATGGGACAGAGTAGAACTGCCCCCATAGCGTTTCCAAGGCTGTAAATCTTTACAGAAGCAGACTGCCACATCTTTCTCTCATGGAGCGGCTGGTGGGTTCGAACTGGCAACCTTTTGGTTAACAGCCAAGCACTTAAGCACTGTGCCACTATGGCTCCTTGAGATTGACATAAAAGACCTTATTTCTTTCCTTCCCATTGTATCCTTATGGACTTACAGTTTTTAGTAGTTACATGAGTTGTGCTAATTTGTCACTTCTTTGACCATGGGATTTGGGGAAAAAGGTATTTTTTACATATATATATATATATATATATATATATATATATATATATGTATATACACACACACACATACATATATCATGTCTCATATTAAAACTATTTATGTTAATTACTATCTGCACATACAATTTATGGACTCAAATTGGTACCTCACTTATGCCATATGCCCTTATAAATGTTATCTATATTAATTTGGAAGCTATTTTACCCACATTTTGTCCACTTAGAGGAAGATACTATTTCTCCTTCACTAAGGTATCTTTATTGTCATGCCTGAGAGATGATCTGGATCAATATACAAAACCCACTGCCTTTATTTAAGTAACTTACTCTCAACAAGGTATATACAGACTGAAATAGGTTAGATATAAGTATTATGGGATTCCTTTCTATTTATAATTGCTTCTCACCTATTTGGAATAATTTCTACTCAGTTAATGGTCATACCTTAAGTTATCTTTTCAAAGCATACATCCATGATGGACAGTCTTTACATTACCAAGTATCCTACATATACTCTCATGTCAATATTTCTCCCTCTTAAAATAATCTATAATTTAAAGTTAAACCTTGTTTTTTTTTCACCTGGAAGCCTTGGTGTTTCTTTTAGAAAGTTTCTTTTCCAGCTCTGAGTCATATCAAGGATATGCTTAGGAAGCATGTTATTATTTGATATCTTGCGAGTGATCCCGTATCAGGACATTTTCACTGGATGACACAGAACGGTGATATATTACTGGAATGTCAGACACCCATATCAAGCACTCTAAAGATGGTTCATAGACTAGCACATTTTAAAAAATCACTAACTTGTTTTTCCTCAAGTTTCAGGTTGATTTAGTAAGTGAAGAGATGCTTTTGATATGGAATTTTCAAAGACTTTTAGAATCATATTATCAGATCTAAAAGTTTACTGAAGAAATTACCCAGCAATTAATTAAAATCATTTTTTGCTAAGACTCTAGTTTTCAATATAATTTAAAAAATTCCATTTCCTCTGAGAGCTAATCTTTAAACACCTATACAATTCTTAAATTTCTCTAAACTGCCAACTCTTCTGGGTTTAAATGGTGCCTATATTATATCAACTTTTTCTACGTTGCTTGCTGACTATAAACATTATATAAACGCCATAGTGATAAATACATAAGAGTTAAAAAAAAGTAGAAATGAAAACAATTTCACTTTACAAAATAAACCAACATTAATATTTTTATATACTTCTTTCAACATTTTGCCTAAGCATTTTCTACACAGCTGAAATCACGGTGCTTATAAAAATTTGTATAGTTTTTTTTTTTTCACTTAATGTAATATCAGCATTTTCTCTGTTGTAAAGTTGTATAAGGATTCTAATGGTTGCATACTTTCCCAGAATATGAATAAACTTGAGTTTATATCACTATTTATCTACTGCTGATTGTATATGCTGTTTCCTTTTTTTTTCAGTAATATAAATAGCTCTAGGATAAATATTTTGGCATAAAGTTTCTTTCTGTCTGAATTTTAGATTATTTCCTTGGTATAGATCTTTAGAAATAAATTATTGTGTCAATAATTCTGAGTATTTTTGTAACTCCTGATCATGCTGCAATTGCTTTCTCTACTACTCAAGAGCTGAAAGGAAGGGAGGTTAATTTTAGTGTAATGAGGACCCAGTATTACATGGCACAAGTAACCAGGATGATTTGATTAAGAGGAATAGACTCCAGATTCCATAATATTTTTTTAAGTCACCATAAAGTCGTTTCTCTCCTTCCATATCATTCAATTTCTGGAGTTCTAGTAAAAGTATAAAAATTAAATAACAGTTTTAAATATAGAACCCCCAGTACAAATTCTACACAAATGGTGCCATAATTTTCATGAATGCAGCATTTCTCAAAGTGTTTTTACAGCGCTAGTTCTAGTACCATCCTCTATCCCAGTTCAAGCCAATTAGCCATCTCAATCACAATGCAAAGCTCATGGCTGACTGCAGAAACACTGGCTTGCACATCAAGGTAAAATGGCAGACAAGAGTAGAGTTGTTCCTTCTTTGAGCAGAGAAATGTTAAAGCTGTTTATGAGGTGAAATTATCAAGGGATCATTTATCATTTAGTTGAGTGGATTATAATAGTAAAACTGAAGTTATTTAACCCAGCATTTCCTATTTCATAGACATTTACCATTAACTTCCCTATAGTTAGGAGCTCTGGTGGTGCAGTGGTTAAGCACTTGGCTGTTAACCGAAAGGTTGATGGTTTGAACCCACCAGTTGCTCCATGGGAGAAAGATCTGGCAGTCTGCTTCCATAAAGGTTGCAGCCTTGGAAACTGCCTCTGAGTACTTATCAGTGGAGCCAGGCTTGCCAACCCACAGAGCAAGAGAACTGAGTGCCTTCTGGCAGAAGTTCACTGGCAAAGTGAGGTGCCTCCAGGCACTTACTGGTGGAGCTAAAGAGTTTGGAACACTTGCCAGACATGGGCAGTGAGGCCCAAGGGGCTGAGAGGCCAAGGAACCAGGAAGCAGAAGCTGAAGAGACAAGGAATACAGGAAGCAGAGCTGCCTCAGTCTCAAAGGGTAGCGCCAAGACTACTGGGGTCTCAGAGGATGGAGTTGCTACTCAGATGGACTAGGAGATTGGAGCCGTCCAAATCTGAGCAAGCAGAGAGACAAGGGGACCTCATACCACCAAGAAAGCAGCCCTGGAAGCAGAGTGCATCCTTTGGACCTGAGATTACTGCTCTGAGAAGCTCTTAGTCCAGAGGAAGATTGATGACAAAGACCTTCCTCCAGAGCCGACTGAGAGAGAAAGCCTTATCCTGGAGCTAATGCCCTGAATTAGGACTTCTAGCCTACTAGACTGTGAGAGAATAAATTTCTGTTTGTTAAAGCCATCCACCTGTGGTATTTCTGTTATAGCAGCACTAGATAACTAAGACAGAAACCCTATGGGACAGTTCTTCTCTGTCCTACAGGGTCACTATGAGTTGGAATTGACTCGACGGCAATGGGTTTCCCTATAATTGGGAGTCCCTGGGTGGTAAATTATTAATGCACTCAGCTGCTAACTGAAATGCTGGAAATTTGAGTCCAACACAGAGACACCTTGAAAGAAAGGCCTGGCTATCTACTTCTGAAAAATCAGCTGTTGAAAACCCTGTGGAGCACAGTTCTACTCTGACACACATGGGGTTTTCATGAGTCAGAGTCGACCTAATGGCAACTGGGTTTTTGTCCCTAGAGTTAGCCCACTGACTGTCATACACTGAGTTTTATCTGATGGTAAACCAATATTTCCTAAAGACAATTCACCAAAATGTTGTAATCAACACATGTCTTTTGAATAGGTATGTTAGGTGATGGTTTGAAGGACTGCAAGGAGACCGTTGCTTCCTAGAATCTTTCATACCAGCCTTCCTACTCCCCTTCTACTTTTTTTGATGTGCTTAAATTTAAAATTACTATTTGATTAGACACAAAGTCTGAACTCATTAGTATTAGTATATGTTATCTACAGAAGACTTTGATTAGATTGCACATATTTTTAATATTTATAAACCACTCTATTGGATGGCAACACTTTCTACAGCTGTTATCTTATTTTTTAAAAACTGTGTATTTTTTTAATTTTTATTTTATATCTTGGAAAAGAGATGCTCGATGAGGTTATATACTTTGTCCAATATCATTCATTTAGAATGCAATAGATCTGGTTTAGCAAACTCATGTCTTCCTGATTTCAGAGTTCTGTTCAATATACTGAGCTGGAAATAATTTCTCAGCTCGTCACCATTTACCCCTTAAAATTTTTAATAAGTAACATCTTCAGAAATACCAGATAAATATTGGTAGAGGAGGAGCTGGCAAAAATGAATGAGTGAAATGAGAGCCCACGAAGAAACCAATCATAGTTTGGTGCAAGGACTTTGTAGTACATCAGTTGTTTACAGCCAGCATCTTTTCAAATCATTTATGGCATCCATAGGCTCTGATCACTTGATGCCTGTTATTTTATTCCTAATTAGAGTGTTTTTGAAAAAGATATGCTTAGGAACCCAGAGAAAGGTAATGAAGAAGTCCAACTGTTGATTTAATCAGGATAATAAAGCCTTTATTGTTCTGTTTCTTTCCTGAACTTATGTTTTCCCTACCAGCAATGAAAATAAAATTTAAATATCATAAGACAACGTGACACACAGTGTTTGCCATTACAATATAACCTGAACAATAGAATTCTCAGCTCTTTGTTTCTTAGCTTTGATTTATATTCCTGGGATTATATTTGTGCACTTTAAAAGGAAAGTCAGTTATTTTCTTAGATTGTGTTGCGTTGACCTCTCTCTGTCTGACACTAATTGCCATCCTTGTCAACAACTTCATTGGCAAGCCCAGAGCTCACTGAGCACACGGATTGAACTCATCTCCTGGGTAGGCTACATTCTGCCAGTTACTAATCAGCACCTGTGGATACATGAGGTGGGACTGTTTCTAGAGCTGTCAGTCTATGAACTTTCATGAGCACTAAAGTATACTCAATTAAAAACAAAAATAGGAGAAGGAGAAGAAAGTCTGAAAAGGTCAGTCAACCAACTTGCCAGTTTATTCACAAGTAATACACCACTTTGTGATTTTATTACACCACTGGGCAGCTTCACATCATTTTATTACAGCAGTAAGTCATAGTCATGTTGATTACTCAAGAATGAGGTGTTGATGGCTTTAATGAGCTAATCATCGTGTAATGAAGATAATATTACTGATCATATTATTCGGTGGCTCTGTGGAATTATTCCCCTTTGCCCAGTGATACACAATATGTTGTGTTGTCAAGCTGTGCTAACACCAGTGCATTAATAGATTTTAAAAAGAGCACTTTATGAGATTTTCTTGATTTCGTTTAATAGCACTCTCCTGTTGGTTATCTAAAAGTTCCTGATAAGATTGAACTTCAGACTAATCTGAAAATTTGCACAGGTTTTTGTGGTTGCTGGCTCCCGGTACGCCATAGATTAGTGCAGAAATTGTTTCACTGTTCTTTTCAAGCATTAATCACAAACAGAGCTGTCTTCAAGGGGAAAGAAAACAGTTTTTAAAATTGAAGCAGTTTATTAAATCATTCTGTAGATTTTACTGTTATGCTGGAAATGGCTGAAGAATAAAGCTACCTATAATGAATAATATATTTTCCTTACAAAAGTTCTAATCGGAGATTTGTCATGCAGGAATAATTTTTCCACTTTCTCCTGTTCTTTAAATAGCATTTAAAAATCTTTTATTACTTTTTATACAAAATTACTTAATTTTTTCAAGTGCACATTGATAATAGTTGCTGGACTATAAACTACGAAAATTCCTTTTTGCATTTGGGAAAATTTTAATGGAGTTAGAACAATGGCTGCTAACCAAAAGGTCAACAGTTTGAATACACCAGCCACTCCTTGGAAACCCTATGGGGCAGTTCTGCTCTGTCCTATAGGGTCTCTATGAGTCGAAATCGACTCGACCACAATGGTCAACTAGGTATTTAATCATGGTGCTTTATTAGATTGTTTAGTCTCTTCAGGTAGAATTCAAAACTGGCTGCCATTTCAGAATTCCCAACAGTCAAGTTGGCAATCCTTTCGATACTCAATCACTACTCCACATGCCTGTTGAGATCTTTATGTAGTTGGGATCCCTTATATTGCAAAGTAAGGCATTCAATAGAAAATAACTTTTAGGGCATGCTAAAGTTTCTGACATTTAGAACCTATATTTGACGTTAAAATATTATATATCTTACCATGTTTTAAGAGATATAATGTTATCTGGTTATCAGGAACTTGGTTGTTGCAGACATAGGCACAAAGGGTCAATTTTTTTATAGCAGACTCTGTGTCTGCTCTTATTCTAGGAAGTAGGAGCGTGATGAGTTCAGAGTATAAATGAAAACCAAATAAACGAGATGAGTTTTGTAATCCTGAGTGCTATGATGTCTACGCTGCAGGATCACGTGGTAGAACGTGCAGGTGGTACTGTGTGGTGGGTGTCAACTGTTCTAAGTAGGATAGCCAGGGAAGACCTGAGACTCGATGGCTCAGATCTTAATAACCTAACTGAACTACAAAAATCAATTACGAACTTGAACTATTTTTAAATTAGAATGGGGCAAAAAACACCTGTTTCTCTGTTTTGGGCAAATTGAGAAGGTGGTGGTCAGAGCCAAGAATTTTCCATTGACTTTTGAGACTAAAGTGAGTTTTTTTCCATACGTACATGAGCAATGGTTTACCTTCAAACCTGTTACATGATGATCCAGTGGAAGGAAGTGCCTGCCAGGCAGAGGGAATGCCAATTGTAGAGGACCCAAAGTGAGAAATAACTTCACTCACTAGAGGAATAAAAGGGAATCTAATGAGTCGCTAGGTATGCAGACAATAGAAGGAAGAGATGAGGCTGGACAGTTAGGCACAGACAAATGATATAGGGCTTTGTGCACCATAAAAAGGGTTTGGATTTTATTCTTGGAGTGGTAAGAAACCATGGAAGAGTTTCAAGCAAGAAGTTGCCATATCTGCTTTGAATGGAATAGTTCCAGCTGCTTGTGTGGTGAATGAATTGAAGTTGGGAAAGAATTAGATGGGGGACAATTAAGAGACTATTGCAGGTAAAAGAAAGTTGTGACTTAGACTAGAGGACTAGCAGTAGAGGTGGAGTTGAGGGGATGGATTTAGGATACATATTGGAAGTAGAGTCAAGTGATAATCAAGGGAACAAGTACAACAATGGATGAATCTTAGATTACTGTCCCTGCGCCCTACTAGAATTGTATGCCGCCCTTGACCTATAGATTTAGATTCATCCTCATCCTAGGACCTATTCTTTTATTTAGAAGAAGAATATAAGCCTTCAGGCCTGTCTTGTTGCTGGTCCTGTTAATACTTTCATCCCCTAAACACTGGTCATCTCTCTTGCCAACTGGCTTTCTTGGCCAAATCCCAATAACACAAACTTGGTCCAAATTGGATCCAAACCAGAGGCTACCAGAGCTTAGGTCTGAAAGCCCATTTGTCAGACCTCCCTGAGTTCCACAGATCCCTTACCCTGATTTCCCTATGTGGCATCAGCTAGTCCACCCTGTTTCATGTTTTGCTCTCCTGCTGGCATACTCATCTGTTTCCAGTGCTCTCTGAGTTTGGCCGCTTGCCTACCTTCCCTAATAACACAACTTTCTTTTCCCATATGATGCCTGTCTGCTAAATTTTCATCTCTTTCTACTAGATTTACCTCCAAAATGCATAATATTTCCTGGGATATGTCTAGTCTTGGCATTATAATATTCTTTGGCCTGAGCTCCTAGGCCAGTGTATACCAGGCATTACATGCCACATATGAGGAATCTGAAGAATCCCTGAGTGGTGCAGATGGTTAACATGGTCTGCTACTAACTGAAAGTTGGAAGTTCAAGTCCACCGAGAGGCCCCTTGGAAGAAAGACCTGGAGATCTACTTCTGAAAAATCAGCCATCACAAACCCTATGGAGCTCAGTTCTACTCTGACACATGTGGGGTCACCATGAATCGAGGTTGACTCAATGGTAAAGGATTTTATTTATTTATTTATATTGTGCTTTAGATGAAAGTTGACAGAGTAAATTAGTTTCTAAAAAATTAGTTTCTCATTAAACAATTAATATACATGTTGTTTTGTGACATTGGTTGCCAGCCCCATGACATGTCAACACTCTTTCCTTCTTGACCTTGGGTTCCCCAGGACCAGCTTTCCTGTCCCCTCCTGCCTTCTTGTCCTTGCCCCTGTGCTGGTGTGCCCATTTAGTCTTGTTTTGGGCCTGTCTAATCTTTGACTAAAGGGTGAACCTCAGGAATGACTTCATTACTGAACTAGACGGGTATCTGAGGGCCATACTCAGTATTTCTCCAGTCTCTGTCAGACCAGTAAGTCTCATCTTTTTTTTTTTTTTTTTTGGTGAGTTAGAATTTTTTTCTACATTTTTCTGCAGCTCTGTCTGGGACCCTGTATTGTGATCCCTGTCAGAGCAGTTGGTGGTGGTAGCCGGGTACCATATAGTTGTGCTGGACTTAATCTGGTGGAGACTGTGATAGTTGTGGTTCATTAGTCCTTTAGACTAATATTTCCTTTGTGTCTTTGGTTTTCTTCATTCTCCCTTGCTCCAGATGGAGTAAGACCAGTGGAGTATCTTAGGTGGCCACTCACAAACTTTAAAGACCCCAGATGCTACTCACCAAAGTAGGATGTAGAGCATTTTCTTTATAAACTCTGTTATGCCAATTGAGTTAGATGTTCCTGAGACCATGGTCCCCAGCCCTCAGCTAAGTAATTCATTCCCTATGGAGTTTGGATGTGTCTATGGAGCTTCCATGACCTTGCCTTGGTCAAATTATGCTGGCTTCTCCAGTATTGTGTACTGTCTTACTGGTAAAGGGTTTTATTTAGTTTGATTTGCATTTTTATTGCAGATAAGAGAAAGTATTTAATCATGATCCCATCGAGGCCTCATTCTAGGCTTTGTTAGGATGGATCTGGGGCTAAGTAGCTCCACTCCTAAAGAAGGACCTTTCTGGACTCTTAACTGAATGCCCAGAGTGTTCAGCAAGGTCTCTTGACTTGGATTGGTTAGAATGCCAATGTCTGCCAGCCCTGTGTGACCTTTGAAATTCTCATTTGTTTCCAGTCCCCGCTTACTGTTCTCTGACCAGCCTCGCTCTTTGCAAGCACATCTTGTGTCCAGCCAAAGACTGTGCAGCTCTGTCCTTTCCAGTATCCTGCCTGCAATTTCCAACTCCCTCAGCAATCCCAAACACCTCTCTCTATTTCCTGCACCCACTGAGGACACTGCTCTTTGTGTCTCATTTGCCTGTGCCAGCCTTTTGAAAGTGCTTTCAGCAGGAAGCTGGAGTCAATGAGGACATCCCTTTCCATGTTTCTCTTCTCACAAGGACCCACCGTCTGTTGTCCAACTATGTGAAAATAGTTGCTTCGTATATTTTTGTCCAGTGTTACATTTTATGATTGTAGGGTAAATCTGACACTCATTTATTACTCCGTCATGGCCAGAACCAGAAGTCCCTCCAATTTACATCTCTAAAGAGTAACTTTTTCATTTAAGCTATGATAAAATATGAACAAAAATTTTCTTCTATTTCCACAATTGTATCAAAAAATATATTTCAAAATATTCCTAAAGACTAGCCTACTTTCTTTGAAGGTTTGATTCTGATAAAGATTTTTCCCTTGAAAATATTTGAAGTTCCTCCACACACTTCAAGAACTTTCCAGTTTATAAATTTCTCAGCGATTCATGAGGCTGTTGTGTCTGTGAATCTAAAGCCCTTCCTGCCTTAATCAAAATGTATGCCTATAATATGACTATTGCCGTAGGCTTAGCAGTAAGGAAAAAAGAAAGCTCTAGATAGAAGTAAAACATCACAGTTATGAGCTGTTGTACTTTTTTAAGCAAAAATTTTCAAATAACTTTTTGAAGGAAGTCAATGGATTGCAGACCTGCTGCATTACCTTTTTACTCCCAGAAGCCATTTTAGGATTCTCAGCTCTTTCAGAGTTTCAAGGCAAGATGTGGAGGCAAGTAGAAATCTAGTTGTTGGCCCAGCCCCCTTGTTTCTTCCATCTCACATTGAGATGGACACTCCAGTTTACATGTTGTAATCTCCATTCAAACCACCCCCTCAACAGCCTCTCCTTGGCCACCTCTTACCCAAGGATATACACACCAGTGTCATGGTATATTTTGGGGATATGCATACAGGAAAGAGGATATTACAGGATGTTTGGTAAGAAATTCTTGAATTTCTGCTTTTGGATCTTGGTCTAGAAGGGAGAGACCTATTCTTCTATGTGGGCATGTCCTCTTGGACTCGTGGACTCTTCACCCCACGAGGAGGATGCAGCTGGAGGAGGGCGAGTTGTGTAGAGCCTAGGGCGGGGGACCCTCTTGCCTGGGTGTAAGCATGGCAATGGTCACCCTAGCTATGAGAAAAACTTAGTGTAGGTGTCTCAGTCATCTAGTGCTGCTAAAACAAACAGAAATTTCTTCTCTCACAGTTCAGGAGGCTAAAAGTCCGAATTCAGGGTGCCAGATCCAGGAAATGGCTTTCTTTCTCTGTCAGCTCAGGAGGAAGGTCCTTGTCTCTTAAGATTCTGCGTCCTGTTTTCTTGGAGATCTCCATGTGTCTTGGCATCTATCTTACCCTATCTCTGCTTCTCTCACCTGCTTGTTTAATATCTTTTATATCTCAAAAGAGATTGACTCAATATAAACCCTAATCCTGCATCATTAACATAATAAAACCAATAAACCAAACCTGTTGCCGTCAAGTCGATTCCAACTCATCACGACCTCATAGGACAGAGTAGAACTGCCCCTTAGGGTTTCCAAGGAGTCGCTGGTGGATTCGAACTGCTGACCTTTTTTTGGTTAGCAGCTGAGCTCTTAACCACTCTGCCACCAGGGCTCTATTAACATAATAAACATAATCTAATCCTCATTGATATAACCTAATTCTACCTCATTAACATAACAAATACCACAATCCATTCACAAATGGGATTATAACCACAGGAAGATCTTAGAATTTATAACACACATTTTGGGGGGACACAATTGAATCCATAACAGTCCACCCTCTGGTCCCCCAAAATTCATGTCCTTGCCATGTGTAAAATACATTTACTCCATCAAATCAGCCCAAAAGTCTTAAATCAACTCCAAGCCCAAGACCTCATCTTCTGAGTCATCAAATCAAATATGTGTCAGACTTTAGGTGTATTCCATCCTGGGGCCAAATTCCTCTTCGTCTGTGAAACTGAAATCTAGACTACAAGTTATCTGTTTCCAAAGTACAATGGTGGAACAGGCACAAGGTAGACATTTCCATTACAAATGGGAGAAATTGGAAGGAAAGAAGGGATAACAGGCACCACAAAATTACCAAACCCAGCAGAACAAATTACATTAGGTCTCAAGGCTTGAAAATAATCTTTTCCTCTCTAAGACCATTTGGGCTATGGCCCAGCCATCAAGACTGGGTATTGGCCATGTCCTGTGGATTCTGGGTGGAGGTCCCTTGGCCCTGGGCTTCAGCTCCACCTTTCAGGCAACTCTGCTCCCTTGGCTTTGGGTAGTCACGTTTTCCTAGTCCATCCAAGTGACAACCCTATTCCCTCAGCCCCGGCAGGCCCTGTTCTTCTGCCCCTTGGGCACGGCAGCTTTGGGTGGTGGCCTTATCCCCCAGCACACCTTAACAGCAGCCTCACATTCTGGAACCTAGTGGTGAAGATCTGACTCTTCAAAATCTAGGAGGCTGTGGCGCCACCCTTTTAGATCCAGAAGACCATGGCCCCATCCTTTGAAACACAGAAGGCCCTGCTTCCTGTGCTCCTCCAACAGTTCTGCTGATCTTAAGCTACTCCAAGGGTGGTCCTTTTCTTTTCCTGGAGGACAGCAGATGTAGTTCCTTTGGCCTGTTTCTTGCCTGTAGATTCCAAGAGGCAGACTGTGTTCTTTCCTTTCATTCTTTCTCTGTCCCCTTCAGTCTAAGCTGATGGGTTTTCTGCTGTGGTCACAGGCTTTAACGCTTTAACGAAAGATTATGTAGCCATGTCCTTGGTGAACATTCTAGGACACATGTCCTTAGATTGTACAATGGAATTTTCCAAATCTTTAAGTTCTGTTTTCATTTTGCACAATTCATTTTTAAGTCCATCTCTTTCTTCTCACATTTTACTGTAAGTGGCAAGGAGAAACCACACAACCCCTTTGAGATCTTGCTTAGAAATCTCATTAGCCAGATATCCAGGTTCATCACTTACAAGTTCTATCTTTCACCAAACATTTGAACATAATTCAGACAAGTTCTTTGCCACTGCATA
The DNA here is from genome assembly GCA_030035585.1 of Dugong dugon. Lineage (NCBI taxonomy): Eukaryota > Metazoa > Chordata > Mammalia > Sirenia > Dugongidae > Dugong > Dugong dugon. The sequence goes on from CM057476.1 coordinate 76,352,487, forward strand.
AAAAGCATTGCCCTTCCACCATTGTCCAATCACATGTTCATCATTTTCTTTTAATGCCTCACCAGAAGCTCATTTAATGTCCACATTTCTAGGAATATTCTGTTGCTGGTGCCATATGTCTTCTCTAAAATGATAGAGACTTTCTCTATAGCTTTCCTCACTTCCTTCCAAGCCCTCACCAGAATTGCCTTTGACGTCCATAACTCTACCAATAGTTTCTTCAAGGCATTCTAGGCTTTTATTATAAAAAATGTAAAAACTTTTGCTATTAAAAACCTGTTGCTGTCAAGTTAATTCTGACTCATAGTAACCCTAAAGGACAGAGTAGAACTGCACCATAAGGTTTCCGAGGCTGTAAATCTTTACAGAAACAGATGGCCACCTCTTTCTCCTGTGGAGCGGCTGGGGGGTTCTAACAGCCAACCTTTCAGTTAGCAGCCAAGCACTTAACCACTGCGCCACCAGGGCTACTCCATGTTATAAATAATCTTCTATGATAAATTTCATTGTACATAAAGTCTGGTAAATATTCCTAACTACATTTCATTAGAATAAATTCATAGATGTGGAATTACAACATCAAAACGTGTGAACATCACTGCTTTTGATATGCTTTCCTAATTTGCTTTCTTGAAAGGCAGAACTGATTTACACCCCTTTCATTAAAATATAAGGGAATGTTTTCTAACACTTCTTTGGCAAGTATAAGCTTACATTAAAAAATGCCTTAAGACTTTCACTTCATAAGACAGAGCCAAGAAGCTGGGATAATTAGTGTGGGGCGTTGGGGTTGCGGGCGGGGGGGGGACTTTGGCCCTTCCTATAGGGTCACTATGAGTTAGAATTGACTCAGTGGCAGTGGGTTTGGGTTTTTTTATTTTATTGATCACTTCCTTCATACCTGCCCAGTGAGAGAGGCTCTCTCTTTAGTTTCTTGTCCATCTCCCAATTTTTCTTTTAATGGAGACCTGTGGAGAAGAGTTTGCAAGTGAGTGGAAACATTCCCTGAGTGTGATGCCTCCAACTATTTCAGACTAACACATTATTCTACATTTGCCCTTTAATGATTTATTAAAATCTTGCTGATTTCTTTTTATAGCATTTATGGTGGCTGGTTCTTTCCCTCCTGTTCTGCCACAGGTGAGTGCCTAATTCTTCCTTAGAAAAGCTTGTCCCTCTGTGAAATTCAGATTTCTAGGTTGCTTGTGACCTCAGCTTCCTGATGGGCTACTAAAATGTTAAATGATTTAGTATTTTATCTGGCTTTTCCTCATATAAGAGTGGAAGTGAGTTTCTTCCCAGGCTTTTACATCCTAAATCAAAGCAAAAACCTCCCTTTTTTTTTTTTTATATGAATTTCAGCATTTATCTTCGTATGGTTGACTCTGTTTCTAGTACTTGAGCAAGATTTAGTTTGTTTGTAAACAAGGATACATAGCACAGATAACTTCTAGGCTCCTTCTGTTTCTGTCCATGTCCTTAGTTTTTTAAGTATGGAGAACTTTTATCTCCAAAGATGTTGTGAACTTCTGCTCATTGCGTTCTATGCTTGGCTCTGTTGGGAAGGGGAAATCAAGTGTCTGAGTGGACACAGAGAACACAAATGCATGGGCACTAGAGGAGCGAACAGGACTTTGTTTCCTCTGGGAACAGTCACTGTGCTGTATGGAAAGGCTCAGTGCCTTCATACCACGGCTCATACATACATCCCCAGCCTCATTTTCTGCATTCCTGTCTATCAGTAGTATATGCTAGCCATATTAAACTACTCACCATTTCCCAAACAGCTCAGTTGATTTGCTAATGCTGATTTTTCTTTCTGTAATGCCTTTCCTATCTGTGCACCCCAATCTCTACCAGGCAAATTCCAACTCAATATTCAAATGTCCCCTCCTCCGTGGAGTGTTTCTTTAATCTCCTTTTCAGGGATAATTGCTCTCCTCTTCTGTCTTTCTGTAGGAATCTGTTTACTCCTTTCATTATAATGTGTTCAGTGAATTATCTGCGCAAAGTCTGGTGAAGATGAAAACACGGGAAACTTGTAAGGGCAGAGTCAGTGGTCAGACATATTGCACTACACACTCATTTGTCGGTGACTCAATAATATTTTCCTTCTTGAATTGTTTAAGCATGCTGATAAATAAGTCTGTAAAGTGTGATGTCCCAATTATAAAAATTAGGACTTTGAAGTCTTTTCTTCCTCTGGAGGAAGTAAAATCTATGGAGTCATCTGTTACTGTATGCAAACACACAAGGTCTCCGTCAGGGTTTCCCCAAGAATCCTCAGTTAATCTAAACTTCAACGAATGCGGCCTGGTACTAAGGGCAACAAGAAAGGACAAACCAGTGGATATTTAACAAGTTCCTTTTCTTAACCTATAGACTTTACCCTTACACTTCCATGTGTGTCCCCAGACTTTGAGTGATACAGAATCTCCTGCCTGTTGCTGTCTTCCTTTATAAGGTATCCGTTGGTTTACCAGAATGTGCTTGGGTTTCAGTGTCACTACTTCAGCAATAAATGGACTCTGTGCACACTTCATCTATAACACTTTGAAAAAAACCAAAAACTCTTATTTTATTGATGGAAACTTGTAGTACTGGGTAATCACTGACTAAATCCAAATCTACATTAACTCTAGATCCACCAGTAAGGTTTTTATTTTCCACCCAACTTTCCTTTGTAACAAGGAAATGGAGGCAGGATCTGTGATGCTTTTTGCTTTTTATTCTATTGAGCAATGCATCTACAGATCCATAGGTGGTTATGACTGAAGAATTTCAGGACCAAGAAGGGGCTAGAGGCATCGTAAAGTATGGCTATGCCATTCATTTTCCCAAGTTATGTTTGAGGCTTTATGATTTCCTGGGAGTAAATTTCTTCCTGCTAACAATAAGAGTAATTATTGTGTCATGAAGAAAACTGCTTAAATATTAAATTTAATTTGCTTACTTTAAAATAAGTATTTATTCCTATGGATTAAAAATATTCAACTTTAATTTTCAGTCACTCGTGGTTACAGTGGGTATTATACTTCAGCCCACAGCATATGCTGAGTCCAGTGGAATGGAAGGAAAAGGCACTCAGGAAATGTTGCTATTGATTGTATTCTTCTGTGCTTCCTTTTGCGTAAAGCTATTCACATATGCGAGATTGAGAGCCAAGTGCAGAAAGCAGTGTTGCTGCCCTAATCTTCCATTTTAGACTGGCAATTGAATACAGAGCCATAGAAACAATTACCATTAAATATTTCTAAAAAAATTTAGTTATTTCCTTATGCATTTCCTGTAACAAATGCAAATTTGATGGACAGAAGAAATATGTGAAAACTTCAAAGATATAATGATGAGTGATGAGATCACTTCAAATTGCTTGGAAAAGAAAATTTGAAAATAACCCACGTGGCGCATCAGTAAAACAGCGGCTTCTTAACGACTTAGAGGTTTACAGGCAAAACGATAAGCAGTATATTCCAAAGAAAGTGAGCTGACCATCTTTGGACAACATTCTCTGCACTCCTACCTCCTCATAAACATCCCAAAACAAAATAGAGAAGAACAATGGTTTATCTTCAGCAAGGATTGGTTTACTTTCTCGTTTTTCTTTCCTCCCAAGACACTGGGAGTTAGAGAGCAAAATCCTTTCAGATGGGAGAAAAAGGGAGTGTGTGTGTGTGTGTGTTCACTAAGGAAGCAGTGTATCTTAGGCTTGGCTTCCTTACCTCATGCTTGCTGGAATTCGAGACCCATTTTTAATTACTTTCCTCTGGCTGGGCAGGGAGATGCCTGGAGTGATTCACAAACTGCCTTCCCTTCCAGTCCCATGAACAAGCTTCTTGACACATTCTTAGACTGCTTCTGAGGTGTTCATGTTTAACACCGGGCCAGAAGCTTCAGCAGTGCCCAGAGAAGCTACACCCCATGACCATGCCTAGTTCATGATGGCTTCTAGGCAAGTCTACCCCTGGTGACAAAATGTTTTTCCTGGCTTTTATCCATAGGACCCAGTTGTATTTGCTGCTTGTGTTATTACCAGTATACTGTCTACTTTATAGCACTGTCCAAATTCCTGTCCAAAAAGCATATCCACCGAGAATTCTCTCTTGGTCCGCTCCAGTCAATCACTTGTTTATTGTTCAGGATAGAGAACTTTGATTTTAAAAACATACTCCAGATATCCCCTGGAATCCACACAGCTCTGCCCTGAAGATGCAGGGCAATTTTCGTTTCATGTCGGCTCTAAAGCTACCAAGTTCTGAGCTTTTCACTTTACTTCCCAAAACAAAGTAAATCTGGTCCCCTAAATCTTGCCTGGGAGTGCATTTTCTCTTCCCTCCTGCACCCCTTGCTTGTTTTTTTCAAAGAAGCTTCTGCTTGAAATAGATAAATGCAAACTCCTGAGGAAGTAACACCTAAACAAACATGCCAGGTGTGATGTAGTGGGAAGGGAGAAGTATTTAGAATCAGGCAGACTTGGACACCTAGCCTCACTTCTCTATTAAGCCTGTTAAGAAAAGCTTTATTCTGTCTGCCTTTCATTTTTTTCATCTATAAAATGGGGCTAGTGAACATACTCAAAAATTAATCATAACAGTTAAGTATGAAAATACACGTGTAATGCTCAATATGGTGCCTGACACATAGTGGTATATACTCAGTGACTGTTTCATTCCCTTATCTTATTCTCACCACCCTCAGACCACCTAAGATGAGCTCAAAATAGAAAATGTACAGATACTTTTAACTCCTTTGATAGAGGAAATCCCCAGTGTCCGATCATCAACTGTGGAACCATACTTGTGTTAATGGTAGTCACCTTCTTCCAAATACATTCTGGTGATCGATTGCTGTAATTCTGTCCCTAGTTGGGTCAAGTGCTCTGATCTTCATCAAAGAAACAATATACTTACATTAAGAAAAATATTGTATGAACATTCACTCCAAAGGGACGCACCAACCGCTTGAAGCACTTCAAAACAGGATTTGCATCATCTCCAGGAAAACTAGAGATTGGTTTAATTTTGCTTCCCTTTTCAGATGCTTATGAGAACTGACAGAAAACCTTTGCTATAACCCAAGTTTAATTCCCCCTTGATATTTTCATTTTCTTTACTATTTATTGAGAGAAGTCAGGTGTAAGTTAGAAAACTAGTTGGCAATCAGCAAGCACTTCAGTTCAGGATGGTAGAAACTGTCAAAAAATTGAACTTTTCGATGTGATTACAAATTACCCCTCTTTGGCCCTATTGCGTCTGATAATTGAACTGTCGCCTACTTGTTTTATTCATTATGATAATGGATGCCGTTGTTGAATGTATGCAAAGCGTAGGAAGTAAGTTTCAGGCTTGTTAGGAAGACAGTTTTATATATCGTGGATCTGAGCATTTGATAGACATCAGTCAAAATCTGAGACCTGTTTAGTCAAAGGTCTGGAATTTGATAGGAATGATAACCCATTTATCATCTCTACAGTAAATAAATCACTTCTTTACTTTACCCCCACACACTTGTCGGGTTAATAAAATGTCTTTTCAACTGTAATCAAAACTTCTCCTTTTCGTTCCCCCTAGCAGTGGAAAAGACTACTTGTTAGTTGCCTGTACAGTCTTAATCCCTTCCTCCATTGCAGAATCCCAATCTTATTTGGGAGTGCAATGTTCTTATCCAAAGCATTTCATTTCCTAGTAGTTCTAACTAATATGATGCTAACAAATGTGTTGTGAAGGCTTTCTGTGAACGCTGCTTCAAAGAACCTGACTCAACTGTTTCATGAACGGTGACCAAAATGGCAGGAACTTTGACAGTGACCTTAGACTTTAAATTGACCTTGAGGATAGAAGCCGCAGGCTAGGAGGTAGACCAGAAAGGGGGAAGGAGCATGAGCCGGGATGACTGTGACAGTCTTGACTGTATACACTAGATTTTTTTTTTTTCAATTGGAGAGAAAAATAAAATTTGTATTTTGTTTAAGCCTCTTTTTAAAATTTATTTATTCATTCGCTTATTTTTCTGTAACATGGGGCACACCAAATTCTATGAGATACAAAAAGCATTTTCTGTTTTTCCATGGGATATTATTGTTGTGCTGGATCTACAAAAACTAAAAGAAAACAAATAAAAAAAGCCGAAACAAAAACAAACAAACACACCACCAAACAAATAAATACACAATAAAACAAAATAAAAATTGTGAAGGTCAATTAAGTTTGTAAAATAATTCAATCTAATGCATACATAGCCAACGTGAACATCCACTGTCTACAGGAGCAAATGGAAGGCTCTGTAATTGCTATGGAAAAGCCAGTTGTTTAACTTTGACCCAGCATTTTCTAGCATCACTTATTTGTCTGTGGATCCCTTTCTTGTGAAACATCTGTTAATATCTTACAGAACAATGGTCTTATTTTGAACCATTGTAGGAAACATCACTTTTGAAAATGCACGGGGAGTACAGGAACTTCCAATGAAGCCTGGCTAAGACTCAGGAGAAAGAGGTTTGGGTCCCAGCTCTGCCACTAACTATCCTACGTAAAACAAAAAGCTCTGACTTAGACAGGTAAGATGCTTTCGGACCTAAAATTCTACAAAACTGAGGGATTATATGTGAGCAACAGGTATCTTTTGGGTGTTCCTGGATGTAAGCATATGCAAATGACATATATTACATAAACAATTAGAAAACAAAGTCCCGTATTTGAAATTCTCCTCCAGTACTGAAGAAACTCAACCAAGGAATGGAGAGAAGAATGAGGTTATGAAAATTTTCTCAAGACTTTGTTTCCTGATTTTCTTTAGAGTTACCATAATTTCTTCTGGCATGGTTATGAGAGATTGTGAGTACGTTCACAACCTAATTAGAAGATGGAACAGGTCAACTGTTCAGATGAATCTTTTAGGATAATGATCATCTTTTAACTAACTTAAAGCTGCTCACTTTTCTGATGTTTGGCTTGAAAATTTATTGACTAAAGCAATTGCAAACTATTTCTCATTATATCAAATACTGGCTAAGGATTTTTGCAATCTGTGCAAGTATAATTCTTTACACTAAATAGAAATGGCTTCCAATTCGACCAAACTAAACAACTCAAAATCATTCCTTTAAACAGGAATATAATGCAAACATATTTTCGTTTTTGGTAAGCCTTCTTATATATGTAATTTGATAGTTTTGCTCTATGAATTAGGAAAAGTAAAAAAAAAAAAAAAAAGCATAATAATTTTGTTATCAAAATCTGCTATGTAGATGTGGGATTGTTAACCAATGTCATAAAACAATATGTGTACTACTGTTTCATGAGAAACTATTTGTTCTGTAAGCCTTCACCTGAAGTACAATAAAAAAAAAAAAAATTAAAAAAAAATCTACTATATAGAAATGCAGACAGACCCAAAAGATGGGTTTAGTCTTCTTTTTTTTTTTTTTGCTTTAAACATATATGACAAAAATATATTTTGCAGAAAACATGATATTTTACATTTTAAAGTAAATTTTCAAATGATTTCATATATTTTTGTCCTGTAGAATTTAACTTTAAATCCTCTTCCAGATAAAAAGTGCTTTTCACATGTGAAATTATTTTAACATTGCTAAATATGATATAATGATAATGAAGATCGATATTTTAAACTATCCAGAACAGTTAAATCCACTTTAACTGAATTTAAGCAACCTCAACTTGCATAAATCTAAATTTATGCAAAGGAGGAATTAAGAAAGGATTATTTGCTTCAGTTAGGGTTTTCTTCATTGACCAGTGTTTCCCTCACAGTTTTTCTCCAGGCAGTAACCCAACAATTCATTTAAAATGTATTTTGACTGATAAAATAGTTTTACAAACCTATATTGTGAGCATAAAGCCTGCTATACTGAAGTCCATATATGGAGAGTCAACTCTACAGACCTCTGTTAGTATTATCTGGTATGGTGCAAGCCTATGGAAAATTGACTGTGCAGAGATGATTACAAACATCGTTCTTTGATCCCGTGTGGAGCTGGTGGTGAGAGTCGTAGATGCAAGTGATAGATCAGATGCACATACTATGACCAGCAGCACAAATCAAGGCTACTTGTCTGCTCTTGTTTATTATCTGCTTTTTCATAGTGCTTTCAGTTGCCTTCAAAGGCTGAATTCAGGAATTAATGTTGAGTTTAGGTCCCATAAGGCTCTGTCATTCTGTGATACTATAATAGCAGAAGTGAAGTGCCAACTGCTGTCTGCTCCCAGGACCCACAATCAGAATGATGGACAGCAATTACTAGATCACACTGCAAATAGGGACCGAGCTTGGGCCCGATTGTGCTGAAGGCTGCTTGGGTAATGTATTCATGAACTTGCTCTCAGGATTTGCATTGAAACTTGTGTATAGCAGATGCAGTTTATTGTTTACCCCACTTCCATTTCCACCTTCTTCCTCACTGACAAAGCCCTGATTTGTTCACTTACCACATGAGCCAGGAATCTACAGCTTGGGGTAAACTCCTGTAGTATATAATCTAATCCTGATAGTCCTATTTTCATTGCATTTGATTGTTTAGGGTTGAGCAGGTAGCAGGTGATGCGATAAGATGATTGCTGAGACTTTATTTAAGGTTTTTTACAAGAACCCCTGGTCGAGCAGTGGTTAAGAGCTCAGCTGCTAATCAAAAAGTCAGAGGTTCAAATCCACCAGTCATTCAGTGGGAGAAAAGACCTGGCAATCTACTTCCATAAGGATTACAGCTTTAGAAACCCTATGGGGCAGCTCTACGCTGTCCCATAGAGTCACTATGAGTCAGAATCGACTCATTGTCTACAGGGTTGGTTTCTTGGTTTGGTCATTATGTAGGTTGCTGCTGTAGGTTGCAACGGGGTTCAATTCCACAGAGACCTCTTGAGATGAGTATTGAGTGCCTTCCAGAATTCCAAAAGGACAGAAGCCTGGGGCCTTAAACCATTAGCACCTGTCTCATGTTAATTGATGGTTGCTTCTGGGGTCTTGAACCCTTGCCCCAGCCTCTGCAATTGTGGGCTGTGCTTACACATGAGTCAGGAGGTCCCCTGCAGCTTCAGAGAAGATGGAAAGATGCGCAGTGCCCTTGAGGTCAAATGTTGTAAGTTCAAAGTGACAGTTGTGACTGAAACATGAGGTGAGCAGAGGGAATGTAATACAGGGCGCCATGCCATCAGCTACAGCTGATATTGATAGGAGAACGCTACTGATTAATAGGTGCATAATATGGCAGTGGCCCATTGTGTATTTTTTGTGAATTGTTGGCTATGAAAATTCAAAGCAGACTACTTGAGTATGCTAATACAATATCTAAATAGGAGGTTCACATTAATACAAATGTACAAAGCAAAACATATTAAATTGAGGCATATACAATTTTCCTCTTAATTATCTTAAGAGACAGTCTATATATATAAATCTCCATTCCATTATTTTTGTAATTTTAGTCATGATTACCTCAATTTAAGAGCACTGCAGTACAAACTTCTTTTAACTTTTCATTTTGAAATAGTTATAGATTCATGGTAGTGTCAAAAATAGTACTAGAGTCCCGTGTATCCTTCACCCAGTTTCCCCCAATACAGTACAATTTTAATTGACTTCTGTGTCTTCTATCTTTCTCCATTTTAGGTTTCTGAATTGCATATAAGCTATCAGATTAATCTTCCAAAACCATAAATCTGGTCATGTCACTTCTTACCAATACTCAATTTCTCCACATTTCCCATTGAATTAAACATTAACACTTTTGTCTTGCTTTCAAGACTCCTTCCTCACCAGTTCTATAGTGTTAGCTCCCCTTTAGTTTCATTCATTCATCAAGTATTTATTGAGAACCTACTAGGCATCTGAGATACAGTAGTGAACAAGACTGGAAATAATGCTTCTCTTTCAGTAAAGAAGATATAAAAATCAATAAGCATATCGATAAGTTAGATAAATCTAAGTTATGGTAACTAAAATAAATGGAATAAGCAAGCTGATGATAAATAACTAGAGGAGGCAACTTTTAATAAGGTGTGCAGAGGCTACTTTGAGAAGGTAACCCAATGTTACCCTTCAGGGATTTAAATGAACCAGCTCTGTGAAGGAAGGGGGATGTGGAAGAGAATAAAACAAGTGCAAAGGCCCAGAGGTTGACCTTGGTTTTAACAAAAAAGAGAAAAGAAGACAGTATGTGAGAGATTGAGAATGACAACGATGAGGTTGGAGAGATAACAGAGGAACAAAATCATGTTGGCTACCATATGAATGTGGAATTTTATTCCAGCTGTTTTAAGAAATCAATGGAGGGTGTCAAGCAGGGAAATGACATGATCTGGCTTATGCTTTGGACCAGCATTATCCAATAGAACTTTTTACAGTGATGGGAATGTTCTCTGCACTGTCAAATGTGGTAGCCACACTGGACACAAAATATGGCTATCAAACACTTAAAATGTGGCCAATGAGACTGAGGAATTGAATTTTTAATTTTATTTAATGTTTATTTAAATAATTTAAATAGCCACATACGTTTAATGTCTACCATAGTGGACAAACCAGCTTTAGAAAGATCATCCTGGTAGATATCAGAAGAAAAACTGAGGGCAGAGATGAAGGCACAAAAGTAGATGCAGGGATAATATCCATTAGAAAACCGTTTAAGTAATCTCTGCAGAGGATAATGGAACTTTGAACTCCGGTGGGAGCAGCACTGGAGAGAAGTGTAGAGTTTTAAGATGTTTTGAAGGTAGTAGGACTTTGATGAATTAGAGTGGGAAAGTGTGAAAGAAAGCAACAGCTCAAAGATGACTTCTAGTTTTTTGGCTTGAGCAAATGGTAGGAAATACCAATTATTAAAGATAGTCAGACTAAGATTTGGGGAAAATCTTATCTCCCTCTTTTTGCCTCTTTTCTACTATTTTATGTTTGAGATCCTTACTTTTATATTCTTAAACTGTCTTTATGTACCTACTTCTCATTCAGTACCACGGCTTTATATCATACACTCAATTAGACAATGATTTGGACAAATTAAACAATTCACCATCTGTATAGCATGCTCTACATTTCTTTTTATTTCTGTGCTCTTTTAACAATGTTACCTCTGTTTGAAATGTCATCTCTCATTTTTACCTGACTATATTCCAGGCAACATTTATAAAAATGCTTTCTACACTTTTTTTTTTTAGCCGAGACCCGTGGTAAGAAGATACATTTTACATTGTGATCTACATGGCACATATTTTGAAACTAAAGTTTTAGAATTGGTACGCACCCTTACTGTCTATGATGCCCTCTGATATTCTTTTCCATTCAATTTCATTTGATTCTTTAAAATGCTGCACATGTACCATAAATTGTCGTGACTCAGATTTTGAAAGTCACCTGTTTAAGACGGATCTCAAATGCCAACTTTCCTCATTTCCCCAAGGCTGGTATGATTGCTTCTCACTACAGAGGCACATTTTGCTTCTCGTAATGCTCCTCGTGTGCAGATGGACACCACCTGTCTGTCACTGAAGGCTTGTGTGTTGCTATGATGCTGAACGGGTTTCAGCAGAGCTTCTGGACTAAGGCTAAGAAGGCTTGACAATCTACTTCCAAAAATTCAGCCAATGAAACTCCTACAGATCCCAATAGTCCAATCTGCAACTGATCACACAGATGATACAGGACCAGGTCGTGCTTTGTTTCATTGTGCTTGTGGCCATCAGGAGTTGGAGGCCAACTTGATGGCAACGAACGACAACAACGGGATATTTACCATACTCTGCATTTTCTTAATGATATTTATTTACATTTCTTATCCATTTGCCTTACTCCAACAAGTTCTTCTATATTGCAAAGAAGAAAGTTGGTCTTCAAATATGTGTGGAATTGAATTGTTTTGAAAGATGCATTCTCTAGCAGTCTGAGTGGCACAGTATCACCTTATCCCCCAGCTGCTTTATTCTTTCAGAGAGCATAGCTAGCTGTTGGTGCATGAGCATGGCTCTGCGTTGTGGGGCTCACATTCAATCAGCAGTAGGTAAGAAGAACAACTTCTACAATCCGCACACCCTCTGAATTTTAGAGCTGTAAGAAAAGCAATTGAGAATAACTGAAAATCGTAGTCATTTGTAACTGCTGACTCATGGTGGACCCTGCTGTTACATCTTATATGCTAGTGCAGTAGGGTGATTCACTTGAGAAAACTAAGGCTCTATGGCTTTGCCCTTCCCTGGGTGGCCCTTTGTCCTTAAAGTCTGTGCATTCCAGGGGTAGAGGTAAGTCTTTTTGTGGACTTACTGGCAGAAAGAGGATATTTCAGGGTAGGTAGGTTGCCCAGAAGAAAACTCCTAAAGAGGCTTTTGTTCTTGAAGGCCTGGGCTTATTTAAGTGATTAAGCTGGACTTGTTTAAGGTAGAGGAGGCTTGGTGGTAGATGGTGGTGTTGGAGCCCTCATCAGAGGAAGTGGGATAGTCCAAGTGTGATAGGGATTTGTACTTGCCCAAACATAGCTTGTCTGAGGAAGGCGGATTTTGGAAGCTGTGTCTTCCTGGTGGCTAGTGAAGCCTTGGCTAGGACCTGCCTGTACTCAAATTTGGCCCAGCGAGAAGAAGCCTCCAGTATTGTTGCAGACATTGGCTGGACCATACGAACCCAAAGACTGATCCCAACACTGGCATCTAGGGCCCATCCTGTTTCTCAGGATGTTTTAGAAGATGTTGCAAGATCCAGGGTTCATATACAATAAAAGGGGTGGAGATGGACCTTTGAAATGATCTAGTAGTAAAGATTCTACCAACCTTGGTGTTTGGAGACTTCAATAATATTTTAAAATTGACATTACCTATAATCTGAGTGCCAAGGAGCAATCTATTCCTGTTTGTAATGGTTAAGATTGTATGTCAGCTTGACTGGGCCGTGATTCTCAGTGTTTATATATGATCACTCCCATGATGGAATTTGCTATGAGTAGCCAATCACTTGAAAGGGAGTTTCCTTGGGGGTGTGGCCTACATCCAAATATAAGCAGACCTTCTGGTGTTTTTGCTTGCTCTGGATCCTGCGGCTGCCTCCTGTTCTTCTGACCTCTAGTTCTTGGGACTTGAGCTGTCATCTTATCTGCCCATCTTGGGGTTCGTCGATCTCCACAGGCTGTGAGCAGGAGCCCTGCTCTATGATCTGCTGATCTTGGGTTTGCCAGCCTCTGCCGCTATGTGAATCAGGAGAAGCCTTGCGCTCTTGCCTGCCAGTTTTGGAATTCATTGATCTTCACAGCCTGTGAACAAGAGCCCTGCTCTCTGACCTGCCAATCTTGAGTTCACCGGCCCCTGTGGCTACATGAATCAAGAGAGGCCTCTACCCTGATCCAAGGAGACTTGGACCTTTCCAGCCTCTACCATTGTGTGAGCTGTTTCTTTGATATAACTCTCTATATATACATTTATATGCATTACTAGTTTTGCTTCTCTAGAGATTCCAGCCTAAGACACTGTTATACAATAATTTTAAAAGGGCTTAATTAAGCAAGAAAGATTTTAGTGCTCTAGAGGTATCTAGCTCAAAATACTCATTATTCTATGTTAATAAAATAAAACAGGCCAAATAAATTGTTTTCTCATCAATGTTAAGCTCCTTTTGCTTTTCCTTACATGCTGGAAACACCAATCCTGACTTGTAGAATGTAAGACATTGACTCATGAGGAGTCAGTATGCTTTCCTGTGAGAGAATACTTGTAATGAGAATTCTGGCATTTGAAGTGACTAGATTAACTCTCCACCTGTTCAGATACTGTAATTGCATAAAAACATAGTAGGAATGTCTTTTCTGCACTTGGTCTTTGGGAAGTGGACTGCTGCAGAAAATAACGTGAGTATTTCTCTTATCTTATAACAACAACAGCAACAAAAGAAACCTTCTCTTCCTCCTCTGGCTGCTGCCCTCTTCTCTCCTACCCTTCACATGAAAACTGCTCCAAAGAGTTGTCCATAAGCCTTGTCTTTTCCCACTTTCTTGCCCACATCACTGCACTTAAACTGCTCATGTTGAAGTTGTAAATGATGTATCATAAATGGTAAATAAATCATAAATGAACTCAACTGCTAAATCCAATAACCAGCTATCTGTCCCTGTCTTTCCTGACCTACCAGCAGCACTTACCTCTGAAAACCACACCCTCATACTAGACACACTGTCTTCTCTTGGCTTTCAGACACCACCCTCACCTGATTTTTCCTCTTGTTTCTCTGAAACTCCATCTCACTCTCTGCTGGTGCTCACTTATCTCCCCAGCTTCTAACGGTTGGAGGGTCCAGGTCTCTGTTCTTATTCTTTGATTCTTCTCTACTTCTGCTTGCTGCCTTGGTGATCTCACTCAGTACGTGGCTTTAAATACCATTGAAATGCTAATGACTCCCAAATATCTGTCTTCAGTCTGGGCCTCACTCCTGAACTCAACGCTCTACATCCTGCTGCCTTCTCAAAATTTCCACTTGGGTGTCCAATAGGCATTGCGAATAAACATGAGTTGTTGAAAGAAGGGCAATAAACAGACAATGAACAAAAGCAAATACATACACAATATGCTAAATAGTGATGAGAGCTACAAAGAAAAATAATGCAAGGAATGGGGAAGAGAGAGAAGTGACATCTTTTTCAGGAAGGATGATCAGAGAAGGCCTGTGTGAGGTGGTGAGGAGTTAGCAAAGGCCTGCGGAGAGTGCCGGAAGGGAGCTGTGCCTCCTCCTCGGGGGCGACTTTTCCAAATGGAGAACACAAGCAGTGCAAAGGCTCCATAGAGGGAGACTGCTTAGCGGGTTTGCAAAGCACAGTGTCCAGGATATAGTTCTGAATTGCTATTAGGCTTTGTTTGTTCCCCTTTTACTAGCCCCTCCACCCCACCATGCATGCTAAAATAGGGAGGTCTCTGCCAAAGTATCTAGCACATCTATGAAATTATATGATTTTAGCCTGAAGAAGATTATATCATTTGTATACTGTATTCTCTTTGTGTTTCTGCATCAAGAGAAATCAATTGCTTGTCTGGGTAAAAATGGGAACCCAGAATGACGGCCCAAGCCATCTTAATGGCAGCATCCATCAAAACAGTGTGGTATTGTCTGTGGATACACAGTGCTGTAGATGGGTGTGAACACTAATATGCAGGCTCGTTTCTATTTTTGTGAAAAGCTCAGCACAAGACGTTTTCTTGACGGTAGCACATTTGTCATACAGTGTTTATGACCACAAAAGTGGCCTGTAGCTGTGGATGTGGACAGGCTCTTGCTTCCCTTCCTCCTCTCCAGAAAAACATAGTTTAGCCTAAATCAGAATCGTGTCATGTATATTTCTCCTTGTTTTACGAAGTATCCTCTTTTGATATTAATTTTCACTTGCATTCTTTGACTAGTGTTCTTTCAATAGGTAAATCTCACTGCACTGCTATGCATTGATGGTTAGTTGCAGTTGGGTTTTTGGAGATTATGGCTGAAGAAACAATTAGCTACGTAATGTTGCTGGAAAAAAAAGCTGTCCTCATTTTTGGGAGGCTCATTTTCTTAGACAAAATATGCCGCAGAAGGAAGAAGGCACAAACATCCTTGCTGGGCAGCATGGCTCGCCTGATCAGACAAAGCAGTCAATGGATTGAAACGTGGTCCAGCCAAATACTCCAGTTTCCTACAGTAATAAAGATGTTTTTTAGAAGAGATATTCTATCCTGAAGAAGATAGGCTACTTCAAATAAAAGAGCTGAACTAGTTGTTTGTATATAATAGAGCCTTTTGTTTCTTAGATTCTTGGTTTGACTCTTGCAAATGGTTTTGGCTATTTCTTGGGCTCCTCACGTTTTACTGTATCTTGTGCTTAAATCAAAATAAGCTGTATACTAATTTCCTCTAGGTGCTTTATGGCACAGGGCGTCAAAAAACATAACTAAGTGCATTGCTACTAAAATGCTCTTTTTTGAGTTGAGGGTCCTCAGTACCCTGTTCTTGCTAGTTGCTGTCAAGTTGTCTCCGACTCATGGCGACCTTAAAGAATGGGCAAAACTTTCCACTAAAGGTGAGAAATAGTAGAAAATCGAGGTAGGAAAAGCCAGAATTCCTTTGAGCAGGCAGAATGAGGAGAAAGTCAGGAGCAGCCTATGTATCTTAATAATCATAAAATACATTACAACAAATAGTAGGTAAATGTAAATTTTAGAAAGTGAACAGTGAGCATATTGGGTTTAACCACCTAGGCCCTCCTGTTTATGTTTGTATGACGATAAAGCCCCACTCACAAACGATAACAAAGCGATTTTTGCCTGTGTAAGTATGTTTTTATGGCCAAATCAATGGATTCGTATGCAACTTCTTCTCAAGATAATTCATTTCATACTACTTACTGGGTTCAGAAATATGGGATGGGTCACGGCATCTGTAGAGTACCTAGGTCATACATCTAGGAAACCTTTAAGTTGTATACCTGGTACCCGATGAACCCATTGCCATTGAGTCGATTCCGACTAATAGTGACCCAATAGGGTAGAGTAAAACTGCCCCATAGGGTGTCCAAGGAGCTGCTAGCAGATTTGAACTGCAGAACTTTTGGTTAGCAGTCAAGCTCTTAACCACTGTGCCACCAGGGCACACATACCTGATAGTTATATTTACCAATGATACCTGACTTGCTAAGGTCTACTATAGATTTCATTGCCACACTGGTGAAATCTACTAGAAATCACAGAAGCTTAAATAGGAAGAAAAAACCAAGTGCAATTAGAACAATTCTTAAGCTACATAGGCTGTTTCTGACCTTCTCCTCATTCTGCCTGCTCAAAGGAATTCTGGTTTGCCTGGCTCAATTTTCTATTATTTACCACCTTTAATGGAAAATTTTGCCAGTTCTTTAAACTCTTGTGGAGCAGAATTTGGAGAAGATGGGGGAACGGAGGAGCAATACAGGAGAAAATTTCCTAAGAGCAAGAGTAGGAAATGCCCTTACATCCCACTGTTCTCAGTTTAGACACAATAGTCAATCGCTCTCAACTCCCTAATCTCTTTCCATTGTACTGGCCTGACTAAACCACAACTCTGGCTAATCCACTCTGTACCAGTACCCCAGCAGCTGACTTGTGGCTGAAGAAAAAATGCAGCCATATTTACTTATCTAAGTGTTTTATCGCAAATCCCCAGTTGAGCATCAACACTGCCCTTCAATCAATCACTTCCCTAGTCAATGACTCTTCTACCTCAGACATTCTCCTCTTTTTCAAATCATCAATATCCCCTTTCATATTCTCACTCTTGGGTGATGAGTATGCTTCTCATTTTACTTAAAAAGTGAATCAATCATAAAATAATGTTCTCATTCTTCTGCTACCAAATCTACCTACTTGCATCTGGACCCATATCTGTCTTTACTAGGTTATAATGAATGAACTGTTTCTGTTCTCATCTATACCAATCCCTCCATTTATGTACAGAATCCCATTCACTCTTTCCTACTCAAGAATTTTGTTCCTATAAAAATACTCTTTCTCTCCATCTATCTCTATCTTTCCTCTCTGTCTCTCTCTTTCTCTTTGCCCCATCTCTCTTCCTCCTCCTCTTCTTTCTCCTACTTCTCCATCTTGTCCTACTCCCTCTCCCCAACATCAGAATGAGATGGACTATCTCCCATCTTACAAAACAGAACAAAATATTTGCATAGGTCGTACATTTCCAACTAGCCGCTGCTTAGATTCTTTGCTCCCTTTTCAAACTCTTTGAAAGCATTACCTAGGTTTGTTGTCTCTACATTTTCACTTCCCACTCTTTCTAGAAACTTTTCCACTTGGGTTTTGTCCTTACCACACTGAAACTGTTTTTACCAAGATCACTAAAGACCTCCATCTTTCCAATGGAAAACCCAATTCTTACTGTTCTTCATACTCAACTTTCTGAAGGATTTGGTAAAGTTAATTTCTCCATCATTCTTCACGTGCCTTTTCCATCTGATCTAGATCTACTAAACTCGCCAGGTTTTTCTCTGACTGTCTTAGTTATCTAGTGCTGCTATAACAGAAATGGCACAAGTGGATAGCTTTAACAAAGAGCAGCTTATTCTCTCACAGTCCAGTAGGCTACAAGTCCAAATTCATGGCATCAGCTCCAGGAGAAGGCTTTCTCTGTCTGCTCTGGAGGAAGGTCCTTGTGATGCAACAGTCTTCCCTTGGTCTGGGAGCATCTCAGCACAGGAACCTCAGGTCCAAAGGACACGCTCTGCTCCCAGTGCTGCTTTCTTGCTTTCTTGGTGGTGTGAGGTTCCCATGTGTCTCTTCTTGCTTCTGTCTTTCATATCTCAAAAGAGATTGGTTTAAAACACTATCCAATCTTCTATACCTCATCAGTATAACTGCTGCTAAGACATCTTATTAGATCATAGTGATTGAATTTATAACACACAAGGAAATCACATCTGATTACAAAATGGTACACAACTATACAATACTGGGAATCATGTCCCAGCCAAGTCGACAGATATTTTGGGAGGACACAATTCAATCCATGACACTGACCTCTCTAGAGTCTTCCTATTAGTCTCTTTCATTTGATCTTCCTCTTTTTCCTGAACTTTAAATCTTGTCATAGTCAGGGTTCAGTCTTCCACGAGGCATTTTTAGGTAATCTTTTTTGTTCTCTCAGCCCCTTAACAGGTACCTATACACTGATGAGTCCCAAATTTATAGTGTTGGAACTCCAGTAAAAAAAAAAATCCAACTGCTTATTTGACATTTCCAACAGAATATCCAATAGGTAATTTCTATTTGATGTCTTTAAAATAGAATTCATGATTTCCCCTCATCACTTTCCAAAGTCTCCAACTCTTCTCCAGCATACTTGACTCTAATGTTTCTCTGAAGTAGTTAAGTATATTTTCACCAAAAAAAAAAAAAAAAAAAGGTCCTCCAAGGTCAAGAAAGGAGAGTGTTGATATGTTGTGGGGTTGTTAACCAATGTCATAAAATAATATGTGTACTGACTATTTAATGAGAAACTATTTGTTCTGTAAACCTTCATCTAAAGTACAATAAAAATATATATACATATTTAAAAAAATAATAAACTAAAGATTTATTGGCTGATCTCCACTGGCTCTTCTCTTTCTCTTCTGCCACTTTTTGGTTCCTATTCTGATATGTTTAGTAGTTACGACTCTTCACTACTTTTTCTTTGACCAGAGTACTTGGATGAAAGAGACTGCTAATTCTTGTATTTCCTCAAAATTTTTTCACTAACTCTGAAATGAAATAAAATTTTAGCTGGGTCTAGGACTTTTGAACTGCATGTTTTATCTCACAGTGCTTGGTAGTTCCTCTTCCACTGGCTCTGGTTTCCATCGTTGCAGACATGAATTCTGACTTTTTTTTCTACCCTGAATCTGGTAACATTTTTTCTCTTTTTTTTCCCTTAGAGTTCAGAAGTCTTATAGGATATACTTAGGTGTCTATATCTTTTCTCATCAATCTTCCTGAGGCTCAGAGGGCAGAGCTCTATTTAATCTGTGGAGTCAAGGATTTAGCTCAGGAAAAATACTTTTCTATTACGTATTTGTCATTTTTATTGACTCTCCTCCATCTGTCTTTTTCTTCTTCTGCACTTCTTCTGATGTCATACTGAGTCTCCTGTTATACCCTCCAAGATTCTTTTCTTTTCCCTCATGATTTAACTTCTCTATAATTTTTTTTCTCTCCGTGCTTTGGACTATTTCTCACACTTGATCTTTTAGGATATTAATTTAAGTCTCAGTAGTAAACATCTGCTTCTTCAACTCATTTACTGAATTATTTGATTGAGATATCATGATTTTAATCTCTAAATATCCTTTCTCTGGGTGTGTGCTACACGTGATTCTCCTTACACACTCATTATTTTTAATTAAATTGCCATTCGTAGCCTTCAGTGGCTCTACTTCTCTGGGCATGTATCCTGACTGTTCTTGCTACTCTTTCTCTGAATGTTGGCCTCTTTTATACAGGTTGCCGTTCTCATTGTTGACTTGCTGAGGTTCAGGCCACAAATGAGAGCAGTCCCATGGGTAGCAGAAGTCAAAGCTATCTCTACCCCGTAGGCTGGCAGTATAGAAACAGACTGGCTGCAAAGGCCCTTAGAGTGAGTCAGTTTGCTGTTGTTTTAGCTGCCAAGAAGTCACCCCTACTGATGGCTTAAGCTACTACCAACATGAACCAGTTGCCATTGAGTTAATTCCAACTCATGACAACTTCATGTGTTACAGAGTAGAACTGTGCTGCAAAGGGTCTTCAAGTTTGTGACCTTTTGGAAGCACATCATCAGGCCTTTCTTCGGAGGTGCCTCTGGGTGAGTTCGAACCACCAACCCTTTGGTTAATAGTCAAGTGCTTAACTGTTTGTGCCACCCGGGAACTGGTAACATGGATTTCCTTGTATCTCCCAGGCACGGGGACAACCTGATTAACAATCCACGTCTCCAGCTCCTTCTTGGCATTTTTAGGGCCAGGGAGATCAGTTCTCTGCCCGGGATAAACAGTGCCTCAATAGTTCTCTTTGATTATACCTGGGACTGAGAGAGGTCCCGGGCCTCTCTCGGGCTTCAGTGCCCTCCATCCCAAGTATCATTTGGCTCATGGAAGGGAAAGTACTGCATTCAGGTACTCTAGGGTCCTAGTCTCATTCTAATTCCTTACATTGCTTTATTTTCTTCATGGCACTTGTCACACCTAGACATTATTATTAGGTCATTTATTCACATGTACACTCTCTTACTCTCTCACCAGAATAAAATCTCCGTGAGTGCCAGGATCTCTGTTGGTTTTATGGTTCTGTCTCCAGTGCTTGGCATATACGCTGTATGTGTAAGTGTATCCGTATTTTTTTTAATTTAAAGAATTAAGGAATGGGGTAAATTTTGGAAGAAAAGACCAGAGCAGCTCTAGGGGAGTGAGGGAGATGGGTAAAAGTAGACAGAATGCATTGAAAGATGTCGCTGTGGATCATATGTGTTGAGGAAATGTCAAAAAAGTGCTTGAACACTGTTGACATTTCTTGAAGTTGTTTAACTTTTTCTTTCAATGACATTCTTCTGTGAGCTATGGCTTCCATATGGTTACAGATGATTGAACTGATTTGGCTGTCTTTATATGGCCAAACTGATTTTTTAAATTTATTTTGTTGTTGTTGAAAATACACACAGTAAAACATACATGAATTCAATAGTTTCTACACATACAATTCAGTGACATGGATTACATTCTTCGAGTTGTTCAACCATTCTCAGCCTCTTTGTCTGAATTGTTCCTCCCCCATTAACATAAACTCATAAACTCACTGCTCCCTAAGTTTCCTATCAAATCTTGTGTTGCTGAAAGAATGCATTGTGTTTATAAATATAATCAGTGTTAACAAGAAACTTATATATAGTGACATTATCAAAGCAAAAATTTAATTTTAAAACTTCAAGTCATTTGGGAATAAATTGAGACAAGCTTAGTGAAAAAACAAATTATCAATTAGCATATGTGAATTTACATACAGCTATTACAGTGTTTGGAGGACAGTAACAAGCTTGTAGATATTGGGTTTCATATGGGTAGAAACCATAGAAAGCAGGGAACAAGAAGCTCCAGAAGAAAAATTTTGGAAGAGGGACAGGAACGCATATTGTTTCTCTTCCTTTGAAGTACAGTGAACAAACAAAACTGTGATGGTGTAGTATATCACACACACACACACACAAATCAGAGAAGATTTATTTTGCTTTGCTTTTAAATCATACTAAAAAATATTCAACATTTTCTATCTGTCTTAGGTAAGATTATTGTTACAGTTTTCAAATAGATAAGAGAACATTAAAAAACTAGTTTTCTAAATTTTTTTGTATATATCAACAATTATGTGGGTTCATTTAATTTTTACTTACAAGTGGCTGGAGAGGAAAAATAGTAGAAAGTAAAAAAAGCAACATACAAGATCAAACAAATTTGGTAGGTGAATACATTGTATTAGAAATTAAAAAAAAAAATCATTGCTGTCGAGGTGATTTCGACCCATAATGACCCTATAGGACAGCGTAGAACTGCTGCATAGGGTTTCCAAGGAGCGCCTGGTGGATTCGAACTGCCAACATTTGGTTAGGAGCAGAGCTCTTAACCACTGCATCACCAGAGCTTCACTTAAAAATTTCCAGGAAAGAAAGATGTAAGGTAATACACACATATACACATACACTAATGTACGTATTTGTTGGTTGAACATTGTTAAATTTGTCTACGTTTAGTTACATGAATACAAAATCATCTATTGTTTTAAGCAACATAGAGATCCAATTAGAACTGATTATTTTGACAGCAAGGATATAAGAATGCATAGGTGTTTGACATCTTTCATCATGATGCTACAAGTCCTGTATAATTGGCTAGCTCATCATTGGAAATAGGCAAACAATGAGCTCTATTGCTGAACCTCAGCAAATAAAACGGACCACATTAATTTTATATTACTTATGCCGACGATGCTCAAAAAGACAGCAGTTTTCACCAAAAGAGACCTGCATAAGTGGAAGAACATACTTTGGTCATGGATAGGAAGACTCAACATTGTGAAAATGTCGATTCTACCCAAAGTGATCTACATGTACAATGCAATCCCAATCCAAATTCCAATGGCATTTTTTAATGAGACAGAGAAACAAATCACCGACTTCATACGGAAAGGGAAGAGGCCCCTAATAGGAAAAAAAAAGTATTACGCAAGAAGAACAAAGTGGAAGGCCTCACACTACCTGATTTTATAACCTATCTTACTGCCACGGTAATCAAAACAGCCTGGTACTGGTACAACAACAGATACATAGACCAATGGAGCAGAATTAGAATCCAGACATAAATTCTTCCACCCATGAGCAGCTGATATTTGACAAAGGCCCAAAGTCCGTTAACTGGGGAAAAGATAGTCTCTTTAACAAATGGCTGGCATAACTGGATATCCATCTGCAAAAAACTGAAACAAGACCCATACCTCACACCACGCACAAAAACTAACTCAAAATGGATCAAAAACTTAAATATAAAATAAAAAACGATAAAGATCATGGAAGAAAAAATAGGGACAACTCTAGGAGCCCTAATACATGGCATAAACACAACACGAACCATAAGTAACAACACACAAGCATGACAAGAGAGACTAGATAACTGGGAGCTCCTAAAAAATCAAACACTTATGCTCATCAAAAGACTTCACCAAAAGAGTAAAAAGACAACCTACAGACTGGGAAAAAAATTTTGGCTATGACAAAGCCGATTAACATCTAATCTCTAAAATCTGCAAGATACTGCAAAACCTCAACAACAAAAAAGACAAATAACCCAATTAAAAAGTGGGCAAAGGATATGAACAGGCACTTCACCAAAGAAGATATTCAGGTGGCTAACAGACACATGAGGAAATGCTCACGATCACTAGCCATTAGAGAAATGCAGATCAAAACTACAATAAGATATCATCTCACCCCAACAAAGCTAGCATTGATCCAAAAAATACAAAACAGTAAATGCTGGAGAGGCTGTGGAGAGATTGGAACACTTATACACTGTTGGTGGGAATGTAAAATGGTGCAACCACTTTGGAAATCGATTTGGTGCTTCCTTAAAAAGCTAGAAATAGAAGTACCATACGATCCAGCTATCCTGCTCCTTGGAATATATCCTAGAGAAATAAGAGCCGTCAAACAAATAGATATATGCACACTTACGTTCATTGCAGCACTGTTCACAATAGCAAAAAGATGGAAACAACCTAGGTGCTCATCAACAGATGAACGGATAAACACATTATTGTATATCCACACAATGGAATACTACCCAATGATGAAGAGCAATGATGAAGCCATGAAACATAAGATGGAGGAATCTGGAGGGCATTATGCTGAGTGAATTTAATCAGTCACAGAAGTTCAAATATTGTATAAGACCACTAATATAAGAACTCAAGAAAAGGTTTAAACAGAAGAAAACATTTTTTGATGGTTATGAGGGTGGGGAAGAAGGGTGAGAGTTATTTACTAACTAGCTAGTAGATAAGAATTATCTTAGATGAAGGGAAGGACAGCACACACTACAGGGGAAGTCAGCACAACTAGACTAAACCAAAGCTAAGAAGTTTCCTGAATACAATCAAACACTTTGAGTGACAGAGTAGCGGGGTAGGGGTCTGGGGACCATGCTTTCAGGGGACATCTAGGTCAATTGGCATAACACAGCTTATTTAGAAAATGGTCTGCATCCTACTTTGGTGAGTGGCATCTGGGGTCTTAAAAGCTTGCAAGTGGCCATCTAAGATGCATCAATTGGTCCCAACCACCTGGAGTAAAGGAGAATGAAGAACACCAAAGACACAAGGAAAGTATTGGCCCAAGAGATAGAAAGGGCCACATAAACTAGAGACTTCAACAGCCTAAGACCAGAAGAACTAGATGGTGCCCGGCTATCACCAATGACCACCCTGACAGCGAACACAACAGAGAGTCCCTGATGGAGCAGGAGAAATGTGGTGTGCAGAACTCAAATTCTAGTAAGAAGACCAAACTTAATGGTCTGACTGAGACTGGAGGAACCCTGGAAAGCATGGCCCTGGGATTCTCTATCAGCCCAGAATTAAAACAATTTCTGAGGCCAACTCTTCAGACAGGGATTGGACTGGACTGTGGGACATAAAGTGATACTTGTGAGCAGTGTGCCTCTTAGCTCAAGTAGATACAAGAGACTAAATGCTTCTCTCAGGAGGTAAGATGGAAAGGCAGAGAGGGTTAGGAGTTGTTTGAATGGATATGGGGAACCAGGGGTGGAAAGGAGGAGTGTGCTGTCACAGTATGGGGAGAGGAATTAGGGTCACATAACAATGTATGTATAAATTTTTGCATGGGATACTAACTTGAAATGTAAACTGCATTTAAACTACAACAATAAACAAAAAAAAAAAATATATAAATTTTTAAAACAAGACAACAGTTTCCTTTCCCAAGAATTTATATGTCTGTGTATGTTATGCAGGTAAATTGGTATATTGTTTTGAAAGTAATTCTGAGCTATTCTCAGGCTTGTCAATTTAAACATTTTCATATATTAGGATAGTTGTTAGATCACGATCACTGACATTCTTAGATTTAGAAGGCATCAGTAATTGGCTCTCAGATATGCAGGTTTTCTCCCATAAATATCTCTATTTTTTCTTACAGAATAAATTGACAATAAACGCATTGTGCGTTTCCGTTCTTGTATAAAAAACAACTTGATGATTATGTTTTAATGAGGGCTGTGGTTTCAATGTGTGAGCAAAGTAATTGCTCAGAAACTCTTTTGCAGTCTTATTCAAATCAGATTAAATATCTGAATACTATACCAAAAAAATAAGAGGACACTTTTCAACCATTCTTAGCCACAGAATAAATAGAAAGAAAAACAAAATTGCTCACATTACACCTTGTAGTTATCTCTCTCCTGCTAAGGTATCCCAAAAGGTACAATTAAAAGACTACTATACAGAAAATAATGGTTTAATTTAATATTGAAATAGAAATCCAATGATTTTGAGAATTCAAAAAGTAGCTTTGTTTCTCAGCTCTCCCTCACAGTCATCTACCCAGTGGATAAACTCTTCTTTGAACTAAATTTTCTTTGAGGAGACATGCCTTTTGTTAGAAATACATGGTCTCTGGCTGAACCCAAAATTTAGAAAACTTCAAACCTTACGTCATAAGAATGAGAGGACTCTTCTTTGTTTTCTAGAGGACTCTTCTTTGTTTTCTAGAACAAATGCTTTCCACTTTAGAAATACTAGGATGAAATCAATGTAGTAAAATATATTTAGTTATGCTTTGTGTATTAGTTTACTCTTGCTGCTATAACAAATTACCACAAATTTAGCAACATGAAGCACTATAAATGTATCATCTTACAGTTCTATAGGTCACAAGTTTGAAACAGGTTTCATGGGACTAAAATCAAGGTGTTGACAGGGCTGAGGTTCTTCTGGAAGTTCTAAGGAGAGTTCTTTTCCTTCTATTCTGCAGCTTTTAAAAAGGCCACCCACGTTCCTTAGCTCATGGAGCATATTTCTGATTTCTGACCAACACTTCCATATTCCTCATCTGTTTTTAAGAGCTCATGTGGTTGAGGGCTCAGCTGCTAACCAAAGGGTTGGCAGTTCAAATTCACCAGCTGCTCCTTGGAAACCCTATGGGGCAGTCCTACTCTGTCCTGTAGGATTGCTGTCAGTCGGAATAGACTCAACAGCAAAAAGTTTGGTGGGTTTTTTGGTGATTAGATTGGTGCCACCTGAGTACGTTGGGGCACTCTTCCTTTTTTAAGGTCATGGAGTCCCTGGGTGGCAAAAATGGTTAAGCGCTCGACTAATAACTGAAAGGTTGGAAGTTCAAACCCACCTACAGGCACCATAGAAGACGGGCCTGGATATCTACTTCTGAAAGGTCACAGCCTTGAAAACCCTATGGGGCAGTTATACTCTGCACTCATGGGGTTGCCATGAGTCGTAACCGACTTGTCAGCAACTAACAACAACAACAACCCTTAATCACATCTGCAAAATCCCCCTGCCATGTAAGGTAATATATTCACAGGTGCTGAGGATCAAGAGGTGGACATCTTCAGAGGACCGTTCTTTGTGCCTGCCATAGCCACTTTGATTTGTGCATTATTTTCTCAGCAATACACGTTTTGATTCCCTAAATAGATTGTAAATTTCTTGAGGATTCTTTAATACTTCTGTTTCAAGAAGAGATGTATTTTTCAACAATAGGGTGGCTTTAGAGAACACAGATTTATTTTCTCACAGTTTTGGAGCCTAGAAGTCTGAATTCAGGGTATTGTCAGACCTATGCGGTCTTTCTCCCTACTCTAAGGAAGATGTTTCCTTGTCTCTTAGCTTCTGGATGTTGTTGTTAGGTGCTGTCCAGTCAGTTCCGACTCATAGCGACCCCATGTACAAAAGAACTAAACACTGCCTGGTCCTGTGCCATCCTCGCAATTGTTGACATGCTTGAGATTGTTGCAGCCCCTGTGTCAATCCATCTTGTTGAGGGTCTTCCTCTTTTTCTCTGACCCACTACTTTACGAAGCATGATGTCCTTCTCCAGGGTCTGGTCCCTCCTGATAACATGTCCAAAGTACATGAGATGAAGTCTTGCCATCCTTGCTTCTAAGGAGCATTCTAGCTGTGCTTCTTCCGAGACAGATTTGTTTGTCTTCTGGCAGTCCATGGTCTATTCAATATTCTTCACCAACACTGTAACTCAAAGGCATCAATTCTTCTTTGGTCTTCTTTATTTATTGTCCTTCTGGTAGCCCTGACATTTCTTGGTGTTCCTTGACTGCTTATAGATGCATCTGCTTTTGACATCACATTGTGTCTTTTACCTGTGTGATACTGTCTCCATATCTGTTCTCCCCTTTTATAAGGCACCACTCAGAAAAAATTAGGATAAGGACTCACCCTATTCTGATATGACTTAAATGGTAGTATCCTCAAAGAAAGACCCAAACAAGGTCACATTCATGGACACGGGAGTTAGGACTTCAACCTATCTTTTTTGTGGCACAGTTCTATCCATAACAGGGCCTTAAACTTGTTTTTTTAAATAAACTTTCTATTTTATAACATTTTTATATTTACAGAAACGTTGTGAAGATAGTACAGAAAGTTCCCATATACCCCAACTCCACACCTTATTTCCCCTATTATTAATATTTTATATTAATATGACTCATTTGTCACAATTGATGAAGCAATATTGGTAGATTTTGTATTAACTAAAATTCGTACTCTATGTAGATTTCTTTTGTTTTCATGTAATGTTCTTTTTCTCCTCTAGGATTCCATCCAGGACACCACGTTACATTTAGTAGTCACGTCTCCGTAGGCTCCTTTTGGGGGTTACAGTTTTTTAGACTTACTTATTTTTGGTGAACTTGACAGTCTGAGGACTAATTACTCTACTGAGTCTTTGGTTTTCTTCATGCTCCTTTGCTCCAGATGGTAAAAGACCAATAGTTGTATCTTAGATAAGAGCCCTCTTAAAGTGGAATGATAACATTTACTGAATATATTATATTTAAGGCATTGTTTTAAATGCTGTACATATACTAACTCACTTTTTTTTGGTCTGATTTGCAAAAGTGATAATAAAGATAGCTTTGTAGTACAGGAGAAAAGTAGGTTAATACGAATTACATTATGAAGCTAAGAAGTACAAGAAGTACAGGGTAGTGGTGGCAGCGGGAAGGCTTTCTGAAGACAAGCATTTAGACAAACAGGAGAAGTTTTTGTTTTTCCTAATTCCTAATTCAGGAGTTCATCTCAATCATCCCAATTGTTTCTTCTTGTTGCTTGGTCTTTGGTGTCTTTTTTTCAAAGAGAATAAAAGTCCTTGTAGGCAAGAATAATAAAATAAATTACAGAACAATAAATAGGAAGTATAGCTGAAGAAGGAAGATTTGCTTCTTAAAAACATGCTTTTAAATTGATTAAAGCTGCACAAGAACACTGAGGCAATCTAAAATAATCTAGACAGGTAACTGTGCTATTCATATAAACATTAATCCATGCTGAGTGAATATGGAGGTCATCTGTCTAGAAACTTTTAATTTTAGCATTCTTGAAACAATGGCAAGATATGCCCTTTTTGTACATATTGCTATGGGAATTAGGTTAAAATACTATATTTAAAAAACACTTGAGGCCTTAGAAGTAAAATTATTTGAACATTGTTTCCTTAAAATTATCATAGAATTTCATGGTATGAAGGAGTTTGAAGATCGTCTTGTAAATTCACTCTTATCACGTGTAAATATTAGCAAGAAGATATTCTCCAAGTGTGCCCAGATTCTACTTAACATTTCTTACACACACACACACACACACACACACACAAATCCTCAATGTTTCTGTAGGCAATGTAGTACATCTTTACAAATAGCTCATTTTTAATTAGTTTTTCCACAGGCTGAGCAGGTTGCCCAGTTACCTCCCAACAACTGAAGTGAGAGGGTTGAATATATGTTTAATTTGAGTTCCAGAAAGAAATAAGAGAGGTGGAAGAAAAAAAAAAAAATCTCCAAAATTGGTAGAAAAAATGAATGCCCTGATTCAGTACAGTCACAAATCCCGGTCAGCATGAATAAATCAAACTTATGCCTAGGCACACCGTAGTGAAACTGCAGAACATCAAAGACAAGGATCGTGAAAGAAACCAGAAAGAAAATAATTTACTTTAAAAGAGAGAATTAGACTGAAAGCTAAATTCTTACCACAAAATGAAAGCTAGAAATCATGCAGTAATATTTTCATTGTACTGAGAAGCTGTATCTTTCAACAGAGTATTGTTGCACAGTGAATATATTTAAAGCATGAAGGTGAAATAAAGTCATTTTTAGATTAAAAAAGCTAGAGTTTTCTACCAAAATAACAATACTAGCTGGACTTTAGTCAGAAAAAAAAGAAGAAAAACAAAAAATCCCTGCACAAAAGTCTGAGATACAAAAGGAATGCTGAGTGAAAAAAAAATTTGAACATGTTAAAAGTAAATCTAAGTCAATATTGGTAGTGTAAAATAATAACGATAACAAGAATAAAGATAATAAAAATATCTAAACAGAGAAGTTAAAGTGTATTAGTTCCTTCCATTGCCTGTATTCTGTTCCTATGTCTATTATTCCCCCAAATCTTGATTAAAAAAAAAAAAAAACCCATTGCCGTCTAGATTCTGACTCATAGCGACCCTATAGGACAGAGCGGAACTGCCCTATATGGTTTCCAAGGAGCGCCTGGTAGATTCGAACTGCCTACCCTTTGGTTAGCAGCCGTAGCTCTTAACCACTACGCCACCAGGGCTTCAGCAAATCCTTGATAACACCTGTAAATTCATCGTTTCCATCCTATGCATGATGGTCATGAAAATGTACTGCCCTAATCCTGCTAGGAGGCTGTGCTGGTAGAACTCTCATCTTTCATCCAGGAGAGGCAGGTTTGATTCCTGGCCAGTGCATCTCAGGCGCAGCCACCATTCATTTGTCAGTGGACGCTTATGAGTTGCTATGATTCTAAATCGGTCTGAGCAGAGCTTCCAGACTAAGACAGACGAGGAAGAAAGACCTGGCGATCTACTTCCAAAGAATCAGTCAGTGAAAACCCTATGGATCAGGAGCACCTGTGTGGCACAAACGGTTAAGTGCTCAACTACCAGCCGAAAGATGGGCAGTTCAAACCCATCCGACGCACCTCGGAAGACAGGCATAGAGGTCTGCTTCCAAAAGGTCACAGCCTTGAAAATCCTGTGGAGCAGTTTTACTCTGCACACGGGGTGGCCAGGAGCCGGAATAGACTTGATGACAGCCAACAAGAAGATACTAAAAGTACCATGTTTCAGCTTACATCACAAATTCTCCTGCATTCCAATGGCCCTCAGCAAAGCCCTGTGGATCACAATAGTCCAATCCTGTTGTGTGTGGGATCACCAAGAGCCATAGGGTTTTAAAGGAGCAGATGGTGGATTTGAACTGCCAACCTTTTGATTAGCCTGAGCTCTGAACCACTGTGCCACCAGGGCTCCACAAAGCAGCATAACAACTTAATATAAAGGGCAGGGAAGTTTTGGGGGCTTCTTGGTTGACAGCTGAGAAGGTAGCATGTCCATTATGACATAGAAGCCCTGTACCGGAAACCCTCTCAGACCCAGGTAGAAGTACTGTAACATGTTTAGAGCTGTAGACCGGAAATGACAGTGCCAGAAACAATGGAGACAACCAGCAGGCCTGGATGATGGCAGCATAGTGCAGAACTAAGATGATGAGCTGAGCTCAGAGAACAGAGCAGAGCTGTCCTGACTGACAAAAGTATTGTCCAAGAGCTGCACTGGCAGTGGGCATTTCTGCTCCAAGAGCGGCACCCTCAAGGGAGCATGTTGACCCCAAGAGCTCACTGGAGAGGGCACGTCAACACCAGAGGGATGTCCTGGAGCAGTTGAGAGTGATCCTGTCTTCTCAGGAGTTGTTGAGGCCTTGTGCTGGGACCCCTCCTGAACCTCGTCCTGTGCATTTCTTTGTTCACGTCTTTCTCTGTTATATTAAAGTTGTTCTCACAAGTATGGTGATTCTGTGAGTTTTGTGGGCATTGCAATGAATTGTCAAACCCAGTAGAGTGTGCTGTGAGATGGCTGGTGTCAGAAATAATGGGGAATTTGGAAAGCAGAGATATATTCAATCTCTGCCTCATAGGGATGAGCTTGGTACTGATTCTTATTGTCAGAGTTAGTCATGAGGTTATCCCTTCCAAGTCTCTATAGCAAATACTCAGCCCTGCCATTGTAGCTTGAAAGCAGCCATTAACAGTATGTAAAATGAGCATGGCTTTTTTCCAGTAAAACTTTATTAAAAAAAAAGACAAAACAAAAAACAAGTACTAGGTCAGATGTGGCCCAGGGAGCATAATTTTGCCAACAAAAGTGGATTGAGATTGTGTGTCAATTTAAGCCCTCTGAAAAGGAGATGCCAAGATGGGATTAGCTATGATTATTATTATTATTTTTGGAGGGGGAGCAGGGAGGCCTGGCCTCCAGTAAGACTAAAATAAATGTCTACCAGACATATGGTTTTGTATGAACTGTTCTCATTCATCCTCTCCTATTCTATCCTTTCTCCTTCACTTCACAGGCCTCAGATACTTTATGGCTATGACCTCTTAATTTTGTTTCTGTAGATTTTCTTTCTTCTTTTACTAACATTGCTTTATTAGCATCTTTTTGAAAAACTTATTGTCTGTGTTTGGGATGTACTGTGACAACTACTAATCGGTAGTCACCATGAGGCTAGGTGGTCTACGGAGTGAGCAGGGAGCCTACATGGTATCTCTTAAAAGACAGGTATCCTGGGATGTGTCTGTTATGGACTGATGGCCACAGTAAAAGCAAAATAGTCTTAAGAAGGCAGACCCAAACAGTGGGGAGTTGGTGCAGGGGGGAAGGGTAGGGGAGAGCTGTTGAGAGCATGGAGTGTTGTAGGTGAAGGAAGTGGCCCATTTAGTGAGGAAAGCTTCTTCCCCTCTCTGATGTTTGCTTCCTGCAGAGAGCGCCCCATTGGTGTAATGCTCACGGCTCTCTATGCCCTCTCAGGCATTCTTCCTCAGGGCTGGAAGAGTGCTACTATCTGATAGGTAATTTGGCATTGGGACAAAGGCCATTTGTTACCTAGCTCCTTTCTCTTTCCCTCTTCCTGGGACTCCGCTGCTCACAGAGAGTGTATGGTCTGCTTGTTTCCTCCATACCGTAAGTATTATGGGGGAAGCACCCACCCAAGACCCTGGCCAAATGGCTGATAGTACTTTGGTACTGCCTGCAACTGGGTGGGTAAGTCTGTTTCACCCTGAGGCTCATTATTAGGAAAAGCACTTGCCTACAGTAAGACTACCCAATCCCGTTGTAGTCAAGTCCATTCCGACTCACAACGACCCTATAGGACAGCGTGGAACTGCCCCCATAAGGTTTCCAAGCAGCAACTGGTGGGTTTGAACGGCGGACATTTTGGTTAGCAGCCAAATGCTTAACCGCTGTGCCATCGGGGCCCCACAGTAAGGCTACATTCTCCAAAATTAGCTTTATTAGTAATTAAGCTGATACCTAGGTCTCCATCTGCCTTTCTTTTTTGTCTTATTTCTTAATGGTTTCAGAACTGAAGTGGGGAAAGGGATAGTATTTGTAGAGCCACCTTGCATCTATAACACCCAACACAAGGCTGGCACATAGTAGGTTTTCAATATCAAGTGAGTATGTAAGTCCAGATCTGCCAATCTCATATAGGTTTATACTTGTAGAAAGTTCATTAAATAGTTTTATAACTTCCAACACTACAGATTTGCTCTACGTTAATGGGAATTTATATTTTTTTAGGCAGAAAATTATTCCATTATTTTTCTTTCCTCCAATTATTCACAGGAAAGGGGAGAATATTGCCAGTTGCCATTTTTCGAAATTCTCATTTAGCTAAGCACCTTGGGAAAATGCTACGTTCATTTCCTGAAAGTGCTTTGACTTTTACCGTAATATAAAACCTGCAGTAAAATCTCTTTTCCTAATTAGATAATATCTGCTGTAAAAAAGGAAACGGTAGAAACGTAATTTGTGCACTCTGGAAGACCTTGCCACTGATACGTCTCCTTCTGAAACACGGCTGATACCGGGGATAGGCACACCAAAGCGGGCTTGGAAGGGTTAAAAAAAAAAAAAAAAGTGCTTGAAATCTTCCCTTTTTCCATTCTAGAGCTGCACATTTTCTTCAGTCCTGTTTTTCCTTTTTTCATCACATCCTCACCAACATGGAGGGCATTCTCAAAGCTTCACTGGACTTTTCATCTATACCCTGCTTTATAACACCTAACTTTCTTTGTGGGCTTCTGGTTTACGGGTCTATTTACATGGTTACTTCTGTCAGGAAATTAGTGCTGATGGTACACTCTGTCCTTTTTCCTTTTGCGATGTTGGCATCTGATTGAGTCCATGCTCTTTTCTGTAGAGAAATCTGCTATTCTCTTCATCAGGGCTTCCTCTCCTTTCTGTATTCTCTTAACACTTCATGCACTCTTCAAATCTTTTTCCCAGTAAGGAACAGAGAAAGGCTGACTTTCAAGTGGAGCTTGAGTGTTTACCACGCAGGGTGATGACTCTCTCGTGAAAATGGGTTTTCCTGTCCTTTCAGTTTTCTCTATGTTTTCAGTGAAGACAATCCTGTGTTTACTGTCTCATAAAACAGCCTGTCTTCAAATCCCAGGAGAAAATGGTTAAACTGATTGAGACTTCCAAAGGACTAACGTGATCCTGGAGGAGCATTTCCTTATATAATTGGAATAATTATACAAATATATTATTTATAACTGTATGGTAAAGTAATGGTTTTAAATAACACAATTTTAGGGGGCTGGGGGGTTGGGAGGAGCGACCAGGGATCCCTCATGTGGATCTGTACCTTTCAGTCCCAGCAAGGGCACCAAAGTACGAGTAGACGCACGACCAACAACCAACAGAAAGTGAAAGAAATATGGAGGCAGTGGTTGCTTGTCGGTTTTTACCTAGACAGCTGCGCTTTAAGGATCCTACTGCACCTGTAAATCTGAAGTTTGGCAATGTCCTGATTGAAGACAAATATTTCCTGTGACTAAAGTTAAATTTTAATATAAAGACCCTATAAGGTGAAATGAGGGAAAAATTATAAATTATGCATATGGTTGCACAACTCTCACTTTTGGGGAGCAGTAAAAGTAGACAGAACCCCAATAAATCATTCAACCAGCTCCTTTTTACAGATCAGACTACCAGACTGAGACAGGGTAATTATCTAGGAGCTACACATTTAGAAAATGTTATCAGGCAGAGAATAAACAGGGCAGGGTATCATACCACACACTTTTCTGATCTTTTACTTTATTGCTTAAAATAGGAAAAGAAAGAAATTTGTTAATAGGGTTGAGTATATCTCATTTAATCCTTACAAGAAGCTTGATAATTAGAAAATATTATTCCCATTTTATGAATTGGGAATTTAAGGTACCAGATGGAATAAACTGGTCAAGGTAATACACTTATTATCTGAGCTAACCCACTCCATATCCATATGACATAGCTGTCTCCACAGGGGATCAAGGCCATTAGGGGAATAGAAACCTATCTCCCAGGTAATTTGTATCACTGAAAAGCAGAAACTGTCTTATTTGCAATTTAGCAGATAGGCCCATTGCAAAGAAACCCTTGAGAGGTGAAAGCAAGTATACTAGCAAGAAAAATAATTTTTTTTAAAGTTTTTCCAACTTTTAAGAGTGTGAGTTTAAGAAAAACTTACTCAATAATTTTGTTATTTTAACTGAATTAATTCTATTTAAATTGTGGCATTTATAATATTAATGATAATATTAATTCAATTTAAATTTTTTAATTGTATGTTTCATTACGTTATAGAACAAAACATTTTAAAAATCATCTAGGTTCCCAAACCTCCCACACATCGTTGCTACATTTTAATATATTTTCTTCTAGTTATTTTTCATATCTAAGTGTATATATGTCATGCACCATTTGTATCTAGATTTTTATTTAAAATTATGAGCCTCATTTTTCTTGCTGCATATGATTTTCACAATTGCTATTTTAAATCTCTGCATGTGCCATTATTACTGACGTTTAAGTGCTATCTTAATTTCTTAGCACTGCTGTAACAGAAATACATAGTGGGTGGCTTTGAAGAACAGAAATTTATTTTCTCACAGTTCTGGAGGCTAAAAGTCCAAACCAGGGTCTCGGCCGGGTGGATGCCTTCCTTGTTGGCAGCCCAGGGCATTCCTTGGTCCTTACCGATCCTCAAAAGGCATCAGTCTTCCCCAGGATGTGCCCACTATGAGTCTAATCTTTTTTTTTTTTTGGTAATAACTCAGAAGCGATTAGGTTTAGGACACTATATTTGGCCTCATTAACATATTAAAAAGGTTCCCTGGTGGCGCTGTGGTTAATGTGCTCAGCTGCTAACCAAAAGGTCAGCGGTTCAAACCCACCAGCCACTCTGCGGGAGAAAGATGTGGCAGTCTGCTTCAGTAAAGATTTACAGCCTTAGAAAGCCTAGGGAGCACTTCTGTTCTGTTCTATAGGGTCACTAGAAGCCGGAATTGACTCCATGGCAATGGGTTTGGTTTTGGTAACATATTAAAGAAAATCCTATTTCCAAACATGATTTATATCCACAGTTACAGGGGTGAGGATCCAACACATCTTTGGGGGACACAGTTCAATCCACAACAAGTGTTTATGGCTTTCTATTATTTTTCAAAAGCTGTGGAAATCTTTGGGTATGTACCTTTCTCCATTTAGCTTATTTCCCCAGGATGAGTTCCCTGAAGAGGAATTACTTACCACACGTGTTAACACTTTTTCTCCTCTTGATAGGTCTTTGCGTTCCGAAAAGCTTTCATGCCACCAGGAATGTTCAGCCTCTACCAGCTTTACTGCACCTTTGCCAACATGAGGGAGGAGGTACCCTTAAAACATATTAATTAATCTGGCCAAAATGATGCCTCATACAGGGATCACAACAGAGTGTCCCGGACAGAGCTAGAGAAAAATGTAGAACAAAATTCTAGCTCACAAAAAAAGACCAGACTTACTGGCCTGACAGAGACTGGAGAAACCCCAAGAGTATGGCCCCTGGACACTCTTTCAGCTCAGTAATGAAGTCACTCCCGAGGTTCACCCTTCAGCCAAAGATTAGACAGCCCCATAAAACAAAACGAGACTAATGGTGCACACAGTCCAGGGACAAGGACTAGAAGGCAGGAGGGGACAGGAAAGTTGGTAATAGGGAACCTAAGGTTGAGAAGGGACAGTGTTGAGATGTCGTGTGGTTGTTAACCAAAGTCCTAAAACAATCTGTGTACTAACTGGTTAATGAAAAACTACTTGTTCTGTAAACCTTCAGCTAAAGTACCATAAAAAGAAAAAAAAAGCCTCATAGTCTTTATTCTTGGTTTGTAAGTGTTGAAATATGTCATCATATTTGCTATCTAAGTTCTATTTGTCTTCTGTATGTTTTCTGTTCATGGATTCCCTTTTCCTATTTACATATTCATTGCTTACCTTGTGTAGTGAGTTGATTTATGTCCCGCAAAACAATGTGCTGAAGCCCTGACCCCTGGTAGCTGTGATGTAAGGATGGAGACAGAGACCTGCAGTGATGCCTCCCTCACAAGCCAAGTAACAGCCTGGCCCCCCGGGGCCAGGAGAGGGAACGGAGCCGACTTTCCATTAGGGTTTCCAGAAGGAAACAACCTTGCCAACACCTTGATTTTGGACTTCTGGCTTCCAGAATTGTGAGAGAATAGATTTCTATTGTTTATCACCACCCAATTTATGGTAATATTTAGGGCAGCCCTAGGGAACAAATACAACCTGTTTTTCTTTCTTTACAGAGATGGCTTTTTAGAGAATATGACAAATGCATTAACTCTCATATTAACTGGAAACACATTTCCCAGTCCATTGTCTTTCATATGTAATCAAATAGACCTTTTCATTGGTGATTTCTTCAAAATCTCAATGCTCCTTCCCAAGCCAGCCTTTGGAGATTAGATCAACATTGAAGTCTGTTTTCTGACTCTCTTTGACGACTGCCTTTGCACAATTATTTTCTAATTCTATTATAACTGCACAATTATGTCATAATTTTTCTTTTCCAACTAAAGTTTGCTTTAGCCTCAAAAATTTTGTCTTAATTTTTTTTTTCTGTAGTTTTGCAAGTCCAACAGGCTCATTTTGCAAAAACGTCAATTTGTGCACACAAACCATAAAGCATACTAGGCTAGCAGCAGGGTGGGTACCTCATCAGGATCTGTTTTGTTATCTTAACATAATTTGTGTTAATTATTTTTCCTGCAATGTGTTAACATTTTTCTTCCCCGGGAAATAAATGAACAAAGATCAAACAACTCTTTTCTTCTTTGAAGCCCAGATGGAAAGTGGCTGAAGCCAGATTAAATGTTTCCAGCAGCTGCATGCCCAGCAGGTGAGGTCAGTTCTAAACCAGAGCATGAAAGAGATGGTGGGCAGAAAAAATAGAAATTGCAAAGCTTACAAAAATCAATAGTGTGTTATAGTCTGTGTGAGAGCAGCAGAAGCTACTTTTAGGAGAACTACTGGAAAGCTGTGTCCTAGGACAAATTAGTCTTACTTTCAAGAGTTAAAGGACTTGGAGGTATTCATTTAATACTTCTTTATTTAGGCTAGGCCTAAATTAGCAAGGTTGAGTGGAGAATTGAGGCTTGTCCTGCCATACATCCATTATCCACTCTCCTTTGTCTAAAACCTCTTACCTGTGCTTGCAGGCACTCCATTTCTTTCCCTTCCTTCTGAAACACAGCTCAACAGGCAACTACTTCAAGAAGCTCTCACTGTTTAATCACATTCAACCATTCTGATGTCTTGACTTGATGACCACCTTTGCATTCATCAATATGTATGTATTTTATGTTTGTTATTATTAGGCTAATAGTACGATGATCTTATTAAAAAACCAAAACCAAACCCATTGCCATCGAGTTGATTCTGACTCATAGTGACCCTATAGGACAGAGTAGAACTGACCCATAGGGTTTCTGAGGAGCAGCTGGTGGATTTGAACTGCCTACCTTTTGGTTAGCAGCGTAGCACTTAACCAGTACGCCACCAGGGTTTCCAATGATCTTATTAGGTATTATAATTATCTCTCAATAAAGTAGACAGAAATTAATCATTATTAGCTGACTTATTACATTGAAAGCTCATGCCAGACAATTGTTGTTATTATTGTTGCTAGGTTCAACAGAGTCAATTTTCAACTCCTAGCAACCCCTTGTGACTGAGTAGAATCACCCCGTAGAGTTTTCTTGGTTGTAATCTTTACAGAAGCAGGTCACCAGGTCTTTGTCCTGTGGAGCCAGTGGGTGGGTTTGAACCGCCGATCTTTCAGTCTTTCAGTTAGCAGCCAAGCACTTAACGTTTGTGCCATTATGATTGCTAGTTTCTCATGAAGTGGCCAGGTGGCGTTTTGGGGTGAGTTACTTGTACCATGAGTCTAAATTTCCTATTTATTTTTCTGTACCCTTACAACTATAGACTTTGCCTTAAGCAAGTACACTGGGGGAGAAAAAATAATTTGTTATGAGAATTACCATTCATTTAAAGCTTACTAAAGCTGGTTTTTAATGTAATGTTTACAGTTTGTGGGGATCACTGACAGCAAAAATAAATCAAAACTTTGAAATATGGAAATATTTAATGACGCACAATTGAATTTTCTTTCCCTTTCAGGGAAAGAAAAAAATATATTGTTACACTACTGAAATTCCATTGCAAACAATCGAAACAGTATTTCTCTAGATTTTATTACCATCTAGGGTTGGCTATGGGTGCATGAGCACACAGACTTTGGTTTTAATCTCTTCTGGAATAGCAAATATTTTTATGCACGAGAAATATGTGATACATTTTATATATTTATATATGTTTTTTCCACATTATAGAAAGTAGTATATCTAACAATGATAGTAATATATATTTTCTTTAATATACATATATATTTAACATATATATAACATCTATCAATAATTATCATTCATTAATCAATATCTATCAGTAATACATATTAGAAAATATGTATATTACTATTATTGATAGGTATATTACTTTCTATATATCATATATATGACATATACATATATATGATATATACATATATATATGATACATATATTTTTCCCCCCAGTAACATCTAGATGCTTTCCCATTAAGGCCAGAGACAGTTCTGAAGTAGCTGGTAAACTATTCTTCAGTGCCGTTGTACAGTTTCGGTGTTTAGTGTGATTGTAATTTTTTGGATCACGAAACAGTTCATGGTGGCCTGCTCTCTCTCTAATGCGTCGGGGCACCAAGGTCTCAGTGCATATTATGTTAATGCTCTCAGTCTTTCGGCAGAGGCATTCGCTGGTGGTGACAGCTTTGGAAAGACCACTTCCCCTTGAATCTCTTTTTAGTCCAGAAAAGAATTGCTTCTGGGAATCTGATTTTATTAAAACATGTATCACAGATTCTGCCACCAGTTTTCAGTGAATATCTATAGATGGTTTAGCTGTCATGCTTCAAATAAAATCTGTCAGTGAATCCATTGTGATATCTGATACTTAGTCTGCTCTACTTAGAGAAAAAAAATTAAGTTAAAGAAAGAAAAAAAAAGGGAGCAATGCTTTGTACATTCCCTTTGGGGAGAAATATTTCCTTAAAAATATGTAGGCGTTCCTTCAGTGTCTATTGAAGATACTCATCTTTTCACTATTTTTCTTACTTAGTTTTTAAATTGTCCATTCTCTCGGATAGTAGATCAAATGCGCTGAGTTTTCTGTTTAAACCCAAATGGGAAGCATCAACGTTTCTACGTAAAAATGTGTGAGTAGGAGGTAGTCATTTTTATAGCATTATTCATTATTCATAGCATCAAAAAAAAAAATAAAACCACTTAAATGTTCAAGAGTTGTATAGTATTGATCACATAAATTATAGAACATCCATATGATGAAATGCTATGTATTCATTATCATTAACTTATGTAAGGACTATCTAAACTCATGATGTTAAATAATAAAAAGCAGGAAAAAGTATGTAATTCATGACGCGTTTGTGTGTGAGTGTGTATATGTGTAAGAAAAGATACATGAAAGAAAAAAAGACCAAAATTAGGTGCGTCAAAATGTGAACAGAAGTTATTACTAGCTGGTGGGATTTTGATTAATAATGATTTTCTGCACATAATAAATAAATGTATTCAAATGTATTTTCTAACTGTAATAATAGGATTATTATTTTTTTATTTTAGAAGAGAATTGACTTTGGAAAATGCTGTATTTAGACTGTTCATTGAGCATGGACATCATGTAAGGGGACAAAACCATTTTGCTTGAGAAAAAGAGATTTGTTTGCTTACAGGAGTGAGGAGGAGGGGTATAAAGGGAGTGAAGAGCGGGTGGGGGAAGGGAGGGAGGGAGGCAGTATAATCTCAGAAAGCTTCTTGTGCTTCTTGTGACTCTTCACAGCTCCAGACAATTTATGAGATTTGTGGAACTCTTGGTGAGTTTATACTTGCGTGGAAATTGGCAAGTAGGCTCAGGTTTTGTATCAGGATTGCCTCAGAGTAAAACTCACCTGCAGGTTCAGAAGCCGAGAATAAGGGAAACTCACAAGAATAAAGGATTAAGCAAAATGGTGGGGGAGGATTACAGTAACTCCATGCTATAGAATTGGCAGTTCAAGGCACTCTCTCCTGATCTCAGGATTGGAAGGGCCTCAATTATCACTGTCCTGTTTGGGGAGCTCTTCCAGGAAATGTGAACTTAGAGTACAGTTCCCTGCTTTGTATCAGATTACATCACCACACCAGCCTAGCTAGAAGTGCATCCATCATCAGTATGACTCCAAACAGTGGGCTAGACGGGTTTAAGGGAATAGAGAATGACTCCGCATGGGTCATTATGGTTCTGAGAAAACTACCTAAAAATGGGAAGATACCTGATAGAGGACTTTACGGCTTTTGCAACAGCTTGTTAC
This sequence comes from Dugong dugon, assembly GCA_030035585.1. Classification (NCBI taxonomy): domain Eukaryota; kingdom Metazoa; phylum Chordata; class Mammalia; order Sirenia; family Dugongidae; genus Dugong; species Dugong dugon. Next base: position 76,393,623 of record CM057476.1, read on the forward strand.
AGACAAAGGTCAGCGTTACCCAAGCTTACAAGAGTAACATACTCCATGAAGTTTCCTCATGAAGAAGCAGGCAAAAGGGCATCATACATGAAGAGACACATAATTATTTCTTTTAAAGATTAGTTTTTCATTGGTGAAGAGAAAAAGGAGGTCTCTAGCTGATACATAAATTTCCCAAATGGTTCCTGACCCTAGAATAAGCCCTGTGACCTGATCTGAGACTACATCCACTTGTTTGCTTTCCATGTGGAGAATATTGTGACAAACAGGCTCTTGGTAAACAAGGGACACACTCATCCTGTATCTAAAAAAACCCACTGCCATGGAGTTGATTTGACTTATAGTGACCCCGTAGGGTTGCCAAGGCTGTAAATCTCTACGGAAGCAGACTGCCACATCTTTCTCCCGCAGAGCTGCTGGTGGTTTTGAACTGCCGACTTTTGGTTAGCAGTCGATTGCTTTAACCACTGCACCACCAGGGCTCCTTATCTTGGCATCTAGCAGGCTGCATTCTGTCAGGGGCAGATGCAAGAAGAAATGCGATCTTACCAGAGGCTCTGGTCCTAGAAAAGATGAGGATTCTGTGGTGGACCTCTGTAGTGATGTCTAGACAACGGGGTAGAGAACCAGAAGGTGGAGTCAGGAATTGATGAGCTTTGCTGACCCCTCGAGCCAAAGGCTCCCATTCCTGATACACTTTTCTCATACGCAGAGGTTGGGCATAGACCTTTGGACCCTCATTTTGTGAATGGAGAAAGTGTGTAAAAAAGACTCCCGCTGCGGATCTGTTTTTATCTATTTTAATTCTTAAATCTTAAATTTGAATGCTCTTTATTTGAATTAAATATATCTGTGCATTTCTTGAGAGCCCTGGTGGTACAGTGGTGAAGAGTATGGCTGCTAACCAAAAGGCTGGCAGTTCAAATCCACCAGCTGCTCCTTGGAAACCCTATTTGGCAGTTCTACTCTGTCCTGGAGGGTCGCTATGAGTCGGCATTGACTCTATGGCATCTGTGGTTTTGGTTTTGGTGCATTTCTCAGCCATCCTCTTGGGCCACTAGGAGCTTATGCTGTTGTGGGTGTGGGGGTGGGGAGGGACTGCTTGCTGGGCTTGGGGCAGAGCCGCCCCGTTATAGGTAACCAGTGCTCCAAAGAGGAGGGGAGTACACAGCAGGGCAGAGCTCAGAGAAGGGTCCTGCCTGAGCCTAGATTAGAGAGAAAGGAGCCAGCTGGGCCAGTGAGTAGACCTGCTTGTCACTGTGCTTCTTACTCATCTAAGGCTCAAGGAGAGAATTTATAAAATACATTCACAAGGAGCTATGACGATTTTGCTCACAGGAGAATGTAATGAGGGAGAAAATTGAGTTCTCATAGCTCATAGGAAAAAACGACTTGGGGCTCAAGCTGCCTTTGTTTGGAAAGTGCCTTGCTTAGACCAGTTGGGTGCACGAGTCTCTGCAGGGCATGGAGGTGACCTGGTATTTGGGCTTGAGAGAGAGAAGGATCCCGAAGGGGAGCAGTGCTAGGGAGAGAATAACCTGCTGTTTCCCATGAAATGTTTGGTGCAGGGGTGTGTGTGTGTGTGTGTGTGTGTGTGTGTGTGTGTGTGTGTGTGTGTGTGTGTGTGTGTGTGTGTGTGTGTGTGTGTGTGTGTGTGTGTGTGTGTGTGTGTGTGTGTGTGTGTGTGTGTGTGCGCGCTGAAAGATCACTATTAGGGTTGACTGAGTGAAGGGGGGGTAAACAAAAAAACACCCAGGTAGAGAGCATAGTATGTGCTAAGGCCCTTTGGTGAGATAAAACACGCAATGTTTAAGAAATTGGCAAAAGATCATTTTGACTAGAGAACAGTGAGCAGAGAAAAGAAGAGAAGCACAGAAAGAGACTAGCGAGTGATTGAGGGTGGTGTTAAGCATAGACTTTGGATAAGAATGTGATCTTTAAATAAGAACCAAAAATATCACTGAAACATTTAAAGAGGGAAGGAGCATGATCATGGCTTCATTTGTAGAAGACCACTCTCCTATGACCCTAAATTTTACATATGTAAGGAGTCCCTAGGTGGTAGAAATGGTTATGCCCTTGGCTACTAACCAAAAGGTTGGCAGTTAGAATCCACCCAGAGGCACCTTAGAAGAAAGGCCTGGTGACCTACTTCTGAAAGAAAACCCTATGGAGCACAGTTCTACTCTGATATACACAGGTTGCCATGAGTCAGAATCGACTCAAAGGCAACTGGTTTATATATTGTATATACTTTATGCTGATAATTTGATCACATGAATAAAATGGATAAATTCCTCAAAAATTGTAAGTTACTATAGCTTACAGAAAAGAAATATAAATCTGATTGGTTTTTATAGCTATTAGACAAATTGAATCTATAATTTAAAATGCTTTCCACAAAGAAAGCCTCAGACACAAATGGATTTACTGGTAAATTCTTCCAAGCATTTAGGAAAGCCCCCCTCCCCCCAAAAAAGAAAAAAACCAAACCTATTGCCATCGAGTCAATTCCGACTCATAGTGACCTTATAGGACAGAGTAGAACTGCCCCATAAAGTTTCTGAGGAGCACCTGGTAGATTCAGACTGTCGACCTTTTGGTTAGCAGCTGAGTTCTTAACCACTGCGCCACCAGGGCTCCTTTTAGGAAAGTATGAAGAGCCATATTAAATAAATTTTCCAGAGAACAGGGAAACATTGGGCTATGTTAAAATTTTCAAAAAATCTTCATTTAAAGTCACCACTAACAGTGAAAAGGCAACGCATGGAGTGGAAGAATATACTTAGATATTTGCAATACGTACATGTGGCAGAGAACTCATATCCATAATGTATGAAGAATTCCTCCAAATCAGTAAGGAAAGCCAGTCAATCCAACAATGAACTGGGAGGTTCCTAGACACCCATATGAAAATGTGTCCAGCTTCATTAGTTATCAGGGAAATGCAAATTGAAATAACAAGTGATACAACTATACACCCAAAAGAATTGTAAAAAAACAAACAGCTACAACAAAAACTGACAGTATCAAGCCCTGACAAGTATATGAAGCAACTGCAACTCTCCTTCTATGCTTGTTTCAGTAGAAATTGTTACACTTTGGAACTGTTTGGAAGTATCTAGTAAAACTAAGTAAATGCGTTATGTAGTGTATACTCTTAGGTATATGTGCAATGGAAAGGCATGCATATGTTTACCAAAAGATATGAACAAATGTTTATAGCAGCACTGTCAGGTAAGAAGTATCCAAATGCCCACTATATAAATGGGCACTTATGAATGGATACATATTTGTTAGTATATGCACACAACAAAATACTATACAGCAACTATATACACCAACATGGATTAATTTTATGATCATAATCTCAGCAAGAAGAGTCAGTCAGCAGAGAGTACATTCTCTAGGAATCCATTTACATAAAGCACAAAACCAGACAAACCTCAATGTTCAGGTGGAAGTCACAAAAGTTTCCTCTTGGGGGCTGGGTAATGACGGAAGAGAGAACAAGGCAGACCTTGTGCCGGGAATGTTCTGTTTCTTGATTGGGTAAAAGTTACATTGGTGTTTTCAGTTTGTGAAAATTTTTTAAGAGTCACACTTATGTGCATTTTTGTGCACTTAAATTATGCTTTAATAAGATGTTAATGGAAATAAAGTTCACTCTAGCTGTTAATGAAAAGTTTATTGGAAAAGATCAAGAGTAGAATTGGGAAGACCAGTTAAGTAGTTGTAGTACTGGCAAGAAATGATGGTAGCCCAGGATAAGTGTCGGAAGAAGTTACGGAAATGTTTCTAATTGTCATAGCAAGGAGTATGGTAATGGGTTAACTAAAGAACTATAGTAAGCTGTTTTGAGACTCACTGATTATGCGTTTATGGTGATATCTATTCATCTTGCATAATTTTATTCAGTTATATTTAGCTACAAGCTTCTAGCAATGATAACGCACACAGCTGATTTTACCTAGTATTGGGGGATGGCCAGAGTGGTGTGAACAAAGGATGACGCATCGGGAGACTTTAGAGTACTGGCAAGAGAGTGCTCACATTTGTAAATAAAGATTTAGTTTCCTGTTAGTGATTGGTGTTCATGCCTCCGTTGGAAACTTTGTTTCACTGTTTACCTTCTCCCATGAGGTTTTCCTCCAGACTCCTGGAGTAATGGGTACATTTTTATTTTTTAAAATCTGATAGTCCAAACAGCCCCAAACCTTAGAACCATTCTAAAAAACAAAAGAAAACTTGTTGCTGATGAGTTGATTCTGACTCACAGCAACACCACATATTACAGAGTTGAATTAAGCCCCATAGAGTTTTCCTGACCGTAATCTTTATGGAAGCAGATCACCAGGCTTTTCTTCTGTGACACCACTGGCTGGGTTTGAACTGTTAACCTTTGGGTCAGTAGTGGAGTGCAAACTGCTTGCACCACCCAGGAACCCTAAAAAGACCCTGCTTTCTCTCATGTCCAGGTTTTTGTCCATTGTCTTGGGTTGATATGTTGAAATTCTCTGTGCTGGTTCTTTTCAAAGGGAAAATATGATTGCAAAGTAACTGACTGTGTTTTGAAGTCTAGGATTTTAACACTAGACAATATTCTGTGTTCCTTAAAAATTGAGTTTATCACTTGCATTTTCTGAGGTTCACATGTTATGAAGTTATGAAGGAAACCGAGTATAGGATTTCTGCTTTGGGCTTTTAGAACTAATGAAATAGAGATAACTCAGGCTATAATATTCATGAAAATATTTCATTCAGAAACCAACACACAGTGAGAGAGATAAAGAGAACATATTTCTCATATGCAAAGTAATCTGGATGGCATGCCTAAGACAGCATTAATTCACATATCCTTTGTCCTTGTGTGAGAGCTATCCTTCTAAAAGTTTAGTTATCCTCAAAACTCCCATTAAATTAAAAAATTTTTATGGTTTACCTACTATGCTTAAATACTTCCACAGGTATTTGGAAAATACAATAATTTATATATAGTGTCTCAATAGTGTATATGTTTAAATATTTATGCATTAAATAAATATGAATGCCTGTATGTTTAGAATATTTGTACATTGGAAACATATAAAGGCTTAGATTTCTTCAAACTTACGTTCTACTATGATTCTAGGATAGATGCTGTCAAGTTAATTGTAAACTGCAATATTCACTTATCAGGAAGCTGGTGGTGGGGCGGAGAAAGATGAAAGTTCCCTTCAGGACAAGATGCTGAACTAATGGCTGCTGATTCCCTTGGCCAAACATGACCTTGCAGATATCACAGAAGTAAGAGGACATTTTGATGGATCCCAGAACCAAGCATTTAAACTGCAATAAACTACTGATTACCTAGATGTATGACTGAGTCTCAGTGTATGTCAAGGAAATGGTAGTCTGGGCTGAAGAGAATGGGTGCCAAATAGAGCACCTTGGCAGTTCTTCTGATTTTCCCAGGTTGGATCATTTATTGTTCCAGCTCTATTTGGAGGCAGAAAATCAGCAGAAGCAGATCAATGTTGATGGCGTCCTTGAGGTAACCTTGAGGAAGTGCTGGCTTCAAAGAGTTCTACATTGTGTTGAGAGGTTGGCCATTTCTTTCTCATGCACCTTTCACATCTAGATGAAGAAACCCAGAGTAGTTCTTTGGAAAGAGCAGAGCCTAGATAAGGGATATTAAGAGATTCCCTGAAAGTAAAATTGGTTGACGTGCAGGACGTTGTGACCCAGAGTTATTACAACCAGAATGAATATCAGAAACTCGCTGCCCTAAAGCAAATTCTGCAGGAATCTCTAAATAGGCAGGAAAGGTAGAAGCTAGGACCCACACACAACACATTACCAAATATTCTTAAGGAAATATGAGTTTAAGAGCTAAATAGCTAAATGTCTGAGAAGCATAAGTACCATAAAAGAAAGACTTCAAAGCAGATAATGCACAAGTAACTTCATGAGTTTTTTGTTAAAATAATTATTTCCCAGGGAAATCTTGCCATTATGAAACAAGTTATTCATAGTATAATTTGATAGGAATGTTTGGGTACCTGTGTCACATGGAAGAGAAAATTGAATTTAGAGACATCTGCAGAACTTTATATACTGCTTTGTTGGCCTTTGGGAACCGTCTAGAACCTGCCATCAATGTTCCACTACCAATGATTCCAGTGACGTTTGTAAGTTATTACAGCTTCCAGAACCAGTTATGAACTCTTGCTTTATTTAATAGAAGAAGGCAGCTGTTTGAAAATGTTGGAAAGAAAACGTGGTTCCCTAAACATTCTCCTAGACAGAAGTCTGTGTTGGCCAGGCAGAAAACTGCAGCAAGGTGTTTTAGAAATAATTCCCTTACATAATTTAGACTGAGTGTCAAACTTCTACCTTTTTTCCAGCTGTCTCAGACTTCCCTGTTTGCAACCCAACTATTGAAAGACCTAAGAAAGAGGGGAACACCTGAGAGAAAATAGGTTCATCACTCTTTTCTTTTTTTCCTCTTAAGTATGATCTCGGTTGAATAAAATGTCTTCATACTTTGGTGTAACGGGCAACCATGATCAGACTCATTGCAGTGGACTGAACGAAGCTGTCCCATTAATTGCAGACGGAAGGTTAACTCAAGATGTGCAAATATGGGAAACTCAAGCTCTATGAAGTGTATCACCTTCCCATATTAGGCCAATACTGAGAAGAGGGCTGCAGATTAGGGAAAGGTTAAAAGAAACAATAAGAAAGAAAGCTGATTTAACAAAATTAATCCAGAAGCAATCGTATGCATTGATAGAAAAAAAACCCGGTGCTGTCGGGTTGATTTGGACTCATGGCAACCCTGTAAGAAAGAGTAGAACTGCTCCATAAGGTTTCCAAGGAGCAGCTGGTGGATTTGAACTGCTGACCTTTTGGTTAGCTTCCGAACGCTTAACCACTGCACCACCAGGGCTCCAAAACTGTTGCTGTCAAGTGGATTCAGACTCATAGTGACCCTACAGGACAGAGTAGAACTTCCCCTTTATAGAAATAGTTCCGTTAATCTGATACAATAAAATCCTCAACCGAAGGCAATCAAAATAAAAGCTACTGCAATGACAGGCAATTTAAGGATCTATGACCAATCCAATTTCTTCGCATCTCACCAAATGAGTGTTCTACCTGACACATTTTTTCATTTCTGATTTGGACTAAGAGAGGTTTGATACATAAAGTATTTTTAAACGGACTTAAACCACAGATGTGGATACATCAGGGTGAAGTATCCTGGCTTGTTTTTCTTTCACTCTCTCTTTACCATATCCTCTTAGTTTTCATTATCATCACTCTACATTTGCCAGTATATTCTAAAAATTGGCTAGCCAGAATAAATGGCATTAGTCATTACAAGACGGTCAGAGATTCAACTTGGTGTTAGGATATTTCTTATAAATATTATTTCAGGATCAGAAATTGATGTTTTATCTTTAGGTTTAGGTGCTGAGAACTGCCTGGATTTCTTTTTTTTTTATTATGACACAAAGTGTATCAGTGCTGACAAAGGCCTAACTAATTCGTGCTTCGACTTCAGGACCTTTGCGAATGGAGTCACATAGAGTCAATGTCGTATTTATTGGCTAGGTGTTACCTATCCTAGTATTTATTAGTTACTTACTACTTCCTGATATCTGTACTTCCCAAATTAATGTTTGCCATTTGGAATTTTGATATTTCATGCCTGATAAATAGTGACCTTTTTTTATACTCAGCTGATTGGAGGTTTATTTTCTACTTATGCAATTCCTTCCTTCTGTCTCCTCTCCTTTTCTTTTTTATCCCTCCCTCTCTTCCTTCCTTCCCTCCTTTCCTTGTCTCTCTCTCTTTTCTTGCCCCCCTCCCTCACCCCTCGCATCCTTCCTTTTTTCGGTTGTTTCTTTCTGTAAATGTTTGCCATTGTTATGTTGGTAGGTGCCACAGAGTCGGATCGACTCATAGCGACCCTACAGTGTGTGATGAGCACCTACTATGTGCCAGTCCCTGTGTTTGGCCCTGATCATGCAAGCACGGTTTCTCCCTTTGAAGAGAAGAAAATAAATCGTGCTAATATGATAAGGCAACAATACACATATGCACAAAGTGCTGTGGGGGAAACCAGAAGAGGGAACAGGCGGTTCCTTTGGAGTTGGGGGGAGGGTGGGAAGGAAGGATTGGGGAAGTTTTTAATTCCTTCAGTCTCTTCAAGAGTCTATCAGAGCAGGGTATTTTAAGCAAATGGAAAAATAGAGCAGGTGTACAGAGATAGGAAACTGCACAGGGCGTTCAGGAACAGAGTGTAGCCAGGACAAGCTGGTAAGGAAAGGAAGAGGCAGGGCTTGAAGCAGGAAGAGATATTAGGAGTAGAGAAAGATTTTAAGGACTTCACTCCGCATTCCGCCGTAGTCAGTCTAAGTTTTATATTGTAATAATGCACTCCTTTAAGAGTTTTTAAGATAGTGGGTGGAATGACATTCTGCTTTTTAAAATGATTTCTAAGAGAAGTTGATCAACGACTTTCCAAGGAAATATGTAAACAAACAAAACCCCTCTTTATCTATGCTCTCAACCCAAATAATTTTATAAGCAAAAAGCTTGAAACTGTTTTCCCACTGAGAATCTCCTGCTAGTGGGTGTGGTAGGAATCGCTGGCCTCAGACCTCAGGAGCTGGGCTGTGTGTGCCCAGCACTATTCAAGGAGGAAATACAAGGTCTGCCCACCTCACACGCCGCTGTTCTGAGCCTCCATCCCCAAGCTCCTCAGTGGGCAGTCCATTCCCTTCAGCGTCTATTTTGAATGCGTCCAACGTGTTGTACCAAATCTAAAATGGCGGAGGGAGGGGAACAGGTGGAAACTAATGTCAGAGTAAAGGTATTCGTCCAGTGTGTTTCTCCTTTCACCCAAAATGCCTTCTGGCAGCACATGGCTTCTTGAGAAAGATTTCAGTTATGTGTTGTGACTGTGGTCCATTTCCCAGTGGGCGTGGGAAAGGCTCCAAATATTTGCTATTGTTTCAATCAATGCCATGGCAAAATTGTGAAACATCTCACACCAAATTGCAGTGATCTTCTCTGACAGCTTTAGCAGAAAAAGCAGAAAATTGTAAAAAAAAATATTTACTGCTCAAACGGCGTTACTGAAAACCTCTCTCACAAACCCTGCTATTTTATCACTTATTTAATATAATCTATGATTTTAGCTACTAGCTTAAATTTCATTTTTGATTTTTTTTTCCCTTGTGTGAAGACTGCCTGGTCCCCTGCTTCTGGCCTCCCAGCAGCCTGCATTTGTTTGTTTGTTTGTTTGAATCATTCTATAGGATCAAGGCATTGATCTCAGTAATACAATTCCTTCCTTCTCTAGAGTTATTTGCCTCTTAATCAAATATGACCTTTCATTCCTCTTATTTCTTTATCCAGTGATTTATGCTGTAAGTTTTCTTGTCACGCGTAAACTGTAAATTCCCAGTTTTGAGCATCGCCCGTACCCATAGGGGCAGATATTAAGTCCATGTCATTCTTTTCTAGCTCCCTAAACCCCTTCCAGAACCTCACGTACTGCTTGGCGTAGTCTGTATTAAAAATGTTCCGTTGGGATTAAAAATATTTGATGAGAAAAGAAACAAATTGTTGAGAAACTTGCTTTCACTTCTTTAATACATTTACTATACAGTTCACAGAAGATTTGCCTAACATTGCTTATACCCTTATCTGTTTCTTTTATTTCCTTTCTTTGTCTTAAAGTTCATATTCTCACTTGCAAAGAGTTTTTGTTCTCTCGTTATTTCAAATTATCGTTTCTCTTTACTCATGTGTGGATCCCAGAATTCTTAAATTCAGACTGTTGCTCCCTCCTAGACCTTTCGACTTTGTGTCATGGGGAGGGGGCCGAGGTGTTTTTCCAGACAATGGACAAATAGAGGTGGATTTTGTTTTTAAATATACAAAGGATAATGATCTGGTCCAAAGAGGTGTTTACAAAATCTATCTTAAGTAATCACTATAATCACTGCAGGAAAGCAGGCAGAAACACATATAAACAAGAACACCGTCATATTTTAATAACTGAGCCAATGAACTTGGAAACAGAAGGAAGAAGAGACAAAAAGGAAACCAGTGCATTTTGGCGAGACATTTGAAAGAGTCCAAAGATGTGCTTTCATAGAAGCAGAGTCAGCTTAGAAAGTAATTAAAGAAAATGTATAGTAAATGTGATTAGAGGAAATACATCGTAACTGTGATAAATTTAGGCAAGAGGCCAACAAAAATATTCCTTCTAGAAGATCTGGTCACAGTGGGAAGAAATCGCCTCCTTAAACTCTGGAACTAAAAAACTAAAATTTATAAGTTATAAATAAAACGTTACAAATCAGTTAGGAATACTAGAAAAATAACAGAATACCAGAATACTAGAGAAACAAGAACACCATGTTCATGCTCCAGAAAATAGAATAGTAAAGGAAAAAAAAAATTGAGAAAAGGCTGACATAACTCCTGAGAAAGGAATCTTTAGGAAGAACAAAAGATACTCATAATTGCACTATTTTTTAATTACAAGAGTAAAGAAAAACATGTTTTCCAAGCACATGAAAGAAGGAAAAAGATCCTTCTATACCATTCAAGCCAGTCAAGCAAACTTCTACTCTATCAATTTCCACTTTGGAGAAAAACATAGTATTCTCAAACTTCATAAAATTTTCACAGTGTGGTCCGTTACTCTGGACCTTATTCTTAGCTAGAATTTTAAGAATTAAAATAGAGCTTAAGAAAGCAATGGGCTTCTAAAAATTAAGAAACTCAGTTGGTAAAATGAAGACCCAATTCTTATCCACAATTATATGATCACATAAATTCAGATTGTACTAAAAGATTGAATTCCAGAAGTATTTGCACACTCATTTTTTAAATGTAATTGCCAAACATTTGTTGAGTGCATCCCACGTACAAAGCGCTGTGCTAAGTAGGCGAAGAGATTTATAAGTTGGCAAAGCTGCCTAGAAATCAAATATTGGACCCCACCCCCTTTTTTAGCATCTGGAGAGCAGCTAATATTGTCACTAATTGATTTAGCTACCTAGGAAGCGTGACAATGTGATCCTTTAAGATGATTACGTTGAAACTGTGGAGTTTAATTTTCTACCCAAGTAATGAGTAAGTATTGTCTGTATTGTCCTTAGAGATACTCACACATAACATGTTTAGCGCTAGGCTATCGAGAGTGAGTGTGGGGCTGGTATTTTAATAGCTTGGTTGATATTGATCCTGATTCTCCCTTATTACATACCCAAACATGACAGAATCTAGAGTACAGGTATTGCTTCCAGAAACTCTTTGGCCAAAAGGGATCTCTGGTTGCCATTGTGGGATGGTGGATATGAGTACAATTCTATGTCTTACCTATTAAAAAATATACTATTTATATTACCTTTTGCTAATCTATTTTTTTCCATATGAATCTAAGCTAATATTCCCTTCAACTGTCAGTTTGCTTAAGTTTATAAGACTGAAAGTTTCCCTATCCAGTGTCAGTGAGGTAAATATCTCTATATTTTTCCCATTAAAAATCCATACCTAGAGACTTTCCATTTCTGGTCTGGCATGTAAAGAGCCAGACAAGAAAAATGCTGAAAAATTGAAAATCTGTAAATCTTCTTAAATCTCTCGGAGTCACAGCCACAGAGCAAACCACCAGCCCAAAAACTGGAGAGACAGACAGGCTGATACAGAGAATCACAGTCTACAGAGAGCTCTTTCCTTTTTATCTTCCCTTCTGTCAGGTAAGAATATTTAAAGGGTAATTGACTGATTGCTGGAGGCTGGGCATGGACTAGCCAGAAAGATGTAAAACCCCTGGAGGTTCAGCCCTAGTGGGGACACCACACTCTCCTGAGTTTAACCTCCAGGAGTCCCACCAGGTTCTCACTGTGAAGCATGGAGAAAAATCCCATTGTGTTTCCACCAGGAGGAGGGGGAATGGAATCATTCTGAAATAGTCCTGTGTTCTGCTCTGTTCAAGCCCACATTTTTTTCTACTTTTGGCCAAAACTTGCAATATGAGGCTAAATTTCCTGATAGCCAGAGCTGTTAGGAGCATCTTCATCTCACGTAGGAAGACTAACAACCAACTGATATGTGGAAGATGATTTGTGCTGCACTTCTTTTAAATTCATAAGGAAAATAAATAGGAAGATGACCTTCCCGATTCTGATCGCTAAGAAGGTTTTACAATTCTTTTAGGTTGATTTCCCATAATCTTGAGTAATTATGCATTCTCAAGATGTACTTCTCATATCTATTTGTGCCAGTAACTCGTGGTTTTCCTTGTCAAACGTTAAATATCCAACATCATTGTGAATGCTGTTGTAAAACCAGATAAAAATATGAACAAATGCCCAGAAGTCTTTGATAACAATCATTGCAAATGAGAAGACGTTGAAGGTTATTCCAGCAAGAACAAAGAACTAAGCAAATTAATTGATGGGAACTCAAACAGTATAAAAACTACACTTTTGAAATTGTATAAGAAGTGTGCTTTTCAATATCTCAACATGTGAGAAAAATTTTGATGATGCTCCTTTTTGTAATTGGATAATTTATAGTTCTGAACTGGAATGAAATGAGAAGGCCTATGATTTTGCAGCATCTAAAGTTCACAAAACAGTCAAAAGCACTATAAATACGCATAATTTTTGTGTGTGTGTGTCTTACAAAAATATTTATAGAAGAAAGTTACTCTGAAGGGAGGCCAAAAAAAGTACTGGTAAAAATTATTGAATTATTTATACATTTTAATACAAAAAAATTGAATTGAAATTTTTCCATCTAGCAGAATTTGCTCTCAAGAGACTAGATACATTAGCACTAACTGTCTTAAGAATGATTTGTCAATTAAAAATATGAACTATAGATAAAAGTCATTTGAAGGTACAATTTCAAAAATTTTAATTGTAAATTGTATCTGAGAAGAAAATCACTGATACCATGATGAAAAAAATGACTGATAGCAATTTATCTCATCTCCTGAGAAGAGACACTCTCCTTAGTAAGTGCTTGATATATGGTGGCTACTTGAGAGTTACCAACTTTGGCTACTCCTCCATTTTTTTTTTTTTTTTTTGTATCTTCTGTTAAACAAGAGTGGTTGCTTCTCTACCTAAAAACTATGAGTCCCCCTTTTTCCCTGGAACAGAGACCTCTCAGCCATTTTACTAGTATTTCTATTCCCACTCTATCAAACAGAGTCAGGAAAGTTTACAGGCCCCAAGAAATCACTTCTGCAGAAACAGCTGCCACTCAGCTTTTATTCCTGAGGCAGGTGAGCACCTGGGAGGCAACTTAAGGGGGGTACCACCCCATTAGAGTGAGTTTGCAGAAGAAGGATCTACTTTACCATGCTTCCATTTCTGCAGTTTTGATAGTAGATAACCTAGGTTTTGTACTGTGCCCTTTTGATCTAATTCTGAAACTTGAGAAAATGTCATTTCTTGGTTGACACATCTCTTAAGTACAACTTTTGAATCTCCTATTAAATTGTCTTTCAACTTCAGACAATTTCTTGCGAATATTTTCCTAGAGATGATCGTAAAACAAAAGCAGAAGACTTCTATAAAGATATTATTCTTCCCCCTTCCTTATCATCCCTCCAGTTTTTACCTGGAGAACAGAAGGGGGCAGAGGAAGAGAAAAAAGCCTCTCTGATTCTCCTGGTAGCGCTCTGTAAGGATGGCATTCTGGATGCGAGCATTTTCCTGACTGATAGGCAGATGAAAGATAGCATGCGTTCTTGTTAGGAAATATCGAGGTGAAGGTGGTCTGAGAGGATGCTTTATCTTGGGTGGCGTGATTAAAGCTCTAGTCATTTGTTTGAAGGCTGCTTTTACAAGTGAAACACTCGCTAGAAGCCTGGCCTATCGGTCCCAGATGTCAGGGCATCCTTGCCTCCAAATCTCTTGGAGAAGTACTTCTACTCATCTTCTAAATATTCTGAGTTCTCTGCCATGATAAATGTTACTAACATAGTATTAAAGACATATTTTTCTCTGGTCGCTCTTTCAATCCTAATCTTATTGGTAATGTTTTATTTCATTCCTTTCTTTGCCATCATCTTAGACATTTTCCACAGATGAACTTACATTACATATGCACGTAAGTGTATTGGTTTTAGCTTTTTACTTTATAATTTTCACTCACAAAAATATATACTTAACATTTTTATAGAACTTCTTAACTGGACGTTAATACAAAATGCTATGAATAGAGGGATGGAGTAAATTTTATAGAGCCTGAGAGTATTCTCTGTTTTAGCTAAATGGAATAAGAAGTCCTTTCAAAGGGATAGATGGAAAGATCAGAATGTACTCAAGCCAAGACAAGATGATCATGGCATTTCAACCTTAGTTTAGTGACAGGGAAGTATTGCGATTGTACTCAGAGTGGAAGATGGACTGGGAGTGACGACATCTCTGTACATCACAGTAATATCAATGGGAATGGAAGAGGGAGAATTGAGAGGAGGCTATAATGGGATTTCTGCCTCTTCATTTTGGTCCTCACTGGCTAGGTTGACTTTGAACTGAGTAGTCAGATTACTAATGTGGGAACATCATAAAAATAAAAATAAAAATCGATGTAAACACTAATAAGTGAATTTCTAAAACTTTGAAATATCTTAGTTTTTTTTATGATAATCTAGTTATGATGAGGTATCACTGCCATTAGAAACTTATTTACACAATAAATGAGAATATGGTAATGGGTCAAAACCAGTTAAGTAGTAAAAAATAGGAACATAGAGTTGGTTCAAAGACTTAGACAAGTTAAGACATCAGAAACGAGGTACCAACAACAAATGAGACATTGAAACTAAATCAGCCTCCTCCCATGATTAATCCCTCTGGGGAGAAAATCCTAAATATTTTTGTAACAAGTAACCTAGGTTCTGTGGAACAGACCATCAATTGCTCATATGCAAGTTCAAAGTGAAGCTGAAGAAAATTAGAGCAAGTCCACGAGAGCCAAAGTAGGACCTTGAGTATATTCCACCTGAATTTAGAGGCCATCTCAAGAATAGATTTGACTCAATAAACACTAAAGACCAAAGACCAAACAAGTTGTGGAATGACATGAAGAAAGTAAGAGGTCATTAAAAAGACAGGAAAGAAACAAAAGACCAAAATGGATGTCAGAAGAGACTCTGAAACTTGCTCTTGAATGTAGAGTAGCTAAAGTGAAAGAAAGAAATGATGAAGTAAAAGAGCTGAACAGAAGATTTCAAAGGCTGGTTCAAGGAGACAAAGTAAAGTATTATAATGAAATGTGCAAAGACCTACAGTTAGAAAAGCAAAGGGAGGAACACACTCAGCATTTCTCAAGCTGAAAGAACTGAAGAATAAATTCAAGCCTTGAGTAGCAATATTGAAGGATTCTATGGGGAAAATATTAAATGACACAGGAAGCATCAAAAGAAGATGGAAAGAATACACAGAGTCACTATACCAAAAAGAATTGGTTGACGTTCGACCATTTCAGGAGGTAGCGTATGATCAGGAACTGATAGTAATGAAGGAAGAAGTCCAAGCTGCACTGAAGGCATTGGCGAAAAACGAGGCTCCAGAAATTGACTGGAATACCAGTTGAGATGTTTCGACAAACAATGCAGCACTGGAAGTGCTCGCTCCTCTATGCCAAGAAGTTTGGAAGACAGCTGCCTGGCCAACAGACTAGACGAGATCCATATTTGTGCCCATTCCTAAAAAAGGTGATCCAACAAAATGTGGAAATTATCGAACAATATCATTAATATCACACACAAGTAAAATTTTGCTATTCAAAAGTGATTGTAGCAGTGCATTGACAGGGAACTGCTAGAAATTCAAGCCAGATTCAGAAGAGGAGGTGGAACGAGGGATATCATTGCTGACGTCAGATGGGCCTTGGCTGAAAGCAGAGAATACCAGAAAAATGTTTACCTGTGTTTTATTTACTGTGCAAAGGCATTCGACTGTGTGGATCATAACAAATTACGGATAACATTGCGAAGAATGGGTATTTTAGGACACTTAATCGTTCTCAAGAGGAACCTGTACATAGACCAAAAAGTAGTCTTTCAAACAGAACAGGGGGATACTGTGTGGTTTAAAGTCAGGAAAGGTGTGTGTCAGGGCTGTATCCTTTCATAATACTTATTCAATCTGTATGCTGAGCAAATAATCTGAGAAGCTGGACTATATGAAGAACATGGCATCAGGATTGAAGAAAGAACTCATTAACAACCTGAGATATGTAGATAACACAGCCTTGCTTGCTGAAAGTGAAGAGGACTTAAAGCAGTTACTGATGAACATCAAAAACTACAGCCTTCTGTATGGATTACACCTTAACATAAAAACCAAAAACCCGTTGCCATTGAGTCGATTCTGACTCATAGTGACCCTACAGGACAGAATAGAACTGCCCTATAGGGTTTCCAAGGAGTGGCTGGTGGATTCGAACTCCTGTCCTTTTGGTTAGCAGCCATAAAGAAAACAAAAATCCTCACAACTGGACCAATAAGCAACATCATGATAAACAGAGAAAAGATTGAAGTTGTCAAGGATTTCATTTTACTTGGATCCACAATCAATACCCATGGAAGCAGCATTGGGCAAATCTACTGCAAAAGATCTCTTTGAAGTGTTAGAAAGCAAAGCTGTCACTTTATGGACTAAAGTTTGCCTGATCCAAGCCATGGTGTTTTCAATTGCCTCATATGCATGTGGAAGGTGGACAATGAATAAAGAGGACTGAAGAATTGATGCCTTTGAATTATGTTGTTGATGAAGAATATTGAACATACCATGAACTACCAGAAGAATGAACAAATCCGTCTTGGAAAAAGTACAGCCAGAATGCTCATTAGAGGCAAGGATAGCGCACCTTCATCTCACATACTTTGGACATGTTATCAGGAGGGACCAGTCCCTGGAGAAGGACATCATGCTTTGTATAGCAGAGGGTCAGCAAAAAAGAGGAAGACCCTCAAAGAGATGAATTTTCATAGTGGCTGCAACAATGGGCCCAAGTATGACAAAAATTATGAGGATGGCGGAGGACCAGTAGTGTTTTGTTCTGTTGTACATAGGGTCACTATGAGTTGGAACTGTCTCAAAGGTACCTAACAATAACAACAGAAAATAAGCATTTCAAAATTGTTACCCTATAATAGTGTATGATATATATTTACTAGTTTTAAGGTACCAAATACAAGGGTCTGGTCAGCATAGAAAGAGATTGTATTTTAGGAATGCAGTGTGCTTGCTCTTTAGCGGGCTAAAGAGTTCAGAGACGATGTCTTAGCCATGTAGTGCTGCTATAACAGAAATACCACAAGTGGATTGCTTTAACAAAGAGAAATTTATTTCTTCACGGTAAAGTTGGCTAAAAGTCCAAATTCAGGGTGTCAGCTCCAGGGGTTTGGGCTATCTCTCTCCGTCGGCCTTCTCATCAATCTCCCCCGGACTAGGAGCTTCTCCACGAGGGGTCCCCTGGTCCAAAGGATGCGCTCTGCTCCCAGCACTGCTTTCTTGGTGGTATGAGGTCCTCCTGTCTCTCTGCTCACTTGTCTCTTTTTTATCTCAAGAGATTGCCTCAGGACACAATTGAATCTTGTAGATTGAGTCCTGCCTCACTAACACAGCCACTGCACATCCTCCCTCATTAACATCATAGAGGCAGGATTTACAACTTATAGAAAAATCACACAATACCGGGAATCATCGCTCAGGCACACTGATACACACATTTTTTGGGGGATATAATTCAATCCATGACAGAAGACATGAATAAAAAAGGTTGCTATGTGTTTTCTTATTTCACAGAAGGGAGATCATACAATATTTGTCATTTTGCAACTGACTTCTTTTACTCAGCATGGTGTTTTTAAGATTCATCCACGTTGTGGCAGGCATCAAGACTTCATTTCTCTTTATGGGTGAGTAGTATTCCATTGTGTGTATATACCACATTGTCTTTATCCATGTATCATTTGCTGGACATTTCAGCTGTTTCCATGTTTTGGCAAAAAAAGCTACAGTGAACGTTGGTGTACAGGTTTCTGTTTGTGTCCCTACCTTCAGAACCATGTGGTAGTTCTGCGTTCAGCTTTTGGTGGAGCTGCCAAGCTGTTTTCCACAGTGTCTGTACCATTTTACTTTCCCACGAGCAGTGGATGAGGGTTCCAGTTTCTCTACAGTCATGTTTATTTTTACTGCGTTTTTAACCACGTTGTTTATATGGACAGGGCCCCCCAGGAAATGTACCCTGGGGAAGTCTCTACATTATTAGGTCAGTGTCCTCTCACTTCACTCCTGCAATCATATCTGACATCCTTAAAGCCTTCCTTTTACTTTATCCACATACCCTTTGCCACTTGTAAGGATTTTACTGAACTTTTCCCATCCTAATCCTGATGCTCTAGGGGACAGCAATTTACCCTTTTTCACTGTAGACAGCCAGTACCTCTCCCTGATCCACCCACATACTGAATTTTGCCCCTCCTGAGCGAGTATATGTCTAGATCCCTGGGAACAGCGGAAATAGAAAGGACTATGTCAGCTAGACTGTAGTGGCACAGGGCAAAGACTGCCATTTTTCCCATTAGGGCTAAATCTGCCTAACATAGAATTGGACTGATTCAGACCATCTAAAGGTGCCTCTTGCCTCAAAATAGCTTCTCACTGGGTTGTTCCAAGTTTTATCTGTGTCCTCTCTGGGTGGTGGATTTAAATCTCCTGTTAAATGATAACATATTATATGGATATATAGGTTAAGGAAATGTTCACTAGCTGCTATAACAGATAAACTCCCCCCCCAAAGTAGTGGCTTAACACAGTTAAGTGTCTGTTTTTCACTCAGATAAGAGTTTCTGACCTGTTACAAATTGGTAGTGCTGCTACCAACCAGTGGGCCCCAACCTGACAGAAGTTCTGCTTCCTATAATAAGGTTTCTAAGGTTATCCTGAGGAGCCCTGGTGGTGCAGTGGTTAAAGCTCTCAGTTACTAACCAAAAGTTTGGCGGTTCCAACCCATCAGCCCTTCCACAGGAGAAAAACGTGGCAGTCTGTTTCTATAAAGATTTACAACCTTGGAAATCCTATGGGGCAGTTCTACTCTGCCCTATAGAGTCTCTGTGAGTCAGAATGGACTCGACGGCAGTGGGTTTGGTTTTTTGGTTTAAGGTTATTCTTGGTTGTGTCTTCCAGCCTGCAAATGGAGAAAGGCAGAGAGAGAGACGGATTGACAGGGAGATTTTTATGGACCAGACCTGTGAATAGTGTATATCAATTCTTCCCACATTCCTTTAGTCAGAAATTGGTAGCATGACCACACCGCTCTGTAAGGGAGACAGGGGCATGTAGTCTAACTAAGGCCAGTGGGTTTGGGTAAATGATCCTTTTCTCTGGCACAATAGGAAAAGTAAGAGAGATCTGATATTCACACTCCACTTCTGAATAAGTTATCATATTGGTGCTAACAGAGGATAGAGTTTGCAAGAAAGTAGGTCTGAAGATTTGTAAGTTTTTTTTTTTTCTTTTTAATCATACTTCAGGTGAAGGCTTACAGAACAAATAGTTCCTCATGAAACAGTAGTACACATGTTGTTTTATGACATTGGTTAACAGCCCCACAACATATCAACCCTCTAACTTCTCAACCTTTTTTTTTGGTGAAAATACACATAGCCAAAGATACACCATTTAAAAAATTTCTAAATGCACAGTTCAGTGACGTTGACTACACTCTTCCAATTGTGCTGTTATTCTCACTTAAGAGGAAGGCTTACAGAACAAAATAGTTTCTCATTTAACAGCTACTAAAAATGTTGCCCTATGACAATGGTTAACAATCTCACAACACATCAACAATATCCTTATTTAACCTTGGATTCCCTATCACCAGCTTCCTTGTCCCCTTCTGCCTTCTGGCCCTTGTCACTGGACTCCTGTACCTGGTTAGTCTCATTTGGCTTTCACGGGGCTGTCCACTTCCAGGCTGAACAGTGAACCTCGGAGGTAACTTCACCACTGAGCTAAAAGGGTGTCTGGGGGCCATACTTTTAGAGGTTTCTCAAGTCTCTTTTAGGCCAGTAAATCTGGTCTTTTTTTTGTGAGTTAGAATTATGCTCTACATCCTTCTCCAGCTTTGTCCAGAACCCTCTGTTGTGATCCTGGTCAGAGCAGTCAGTGGTGGTAGCCGGGCACCATCTAGCTGTACTGGACTCAGTCTGATGGAGGCCTTGGTAGCTGTGGACAATTAGTCCTTCGGACTAATCTTTTCCTTGTTTCCTGTTCTCTTCATTCTCCCTTGCTCCCGAAGGGATGAGACCAGTGGAGTATCTTATATGGCCGCTCACAGGCTTTTAAGACCCCAGACACTACTCACCAAGGTAGAATGTAGAGCATTGTCTTTCTAAGCTGTGTCATGCCAACTGAGCTAGATGTTTCCCGAGACCATGACCCCAGAGCCCTCCGCCCAGCAATTAAGTCCCTCAGGGAATTTGGATGTGTCTATGGGGCTTCCATGACCTTTCCTTGTACAAGTTGTGCTAGTTTCCCCTGTATTGTGTACTGTCTCACCCTTCACCCAAGATACCACTTATCTATTGCCTGTTTAGTATTTCCTCCCCACCCCTCCCATCCCTGGTAACCAACAAAGATTGTTACATTTTGTGTGTGAACTTTTTCATGGGTTTTGACAATAGAGGTCTCATACAATATTTGTCCTTTTGTGATTGACTTATTTCACTCAGCATAATGCCCTCCAGTTTCATCCATGTTATGAGATGCTTCACAGATTCATTGTTGTTCTTCTCGTTGCATAGTACTCCATTGTGTGTATGTACCATAGTTTGTTTCTCCATTCATCTGTTGATGGGCATCTAGGTTGTTTCCATCGTTTTGCTATTGTGAACAATGCTGCCATGAACATAGGTGTGCATATGTCTATTCGAGTGATGACTCTAATTTCTCTAGGATATATTCCTAGGAGTGGGACAGCTGGATCGAATGGTATGTCTATTTCTAGCTTTCTGAGGAAGCGCCATATCATTTTCCAAAATGGTTGTATCATTTTGCATTCCCACCAGCAGTGCATAAGAGTTCCGATCTCCCTGTAGCCCCTCCAACATTTGTTACTTCCAGTGTTTTTGATTCGTGCAAGTAATGCCGGGGTGAGATGGTATCTCATTGTGGTTTTAATTTGCGTTTCTCTAATGGCTAGTGATCGAGAGCATTTCCTCATGTGCCTGTTGGCCATTTGAACATCTTCTTTGGTGAAGTGTCTGTTCATTTCCTTTGCCCATTTTTTAATAGGATTGTTTGTCTTTTTGTTGTAGAGGTGTTGGATTTTCTTGTAGATTATGGAGATTAGAACTTTGTCTGACTTGTACTGTCCAAAAATTTTTTCCCAGTCTGTAGGTTCTCTTTTTACTCTTTGTGAAGTCTTTTGAAGAGCATAGGTGTTTGATTTTTAGAAGATCCCAATTATCTAGCTTATCTATTGGGGTTTGTGTATTGATGGTTATGGTTTGTATCCTGTTAATGCCATGTATTAAGGCCTGAAGTGTTGGTCCTATTTTTTCTTCTATGAACTTTATAGTTTTAGGCTTTATATTCAGGCCTTTGATCCATTTTGAAGTGGTTTTTGTATACGGCGTGAGGTATGGGTCCTGTTTCATTTTTCTGCAGATGGATATCCAGTTTTGCCAGTACCATCTGTTGAAAAGACTGTCTTTTCCCCATTTGATGGACTTTGGGCCCTTGTCGAAGATCAGGTGACCGTAGGTGGATGGATTTACATCTGGGTTCTCAATTCTGTTCCATTGGTCAATGTATCTGTCATTGTACCAGTACCAGGCTGTTTCGACTACCATAGCTGTATAGTAGGTTCTGAAGTCAGGTAGCGTGAGTCCTCCAACTTTATTCTTCTTCTTCAGTAGTGCTTTACTTATTCGGGGCTTATTCCCTTTCCATATAAAGTTAATGATTAGTTTTTCCATCTCTTTGAAGAATGTTCTTGGTGTTTGGATCAGGATTGCGTTGTATTTGTAAATTGCTTTGGGTAGAATTGTCATTTTCACAATGTTGAGTCGGCCTATCCATGAGCATGGTATGTTTTTCCATTTATGTAGATCTCTTTGGGTTTCATGCAGTAGTGTTTTGTAGTTTTCTTTATATAGGTCTTTTACATCCCTGGTCAGATTTATTCCTAAGTATTTTATCTTTTTAGGGGCTATTGAAAATGGTATTGTTTTTCTGATTTCCTTTTCATCGTTCTCCTTACTGGTGTATAGGAATCCAACTGATTTTTGAATGTTTATCTTGTATCCTGCTAATCTGCTGAATCTTTCTATTAGTTCCAGTAGATTTCTCGTGGAGTCTTTAGGGTTTTCTATGTATAGTATCATATGATCTGCAAACACGGACAGTTTAACTTCTTCATTACCAATTTGGATGCTCTTTCTTTCTTTTTCTTGCCTTATTGCTCTAGCTAGAACTTCCAGCACAATGTTAAATAGGAGTGGTGATAAAGGGCATCCTTGTCTTGTTCCTGTTTTCAAGGGGAATGTTTTCAGTGTCTCTCCATTAAGAATGATGTTGGCCGTTGGTTTTGCATAGATGCCCTTTATTACGTTGAGAAATTTCCCTTCTATACCTATTTTATTGAGAGTTTTTAACAGGAATGGGTGTTGGACTTTGTCAAATGCCATTTCTGCGTCAATTGAGATGATCATGTGATTCCTTTCTTTCCTTTTATTTATGTGGTGGATTACATTGATTGATTTTCTAATGTTGAACCATCCTTGCATACCTGGTATGAATCCTACTTGGTCATGGTGTATTATTTTTTTGATATGATGCTGAATTCTATTGGCTAGAATTTTGTTCAGAATTTTTGCATCTATATTCATGAGAGATATTGGTCTGTAATTTTCTTTTTTTCTGGTGTCTTTGCCTGGTTTTGGTATCAATGTTATGCTGGCTTCATAGAATGAATTTGGAAGTGTTGCTTCCTTTTCTACGCTCTGAAATAGCTTCAGTAGTATTGGGACAAGCTGTTCTGTGACTGTTTTGCAGAACTTTCCAGTGAAGCCAACTGGGCCAGGGCTTTTTTTTTTTGTTGGGATTTTTTTTTATTATCTTTTCAATCTCTTCTCTTGTTATGCATCTGTTCAGATTTTCAGCATCACTGTGTGGAAGTTTCGGTAGGTAGTGTGTTTCTAGAAATTTATCCATTTCCTCTAGGTTTTCAGATTTGTTGGAGTATAGTTTTTCATAATATTCTGTTATAATCCTTTTTATTTCAGTTGGGTCTGTTGTAATGTCCCCCATTTCATTTCTTATTTGGGTTGTTTGTGCCCTCTGCTGTTTTTCTTTTGTCAGTCTGGCCAGTGGTTTGTCGATTTTGTTGATTCTTTCAAAGAACCAACTTTTGGTTTTGTTGATTCTTTCTATTGTTTTTCTGTTCTCTATTTCATTTATTTCTGCTCTGATCTTTACTATTTCCTTTCTTCCGGTGGTTGTGGGCTTTTTTTTGCTGTTCTCTTTCTATTTGTTTGAGTTCTGTAGTTAATGTTTTGATTTTGTCCCTTTCTTCTTTTTTGATATGTACATCTATTGCTATAGATTGTCCTCTGAGGACTGCCTTTGCTGTGTCCCAAAGGTTTTGGTATGATGTGTTTTCATTCTCATTTGATTCTAGGAATTTTTTGATTCCATCTCTGATTTCTTCTATTACCCACTGATGTGTAAGCAGGGTATTATTCAGTTTCCATGTAGTTGCTTTTTTTCCTTGCTCTTTCTAGTGTTAATTTCTACCTTGATGGCATTGTGGTCAGAGAAGATACTTTGAATTATCTCAGCGTTTTGGATCTTGTTGGGGATTGCTCTGTGGCCTAAGATGTGGTCTATTCTGGAGAACGTTCCATGTGCATTGGGAAAGAATGTGTACTTTACAGCTGTTGGATGGAGTGTTCTATATATGTCTATGAGGTCAAGTTGGCTGATTGTGCCGTTTAGGTCTTCTGTATCTTTGCTGAGTTTCTTCTTTGTTGTTCTGTCCTTTACTGAGAGTGGTGTGTTGAAGTCTCCTACTATTATTGTGGAACTGTCAATTTCTCTTTTCAGTGGTGTTAGAGTTTTTTTTTTTATGTATTTTGTAGCCCTGTCATTGGGTGCGTAGATGTTTATTATGGTTATGTCTTCATGATGGATCATCCCCTTAATCATTATATAGTGTCCTTCTTTGTCTTTTATGGTAGATTTTGTTTTAGTCTATTTTATCTGAGATTAGAATTGCCATTCCTGCTCTTTTTTGGTAGTTGTTAGCTTGATATATTTTTTTCCAACTTTGACTTTTAATAAATTCATATCTTTGTTTCTAAGGTGTTTCTCTTGTAGACAGCATATTGATGGAACCTGTTTTCTCATCCATTCTGTCACTCTCCGTCTCTTTATGGGTGCATTGAGTCCATTTACATTCAGTGTAATTATTGATAGATGTCAGTTTGCTGCTGTCATTTTGTAGTGCTTTTTTTTGTGGTGCTGAAGTTTTCTTTGTTCTTCTTACTCTCTTGTGCTGAGTTCCTTTTGTTTGTGGATTTTTTTTTTCCATTTCTTTTGTTTTTGTAGGTTTTGTTTTTGCTGAGACTTTATGTTTTTCGTCTTTATTTTTATGAGTATGTTTGTTAACTTTCTTTGTGGTTACCATGAATTTTACCCTTATCTTTCTAAGTTTTAAGCAGTTTACCATTACTTGGTATCTCCTTGCCTTCCTTTTCATTAGAAGGTTCTATATCTATGCCATTTATTCCCCCGTTTATTGTTTTGCTGTTGTTGTCATTTATTGATTAACTGCTCTGATTCCCTGTTGTATTTCTTTTGGTTTTGGATAGTCCTCAAGAGTTCATTTCCTAGATTGGTATCTGGCTGGTACGATCCTGCGTCCTAGATTCTGCCTGTGAGCTGAAGCTATTTGTCCTCAGATCGAAGAACTCCCTTTAATAATTCTTGTAAGTTTGGTTTGACTTTTGCATATTCCCTTGATTTCTGTTTATCTGAAAATAATCTAATTTCACCATCAAATCTGAACGAGAGTTTTGCAGGACGTATTATTCTTTGGTGGCAATTTTTTTCTTTGAAGATTTTATATATGTCATCCCATTGCCTTCTTGCCTGCATTGATTCTGTCGAATAATCTGAGCTTAGTCTTATTGTTTCTCCTTTGTATGTGACTTCTTGTTTTTCATGAGCTTCTCTCAGGATTCTTTGTCTTTGGTTTTGGCAAGTGTGATTATGATATGCCTTGGTGATTTTCTTTTGGGGTCTCTCCTATATGGGGTTTGTTGAGCTTCTTGGATGGCCAGCTTTTCATCTTTCATGATATTGGGGAAGTTTTCTGTCAGCAGTTCTTCGGTGATCCTCTCTGTGTTTTCTGTTTGCTTCCCCTGTTCTGGAATTCCAGTCACCTGAAAATTTTTGCTTTTAATTGTATCCCAGATAACTCTCAGGGTCTTTTCATTTTTCTTTGTTCTTTTTTCTGAGTTATCCTTAAACAGAGTTGTATCCAAGTGTTTGTCTTCAATTCCACTGATCCTGTCTTCTGCTGTTTCAAATCTGCTCCTCAGCCATTCTATGACACCGTCCATTTCTGAAATCTTGTTGTGGATCTTTTGGATTTCTAATTGTTGTCTTTGTATAATTTCTAGTTGTGAATTTATTTTGACATTTTGTTTCTGCATTATTTTCCTGAATTCTTCCAATTTTTTGTCTGTATTTTCCATGAATTTGTCTATTTTTTCCTCATGTTTGTGAGCTTTTGCCTCAGCTCTTGGAGAATTCTGAGTATTAGAGATTTTAATTTCCTATCAGGTAGTTTTAGTGCATTTTCTTCCACTGAAGAGTCATCTGGTGTTTTATTTTGGATGCGTACTGGAACCATCCTGTCCTGTTTTTGTAAATGTTTTGATATTGTCTGCTGTTTTGGGGGCATTCTGTAGTTATTTTTCTTGTTTATTGGTTGTAAATTTGTTTGTTTCATCCCTTTTTTAAAAAAATAAATTTGACTACGTCTGAGCAGGCAGACCCTGTCTTCTTTGTTGTTTGCTCATCTGTGTGCACAATACTTTTCACCCGCTTCTTCAACTGGCAGGGTCAGTCACTCAGATATGGTACGGTGGGGCAGGTCTAGCTGAAGAGGAGTTACTGGGACGGGTGGTGTGTGGCACTTACTACAGCCACCAGAGCCGGTTGGTAATCAGTGCAGGGCAGGTTCCAGTAGGCCGTGCCTGTGGTGGTTGTTGGTGTGATGTCAAGTGCATGGGGCAGGTAAGCAGTATGCAGTGGGGAGATTGTTATGTGTGGAGCTAAGATGGATATGGGAGAGAGGAGAGAGGAACAGGAGCCAAAAACATACAAACAAACAAAAAAGAATTCTAGGGGAGCTTGCCGTTGGAGTGGAGAGATGAGAGATTATGAAATGGAGAAAAACAGAAAGGGGAAGAGGAAGAAAAGAAAAGAATGAATAAATAAGAATCAGAAAGGTTAAATAATCGCAACGTTCCCAGGGATCCCACTGGTGCATCTATGAGGTCTGGGGAAGTCGCTCTCAGATGTTGCAGTACAGCCTGGCTAGAAGGTGTAGAGGTATACAACACCAGGTATTCAGGGTACAGAAAGAGATGGAAGTTATAGAGAGACGAGAAACTGAGGAATGAAGAAAGAGAAAAACGGAAAAAGAGGGAAAAGAAAACAAAACAAACAAAAAAAAAAGAACAAGAAAGGCCCCAAAAAAAACAGAAAAAAAAAAGAAAAACAGTGAAGAAAGAAATGCTCTCAGGGATCCCTCTGCACGTCTGTGGAAGCTGAAGGGGATTTGCCTTGCCATGCAGCTCCGCCCGGCCAGAAAGGGCTCCGAACTCAAAGAAAGGAAAAGAAAACAAACAAACAATTCAAAGCAAACAAACGAACAAAAGCCTCGCGAACCCACCAGCATGGTAGCCCAGACCGGGAAGCAGCTCCACCCTCGAATGGAGCTCTGCATCCCCTGAGGAAGAAGCAAAGATGGCGCACGGAGCACAGTACTCGAGCAAAATGAGGGGGAGATGGCAAGAGGCAAGGAAGAAATCAAAAGAAGCGGAAAAAAGCAATACCAGCAGCCAACAAATGGCACTCAGAGAGCCACCCTTTCGGGTGTGTGGAATCCAAGCAGCCGGTGATTCCCGGGCAAGAGATTGTGGCCGCAGGAAGCAGAAGAGGCTGAGTCAGGGTGAAGAAGGCTTGGGTGTGGGAAAGCGTATATCGCAAATTACCGGATGTTTTGTCTCCTGCTGGATGCTCCATGAGGCTGCTTTCTGGTACCCCCTGTTTTCTGGTCTCCGATCGGAGTCCAAGATGGTGGATCCATGCTGCGTTAGCTGGTAGGGGACCTCTGCATGAATCTCTCCTCGCTCTCCATTCTCTGCCAGTTTTCTCACTCCATTTGGTGCTTGGCTGAGTTCTTTATCTCTTCATTTGATTTTTTAGGGTTTCAGGATTGTTGTATTCTCTGTTCAGCTTAGTTTTTCAGATCTTTGCTGTGGAGGGACGGCGTGGTTCTTCTGCCTAGAGCGCCATTTTGCTGGAACTCCCCTGAAGATTTGTAAGTTTTGTAGGAAATCTGGGAAAATGATATGCTACTAAAGACACTTCTTTTCCATATTTCTAGTATGCATCTAATGGGGGGACAACAGCTAGAGCAGAGGAAGAGGATGATAAAATGGAAAAGGAAGGATGGAAACAGGTATGGAAAGGCTTCCTGACAACATTCGGTTCCTATATTGCTGTGTGCTCTCCCTTCCACAGGGACAGTGTAAAGAGTCCCAAATAATGACGGAACTCGATATGATGAAAGCCAATGCCTTTCAATGGAGAAAAAGAATCAGATTTAAGAATTTCCACTGATAAGAGTTACCACAAGGACTTAGAATGAGCCAGGCACTATGCTAACTGCTTTGCTTGCATTAGTATTTTTAATTCTCACAACAGCCTTATGAGGTAGTTCTAATTAAATCATTTTTACAAAAATGAAAATTGAAATTCAGAATTTAAATGGCTTGTACAATATCATACAGCAGAAATTAGTGAAGCTAGAGCTAAAACCCAGGTTAGTTTTACTGCAAAACCTTGTTGGGAAGGTTGAAGCTATTGTTCTTCAATATAGTCAATAATATTGATATATATTCTACCCATTACCAAACCAAACCCATTGCTGTCAAGTTGATTCCAATCCATAGTGACCCTGTAGGACAGAGCAGAACTGCCCCATAGGGTTTCCATGGAGCAGCTGTTGGATTCTAACTGCCAACCTGTTAGTTAGCAGCCGTAGCTCTTAACCACTGCACCATAATAAGAAAAAAGTTAATGCACACTTAAAATTATTGAGAGAAATGTATTGCTTTAAAAAAATATTTATCCATTTTCATACGTATATTCTGAAACTACAATATTAGGTGATAAAACCTAATTAGGAGGGATAATTTTCTTAAACGAGTATCTTGACTCTAACTGCACTTTAGATTACAAAGACA
This sequence comes from Dugong dugon, assembly GCA_030035585.1. Classification (NCBI taxonomy): domain Eukaryota; kingdom Metazoa; phylum Chordata; class Mammalia; order Sirenia; family Dugongidae; genus Dugong; species Dugong dugon. The sequence continues at coordinate 76,422,214 of CM057476.1, forward strand.
GGTTGATAGAATTTGGTATATAGTTTCATATGAGCCCCATTTGTAAACATTAATCCTTATTAGCATCTTCTGACATATTTACTCAACACTTTCTGACACATCTACTCCCCAGAAAGGGTTTCAGAATAGTTATTTAACTTTTTGAATTACCTGTTTCTCTTAATATGGTAGCAACATTTCTTCCTTCTTTAACAAAAAGCATGGTGGTATAACTGTACAGAGTTTTTCCACTGAGTTTATTGAGAAGCATGTCACAGAAGAAAATCTTGTACTCTCTTAGGAGTGAAAGGAAAGGAGTTTTATTGAGGAATAGAACATCTATAGCTAGGAAGCACTAAGTAAAAATTACAAAGTGCTCCGTTGGGATTGGGGAAAGGAGTCTATTTTATACAGAGGTACAAACAAGTCTTTCTTCTTATCTGCTGATCTTTACATAGAAAAGCCCACAGCAACAGTCTTTTAAAAATAGCTTTTAAGGGAATCATGAGACTGCCGCCCTTGGATACATTTCCTGGAACATCTTACTTATCACTCCCCCTGACCACATTCTTGCTTCTTTTATCTTTGCATAAGAAGTATTAAACAAAAAATAAATAAATAAATAATTTAGAAGTATTAAACAAAATGGAGTCTAGTTCAAACCTGTCTCAGCCATTTGAGCTCTGCCAAGCACCTCAGAATTTTAGGGTGCCCTCATACAAGCAGAATTCAAAGAAGTAAAAGCCAGGTTCAGGTCTTCCGAAAATAATTAATTTTGAGAAAGGCGTATCATACAAATTGACTTTATTAGCAGAAATCCGTCAAACAAAGCACAGTTAGATAATTTAGAGAAGGTTGTGAGTAAAAGCGATTAGCCTAAAGTATAAGATCTTCCAGGAGAAATTAAATCTCATTCAGTTTGTTAGTTTTCTGAAAGTTGTGCCATGCAGAAAAAGAGAAAAAATATGACAGAGAAACTGAAAATGATATTAAGAAAGAGCAGCAGAAAGAGCATAAATGTTTAAATCAGTTGGAAAGGTCAGTGGGAATGTCTAAAAACTAGAGTTCTCAGATAAAATACAGGATGCTTAGTTAAGTTTGAAGTTCATATAAACAACCAATTATAAATTTTTAATATATATCCCAAATATTGCATGGAACATATTTATACTAAAAAACAAAAAGTTTTTTTTATCTGAAATTCAAATTTAATCATCCTGTCTTTGCTCAGTCTGGCAACCCATCAAAAACAGACCATCGACAGGATCTCATTTTGATTATATTATTATATTGCACCTTTCCAGTTTGGTATTGTGTTCTGATTTAACCTTCATTTGTGATGATTTATCTCTGACTTCACTTGATAAACAGAATTTTCCAGACATTGTTGCCACAGGATTAACATTTTTGTAAATATTTCATTTAATACTTGAGCTTGGCTGCTTCAAAAAGAGAGCAATATATTTTTCCAAAGTGCTATGAAAAGATAATTTGTTTTTAATTGTGTATGTGTTTATTGAAGGCAAAGGAAGTATTAAATGTGTTCTCATGGGTCAGTAATTGCAAATTGAGGAAGGCTGTCCGTAATCCTCACTTCTAGCATTATTTTATTTCTCCTGCTTTTCTCTGGTCTCTTCCTGAATCCTGGATCTTAAATCCTTCTCTACCTCTCTCTTTCCTCCACTATCCCCATGTACCCCATAAAGCTGAGCCCGCAATGGAGACTCCCTCTGAGTAAACAGTTTACTCATCCTGTTGACCTTTCTGGTTGTTTCTCATTTATCTCATTTATGTAAGACAGCCTGTTATCAAAGGCTTTAAGGTCTCTAAACATGCAAATTGAGTAACTACAAGTACTAGTACTGTGCTGTTGCTGCTTGTCTGTAGGGGAGGTGATTGTAAAGTCTGTTGAGTGTAATGTATGGCAGGACTACACACAAGAGAAAAGCAAATGTGATCAATCTCTTCATGGTAGGTTTGCTTTTGAACTTGTTCCAGGCCATCTTACAACAGAGTGCACTTGGAGTAAATATGAAACCAAAACAAACAAACAAAGTTACTGTTGAGTCAATTCTGATTCATGGTGACCCCATGTATGTCAGAGTAGAATTGTGCTCTGTGGGGTTTTCAATGGCTGATTTTTTGGAAGTAGATCACCAGGTCTTTATCTTGAGGCACTTCTGGGTGCACTCAAACCACCAATCTTCCTATTACCAGCTGAGTACACTAACAATTTGCACCACCCAGTATACATAATGGGGACTATGGCATGTACATATCTTTCATAAATGTTGTTATATTCCGTCTCTATGTTCCCACTTTCAAATCTCTACTCAACCTCTATTCCTACCACTGCGCTCAAACTTTTGCCCGATTGCCATCAAGTCAACAAGACCAAGAGGTTGGCTGTTTGAACCTACCCAAAGGCTCCTCGGAAGAAAGGACTGGCAGTCTGCTTCCAAAAGTTCACAGCACAGTTCTACTCTGCACACATGGGGTCACCATGAGTCAGAATCAACTCGGCAGCAACTGGTTTGGTTTCGGGTTTTTAAACCCAAAGGACGCTTATTACTCCCTATACAGGAACCCTCTGCAGCGTCTGACACTTATCATTCCCTCCTTCTGGAAGAACTCTTCTTAGTTTCTCTGAAAAAGCATGCTCCTGAATATAATCAATCTTTATTTTCTCCGGCTCCTTAGGTGATTCCTATTTCCACAGTCAGTTTCTCACCCTCCTTTGTCAGGGCTCAATTACACTGTGCTAGAGGAAGACCTTATAGAAATATTTGTATGCTCAAATGTTGTGCTCCTACAATGCCTTTTTCCTTCAAAATTATTTATACAATAATTAAAATTACCAAAGATCTGCATAACAATGTGATGGATGATCATGAGGCCAGCACCTATCTTGAGAGTTAAAACCTGACGAATACAGTCGAAACTTCCTATACCTTCCGGACTGCAATCCCATCTCTCTCTCACTCTCAATTCTCCAACTCGTCAGTTTTTAACTGTATGTTTCTATAGCAGCTTTTGTTTTATTGTTGTTTTTAAGTCCATATTATGTTTGTGAGGTTTATTCATATTGGTATGTATAGCTCTAGTTCATATCTTTTCATAGTGTATTCCGTGTTTAACTGCATGTTTAACTAACTGCTCAAAGACCAACTAAATGCTCCGTCGATCAAGTAAAGTTAAGTTTATTAGGCTTGCTTCAGTAAAGGAGAATGCCCCATTGACATTGTTTTAAAAGTGTTTCAGAAGGGGGAGAGCAGGAGAGGATATTTACAGAGTTTCAGGTCCTGGGCTGAGTGATGTTAAGGTAGGTCAGACAATCGTTTGGGATGGACAAGGTTATGACGTTATAGCTTTGGGTATGTGGGTACAGTGAGCTGAGGGTCTTGAAGGGAATCTTGATGAGTCTGTTAGTCTTGAGATGATAGGAGAACTGTCAGTTTTGCTAAAGAGGTTATTTTAGTTGGTTCATAGGCTTATTTTCAAAGGGCAGGTTTTTCTTGGAGCAAGTTGTTATTTTGCTTATTCTCGATACTGTTTAGCACAGGGACAATATTGTTTAACATAGGGCTGTTGATAGCTTGGAGTCCCTGGGTGGCAGAAACTGTTAAGTGCTCTACAACTAATAAAAGGTTAGCGATTCAAACTCACCTGGAGGTGCCTCAGAAGAAAGGCCTGGTGATTCCCTTCTGAAGATCACAGCCTTGAAACCTCTATGAAGGGCAGTTCTACTCTGAAACCTATGGGGCCTCCATGAGTCAGAGCTGACTCTACCAACTGGTTATTGTTAGCTTAGCAGAGTTCTATTTAATGCTGGGACAGGAAAATATTGTTTAACTTTACACAGGGGCCTAGAATTGTGTTTAAATTCTCACCACAAATCCTTAAAATGCTTTTTTTTTTTTTCTGTCAATGGATTGTTTCCAATAGTACTATAAACAGTTCTGTAATGATGGTCCAGTGGTTAAGAGCTCAGTTGCTAACCAAAAGGTCGGTGGTTCAAACTCACCAGCCACTCCACAGGAGAAAGATGTGGCTGTCTGCTTCTGTAAAGATTTCAGCCTTGGAAACCCTATCGGGCAGTTCTGCTCTGTCCTACAGGGTCACTGTGAGTTGGAATCAATTCAATGGCAACAAGTTTGGTTTTTGGTTTTATGACTAAAAGTGTAATAGAAGGTTATAGGGAATGTGCATTTTTAAATTTATTAGAGAACGAGGAATTGTTCTCCACATAGGTTGTTATAATTTAAATTCCCACTGGAGGGTTATGAGAATTCTCTTTGGTCTGTATTCTTGCCAGTACTTGCAACTGTTGGGCTTTTTAAATATTTCCAAAAGTTAAATGGTAATTTATTGTGATTTAGCTTGCTTTTCTTAGTTCCTAGTTGGTTTCTCTTCTCAGTGCCTGTTCATATCTTTTGTCCATTTTTCTATTTACTCATGTTCTTTTTCTATATTGATTTTTAGATGCTCTGTAATTTCACGGGAACCAATTATTTTCTGAGTATATGCATAGAGGTGTCCTCCTGAGTTGTTTCTTCCTCTTATTCTTATAGATTTGCTTTAAACGTTTAGATCTTTAGTTGACCATGATTTGATTTTGTGCATGGTATAAGTCAGCAATCGATTTCGCTTTTCCCTATATATGGATGACTAATTTTATCAGCATATTAATTGAGAGCATCTTTTTCCAGTTTCTATCACGGAGCAAGTTTCCACGTATGTGTTGTTGTACTCCAGGTTCTAAATTCTATTTCACTGTTTTATTTGTATGTTATAGAAGCAATCCCATCCTCTCTTAATTACTATACTGTTATGATATTTTGACATTTAGAGAAGCAAATCTCCCCATCCAGTTATTTCTTCTGGATTTCTTGTGTGTGTGTGTGTGTGTGTGTGTGTGTGTGTGTGTGTGTGTGTGTGTGTATGTGTGTCTATGATTTTTTTTTGCTATTCCACTTCCATATAATTTTTGGAGTCAGTCAAGTTCTACTGAAAAGAAAACAAAACAAAAAAACTTGTTGGCATTTTATTGGCATTGCATAGACTCTTAATTTGGGAAGAATTGGATTTTTTTTTTAATGAAGTCCAATCTTTCTGTTCGTGAATGTGGAGTCTCTTGCTACTGGCTTTGTTTTAGTGTTGTGGCTACCGAGAGACTGCACTTCCCCGATCTCTATGTGAAGAGAACAGCTGATTGATGAAGTTCCCAGCTGCTGCCTCTCTAGATCCATCACCACGTTCAGGCCGCTGAGGCTGCACTTCCCTGCGCAGGTCCCAGCAGTGACTGAGCCTAGCAGGGCTCTGATGCAGGCCCATTCCTGTCTGATGCAGGTCTCTCTGACAAGCAACTCTCCATTGGTCTGGCAGAAGCTTTCTTAGAACTTCTCTGTGGTCTGAGACGCCTCCTCCCCCAACCTCTTTCCTTTCGTCTCTTTCAGAGGTCTCCGACCTGCATCTTCTCCCCTTTATCCTTCAGTTGCCTCCCCTGATAAATCTACTGCATGTGTAAGAGCACCTTGGACTGCGCCTGGAACATCCACACAAACACAAGTGTCTTTCAAAAGTTGTGTAATTTTCTCCAGAAATTATTTCTACATTTTTATGAGGTATTTTTCATAAATATTTAAGACTAAAAAAATTCTATCTCTTGATTGCTATTGGAGTAGAGAGATTGAACACAAGGATCACCAGATATCTTTGAGTACTTACCTGACTCATGCTATGCCCCTACCTTCAAAGAAGTAGAAAAGAAGCAGAAAGGGTGGCTATCTCACAATGCTGGGTTAGACTCCCTGTGGATCTAGGGAACCATATAGGCTGTCTTCTGCCATCCTCACATAGCTATGACTTAGGTTGTGGAGAGAATAAAGGGAAACTATCCAAATACCTGACTTCTGCATGCAGAGAGATGAAGAGACACGTTTAGTAGAATCACACAGCTGGTGAGCTCAGCAAAATCATGCAAACTTGGTTCTCTAAATCTGGGACTGACAAAGAAAAAAAGAGTTCAATCGCCAGTCTCGGCTTCTCAGTATGTCACCCTATGTGATAGGATTTTATCAAAGTGAGATAGATCTTGTAGATTATATCTCAGCTGCCCAGCTGAGAAACCACTGCAGGGTAGCACAAACTAGGAGAAATCTAACAATTGCTCTCTAAGTCATGAAGACCAGTTTTTAAGGGTTTAGTGTTAAGAGCTTGGCTGCTGACCAAAAGGTCGGCAGTTCGAATCTACCAGCCGCTCCTTGGAAACCTATGAGGCAGTTCTACTCTGTCCCATAGGGTCGCTATGAGTCAGAATCAACTCGACGGCAACAGGTTTGGTTTTGGTTTTAGTGGATAAAAATTCAGTGAGTTTATCCATAAATCTACGATAGAAGTCAAAGACTGTTGCTGGAAAAACATTCTTTAGTTTGAGTACCAGTCAACCTTGAGGTAAGAAGTTCTGAAACGACCTCCAGGCAGAAGACTAGAGAACACTCTTAGAATTCAATCACAGCCCCCTGTTAGGTTAATCTGGGACATGACAGCAGTGCCAGCTCCTGACTCCCGTGTGGTGCTATAGACACCGTCCTCCTAACTGCAGAGCACAGAGGCTCACAGCATCCCAGTGCTGAAGGCTAGGACCCCAAAATGCTCACCCCACTAGAGGAGATTTAGTTCATCTCACTTGGATTCTGCCTCAAGTTTGCAGGTTGCTAGGTGTCCCAGAGTCATGTTTTAGTTCCATTTTGAATATCAGTTCCAGTTTGCAACTATCTTAGTCCCCTCCCTGGGCTTCTCCTCTACCCTCCTTGGTCCAGAAACCTCACTCTCTAATTTATGAAAAAATATCCCTGATGCTGATCGCTCATCTGGTTGTCCAAGGCCTGTATCAGAATAGAGTGCACAACATTCATTGAGGCTCCCAGTGAGTGAAGCCTTCAGATTACCATGATTCTTTATAATAATTATTATTACATTAATTTTATAGATAAAGCCAATGAGTCTATGGAAGTTTAAACAATTTGCCTAAGGTCACCCAACTAGTGAACTAATAAAACACAGAGTCAGCACTTGAACCCCTGTCTCCTAAATTTCAGATTCTTTTGCCTTCCATCAAGCCTTCTCAGGTACCATGACATACACCCAAATTCCCCATTTTTGTACCCAACCCCCAGGCTAGGACATCTTCCCGCATCATCTCAGATGCATCTATGCAAAATGTATAACTACACCTTGATGAATCTCTCTCAATCAGGCCCACCCTATGTGCCATTCTGCCCTGGTTAGAGGAGGGGCGTTTCCCACCACCCTCCCCTACCGCTCTGCCTTATGGCATCCTGGGGTACTACAAACCCTAGGAAACCAACAAACAGTTTTCTCCTTTCTACAATCTTTATTCTTATTTCTAGTTCCTCCTACCTATTTCCATTGTGTAAACCTACTGATTCTGAGATGCCACTGTTTTTATCTTAAAGAACACTCAGCTATAGAAAATAGTTTATAGTTAACTTATTATTATATTTCCAACATATCTGCTATTTAAGTTGCAAATTGTTTTAAATCAGATTTAACTTATTAAAGTGTACTGCGAGAAGTCAGGAAATGTTCAGAGAGCCCAGCTACTGTGCCCGAGCATGAATGCTCAGGGAAGCTTATACCTCCCCAGCTAAGCAGATGCTTTCCGTCACTTAAAGGTTTATTGGAAAGTTCAAAATGAAGTTATTAGCGCACAGAGACATCAAGGCACTGCTTAGATAAAGGGTACGATGCAAAAGCAATGAGTGATGTTTTACATGAGTGAATACCTTTTTATGGTCTAAAACAACCTTGTGTTTGAGGGAGTAGTTACATTATCGTCTAAATGAAGCATTGGTAAGAAGCACTGGACTGTAAAATTACGTATTACATTATGGGTAGAATAAAGCAGTAAAAGATTTGCACTGTTTTCAAATGATAGCTCCAGAGATACTGCAGGATCAATGAGTTTGATGTACAAGATAGACAGGGAGTGCATAAAGGGAACTCTAGCCCTTCTGACTGATGACTGGGATATGTAACCAGGACTGATATTTCATTGGGGTCCAAAGAGAACAAGTGACACACAGTCAGTCAGGAGTGTTGTGCTTTTCAGTCTCTCGATATGAGCAGGGACACAATTAGGGTTTACTGGTCCAGAGGACTGGGCTAGGCCAAAGAGATAGGGTGCTGACATGGACTAAATAGGACCATAGGATGCCAACGAGCTGGGCAGGCCTCCTGGAACACCTCCAGGCTACCAGGGAACTCCTGTGATAAACAGGCGCCAAAGCAGACACCCAGTAATTTGGCAGCCGATGTAATGGGGGGTACGAGATGGCAGCTTCTTGAGGCACAAGGACACTCAGGACTCTTAGGAAACAGGATGGATACCAGGATTACGGTTGCATTAGTGATTTGAGGTCACACTTGTTTGGTGGGGCTTGGGCTTCTAGCATGTTTTTAGCCCTAGTTCAAGAGTTGGGCAAACTGAGTCTTTCAGTAAGAACACCTATTTATTTGCTAAAACCTTTTGCAAAACGTAAATAGTAAATTCGGTACATCTATAACCTTGGTGGTTCTTCCTTCCCCCTTCTCATTTACCACTTGTATCTTATTCACTTTTGTCTTTCCCACAGTCCCTAGCTAAGTGCTTGTTTATTTTTAGTCTTTAGTCAATTTATAGTGTTGTTCTCAGTTTGAAACTTTAGTAGCTCAAAGGATCCTCTTAGAGAGAATGCTAACTATATTAGATAAGTGTTTGTTGGTGGGTTTAGAGGAGGAAAGTGAGTAAGCCTCCTGAGGCAAGGAAATGGTGAAAAAAGTAGATTATCTGTGATCTGCATAAGAAGCTAATAGGCATTTGGGTGCTAGTTTCAAGCCTGAGAGGAAAGAGAAGAAGTTGGGGAAAGAGGTAGGAAATAAGGGGAATATATGTGGCCTGGGAAGTAAGATGAAACAATGAGACATTCTTAATGGTGGGAGTTTCCAACAACAGGGATACTGGTGGTGCAGTGGTTAAGAGTCTGGCTGCTAACCAAAAGGTTGGCAGTGTGAATCTACCAGCTGCTCCTTGGAAACCCTATGGGGCAGTTCTACTCTGTCCTGTAGGCTCACTATGAGTCAGAATTGACTCAACTGCAACGGACTTAGTTTATTTTTTTTTTTAGGGGGGAGTAAGATGAAACAATAAGACATTCTCAGTGGTGGGGGGTTTCAACAACAGGGAAACTTCATACTTGATTCTGAGTTGTGTATGTTGATGAGAATGTTATCTGTTTCTCTGAACCTTCACGCTTTGTGTTTGTGATATTTTGGGCTTAACAGAATTCCAGTGGTGTCCATAATGAGGCAATGAGGGAAAAGAAAGCTACTCTTGGAACACTAATAATAACACTAAATTTAACTAACTCAGCAAAAGCAAGAATGAGAATACAGGGCTGACCAGTATTATTATGTATTGAATTGTGTTCCCCAGAAATATGTGTCAACTTGGCTAGGGCATGATTGCCAGTGTTGTGTGGTTGTCCTCCATTTTGTGATCTGATGTAATTATCCTATGTGTTGTAAATCCTAACCTCTGTGATATTAATGGGAGCCCTGGTGGCACAGTGGTTAAGAGCTATGGCTGCTAACCAAACGATTGGCAATTCAAATCCACCAGCGACTCCTTGGAAACCCTATGGGGCAGTTCTACTCTGTCCTATAGGGTAGCTATGAGTACGACAGCAATGGGTTGGTTAGTTATGATGTTAATGAGGCAGGATTACAGGCAGTTATGTTAATGAGACAGGACACAATCTATAGGATTACATTGTATCATGAGTCAATTTCTTTTGAGATATAAAGGAGAGAAGTGAGCAGAAAGGAGAGGGACCTCAGTACAACCAAGAAAGAAGTGCCGGGAGCAAAGCGTGTCCTTTGGACTTGGGGTCCCTGTGCTGAGAACCTTCAAGACCCAGGGGAAGATTGATGCCAAGACATTTGGAAATCTCCAAGGAACATTGGGCCCACAGATGTTGAAAGGAGACAAGGACCTTCCCCAAGAGCCCACAAAGAGAGAAAGCCTTCTAGAGCTGGTGCCCTGAATTTGGGCTTCTAGCCTCCTGAAATGTGAGAGAATAAATTTATGTTTGTTAAAGCCATCCACTTGTGGTATTTCTGGTATAGCATCACTAGATACCTGAGACAAAGATCAATACTGATCACATTCCATAAAAGTCCTGGAGAGGCTGAGAGGGACCTAGGTCTCCTTCTGCCTGTGGAGAAAAAAAAATCAATCCAGTTTAATGTAAATTTAAAGAAATTGTTTTTATAAAACTTCCCAGTTCCACACCATAAAAGCAAAAAAAAAAAAAAAAAAATTTCTACACATCTTATCCTCTCATTTTGTAAATCATTATAGCTCTGACATTAGAAAATAAATCCAGACCTTAAAAAACTTCTGATCACTGTAGAGGCATGGTCAACATGGCAGAATAGTTAGACGCTTCCTATATCCCTCTTACAACAAAGACCTGGAAAAACAAGTGATTTGATTCTGTGTGAACATCTGGCAGCCCTGAACAAGGCAAGGTTAAGAAATCCATCTGAGTCATACAGGAGAGGAAAGCCGTTTGGAAGAGGTGAGGCGTGCTAGAGCCACAGCAGCAAAACTGCAGAGACACCGCCATGCTGGTCCACGATGAAGCAGGCAAACAGCTGTGCTTTGGGCACGCTTGAGAAGCAGTTTCCACATCAAGAGAGACCCAGCAGCAGAGGTCTGCTTGGACACTCCGAACCAGTGAAGAGCAGCTCCCAAGAGGCTAGGATAAGTACATGCGTGCACCCTTTTCGCGGCGATTAAAAAAAAAAAATCCCATTTAGGAAAAACCTCTTTCCCTTTTACATCCTACTTCTGCGCTCTGCACTGGATTTGGAAAAAACCTCTCTCCCTTTTACCTCCTACCTCCACGCTCTGCACCAGGAGTCCACTGGGCCGGAAGTAGATCCCAAAACGCACCCTGACCCATTCTCCTGGCCTTGGAGAGGGAACAAATAAGCTGCAGCTCCCCTAGGCCAGGAACACAGCGTCGGCACAGCTCCTTTGCTGGCCACAGAAATCAGGGGTCTGCAGACTCTGAGTGCCTTACACTCCAGTATAGACTTGTGGGGACCCATCTCAACAGCGTTAGCCCTCACTGCCACAGTACAACAGGGCAAACATCTGAAGTTTAACTTCAACTGCTTCAGCTGTGAACGGGCAGATTTGTGACACTCGAAACGGCCCTTCCCCTCAAGTAGGCACTTTTATCGATCTGCAGAAGGGTCTTGAGGACTGGTGGTAGCTCCTAAAGTGCCTAGTCACCTGCTACAGGAATTCAATAAAAAGTGGTGCCCTTGAGTCTTTGCAGCCAACAGAGTGGGGTACTCTTAGCCCGGCTGTGAAACTCACCTACCTATTCACCCTAGAGAATAGGGACACGCTTTTCTTTCAGACATTCAGGGGCAGCCGTCAGCCCCCTGCCTGGCTCAGTGCGTGATCCCCTACCACAGCCAGACTCCAGTGCCTGCACCAATCACCCATGCCTCTCTCGGACTGGGGGTGAGAGCCTGCATCACACACTTGGTGACCAACTTCCTGCACACCCCAGCTGATCCCATATAGGATAATTTAACAGACTCTGGTGTGCACATACTTAGTTACAGAACTAACTACCTGGTGGCAGGACATTAGAGATCAAAAGGTGTCAAAAATCAAACTAGTGTACACGAACAGCCTATTTGGGCATATCAAATAAAATAAGAAGCTAGGTCTCACTAAGCAAACACAAAATAAAATTATAATAAATTATTGATGGCTCAGAGACAACAGTCAATATCCAGTGACATAAAGAGGCAGTCCATGATGGCTTCAGCAAGCTCCCAAAATAAAGACTCAGTAAATTCTCTGGAGGAAGAGAACTTCTTGGAATTACCAGAGGCAGAATACAAAAGATTAATATACATAACTCTTCTAGAAATAAGAAAGGAAATTCTACAGAATGCAGCAACAGCCAGGCAACATACAGACACAGTAGTAGCGGAACTTAAAAAAGTTATTCAAGAACATAATACCAAATTTAATAGGCTGTAAGAATCCATAGAGAGACAGCAATCAGAAATCCAGAAGATTAACAATAAAATTTCAGAATTAGACAACTCAATAGAAAGTCATAGGAGCAGAATTGAGGCAGTAAAAGTTATAATTAGTGACTTGAAAATAAAGCCCTTGATGCCAACTTATTTGAGGAAAAATCAGATAAAAAAATTAAAAAGAATGAAGAAACTCTAAGAGTCATGAGTGATCTATCAAGAGAAATAACCTATGAGTAATTGGAGTACCAGAACAGGGGGGGATAACAGAAAATACAGAGAAAATTGTTGAAGATTTGTTGACAGAAAACTTCCCTGATATCATGAAAGATGAGAAGATACCTATCCAAGATGTTCATCAAACCCCACATAAGGTAGATCCCAAAAGAAAGTCACCAAGACATATTATAATCAAACTTACCAAAACCAAAGATAAAGAGAGAATTTTAAGAGCAGCTAGGAATAAAAGAAAAGTTATCTACAAAGGAGAGTCAATTAGAATAAGCTCAGACTACTCAGCAGAAACCATGTAGGCTAGAAGGCAATAGGATAACATATTTAAAGCCTTGAAGGAAAATAACTGTCAGCCAAGAATTATATATCCAGCAAAACAGTCTCTCAAATATGATGGTGAAATTAGGGCATTTCCAGATAAACAGAAGTTCAGGGAATTTGCAAAAACCAAACCAAAATTACAAGAAATACTAAAGGGAGTCCTACGGTTAGATAATCAATAACACCAGCTAACAACACAGGACTAGAACACAGGACAGAGCAACCAGATATGGACTCAGATACAGGAATCAAAATTACATCAAAGCTAAAACATTGAAAATAGGGAAACAGATATCAATATGTAAAAAAAAACAAAGGATAATATTAAAACAGAAAAAGAGGGACTTAAAAAATGGAGACATTGATTTTCTATATGGAGAGGAAGTTAAGGCGATATAAAGTAATAAAAGACTGGTATAAACTTAGAAAATTAGGGGTAAATATTAAGGTAACCACAAAGGAATCTAACAATCCCACAAATCAAAATAAAAAAGTAGAAAAATATAAAGACCCAGCAAACACAAATTCTACAACAAAGAAAAAGATGGGGAAAAAAAAAAAAAAAACCATAAAGAAAAATGACTCAGCACAGAAAATTAAGGAGAACAAAGAAACTGTGAACAACACACAAGAAGAGATATCAGGATGACAGCACTAAACTCATACCTATCAATAATTACACTGAATGTAAACGGACTTAATGCACCAGTAAAGAGACGGAGAGTGGCAGATTGGATAAAAAAGCATGATCCATCTATATGCTGCCTATAAGAGACGCACCTTAGACTTAAAGACACAAACAGGCTAAAACTCAAAGGATGGGAAAAAATATATCAAGCAAACAACACTCAGAAAAGAGCAGGAGTGGCAATATTGATCTCTGACAAAATAGACTTTAAACTAAAATCCACCACAAAAGATAAGGAAGGGCACTATATAATGATTAAAGGGTCAATACACCAGGAAGACACAACTATAGTAAATATTTACGCACCCAAAAACAGGGCCCCAAAATACATAAAACAAACTCTAACAGCTCTGAAGAGAGAGATAGACAGCTCCACAATAGTAGTAGGAGACTTCAACATGCCACTTTCAGTGAAGGACAGAACATCCAGAAAGAAGCTCAACAAAGACACAGAAGAGCTTAAATGCTACAATCAACCAACTTGATCTCATAGACATATACCAAACTCTGCACCCAACAGCAGCCAAGTATACTTTCTTTTCCAATGCACATGGAACATTCTCCAGAATAGACCACATATTAGGCCATAAAGCAAGCCTTAACAAAATCCAAAACATCGAAATACTACAAAGCATCTTTTCTGAGCATAAAGCCATAAAAGTGGAAATAACAACACAAAAAGCAAGGAAAAAAAATCAAACACATGGAAACTGAACAACACCTTGCTAAAAAACTACTGGGTTATGGAAGAAATTAAGGATGGAATGAAGAAATTCATTGAATCAAATGAGAACGAGAACACATCCTACGAGAACCTTTGGGACACAGCAAAAGCAGTGCTCAGATGTCAGTTTATAGCAATAAATGCACACATCCAGAAACAAGAAAGGCTCATAATCAAAGCATTAACCCTACAACTGGAACAAGTAGAAAGAGAGGAGCAAAAGAAGCCTACAGGTGCCAGAAGGAAGGAAATATAAGCATTAGAGCAGAATTAAATGAAATAGAGAACAGAAAAACAATTGAAAGAGTTAGCAAGTCCAAAAGCTGGTTCTTTGAAAAGATCAACAAAATTGATAAATCATTGGCCAAACTGACAAAAGAAAAACAGAAGAAGAAGCAGATAACCTGAATAAGAAATGAGATGGGTGATATCACAACAGACCCAACTGAAATTAAAAGAATCATAACAGAATACTATGAAAAATTATACTCTGACAAATTTGAAAACCTAGAGGAAATGGACAAATTTCTAGAAACTCACTACCTACCTAAATTAACACAAACAGAGGTAGAACAACTAAATAAACCCATAATAAAAGAAAAGATTGAAAAGGTTATTAAAAAACTGCCAACAAAAAAAGCCCTGGCCCAGATGGCTTCACTGGAGAATTCTACCAAACATTCAGAGAAGAGATAACACCACTTCTACTAAAGCTATTTCAGAGCATAGAAATGGATGGCTACTCCCAAACTCATTCTGTGAAGCTGGCATAACCCTGATACCAAAACCAGGTAAAGACACCACAAAAATAGAAAATTACAGAACAAAATCCCTCATGAACATTGACGCAAAAATCCTCAACAAAATTTTAGCCAATAGAATTCAGCAACATATCAAAAAAATAATTCACAATGACCAGGTGGGATTTATACCAGGTATGCAGGGATGGTTCAACATTAGAAAAACAGTCAACATAATCCATCACATAAATAAAACAAAAGACAAGAACCACCTGATTTTATCAGTGGATGCAGAAAAGGCATTCAACAAAGTCCAACACCCATACATGATAAAAACTCTCAACAAAATAGGAATAGAAGGGAAATTCCTCAGTATAATTAACGGCACTTATGTAAAACCAATAGCCAACATCATCCTGAATGGAGAGACTTTGAAAGCATTCCCCTTGAGAACAGGAACCAGACAAGGATGCCCTTTATCACCACTATTATTCAACATTGTGTGGAGGTCGTAGCCAGAGAATTTAGGCTAGAAAAAGAAATAAAGGGCATCCAAATAGGTAGGGAAGAAATCAAAGTATCTCTATTCACAGATGATATGATCTTATACACGGAAAATGCCAAGGAATCCACAAGAAAACTACTGGAGCTAATAGAAGATTTCAGCAAAGTTTCAGGATACAAGATAAACATACAAAAATCAGTTGGATTCCTTTACACCAACAAAGAGAACCTTGAAGAGGAAATCACCAAATCAATACCATTTACTATAGCCCCCCAAAAGATAAAATATTTAGGAATAAATCTAACCAGAGATGTAAAAGATCTCTACAGAGAAAACTACAAGACACTACTGCAAGAAACTAAAAAAGACCTGCATAAGTGGAAAAATATACCTTGCTCATGTATAGATGTACAGGTAGACTCAACACAGTGAAAATGTCAATTCTACCCAAAGCAGTCTACAGATACAATGCAATCCCAATCCAAATTCCAGCAGCATTTTTCAATGAGTTGGAGAAACAAATCAACAACTTCATATGGAAAGGGAAGAGGCCCCGGATAAATAAAGCACTACTCAAGAAGAAGAACAAGGTGGGAGGCCTTACACTACCTGACTTTAAGACCTATTATACTGCCACAGTAGTTCAGACAGCCTGGTACTAGTACAACAATAGATACATAAACCAATGGAACAGAGTTGAGAATCCAGATATAAACTCATCCACCTATGAGCAGCTAATATATGACAAAGGCCAAAAGTCCATTAATTGGGGAAAAGACAGTCTCTTTAACAAATGGTGCTGGAATAATTGGATATCTATATGCAAAAAACTGAAACAAGACCCATATCTCACACCATGTACAAAAACTAACTCAAAATGGATTAAAGACTTAAATATAAAATTGAAAACGATAAAGATCATGGAAGAAAAAATAGGGACAACACTAGGAGCCCTAATACAAGGGACAAACACAATACAAACCATAAGTAACAATGCACAAGCACCAGAAGAGAGACTAGATAAATGGGAGCTCCTAAAAATCAAACACTTATGTTCATCTAAAGACTTCAACAAAAGAGTAAAAAGACAACCTATAGACTGGGAAAAAGTTTTTGGCTACAACAAATCCGATCAGCATTTAATCTCTAAAATCTACAAGATACTACAAAACCTCAACAGCAAAAAGACAAATAACCCAATTAAAAAATGGGCAAAGGATATGAACAGGCACTTCACCAAAGAAGATATTCAGGCAACTAACAGACACATGAAGAAATGCTCATGATCATTAGCCATCAGAGAAATGCAGATCAAAACTACAATGAGATATCATCTCACCCCAACAAGGCTATCATTAATCCAAACAACACAAAATAACAAATGCTGGAGAGGTTGTGGAGAGACTGGAACACTTATACACTGTTGGTGGGAATGTAAAATGGTACAACCACTTTGGAAATGGATTTGGTGCTTCCTTAAAAAGCTAGAAATAGAAGTACCATACGATCCAGCTACCCCACTCCTTGGAATATATCCTAGAGAAACAAGAACCGTCACACGAATAGATATATGCACACCAATGTTCTTCGCAGCACTGTTCACAATAGCCAAAAGATGGAAGCAACCTAAGTGCCCATCGATGGACGAATGGTTAAACAAACTATGGTATATCCACACAATGGAATATTATGCAATGATAAAGAACAATGATGAAGCTGTGAAATATCGTATAGCTTGGTGGAAGCTAGAACTTACTATGCTTAGTGAATGTAGTCAGTCACAGAAGGACAAATACTGTATAAGACCACTATGATAAGAACTCAAGAAAAGGTTTAAACACAGAAGAAAACATTCTTTGATGGTTACGGGGGTGGGGAGGGAGGGTGAGGGTTATTCACTAACTAGGTAGTAGATAAGAATCATCTTAGGTGAAGGGAAGGACAGCACACACTACAGGGGAAGCCAGCACAGCTGGATTAAACAAAAGCTAAGAAGTTTCCACAATACAATCAAATACTTTGAGAGAGTAGCAGGGATGAGGGGTCTGGGTACCATGGTTTCAGGGGACATCTATGTCAATTGGCATAACAAAGCTTATTAAGAAAATGTTCTGCATCTTACTTTGGTGAGTGGCGTCTGGGCTCTTAAAAGCTTGCAAGCGGCCATCTAAGATGCATCAATTGTTCCCAACCACTTGGAGTAAAGGAGAACGAAGAACACCAAAGACACAAGGAAAGTATGGTGTAAGAGACAGAATGGGCCACATAAACCAGAGACTTCATCAGCCTGAGACCAGAAGAACTAGATGGTGCCTGGCTACCACCAATGAATGTCCTGACAGGGAACACAACAGAGGGTCCCTGATGGAGCAGTAGAACGATGGGACGCAGAACTCAAATTCTACTAAGAAGACCAGACTTAATGGTCTGACTAAGACTGGAGGCGCCCTGGAAAGCATGGCTCCTGGTCTCTCCATCACCCCAGAACTAAAACAATTTCTGAGGCCAACTCTTCAGGCAGGGATTGGACTGGACTGTGGGACATAAAGTGATACTTGTGAAGAATGTACCTCTTAGACAAGTAGATACAAGAGACCAAAGGGGTGGCTTCTGTCCAGAGGTCAGAGGGGAAGGCAGAGAAAATTAGGAGCTGGTTGAATGTTCATGGGGAATCAAGAGCGGAGGGGAGGAGTGTGCTGTCGCAGAATGGGGTGAGCAGTTGGGGTCTCATAACAATGTATGTTAAAAAAAAATTCTGTATGGGAGACTAACTTGAAATGTAAACTTTATTTAATTACAACAATTAAAAAAAAACTTCTGATCAGTATAAAAACACATTTATAATTTTTTAAAATGATGAATTCCTTATAGTAGCATCCTAATGCATACACACTTTCTTGTCCTAAAAGTATATTTCTTCAGAATGCAGGGGAAGTCAGGGTTTCAACACCCGGTAAATAGAGTCTGTAGAGCTCTATCCATATTCGTTATTGCTAAAGCTGTTAGGTTGCTTTCAGTATTGTCTTTCGAAGTTGAGAGATTCTTGTTTTTTCCAACCACTCTTAGACAACAACACCACCAAAAAATTACCCTCCATTGCTCTCACAGTGTTTTATTGATTTTAACAAGCCTGTGAGAAAGCACTTTTATTGTCCCAGTTTAAACATGACAGAAAATTGATGCTTATGGATGGATACCCATGTGGTTTAAACTTGTATGTGATGGAACCAGCAAAAACTCACGTGTGACTTTGAGGCTCAAAAAACAAGGGACACTGGTAAGTCCAGCCATCATCACCTGTGCTAAAAATTCTTTCCCTAAAACGGTCCACACAGCCCTAAGCCTTTTATATGCCAAAGTGGGCCTTGCTTAAGCCCTTTAAGAAGACTCTGGAAATTAAAGCAGAGCCTCTATTACTAATGGTGCTGGCACCTGGCAATGTAATAATATGAATTATACAATAAAGCAAGATAATTACACCAAAATGATTCATCAGGGCTACTAAGAAGCTTAAAATATTATCATATATTAAAAATTCATCCTATAATTCATACCAGGTATGCAAGGATGGTTTAACATTAGAAAATCCATCAATGTAATCCACCACATAAATAAAAGGAAAGAAAAAAATCACATGATCATCTCAATTGATGCAGAAAAGGCATTTGACAAAGTCCAACACCCATTCCTGATAAAAGCTCTCAATAAAATAGGTATAGAAGGGAAATTTCTCAACATAATAAAGGGCATCTATGCAAAACCAACAGCCAACATCATTCTTAATGGAGAGAGGCTGAAAACATTCCCCTTGAAAACAGGAACAAGACAAGGATGCCCTTTATCACCACTCCTATTTAACATTGTGCTGGAAGTTCTAGCTAGAGCAGTAAGGCAAGAGAAAGAAATAAAGGGCATCCAAATTGGTAATGAAGAAGTTAAACTCTCCCTGTTTGCAGATGATATGATACTATACATAGAAAACCCTAAAGACTCCACGAGAAATTTACTGGAACTAATAGAAAGATTCAGCAGAGTAGCAGGATACAAGATAAACATTCAAAAATCATTTGGATTCCTATACACCAGTAAAGAGAATGATGAAAAGGAGATCAGGAAATCAATACCATTTTCAATAGCCCCTAAAAAGATAAAATACTTAGGAATAAATCTGACCAGGAATATAAAAGACCTATACAAAGAAAACTACAAAACACTGCTGCATGAAATCCAAAGGGATCTACATAAATGGAAAAACATACCATGCTCATGGATAGGCCGACTCAACATTGTGAAAATGGCAATTCTACCTAAAGCAATCTACAAATACAATGCAATCCTGATACAAATACCAACAACATTCTTCAAAGAGATGGAAAAACTAATTATTAACTTTATATGGAAAGGGAAGAAACCCCGAATAAGTAAAGCACTATTGAAGAAGAAGAATAAAGTTGGAGGACTCACACTACCTGACTTGAGAATCTACTATACAGCTACAGTACTCAAAACAGCCTGGTACTGGTACAACAACAGAGACATTGACCAATGGAACAGAATTGAGAACTCAGATGTAAATCCATCCACCTACGGTCACCTGATTTTTGACAAGGGCCCAAAATACATCAAATGGGGAAAAGACAGTCTTTTTAACAAATGGTGCTGGAAAAACTGGATATCCATTTGTAGAAAAATGAAACAGGACCCATACCTCACACCATATACAAAAACTACTTCAAAATGGATCAAAGACCTGAATATAAAGCCTCAGACTATAAAATTCATAGAAGAAAAAATAGGACCAACACTTCAGGCCTTAATACATGGCATTAACAGGATACAAACCATAAACATCAACACAAAAAACCCAACAGATAAACTAGATAATTGGGATCTTCTAAAAATCAAACACCTATGCTCTTCAAAAGATTTCACCAAAAGAGTTAAAAGAGAACCTACAGACTGGGGAAAAATTTTTGGACAGTACAAGTCAGACAAAGGTCTAATCTCCATAATCTACAAGAAAATCCAACACCTCTACAACAAAAAGACAACCAATCCTATCAAAAAATGGGCAAAGGAAATGAACAGACACTTCACCAAGGAAGACAATCAAATGGCCAACAGACACATGAGGAAATGCTCGCGATCACTAGCCATTAGAGAAATGCAAATTAAAACCACAATGAGATACCATCTCACCCCGGCATTACTGGCACGAATCAAAAATACTGGAAATAACAAATGTTGGAGGGGCTGCGGGGAGACGGGAACTCTTATACACTGCTGGTGGGAATGCAAAATGATACAACCATTTTGGAAAATGATATGGCGTTTCCTCAGAAAGCTAGAAATAGACGTACCATTCGATCCAGCAATCCCACTCCTAGGAATATATCCTAGAGAAATAAGAGTCATCGCTCGAATAGACATATGCACACCTATGTTCATGGCAGCATTGTTCACAATAGCAAAACGATGGAAACAACCTCGATGTCCATCAACAGATGAATGGATACACAAACTATGGTACATACACACAATGGAGTACTATGCAACGAGAAAGAACAACAATGAATCAGTGAACCATCTCATAACATAGATGAAACTGGAGGACATCATGCTGAGTGAAATAAGTCAATCACAAAAGGACAAATATTGTATGAGACCTCTATTGTAAAAACCCATGAAAAAATTCACATGCAAAATGTAACAATCCTTGTTGGTTACCAGGGAAGGGGGGTGGGGGGAATACTAAATAGGTAATAGGTAATTGGTAACTTGGGTGAGAGGTGAGATAGTACATAGTACAGGGGAAACTAACACAACCTGCACAAGGAAAGGTCATGGAGGCCCTATAGACACATCCAAACCCCCCGAGGGACTGAGTTGTTGGACGGAGGGCTCTGGGGACCATGATCTCGGGGAACATCTAGCTCAATTGGCATGACACTACTTATAAAGATAATGCTCTACATTCTACCTTGGTGAGTAGTGTCTGGGGTCTTAAAAGCCTATGAGCGGCCATGTAAGATACCCCACTGATCTCATCCCTTCGGGAACAAGGGAGAACGAAGAGAACAGGATACAAGGAAAAGATTAGTCCGAAGGACTAATGGTCCACAGCTACCAAGGCCTCCACGGGACTGAGCCCAGTACAGCTGGATGGTGCCCGGCTACCACCAATGACTCCTCTGACCAGGATCACAACAGAGGGTTCTGGGCAGAGATGGAGAAGGATGTAGAGCATAATTTTAACTCCCCCAAAAAAAGAAAAGAAGACCAGATTTACTGGCCTAAAGAATACTAGAGAAACCTTAAGAGTGTGGCCCCCAGACACCCTTTCAGCTCAGAGGTGAAGTTATCTTCGAGGTTCGATGTTAAGCCTGGGAATGGACAGCCCAGTAAAACTAAATGGGACTAACGAGGTACAGGAGTCCGGTGACAAGGGCTAGAAGGCAGAGGGAGAGTAGGAAGCTGATGATAAGGAACACAAATTGAATAAGGACACTGTCGATGTATTGTGAGATTGTTGACCACTGCTATAGGGCAACATTTGTAGTAACTATTAAATGGGAGGCTGTTTTGTCCTGTAAGCCTTCATCTTGGGCGAGAATGGCAGCACAATTGGAAGAGCATAGTCAATATCACTTAAATGTGTAAGTAAAAAGTTTTGAAATGGTGTTTAAATAAAATAAAATAAAAAAATAAATAAATAAACAAATGAGACTAAAGAGGTACAATAGTCCACTGACAAGGTCCAGAAGACAGAAGGGGACAAGGAAGCCCCCTGGTGATAGGGAACACAAGGTGGAGTAAGGATATTCTTGATGTGCTGTGAGATTGTTAACCATTGTCATAGGGCAACATTTTTAGTAACTGTTAAATGAAAAACTATTTTGTTCTGTAAGCCTTCATCTTAAGTGAGAATAACAGCAGAGTTGGAAGAGCATAGTCAATGTCACTGAACTGTGAATGTAGAAATTTTTGAAACGGTGTATCTTTGGCCATCTGTAATTCTCATCAAAAAAAAAGGTTGAGAATTTAGAGGCTTAATACGTTGTGGGGTTGTTAACCAATGTCAAAAAACAACATGTGTACTACTATTTCATGAGAAACTATTTGCTCTGTAAGCTTTCACCTGAAGTACAATAAAATATATATATAAAAAAAAAATTCATCCTATATTCATGTATAAGTCTCTACATCAAGCCAGATACACTCCTTGAATCCAAAATAGAAGCAAGTTTTCTCTGCCCCCTCCCACGTTCTCTTCTTGAACAGAAATAATAATAATAATGCTAATTTAAAGGTTATTCAGTTGCAGAGCTTATAAAGATTTCAGTATCCGAATGTCATTTTGTCACAACAGTGGCACCGTGCAATAGAGAGGGCAAGTGTAAAGATCTTATTTAAAGATGAAAAGATGAGAAGAATAGAGAGTCGCTTAATTTCACAGTGGTGTCGGAGACATCGAGGAGGCTCCTTCCCAGGTTTTGTGACCAGCTCTAAGTTGCAGTATAACAGCAATGAGGAGCATCCCTTTCAGCTTAAACCAGCCCCATTATCCAGCTAAATGGGTGCCTGGTATCACGTACCACCAGTCCCTCAAGCCTGCAACCAACCGACTTTCTTCTACTCACAATCATCATGAGATATTGCTTCCTTTTTCACAATCTTGGGCAGTTCCCAAATGCCTTTTAAATCCAGTTAAAAACTCCTGAGTTGGAGTTTTTCTTCTTCTACAGATTGGCTTATTTGTTTTCAGCTCTCAGTTTTCTTACCCTGTAAAAGTTTTATTCTTTATGGCACTGCTTGTAAAAAATGTCCTCTATGCCAAACCACATTCTTCTCCGTTAGCACTTAAACACTTCTAAGCAAGGATCCAAGTTTCTTCCTCTTTTCTTTCTTATTTTCCTACTTCTCAGTAACTTTCCTTGGCCTTACTCGGAGGATAGAGAGCTGTGTCAGATGCTGGCTGATTGACTTAATGAGTAAGTGGTTTGGATTAAGACCTTGGCAGGCATTCTTCTCTAGAACTGGCCAGTTTTGGTTTAACAGCTTTTAAATTAAACCCCAGGACTTTTCTGGAGTGAGAGGAGAGAGTAAAGGGACAGTAGAGATAGGAGAGAACTGATGTAAAGGGAGAAAACTAAAGGGACTGAAACTCTGGACAGCAGAGGAAGTAGATTCATCTGAGTACCTTTCCGCCAATGTTTCTTGATCCGAGATTTCTGCTAGGCTCCATTTAGGATCAGTCTTTGTGAAAATTCCTCTGTCTCACTTCTTTCTTTCCCTGAACCTCTGTGGAAACCTAGAGCTGCCTGTCTACACTGGGCAAGCTGAGTAGCCCCAGAGAACCTTGCAAAAGCCTGCCTTTTTTATTTATTTAATGTTTGTTTAGCAGGAACTGCCTTCACTTGAAGCACTTACTGATGAAGGTCGAAGACTATAGCCTTCAGTATGATTTATACCTGAACATGAAGAAAATGAAAATCCTCACAACTAGACCAATAAAAAACATCATGATAAATGAAGAAACAAATTGAAGTTGTCAAGAATTTCATTCTACCTGGATCAACAATCAATGTGCATGGAAGCAGTAGTCAAGAAATCAAACAACATATTGCCCTGGGCAAATCCATGCCAAAGGACCTCTTCAAAGTGTTAAAAGCAAATAAGTCACTTTGATGACTAAAGTGCATCTGACCCAAGCCATGGTATTTTCAATAGCGTCATATGCATGTGGAAACTGGACAGTAAAAAAGGAAGGCAGAAAAAGAATTCAAAGACAGAAAATGCTTTCAAATTGTGTTATTGGTGAAGAATTGGGCAATGTTTCACTCTGTTATACATAAGGTCTTCATGAGTTGGAGCCAACTCAAAGGCACCAAACAACAACAGTATTCACTAAAGTTGATTAAGCTGATTCACACAGCATATTTCCTCCTAAAGATCGGAGTAAATCAAAAGTTCTAGCGACCCAATAAATTTTCTATTTTAAGTTACAGAGCACTGTCACGTTTTTAATCCTTGGAATTGACTCGACGACAACAGGTTTTGTTTTTTTTTTTGATGCTGTGGCATCAATTTTTCTTCGGTCTTCCGTATTCATATTCCAGACAAGCTGTGGAATGACATCAAGGGCATCATACATGAAGAAAGCAAGAGGTCAGTAAAAAGACAGGAAAGAAAGAAAAGACCAAAATGGATGTCAGAAAAGACTCTGAAACTTCCTCTTGAATGTCAAGTAGTGAAAATGAAAGGAAGAAACGACAAAACAAAAGAGCTGAATAGATTTCAAAGGGCAGCTCGAGAAGACAAAGTAAAGTATTACAATGACATGTGCAAAGACCGGGAGTTAGAACACCAAAAGTTAGAAATACCAAAATACTCAAGCTGAAAAATGACAGTTCTGAAGAAAAAATTCAAGACTCGAATTGCAATATTCAAGGATTCTATGGGGGAAATATTGAATGACACAGTAAGCATCAAAAGAAGTTAGAAGAAATACACAGAGTCACTGTACCAAAAAGAATTGGTTGACATTCAACCATTTCAGGAAGTAGCATATGATCAAGAACCAATAGTACTGAAGGAAGAAGTCCCAGCTGCACTGAAGGCATTGATGAAAAACAAGGCTTCAGGAATTGACAGAATACCAGCTGAGATGTTTCAACAAACAGATGTAGTGCTGGAAGTGCTCACTCGTCTATGCTAAGAAATTTAGAAGACAGCTGCCTGGCCAACCGACTGGAAGTGATCTGTATTTGTGCCCATTCCAAAGAAAGGTGATCCCACAAAAAAAAAAAAGACCAGATTTACTGGCCTAAAGGAGACTGGAGAAACCTCCAGAGTATGGCCCCCAGACACCCTTTTAGCTCAGTGGTGAAGCTACCTCCGAGGTTCACTGTTCAGCCTGGGAGTGGACAGCCCTGTAAAACCAAATGAGACTAACGAGGTACAGGAGTCCAGTGACAAGGGCCAGAAGGCAGAAGGGGACAAGGAAGATGGTGATAGGGAACCCAAGGTTGAGTAAGGATATTGTTGATGTGTTGTGAGATTGTTAACCATTGTCATAGGGCAACATTTGTAGTAACTGTTAAATGAGAAACTATTTTGTTCTGTAAGCCTTCATCTTAAGTGAGAATAACAACACAATTGGAAGAGCGTAGTCAATGTCACTGAACTGTGCATGTAGAAATTTCTGAAACAGTGTATCTTTGGCTATGTGTCTTTTCACCAAAAAAAAAAAAAAAGGTTGAGAAGTTAGAGGGTTAATATATTGTGGGGTTGTTAACCAATGTCATAAAACAACATGTGTACTACTGTTTCATGAGAAGCTATTTGTTCTGTAAGCCTTCACCTGAAGTACAATAAAATATATATATATAAAAAAAAGAAAGGTGATCCAACAGAATGTGAAAATTATCAAAACAATGTCATTAATCTAACACACAAGTAAAATTTTGCTGAAGATCATTCAAAGAACCGCCAAAAGTTCAAACTGGACTCATAAAAGGACATGGAACGAGAGATACCATTGCTGATATCAGATGGATGTTGGCTGAAAGCAGAGAATACCAGAACGATGTTTACCCGTGTTTTATTGATGAGAATTCCAGAACACTTAATTGTGCCCATGAGGAACCTGTACTTAGACCAAGAGGCAATTGTTTGAACAGAACAATGGGATACTATGTGGTTTAGAGTCAGGAAAGGTATGTGTCAGGGTTGTATCCTTTCACCACACTTATTGAATCTGTATGCTGAGCAAATAATCCGAGAAGCTGGACTATATGAAGAAGAACATGGCATTAGGATTGAAGGAAGACTCATTAACAACATGTTATGCAGATGACACAACTTTGCTTGCTGAAAGTGAAGAGGACTTGAAGCACTTACTGATGAAGATCAAAGACTACAGACTTCAGTATGGATTGCACATCAACGTAAAGAAAACAAAAATCCTCACTACTGGACCAATAAGCAACATCATGATAAACAGAGAGAAGATTGAAGTTGCCAAGGATTTCATTTTACTTGGATCCACAATCAACACCCATGGAAGCAGCAGTCAAGAAATCAAATGATGTAGTGCATTGGGAAAATCTGCTGCAAAAGACCTCTTTAAAGTGTTGAAAAGCAAAGATGTCACTTTGAGGACTAAGGTGTGCGTGGCCCAAGCCATGGTATTTTCAGTTGCCTCATATGCATGTGAAAGCAGGACAATGAATAAGGAAGACCAAAGAAGAATTGATGCCTTTGAATTATGGTGTTGGTGAAGAATGTTGAACATACCATGGACTGCCAGAAGAATGAACAAGTCTGACTTGGAAGAAGTACAGCCAGAGTGCTCCTTGGAAGCAAGGATGGCAAGACTTCATCGCATGTACTTTGGCCATGTTCTCAGAAGGACCAGTTCCTGGAGAAGGACATCATGCTTGGTAAGGTAGAGGGTCAGCAAAAAAGAGGAAGATCCTTCATGGGATGGATTGACACAGTGGCTGCAACAATGGACTCAAGCATAAAAATAATTGTGAGGATGGCACAGGACCAGGCAGAGTTTTGTTCAGTTGTACACAGGGTCTCTATGAGTTGGGACTGACTCGATGGCACTTAACACACACAATGCTATGGCATGTGTTGTGGTCTCAAACCTGTGTCCAAATGAAAGGGTACCGTATGGGAAACAAAAGCAGCTTCAGAGTATTTCAGTTTCTTTACTTGCATTAACACCATCAAAAGTGGGAGGGGTAGTGAAGGTCAGGGGCACATGAAAATTAATAACTTTTGTCATGTCAGTAATTCACATTCGTATCTGATCCTCACTATCACACTCTGAGTTAGGGAGGTCACACATAATTACCGCCGTTTTATGTGCTAAGAAGCTAAGGCCTGGAGGTTAAATGATTTCCCTAAGGAACATACAGCCAGCAAGAGACAGAGCCAGCACAGAAGTATGGGTCTTCTTCTCCAGCCCAGAACAGTGTCACACCATGCGGCTTCCTAATAAATGCTAGTCAGCCTTTTCCTGAAATGATGCATGGCTCTTCTTGTTCACAGAGAAACAACAACAAAAAAACAAAAACGTTGCCATCAAGTCGATTCCAAATCGTAGTGAAGCTATAGGACAGAGTAGAACTGCGCCATAGAGTTTCCAAGGAGCACCTGGTGGATTTGAACTGCTGATCTTTTGGTTAGCAGCCATAGCTCTTAACCACTACACTATCAGAGTTTGAACTCTTTCAGTTTTTCACCTCTACAAGAATAGTATAATTCACAGATAAGGAACAGTTGATGTATTTGTGCTATCTAAGTGTGATTTAAGAAGCCCAGTCGGAGGAACTATTAAACTGCCAACCAAAAGATTGGCAATTTGAACCCACCTCGGAGCTCTGCGGGAGAAAGCCCTGAGAAAGCCCTGATGACCGCTTCCTGTAAAGATTGTTGTTGTGTGCTGTTCAGTTGTTTCCAGCTCATAGTGACCCTACAGGATGGAGTAGAACTGCCCCAAAGGGATTCCTAGGCTGTAATCTCTACACTAGCAGATGGCCAGGTCTTTCCTCCCAAGGAGCCGCTGTGTGGGTTCGAACCACCTACCTGTTGGTTAGCAACAGAGAGCTTAACCATTTTGCCACCAGTAGTCCTTCTGTAAAGATTTCAGACAAGAAAACGCTATGAGGCAATTTTACTCTGTCACGTGGGGTGGATATACGAGTCAAAAATTGATTCAAGGGCATCAAACAACAACAGTGTTTATGTTATTTCTCTCAATATTAATGATTAAATGATGGTAATTAATATTCTCATTTAAAAAAAAAATAACAAGTGGTGTTCTAGCATAGGGGACACTTGTTCTGTCATCTGTACGTGAGTGCAATTCAAGTTAATGCGTGAAACCTCCTCCAAATGTAATCAAAGTACACAGCCATTGATGGAACATTTTAATATGATAAATGTATTCCCCTTAAATTTCTTTTCTTTCTTTTTTTGATGGGGAGGATCAGTATCTTTTTTTTTTTTTTTAATTGTACTTTAGATGAAGGTTTACAGAGCAAATTAGTTTCTCATTAAACCATTGATACACGGGTTGTTTTGTGACATTGGCTGTTGCCCTTAAATTTCTCGATTCACTTATCTCCCGTGATACAAAATGAGACTATTTTAAGTAGGAAGCCAACTTTAGCATTTGAAAATTAAGGTAAAAATAATTGTCTAACATTACCTTAGTCCCAAGCGCCATTTATTTTCCTTAATTTGTTACCTCATTTTTTCAATGTAAGATGTTTGAAAACATCACATACCAACTTACCTTCTAATACAAAATTTTCAGTGGGTAATGAAGACATGATTAGGGAATTTGCTATCCCTTGGAGATCATTTTGTTTTCCTTTTAACTGAATCTCCCAGGCTATCACTGCCCGCATCCAATCACTCTGCAGCTGATGTAGATGTATGACATGTTCATCCACTGGCAGTCTCCCTGCCTTGACTTTGCTAACAACCCTTATTCACAATAATAGCTATTTTCACTTGATACTACCATTGAACCTTTAGAGTGGGGCAATTTTGTGCAATTTTACAAAAGAAAAGAGCAGTTTATGGCATTAATTTTATCAGTATTTTTAAGGAAATGATGTAAGTAAGTGTGGAGCATCAAAAATATTTATGTCAAAAAATTGAAGTGTTTTATCATAGGTTTGATTGAACATACTTGGCCCTAGGGAGGTTCTTAATGAAAGACTAACAAATGTATTTCCGTCTTTTTTTTTTTTTTCCCTCTTTCTAACCTAAATTACTACATGCATGTAATTCTAAAGTTTTTCATTCTTGGCGCCCTAAATAGCTTCAACGGTCACGTTCAGTTCTAGAGTTACTAAAAGTAATCTAGTCATCTTGCATTTTTTACTCTACGTGTTTGACATTTTGATGGAAAAAGAACGGTATCCCAACGATTCGATCCCATATGGGACCCTTGCAAAGTCTCGGCACAGGGGTTTCAGTCTCAGCGTAGATTTGCCTTCAGAAAGCACAGTTCAGCAGCCAAAATAATTAAAAAGTAATCTTATTTTTTACTTACATGTTTTATAAACTTGAAGGAAATCTAAATATCGAGTCCACAGCTGCAATTAACAAATGCCCTGTATTCTCCTGTCCGTTTTTCTGCCTAAAATCTCAAAATCCAGAGCAACTTCTCCTTTGTTCCCAGTTCATGTAGTGTTCTTTCTTCTCCTTAACATTCCTCTTTCCATTTATTTGTTCAGTTCACAGGAAAAACAAAACAAAATAAACAAAAGCCCAAAACGAAACAAACAAAAAATAGCAGTCTTTCCTCTGTGGGTGATTGTAGTGGTTAGAGGTTAATCAGAAGCAAATATAAATGACATAAAAACCAGCAGCCGTGGAGTCCACTCTGACTATGACAACCCCTTACGTGTCAGGGTAGAGCTGTGCTCCACAGGGTTTTCACTGGCTCATTTTTTTAAAAGTAGATGGTGAGACTTTTCTTCTGAGTCACCTCTGGGTGGACCTGAAACGCAAAACATTTTGGTTAATAGCAAAATTGGTTAACTGTTTACACGGCTCAAAACCAAAAAAACCAAACCCATTGCCATTAAGTCAATTCTGACTCATAGCAATCCTATAGGACAGGGTAGAACTGCCATCATAGGGTTTCCAAGGCTGTAATCCTTATGGAAGCAGAGTGCCACATCTTTCTCCCAAGAAGCAGCTGGTAGGTTTGAACCACCAACCTGCCGGTTAGCAGCCGAACACTTAACCACTGTGCCACAAGGGCTCCCCAGGGACTCCATAAATGATATAAGGGACCTGTTAAAGAGATTAGACCTTGTGTGATTGCTGATTTGGGTTGCTGATTAAGTAGTCTGTGTAAGTCTGATGTAGTGTCTGGTGCTGGGAGTGAAATCAGCAGGGGCCACAGTTTAGAAGGGACGAAAACCATGAACTGAGGGAGAACAAGGACAAATTGCAGACGCATGAAAATGAGCTGCAGCCTGTGTGATTCTGTCTCACTGCCCCGAAGCATCCAACGTGGATAGTGAAGGTGGCCTGAAGAAGAAGTTGGTAAATTGTTCAAGGAGCTAAACATGCACCTGGCCCAGGAGAGAGAGCCTGACAGAGGCGCCAAAGGGAACTTCAGAGCCACAAACCTTGCTGGCCCATGCAAACCAGGTGAGCCAGCAAGTCAGAGACAATGAGGGAGAGCTGCTTCAATGCCCAGATGCCCCTGCATCGATTTTCTGAGCATGACAGAAACATGACTGTTGCTAAACTCTCCTCTTCCAGCTCCTAGGCAAATTGTCTTTGGTGGCCCATAATAACACGACAAAGTAGGGAAGAGTGTACTGGAATATATAGTTCCAGCTCAGCTCAAGTTGATGCAATATAAATCCACCACAGTAGTGTGGAAGCCGGGGAGGACTGGCAGAGCTAAGACAGGGATTTTTGTTTGTTTTGTTGTTTGCTGTTGGTAGACTGGGTAGCACTACTACCAACAATAATTTTTGTCAGGTATTACTTATTTGACTCAGCTTTCTGCTTTCTGTTTTAACATCTTTTTTTTTTTTTTTTACTATAGCATTCCTGTGAAGTAGATATAGTAGAGGATTTTTTATTTATTCCGCCCCTCTCCCATATGTTAGGTCTTGTAATATCTAATCTATGGGAATGTACTCAAGAAACTAAATATACAGGGACGACTATGCGCTAACACCCTCTATGTTTATGGGGAAATCAAGGCACTATTGCTTAGTGAAATAACAATGACTTGAGAATAAGGAAAATTGATTCTACTTCCTGGTAGCCCAGTGGTTAAGAGCTCAGCTGCTAACCAAAGGGTCAGCAGTTGAATCCACCAGCCGCTCCTTGGAAACCCTATGGGGCAGTTCTACTCTGTCCTATAGGGTTGCTATGAGTCAGAGTCAAGTCAATGGCAATGGGTCTCTCTAATAACTGGGTACTCTTGAATAAATAATCTAATTTATCTATGCTACAATTACCCTGTCTGAAAAAAGAAGGACACTGGACTACATCATTTCCAAATTTTTTATTTTTCAAATTAAAAAATAATGTGATTATATGAATAATACCTGTTTACTGTGGGGACTCCAGAGCTCTTAGCCCAATTCCCATTTCCAGTGTTTAACAGACTTTCTCCTGGTGAAAAGACCACTTTCCTCCCTCTGCTGCCAGGCTCACCGATGTTCTCAGCAAAACCACGGTCTCAGGGAGGTATTCTCTGTGGCTCGTCCTGTTGCCTTTTCTTTCTACTGGACTTTGCTCGGAGGCTCTATGCCTCCCAGAATGCTTTGCACCTCTGCCCGCTCTCTCCTGCCCCAGCATCTTGCCTACTTGCTGTCTGGATGCTTCAGTCTTCTTTATTGGGTGAGGTGCACCCTCAAACTGCCTCAAAAAATAGCACTCCAGAGGGTCAGAAGCAGATCACCAGGCTTTTCTTTTGAGGTGCCTCTGGGTAGGTTCAAACCACCAAACTTTTAGTTAGTAGTTGAGCTCTTAACCATTTGCACCGCCCAGGGACTTCGACCATCCTTGAATTTTTGCATAATCAGTACAGATCGTGATGCATCATTTAGTTATTCACTGAATCATGTTATTTTATTTAGGGTATTTTTGTTTCCAGTTTTATTAACTAAATACAGTTTTATTTTCTCAAATGTTCCTTCATTGAAATATGGTGTTTTCTCTTATATCCCTTCAAACATAGGGATTATCTGTTCATTAAAACTTGTATAGTGCTCTCCAATTTATCGAAACATATTTATTCAACACATATTTATTAACTATCTACTGTGTATCCTTGTGGGGCTCAGCTTTGAATAGGGAGAGCTATACAACAAACGAAACAAATGAGTAAAATATACGTAATGGGATAAATGGTGGTAACTTATATGGGAAAAAGTAAAGCAGGCAAGTCCTTACTGAGATGAGATTTTAGTAAAGTCCACAAGGCGATGATGAGGCCATGATCCATATAGAATCTGGAGGAAAGCACAGCCCTGTAGGAGGGCAGAGCCAATGCAAAGGCCCTGAGGCAGGAGTGTGCCGTGTGCATCCAAGGAACAGCAAGAAGGAAAGGTAGGTGGAGGTACAGTGAGCTGGAGGTGAGTTGTAGGAATTCAGATGAGAAAGTGGAGTGGGTTGGGTGAGTAATATAGGGACTCAGAGGGTAGGATGAAGACTGAGTTTTATTCAGAGTGAGAAGAATAAAGATATGCCAAAAAGATATCCTTTTTTTTTTTAAATTGTTGAAAGTCTTTTAAATATAATATTCAAACTATTTAAGAATTATAGGACTACTCAAGGTTTCTATATCTTCTTGGATTGGTCTTGTTAAATGTATTTGGGTAAGTTATAGTTTTCTAAAAAGTGGTCCAGGGACCAGTCCCTGGAGAAGGACATCATGCTTGCTAAGTGGAGGGTGAGCGAAAAAGAGGAAGACCCTCAACGAGATGGATTGACACAGCAGCTGCAACAATAGGCTCAAGCATAACAGCGATTGTGAGGATGGCATGGGATCAGGTGGTGTTTCTGTCTGTTGTACAGGGGGTTGCTATGAGTGGGAACTGGCTCGACGGCACCTAACAAAAACAACCACAAAGAAGTGGTCCATTTTATCTAAAATTTTTGGAATTTTCACATGCTTACATAAAATTATGTTTTCTAAATTTATTAATAACTGTTATCCTTATTTCGGAGCTCTGGAGGTACATGGTTAAGAGGCAGAGGAAGGACACCATAGAACGCTGCAGCTACAAGACGGGGATGCCTAAAGCAAGCAGAAGCTAGGAGACAGGCATAAAATAGTTTCTCTTCCAGAGCCCTCAGAAAGAATCAAACTGGCCAACACCTTCCTCAGACTTAGCTGTGAAATAATAAATTTCTGTTCTGTAAAGCCACCCACTCTATGGTATTTTATTATGGCAGCCCCGGGAAACTAAGAGAGAGAGCCATGTGTCGACAGAGTCATGCTGCAGCTGCAAGCCAAGGAATGCCGGCAAACCAGAAGTTAGGGGAGACAGGAGAGGAACTTCACCTACAGCCTTCAAGAGAACATGACCCAGCTGACACCCTGCATTCCGACTACTAGCCTCCAAAACTGTGTGATAATGGATTTCTGTTCTTTTTTTAACGTTTATCGTGTTTTAGATGAAAGTTACAGCACAAATTAGTCTTTCATTAAAAAAATGTATACACAAATTGTTTTGAGACATTGGCTGCAATCCTCACAAAGTGTCAGCACTCTTTCCTTTCCCTTTCCAACCTGGGTTCTCCACATCCATTCATCCAGTTTTCCTGTCCCTTCCTGCCTTCCCATCTTTGCTTTTGGGCAAGTGTTGCCCATTTGGTTAAATTTCTGTTCTTCTAGGCTATCCAAGTTGAGGTGCTTTGTTATCACGGAACTAGGAAACCAATATACCACTGGATCACACATAAATAACTGAGGCTTCAGATGATTCTTTTCCCTTGATAGCAGGTATCACTATAGGATTCATACTGGCACATGTTTCAGTTCAACACTGTACTTGAGTTCACTCCACCATGGTTCAAAAATTTTTAAAACATTGAAAGTTTTTATTTTAAAGTTTTGTTTTGTTTTTCAGATAATTGAGGTGAAATGTTTTGGTCCTCAAATGTTGACTATTATTCTTCATTTTCTGCCTCCATGTTCACCTCTTTCATTTTTTTAAATGTACATTTTTCATTTGTCTTGATGCTCGATAGCCAGACAAGTAGAATGCATTGGTTCTAGTTAGTTCTTTTCTTTCTTTCTCTAAGCAAATAACAAATTTCTGCTTCCTGAAGAAGTTAGTGCAATTCAGCATTCCAGAGTAAATCAAACCCCAAAATTGCATCAGCACTGTGAAGTTCTTTTCCAGACTAGACTGAGTTTGACAGGTTATCCCTATTACTAAAAAAAATAAAAATTAAGGCTTTTAAATTATTTATTAGTTTTAAAGGTATCACTACAGAAAATCGGTGTCCACACAGCCTATAGCAATATAACATTCATAGCCTATAGGCACTGACCTCGGATAGCTCATGTAGGTTTACATGATTCTTTTTACTACCATCTTGTTTATCTTATGAAGGAAGTACCTAGACAGCGGAATTTACCATGGAGAATTAATAGCTAGCTCAAGGTGGAGGCAAGGTTTGAGTCAATCAGCCTAGATTCAGAGTCCATTCCCTTAACCATAAAGTTACATGGTCAGAGACCACACCTTTGTTCAACAAGGAGAAGGACGTAACATGATGAAAATGCATTTTCATTAGCTCGTTTCCAATAGTTACAATTTCCAGATAACATCTTTGCCTTTTGACGTGAGAGAGCAGTGAGTCTGCTACTTATTCACTCTTTGTGAAGTGAGACTTCAGGTTATGGAAAAAACAAGTAAAAATGCTTAAACCCATGCTGTTGCTTATCTTCACTGAAGAATAGTAGAGCAATTCCACAATAACACTGTTTTGTAATCCCATGTTGCTAGAAGAAGGGCATGGGAAACTTGAAATTTGTGTTCTTGGGGCTGAGATTAGGGTTAGTAGGGCTTCAATAGCAAACTGTTGGTCTTTCTGCTTGCATACCTAGACAGCTGGGTGCCAGGGTACAGGCCCTGGGTGCCAGGGTGGACTCTTACACTCTAGGATATGGGCCTGGGGATGGGCTGATTATGGCTAAGACATTGTTTTGATGTGCTCACTGTTTATTGCCCTTTACAGCTGAAGATGCCTCTGTGTCTTCCTGATTGTGAATATTGACCGACTTCATAGAAAACTCCAGATAGAGGTAGGTAAAATTTCTTTTTCTTCTGCATTCAGGATATTTGCGTTATATTAATTAGAATGGAGTAATTAGATTTATTTTTAATTGGTGGTACAGTGGTTAAGAGCCTGGCTGCTAACCAAAAGGTCAGCAGTTTGAATCCACCAGCTGCTTCCTTGGAAACCCTATGGGGCAGTTCTACTCAGTCCCGTAGGGTCGCTGTGAGTCAGAATCGACTTGACAACAATGGGTTTGCTTGGTTTTTCTTTTTGGTTTAATTAGAATGGAATAATCAGATTTCTTTATATTTTAAACACAATGTCTTAGAATTGTAATAAGCTAATCATTGAACTCAGTTTAAAATGCATAACAAACTGGGCTCCAAGTTGACCAGTGACATTTTTTTCTTTCTTTTTTTTAAATCATGCTTTAGGTGCAAGTTTACGTGGTAAAGTAATAACAAATGACCTTGTTGATCCACCAATTATGTGGGCACATATTGTTTATGTTGCCCAGTAAAAAATGCTGGTGGGTCTGTACCTCTTCTCACATGTCCTGCTTTCAGCTAACTTTATGGTTCAGTGAAACAATTGTCAGAACACGACCATCCAAAAAAACCTCCCTGGTGCATCGTGGCTGAAACACACCATTAGTAACACTGCTACCTAACAGCCAAGTTATTGCACATCTAGAGATCTTAGTAGCCGATTAAGATCCTTCCCTTGAAAACGTATATGCATTGGAGATTTTGCAAACTCAGCACAATGGATATCTTCCCAATCCTCCCATTATTTAGAAAGTAATTAAAATAAACTAAATAGATTTCAAAGAAGACAAAAATGTCAAAAAACATAGTCTCGTGGCGAAGATGTAATATACTGGAGCCAGGGACTGGTATGTGTTTTCATTACCATTGGCCTTTGTGACCCAGAAGCCTTAACCTTTACCTGTCTATAGAGAAGTTAAAAGTGGCCCAGTATAAATATATGATATGAAGACATTCAATATGTATATACAATGATTTTAAAGATTCCTTTTTTGTGTGTAATATTCTTAATCTCATTAAACTGATTTTAATAGAAGAAAGTAATAAAAATAATTCTGCAACAATAATTATTTCCATAATTGTGGATGAAAACATGACACATTATAAAGTGCAAGTGACTCCAGCATCTTCACTGTGTGAGCAGGTTCTCGAGCCCCACGTTTTGATTTTACACTCTTCAATAGATGATTCTCTCCCAAAACAAAATACTTCATTCAGCCAGATTGGGCCAGTGCCTGCAATAACCAGATACAACTGCATTAGTTGGTATAGTTTAGTGTTTCTATGTGAGTGTGACTAATTATTAATTCATCCAATAATTATCTATGTGTGAGTTCTGTACAATTAGGATTCAAAAATTAATCCCCTGCCCCAGAAAACGTTATACTCTGTCAGCATGTAAATAACTAAAATACAAAATAATAAGAGCTATAACAAAGGTGCGTATATAGTCCTACAAAAGCACAGATTAATGAATAACTGATTTTCTCTAAGGATTTAACAGATTAGTTGTTTTTTTTTTTTAATCTGATCATAAGGAGGAGAATACGCTTTAATAGTCATCGATAGATATGTAATGACCTAATGAATTCAGTGCATCTGTATGTCAGAGCATCTTGGGTATATCTGCAATGTAAACCATTCTGGAGGGCGGGGGCTTGATAACGGCCTGTTCCTTTCTTCCTTAGCTTTCAGTGTATTTCAGTTTACATGTGCCTGGTTTGCCAAATATACTATCTATTTTTGATTAAACTAATACAAACAACAAGAGACTTAAAACTGCCCTGTAAGGAAACTGGATTGAGATTATTACTAATAATGCAAGCACAAGCAAACAAGACAGTAGCAGAGCTAATGCTTAGTTTCTTTGTATGAGTTCTTCTTCAGACACATTACCGGGGAACACAATGGCTGTGAGCAGTGGGCTACCTAGGAGACATTTAACTAAACAGTCAGACTGAATACCCACTTCTGAGACAAGGACACCATTTTATCAATGAATAAGAAAATAACTGCTTTTTGAAAGAAATCCATGTTTTAAAAAGGTAATTTTAAAAATTGAATGCTTGGAATTTTTTTTTTTTTTTTCTGCTATTCTCTAAAGATTTTGTAAGTGTATTACCTATAAAAGCCCTCTTCTGCTCTTCTGTTTTACACCGAAGAAATTTGGGAGCAGAACCTTTGAAAAACTTCCTAGTGAATGGTTTCCATGAGTTTTGTTAAATATGTAAAAATACAAATCTCCTGATGAATTCTCAAAACCATCCTATCCATCAAGAAACTGATGAACAATTAGCAGCTACATTTCAACAAATCAATTTGGTAACCGGTGGGTTGTTGTTGTTAGGTGCTATCTTAGTTATCTAGTGCTGCTATAACAGAAATCCCACAAGTGGATGACTTTAACAAAGAGAAATTTATTCTCTCACAGTTTAGGAGGCTAGAAGTTTGAATTCAGGGTGCCAACTCCAGGGGAAATCTTTCTCTTTCTGTTGGCTCTGGGGGAAGGTCCTTGTCATCAATCTTCCCTGATCAAGGGGATTCTCAGTGCAGGGACCCTGGGTCTAAAGGACACGCTGTGCTCCAGGCACTACTTCCTTGGCCATATGAAGTCCCCCTGTTTCTCTGCTCGCTTCTCTCTTTTATATCTCAAAAGAGATAGGCTTAAAACAGGATCTAATTTTGTGGATTGAGTCCTGACTCATTAACATAACTGCCTCTAATCCTGCCTCATTAACATTATTAAGGTAGAATTTACAACACATAGGAAAACCCCATAGATGACAAAATGGTGAACAATCACACAATAGTGGGAATTGTGGCCTAGCCAAGTTGACAGACATTTTTGGGGGACAGAACTCAATCCATGACAGGTGCCTTAGAGTTGGTTCCGACTCATAACGATCCTGTGTACAACAGAATGAAACACTGCCCGGTCCTGTGCCATCCTCACAATTATTGTTATGCTTGAGCCCATTGTCGCAGCCACTGTGTCAGTCCATCTCATGGAGGGTCTTCCTCTTTTTCACTGACCCTCTACTTTACCAAGCATGATGTCCTTCTCCAGGGTCTGATCCCTCCTGATAACATGCCCAAAATACGGGAGACAAAGTCTCATCATCATCCTCACTTCTAAGGAGAATTCTGGCTGCTCTATTTCTTCCAAGACAGATTTGTTCATTCTTTTGGCAGTCCACGGGTACATTCAATATTCTTCGCCAACATCATAATTCAAAGGCATCAGTTCCTCTCTGGTCTTCCTTATTCATTTTCCAGCTTTTGCGTGCATATGAGGTGACTGAAAACACCATGGTTTGGATGGTCGCACCTTAGCCCTTAAAGTGACATCTTTGCTTTTTAATACTTTAAAGAGGTCTTTTGCAGCAGATTTGTCCAGTGCAATACGTCGTTTGATTTCTTGATGGCTACTTCCATGAGTGTTGATTGTGGATCCAAGTAAAATGAAATCCTTGACAACTTCAATCTTTTCTCTGTTTCTCAGGATGTTATTTATTGGTCCAGTTGTGAGGATTTTTTTGTTTTCTTTATGTTGAGGTGTAATCCATACCAATCTTCATCAGTAAGTGCTTCAAATCCTCTTCAGTTTCAGCAAGCGAGGTTGTGTCATCTGCATAATGCAGGTTGGTAATGAGTCTTCTTGAAATCCTGACGCTGCATTCTTCTTTATGTAGTCCAGCTTCTTGGATAATTTGCTCAGCATACAGATTGAATAAGTATGGTGAAA
This sequence comes from Dugong dugon, assembly GCA_030035585.1. Classification (NCBI taxonomy): domain Eukaryota; kingdom Metazoa; phylum Chordata; class Mammalia; order Sirenia; family Dugongidae; genus Dugong; species Dugong dugon. The sequence continues at coordinate 76,461,129 of CM057476.1, forward strand.
GGATACAACGCCGATGCACTGGTGGATGGTATTAACAAATAATATCTCAATACTGTAGGTACAATCAATAATGCATTTCTTCCATTGGGATCAATATGACATTAAAGAGTGTTCTTTCAGTCATGACAGCTATAAAAAACATATTTAGAAATTACTTCAACTTAGAAGCAGACCTTTGTGTAGCTATAAAACAAAGTGTTAAATGAAGACTTTTTTTTTAAAAAAAAGTCATATTCAATGACATTACTCTTATTAATTTTTAAAATATTCTGTGAGTATAATAAATAATACATAATAAAAGTTAAAAATGTGCACATGTTTAATAATTTATAGCAGTATGCGTATATAATATACAAGTAAATAAATAAGCAGATGGGGATTTTGTAGGCAACAATGTACATAAAGTTTGAATTAACCTGAAAACAGAGTTTTCCATGTATATGATGTATTTGAGTTACCACAACTGCGCTTATGACCTTCCTTTTTTGTACAACTTATCGCTAGTAATAGGCACCACATACAATGTTGCAGAGCGTAACTTGCTGATGTCATCGAATCTGTAAGTTTATATGTAATGTTTCCAACCCCAAAGACAAATAAACGATTCATAAAGATACTGATAATAAAAGACAATAATGAAAACTAAAAAAAAAAAAAGAGGTATTGGACTTAAGTCAGAACCTACTTACGATGGAGTTGTCGGAAGGGAGCCCCATCGTAAGTCGGGGACTACCTGTAGTGGAGGCAACATGAAAATGCCTGATGCATTAGAACAATCAACAGTCTCCTGGCATCTAAAACATAAAGTTTATTAATGGGGGGAGAGGGGCGCATTGGGAGGGTTGTATAGAAAGCTGGGGCCATGTTGTAAAGATTGTTGAATTTTGTATTGTGAGTCACCAAAGGAAATGCTATCATCAGACCTACATTTTAGAATTGTATATCCGGCAAAGGTGTGGAAGTTGGATTAAAGAAGGGAGAATCTGTAAACCAGAAGGCCAGTTCATAGGATGTCTGTATAGACATTTTCAGGTTCCTAAGTGGTGCAAAACTCGACTGCTAACCTAATGGTTGGCAGCTCAAACCCACCCAGCAGCACTGCAAAGGGAAGGTCTGGCGATCTCCTCCTGTAAAGATTACAGCCAAGAAAACCCAGTGGAGTAGTTCTACTCTGTCACATGGGGTTGCCATGAGTCAGAATCAACTCAGTGGCAATGTTTTTATAGACATTTTCTTTGAAGGATCACATTTTTGTTTATTCTTAGAATTAGAAAGGAAAGCTTGGTTTTCACATATCATATAAATTGGAGCATTCACTTAATTTGGGGATAATTTAGGTTAGAACACACGTGCCTTCACTAGAAAGATCCAAATATGAGGCAAAATTATATTTTGATCTGCGTTTTCATTGTGATTATGACAACTGTCTTTTTTTCATTTATCATAATAGTAATTAAACCACTAGAATTCAAACAATATTTTTATTAGAAGGGCAAAGGTTTTACTTACCAAGGTTGTATTAATAATAATGAAAATTAAGTCCACTCTTTAGAGAATTCACTAAGTAACAGGAAATACTCGAAGTACTTTTGCTCTGTTATCTCATTTAATCTTCAAATAACCTTAAAATGGTAGGCACGAATATTGTGCCATTTTCTAGTTCAGGAAACTGAAAATCAGAGAGAATAAGTAACTTTGCCAAAAGGTCACACAGATAGTGTATAATGGGCCAGTGTTCCTGTCTGACCTCTCTGCCCAGGGTGGTGCCTTTAATCAATAGTTTACTTCAATCCTGGGCACTATTAGGTTGTGACATTTATCAAATCTTTTTTGAGAACTTACATGAGTGAAGAAAACAAATTCCACAACTTCTTGGAGCTGACCTCCTAGTGGGCTTATGTTTTAGGTGTATGAAGCAACTGTGATCTCATACATAATCAGTGGCAGAGTTGATACTTGGATCCAGAACCCCTGATTCCTATTCTGGCTCATTTCCCACTGAATGCGATACATTGTGTCATTCAGGGATGCTGGTCTGTGTTATCTGGTAAAGATTTAGGCACAAATGAAAAAGTTTTGAGTGCCGATGTGTAAGACAGGAGTCCTTGGATAGTACAAATGGTTAACATGCTTGGCTGCTAACTGGAAGGTTGGAGGTTTGAGTCCACCCAGAGGAACCTCAGAAGAAAGGCCTGGTGATCTACTTCAGAAAAATCAGCCATTGAAAGCCCTATGGAGCACAGTTCTACTATGAAACACATAGGGTCACCATGAATTGGAATCGACTTGGTGGCAACTAAAAAAAAAAAAATGCATAAGGCAATATGCTAGGTTTTTTCACATATGATTTATTACACTTATTTCTTATAATTAACCTTTTTGAGATAATTTCAAATAATTCCATTTCACAGGTAAATAAGCCAAGACTCAGAAAAGAGGTATGACTTGCTCAAAATAACAGAGCATAGACCCAAACAACAGAACATGATGGCATTTACACCTTTATGATACTTGTTGGCTTCATATAAGCCCAAAGAGAATTATAGAAATAATTTCCAAAGATTTGTTGTCTTATTTTTATATTAATATATTCAGAACTGTTGAGCCTAAGGGAAAAACTTATTTAATATATATTTCCCATCTCATTTAAAATTATTTTCTGCATTAAAAAAGTAATGCAAAGGTAGCATAATATTCATAAAATTTTATCCTCATACAAAGCTTAAAGATTAAAAAACATTTGTTTTCATTTCTTTAGGTAATAACTGTTACTCAAGCGTTTTTGTTGTTGCTTTTTTTTTTTATTATTTAACCTCTGAACTAACTTTTCTATGCAGAGGAAACCTATGCAAAATTGTGTATTTCAGATGTTTTAATTCTGTGATCCTGTCTGTCTGTCTAGCTGTCTAGCTGTCTATCCGTCTGTATACCTATGGCTTCCTTTACAATTTGAGGGCTGTAGGGAAGACAAACTGTTCATTTTTGTGTTTTTAAAAGCAGGCAATGATGAAGTTGTTTTCCATGACTTCTGGAGCATTATGAACTTGGCTTGTAATGCCTGAGAATATACTTGACGGATGATACCATTTCCTTTTAACTTCTTTAAAAAAATAAAGACGAATATTGATACTTCGTTGGCGGTTTGAGTTTTATTAAACTAATCTTCACTATCCCAACACTGTTACGAAGAAAAGTAATCAGATTTTATACATACATTAGCCAGATATACAGTAAAGTGCTGAGATTAGCTGATGAATATGTAAGTGGTGAAGCAAAATCCCTAATTTTTAATAATATATATTTTGATCATATCCGGCCATGGCTGTGTGGCATGGATTTGAAGCACTGTTAAGGCTTCTAGTTAGAAAGTACTGTATCAACAGTTTGTTCTTTGAGAAAAACTTTGTATTTTAGATCCCGACTGAAAATGGAATGGAAGTTAGAATTGAGAAGAACGGGTAATGAAGACTGTAGTTCGGATTTCTAGTTTTGTAGTTCTGAAGAAGTCTCAGTTTTATTATATGCGGACTAAAGGATTTGGCTAAAATAGCTTTGAGATTTCATCTACCTTTACAATTCTGTGATTCTGAGAATCTGAAGCAGTAGCCTCTTCAGAAATGCAGTTCTTAAGGATGAAGAACTTAAGAAGGGCATTCTGTCCATGGGAAGGACAAGGACGAGGAGCCGGGTCGAGGCATGGATTTTCACCCCTCACTTACTAACTATGCAATGTGGGCATGGCTTATGACCTCTGCCAGCCTCCCTTACTTTCTCTGCGACAAACTGGGGCTATGATATCTATTTATCCGGGGCACTGTGAGCATTAAATGAGATCATGCAGTAAACACACAATAAACAATGTCATTCCATACTTTATATTGTCTCTGTTACCAGAAGTAGCAAAAGAGACATGTTATGAATTCTACAGGCTGTATAGTAGTTTCCATAATACCCAACATCCAAACATTTACATTGTAAAACTTTCAGTGATCAGGGGACAATATGTAATAAATTGAGTTCTGATCTCTTGGTATGTTTTATTAATCTTTGGGATTATTTTTACTACCATTCTCCAAAAGATAGTTCAGCAGTGCAGTTATATTTTTGATCTGTTTCTGTTTATCCTTGCATTATTGAAAAGCCCACGTAGAAAATTGATTATGGAATGTGAAATGGGTAATAAAAAAAAGTAAAGAATAGTGGACTAAAATGATTAAAAGATGGCATTTATGTTTAGAATTTTCTTTCACTTCTGCTTCTAAGTTTAGAGGTTCAGCGCTATAAATTCAGGAGAAGATAAGATAGCTGTTCCAGGCCCAGCCCTTACTTACTTCCAGCATCAGCATACAAGCTCAGCTATCCCTGGAACAAACGCCCAGAGGTAAACTACCGTTGGCAGCTAACACTCATCTGCGTTTGCTACGGGAAGACAACTGGGACAAGGGGCTGGAAAATCTGGATAGGAAGAGAAGAGTGAATTCTCTGTCCCTGCCCCATGCGATGCAAGCACCAGAGGCCTTACAGTACTTCCTGCATTTAACCTTTTTGTCTACTCAGGAAACAAAGAACATTCCACTTTATACAGAAGGTGCGTCCAAATGAAACAGCCTATTTAAAGGAGTGTGCTTTAAACTTTATTCCTATAAATCATTTTACTTGTAGCTGCAAAAAAGAATTGTTCTTCCAGCTCATGAGGATTATCTCTGGTAAGCCAGGTTTGCTATTTTAAAACCAGAAAAAAAAATGAAATTATGTACAAAAAATTTAATTATTCCTGTAATGGAGGAATTATACAAAAGGAATAAATTAAAAACTTTTTTCTTGTTTTAATTTTAGTAATTACATATAATATAATATTGAACTGATTCCTCTAACTTTTCAGAAAAAATGATAAATAATTAGAACTGTAATGCATCTATATCTCTTTCCTGCCCCTCTACTGGTATTTCTAAGTTTCCTCTCCTATCTCTATTCTGCATTCAAATTGCTTTTTTTTCTTTTCCTCCTGAGTGAAACCTTAGTGGAGGTGTGGAAGAATAAGGGGCAGTTTGAACAGTTTTACATAAAAAAAGGTTGTTTGCCGTGGCTAATCCAAAATCAGCTTACAATGTAAGCTTGTTTCTTAAAATACAATGGACAATGAAGCGAATTATGAAATTTATTTCTTAGGTTTTGTCCTCAGAATTATTTCTTCCTTCCAGCTCATCTTGCTTTATGGTTTTAAAATTCTCGTCATCTTTCTCCAATTGTTTGGTACTGAACTCTAGGCAGAGAGCTGGAACAAGAGCTGAGTCAGTCAGTCCTGAGTCTAGAGGGAAGCTTATTATAGAGTTCCTGTGCGGTCCTCTTCTGCCATCACATCTCTGCACAATAGCAAATCACATTCAACCTATGGTTCTTTTGGACCCTTGCAGCATCACTACGCAATATAAATCATACTGATCCAACCCATCTACCTTTCACAAAGAAGGATAAATAAAATTCTAATTACACAGTTTGTACTGTTGCTAGTACTGATAATCTCTCACAATTGAGCAATACTTGTATTGGGTTACTTTTTATATGGTAGTTTATTTAAAATTCAAAAAAATATACCAGGTTGGTATTATTATTTCTACTTGATTAGGAAGGAAATTGAAACTCTGAGATCCAAGCAGCAGAGCTAAGATTTAAACTCATATTTCTTTATTTATAAAACTCACTGTGTTTCCAATTCACTCTAGCGTTGTGGTCGTTAGGTGCCGTCAAGTCGGTTCTGACTCACAGCGACCCTATGCACAACAGAAAGAAACACCACCTGGTCTTACACCATCCTCACAATCATTGCTGTGTTTGAGCCCATTGTCGCAGCCACTGTGTCAATCCATCTCGCCAAGGGTCTTCCCTTTTCTCGCTGACCTTCTGCTTTACAAAGCATGATGTCCTTCTCCAGGAACTGGTCCCTTCTGATAGCATGTCCAAAGTACATGCAATAAAGCCTTGCCATCCTTGCTTCCAAGGAGCACTATGGCTGTACTTCTTCCAAGACAGACTTGTTCGTTCTTCTGGCAGTCCATGGTTTATTTGATATTCTTCACCGATACCATAATTCAAATGCATCAATTCTTCTTTGCACTTCCTTATTCATAGTTCAGCTTCCAAATGCATATGAGACAATTGAAAATATCATGGCCTGGGTCAGGCGCACCTTCATCCTCAAAGTGACATCTTTGCTTTTCAGCACTTTAAAGAGGTCTTTTGCAGCAGGTTTGCCCAGGGCGCTGCATCATTTGATTTCCTGACTGCTGCTTCCACGGGTATTGATTGTGGATCCAATAAAATGAAATCCTTGATAACGTCAATCTTTTCTCCTTTTCCCATGGTGTTACTTGTTGGTTCAGTTGTAAGGATTTTTGTTTCCTTTAGGTTGAGGTGTAATCCATACTGAAGGCTGTAATTTTTGATCTTCATCAGTAACTCCTTCAAGTCTTCTTTGCTTATCAGCAGGTAAAGTTGTGTCATCTGCATATTGCAGATTGTTAATGAGTCTTCCACTAATTCTGATGGCACTTCACTAGACACTTGAAAGTCCCTGGGTGGCATAAACAGTTAAGTGCTTGACTACTAACTGAAAGGTTGGCAGTTCAAACCCACCTAGAGGCACCTTCGAAGACAGGCCTGGTGATTGGTTTCCAAAAGGTGATAACCTTGAAAACCCTATGGAGCAATTCTACTCTGCACATGTGGGGTTACCATGGGTCAGAATCAACTTGACAGCAACTAATAACAACAACAGGCCCTTGAAAATGTGAAAGGTAAATCAAAATGCTGGCACATCTTATTATTTTATTATAAAAATATATTTAGTAGATTATTGCAAATACCATAAATAAACAGCCTCACAAAAAATAGACACTAATATTAGAGAAGTAATCAGTTATCTTAAGAAAATTTAAGAGAGGATGTGAACAGACACCTCATCAAAGAACACATTCAGGTGACTAACAAACACATGAAAAAATACTTGTGATTAGAGGCCATCAGAGAGATGCAGATCAAAACTACAGTGTACATCTCATCCCGACAATAGTGGCACTACTCAAAAAAAAAAAAAAAAAAAAAAAAAAAAAAACCCAGAAAATAACAAATGTTGGTGAGGTTGTGAGGAGATTCCAATTCTTATACACTGCTGGTGGGAATGTAAAATAGTGCAACCACTATGGAAAGTGGTATGATGCTTCCTTAAGAAACAAACGAGATATAGAAATACCATACGATCCAGCAATCTCGCTCCTGGGTATATACCCTAAAGAAGTAAAAGCCATGACACTAATACACATATGCACATCCATGTTCATTCTAACACTATTCACAATAGCAAATAGATGGAAATAACCTACGTGCACATCACTGGATGAATGAATAAACAGACTGTAGTACATACATACAACAGAATACTACACAACGGTAAAGAATAATGACCAATCCGGTGAAACATCTCACAACATGGATGAATTTGGAGGACACTATACTGAGTGAAATAAATCAATCACAGAAGGCAAATATTTTATGAGACCACTATTATAAAAAAACAAGAAAAGATTTACACACAGAAAAAAAAAAAAATCCTTTGATGGTTGCCAGGGATATGAAGGGGCAGAGAGGGAAAATTACTAACTAGATAGAAGACCCATGTTGATATTGGTGAAGGGAAAGGCAACACACAATATGTGGAAGACAGCACAACATGACCAAGGCAAAGGAAGACCCTGGGAGGAACACAAGAATGAAGGGAAGCTATGGTAATTAATATAATATGGACAATCCTGCAACAATAGTGTTAACAAACAATAACTATGAATGGATACATAGGTAGATAGGTATGCTAAAGGGGTGTGGGAGGGTGTAAGGAAGCACACCCACCTGCAAACAAAGATTTGGTTGTGAATATTTCTACATATACAATTCCAGGTTCTGCATGTATATTAACATAATAGAGACTATATAGAATTAATATAGACATAACCAAACACTTCATGGGACTAAGTTCCTAGACTTGAAGGTGAAAGACCATAGACTCGGGGTACATCTACATCAATCAAAGACAATGTTCTGCATCCTACTTTGGTGAAGAGCGTCTGGGGTCTTAAAAGCTTAGAAGCGGCCATCTAAGGTACAACTATTGGTCTCCTCCCGTCTGGAGCAAAGGAGAGTGAAGAAAACCAAAGACTTAAGGGAGCAGTTAGTCCAAAGAATTAACGAACCACATGAACCACAACATAGGCAACCCCAAGACAAGAAGAACTAGATGGTGCCTGGCTACCACTGCCAATCACTCTGACTGGGATCACAACAGAGAAAAAGGTAGAACAAAACAAATTCACAAAAAAGACCAGGCTTACCAGTCTGACAGAGACTGGAGGAACCATCAAGACTATGACCCTAAGACACCCTTCTGACCTGGAACTGAATCCATTCCCAGAGACCACCTTTCAGCCAAACAATAGCCAGGCCCGTAAAATAAACAATAACACACAAGATGAACTTGTTCCTTAGAACAATCAGTTATACGAGGTCAAAAGGACAACATTTGCCCAAAAGCAAAGTTGAGAAGGCAGGACGGGGTAGAAAATCCGGTCAAAAGGAAACAGGGAACCCAAGGTGGAAATGGGGAGAGAGCTGACACACTGTGGAGAATACAACCAATGTTATGGAACACTTTATGTACAGACTATCCAATGGGAAACTAATGTGCTATGTAAACTTTCACTAAAGCATAGTACAAATATTAAAATAAGAAAGAAAACTTGAGAATTGTCTTTGGGTAGCCAAACCAATAATTCCACATGAGACTAAACTCCATGAATTCGTTATTTATTCAAATAGAACCTATTTTCTTGCCAGTATCTTAAGATACTTATTTCATTTCTTACTAGTGTTTTAGACCAGAAATCCCTAGAGATATGAGCAGGAATGAATAAAAACTTGGGGGAAAAGAATGTTTTACCTTGAGACTAGGCCTTAAAGGTGATGCAATCATAAGACAACAGTCTCAAACCTTGCATGTTTTCACCTGTGTTTGGAACTCCAATGCAAACACATCTTTGAAGTTCTTGGCAAGACCTCTTGCTCACAGTGAAGAAATAAAGCTGGGGACACAACGTCTTGTACACTTTCATGTATCACAAGCTGTATTTTCCAAAGCTTATTAGTTCCCCCCAAATTACGTATACTACTGTTGTTTCTCTGAATTGGGTTTTCTTTTGTAATAGATTAAAGTTTTACTTTAAGAAAGAGAGGTTAAAAAACTGTACCACTGGGCTTGTTTGCTCAACAGACAAAACCAAATGCAGAGCGTGACCTCTTGAGATAACATAAGTGACAAAAGAACTTATCTTGATGAAAAGTATTTTAGGATATTTTTCTTTATTAGACTGAGCTATTCACCAAGTCCACATTGATCAAATTATCTGAACAACTGGCAAACTCTGTATTTCATTTTGTCCACAAAAGCACATCCTGAGAATCTGAATCACCCACATGATGTTATTTCAAAATAGAATTCTGAAGAATTTTCAGCCATTTACCAGATGAGAAAGACACCGGGGATGGGAATTTTACATTCCTCCTTTTTATTAGAACTGCAGTTGTCCACTCATAGATGTGAACAGTTATCTGAGATGCTTTATAAAACTATATATTTAAAATAAGCAGCCTTCCATGCTGTGAACCTTAGTTACCACAGAAACATATTCTCGACACATGCAACATTGTGGAGGCCATAATTGTCAGCCCAGTCTTGCTAAATGATGGGCTGATGCATTTGATTCTCTAGTGATCAAGAGTTAAGGATTTTTTTTTTCTTCCTTGCTCCCTGTTTCTGGGGGGAAGAATAACTCTAGCTCATGGACTTTGAAAACATTTCACTTTGGGCGGTACATTTTATAGGTGCAAGAATAATTTTAGTCCTACACTTTTCCATCAGGAAAAAAATTCTGTGGTAGAGATGGAAATTTTGGAAGCTCCAAAGATTTATTGCAGGCTGCATATTTCCTTCTTCCTTTGTTTCTTCTTTTCAAACCTTTTAGGCCCAGGTTAAAAACTGATGGCGGGGGGCTGAACCTGGGCGCCAAACACTCTGGTCAACACTCTTTACTATCTTATCTAGCCTCTTCATGAAATCAAATTACCCTTCTGGCTTCTGAAGGCTTTAGAACCTGGGACCCCTATTTAAATCTGTCTCTTAAATCTGATATGGAGAATTCATTTAGGCAAAGGAATTTTTATTTTTTCAGTTGCTGTTGAGTGGATTACGACTCATAGCAACCCCATATGTGTAGAGTAGAACTGTGCTCCATAGGGTTTTTATAAGCAGATAGCCAGCCTTTCTTGCAAGGCATCTCTGGGTGGGTCCAAACTGCCAACCTGTCAGTTACTATTTGAGCACTTAATCATTTGCTTCTCCCAGGGACTCCTCAGGACACAATTTTGACCTATTTTCACTTGTCTTCGGTGTTTAGCACAATATCTGGCACACAGTAATTAATAAATTGTAGTATAGTATAATTTAACAATCTCTCTCTTTTTTTTTTTTTTTTTTGCCTTTAAGAAGTATAGCTTATCTTGTTCTAGTCTCCTGATGTGATAATTGGACACATTTCTCTATTTTATAGATAATCTGGAAATGCTCCTATTTTATTTCTATAATTTTGCATGTAATTTCCTCCCCATTTTATTTACCTAGGATTTATTTTCTATTTATTCTATTTACCTAGAAAAAAAATTTATGGAATCAAGAAGGTTAATTATTATTATTATTACTTTTTATTTTATGGTCAGCAAAAACTTCAGAGAAGCCAATTATTTATCAGATTTGGACAGTAGGATAAAGGTTACACAATATCTGTATCTGAGTTATCTGTATTTATAGGGAAAATAACCATCCTAATCAAAACATATTAATTAATGTATTAACAAAATGAAAGTAATTCCAAAGCCTCACATTATTCACAATTTCTGATTTCTGATTAGGTTAGTTAGCAAAATGCCTTTAAGTAGAATGTTGTTGTTGTTGTTAGGTACTGTCAAGTCAGTGCCGACTCATAGCGACCCCATGTACAACAGAACGAAATGCTGCCCATTGTTGCAGCCACTGTGTCAATCCATCTAGTTGAGGGTCTTCCTCTTTTTTGCTGACCCTCTATTCTACCAAGCATGATGTCCTTCTCCAGGGACTGGTCCCTCGTGGTAACATGTCCACAGTATGTGAGACGAAGTCTTGCCATCCTTGCTTCTAAGGAGCATTCTGATTGTACTTCCTCCAAGACAGATTTGTTCGTTCTTCTGGCAGTCCATGGTATACTCAATGTTTTTCGCCAACACCATAATTCAAAGGCATCGATTCTCTTCGGTCCTCCTTTTTCACTGTACAGCTTTTGCATGCATACGCCAAAAAAAAAAAAAAAAAAAAAATGGCTGTAGAGTCAATCCCTACTTATAGTGACCTTATAGGACAAAGTAGAACTGCCCCCATCGGGTTTCCAAGAGCACCTGGAAGATTTGAACTGCCAGCCTTTTGGTTAGCAGCCAAACTCTTAACCACTATGCCACCAGGGTTTCTGCATGCATATGAGGTGATTGAAAACACCATGGCTTGGGTCAGGCGCACCTTAGTCCTCAAAGTGACATCTTTGCTTTTTAACACTTTAAAGAGGTTTGTTGCAGCATATTTACCCAATGCAACGTGTCGTTTGATTTCTTGACTGCTGCTCCCATGGGCTTTGATTGTGGATCCAAGTAAACTGAAATCCTTTACAGCTTTAATCTTATCTCCATTTATCATGATGTTGCTTATTGGTCCAATTGTGAGGATTTTTGTTTTCTTTATGTTGATGTATAATCCATACTGAAGGCTGTGGTCTTTGATCTTCATCAGTAACTGCTTCAAGTTTTCTTCACTTTCAGCAAGCAAGGTTGTGTCATCTGCATATCTCAGGTTGTTAATGAATTTTCCTTCAATCCTAATGCCATGTTCTTGTACATATAGTCCAGTTTCTCAGATTATTTGCTCAGCATACACATTGAATAAGTATGGGGAAAGGATACAACCCCGACGCACACCTTTCCTGACTTTAAACCACTTAGCATTGCCTTGTTCTGTTCGAAACACTGCCTGTTGGTCTAAGAAAAGGTTCCTCATGAGCACAATTAAGTGTTCTGGAATTCCCATTCTTCACAATGTTATCCATAATTTATTATGATCCATGTAGTTGAATGCCTTGCATAGTCAATAAAACACAGGTGAACATCTTTCTGGTATTCTCTGCTTTCAGCCAGGATCTATCTGACATCAGTAGGGATATCCCTTGTTCTACATCCTCTTCTGAATCCAGCTTGAATTTCTGGCAGTTCCCTGTTGATGTACTGCTGCAACCATGTTTGAATGATCTTTAGCAAAATTTTACTTGTATGTGATATTAATTATATTGTTCAATAATTTCCACATTCTGTGGGATCACCTTTCTTTGGAATGTGTACAAATATGGGTCTCATCCAGTTGGTTGGCCAGGTGGCTGTCTTCCAAATTTCTTGGCATAGATGAGTGAGAGCCTCCAGTGCTGCATCCGTTTGTTGAAACATCTCAATTGGTATCCCATCAATTCCTGGAGCCTTGCCAATGCTTTCAGTACTGCTTGGACCTCTTCCTTCAGTACCATCAGTTCCTGATCATATACTACCTCCTGAAATGGTCAAACATCGACCAATTCATTTTGGTACAGTGACTCTGTGTATTTCTTCCATCTTCTTTTGATGCTTCCTGCATCATTTAATGTTTTCCCCATTGAATCCTTCAATGTTGCAACTAGAGGCTTGAATTTTTTCTTCAGTTCTTTAAGTTTGAGAAATGCCAAGCGTGTTCTTCCCTTTTGGTTTTCTAACTCCAGGTCTTTGCACATTTCATTATGATACTTTACTCTGTCTTCTCGAGCCACCCTTTGAAATCTTCTGTTCAGCTCTTTTACTTTGTCATTTCTTCCATTGGGTTTAGCTGCTCAAAGTTCAAGAGCAAGTTTCAGAGTCTCTTCTGACATCCATTTTGGTCTTTTCTTTCTTTCCTGTCTTTTTAATCACCTTTTGCTTTCTTCATGTGTGATGTCCTTGATATCATTGCACAACTGGTCTGGTCTTCGGGCATTAGTGTTCAATGCACCAAAACGATCCTTAAGATAATCTCTAAACTCAATGTATATATGGCTATCTTTATCTAATCGCTTTTTTACTCAGAATCTAAGAATGTACTTATATATAAAACCTATGATGCAAGTTTAGGAAAAAAAAATTGAGATAGTAAAAATGTCACAGATACATATTCAAATATATTATCCTAGGCAAATTTTTGCCCTAGCCCTTTTAATACATTCTTAAACAAGTTACAGAGTCATCTAAATGAAAATACAAAACCACACACACAGTAAAATAATTTTTCAATGTTTTACTAACCTCAGAGAGGAGAAAGTAACCTTTCTCTTCCTTTTTTCCTGTCATACTCTTTAAGGGGGTTACGTCAGAAAGCAGTAAGTATAGAGATCAAACCTAACCAAACTGGAAGCTGTGGAGTCAATTCTGACTTATAGTGACCCTATAGGACAGAGTACAACTGCCCCATATGGTTTCCAAGGAAAGGCTGATGGATTTGAACTGCCGACATTTTGGTTAACAGCCAAGCTCTTAACCACTGAGCCACCAGAGGCTATGTAATTACTTCTTTTTCTTTCATGACTTTTCTGGTCCTTTGAGAATACAGGTGCATCATGGGTAAAGAGTCCCTGGGTGGTGCGAATGGTTTACATGTTTGTCTGCTAACTGAAAGGTTGGCGGTTTGGTTCCACCCAGAGGTGCCTTTGAAGAAAGACCTGGTAATCTACTCCCCAAAAAACAGTTATTGAAAAGCCACACATAGGGTCATCATAAGTTGGAATTAATTCACCTGACAACTAGGAAAACCAAGGATGATGTATCTCATGCTGTGGGACATCACAGGAGGTAAAAGCAGATGAAGCCATCCTCCTCTCCAGCTCCATAGAACAGAGGACAGGAGTGAGCACCTGGTGTTGCTCAGTGCCTACCAGACGCAGGCGTGCAGGGTGCGTCACGACTTGCCAATGATTCACTCCTCCCCAGTTCTCTTCCTCTGCCTTTCCAGCGACTCTGTTTTCCTCTATGCTATCACTCTTCAACTAACCAGGTGAGTGTAAATGAAATTTAAACATTACAGGTTGTTTTTCATGTTTGTTTCTTTTATTTTTTATTAAAAGGAAATTTATTGTGGTAAAACTATATATAATAAAAAAAATTGCCATTTTAACGTGTACCGTTCAGTGACACTAATTACATTCGCCATGTTGTGCCATTAGTCACCATTATTTTCAAAAGTTTTTCATCATCCCGAACAGAAACACAGTACCCCTTGAGCAACAACTCCTCATTCGTCTTTAATGTTCCCTTTCTTTTTATTTCTACTTCCTAGAAAAAGGCATTTAAAAAAATCCCACGCGGAATTCTTTCCTCTTACCCTACATGCTCCTGTCCGTACTTCTTACGTATTTAGAGAATGCCTAGATTTTATTTTATAAAAAAACAAGATTTCCTTTGTGTTACCTTGTCCAAAACGAGCTTCCTTATGCACAGTTAGAATGCCTCGGAATCCCAGACTCCTACAGACTACCTGTCCGCTGCGCACTTCCCAGTAGTCATCACAAATTGTACCCCACAGGCCATTGTGAAAAATCTCCACTCTACCCTCGTGGGGTCCGCTACCTCCAACCAGTCGAACTGTCTTATCTGGAGCTGTAACAAAAACAACAACACAAAAATTAAGCAACTATTAATAATGTACTTATTGTGTTACAATGCGTTCTCTTTTTTAAAAAACGTTTTAGCTCGTTTTTCCAGTAAGGTAGACTATGGGAATAAATATAAAACTTTCTAGCATCACCTACTGGTAAATAATTTAACTGCAAACATTGCATTAGCAAAGCTGAAAAGTAAAATCTGTTCTGTTTTAACATTTAAACAAATCATAGATATGCGAACACTTTATGCTCCGACGACTTTAAAATTCAATGACTACAAGTTTATTAATGTTATACAGGTTTTGCATATGATTTAGAAAAAGTTTATAAAGAAATGATTCAATATTTTCTTGGCACCCCAGCACACAAATTGACACAATGCAATGACTTTCAGTGGTATAGCAGGCTTAGGAGCAGATAGTCCACAACGTCATAAACACACCAACAGATGACCAATACTCATACGTTTTCCTGTGATAAACAAGCTAATTGTATTGGTAATAATATTCGTTTAATCATGGCAAGAATATTCCTTGTTATGAGGACACTGGAATTTGTCCCAAAGATTTTTTTTCTGTTTTTGTTTTTTGAAAAATAATAATGAGATAAAATCAGGCAAATCTTGAACATTTGGGGAAATCACCTAAGTGGTAAACTTTACAAAACATACTGTGTTTATCATTGCAACAGTAAGTTTGTTCTCAATGGCTAACTAATCAAAATGCCATATATCTGATAAATTTTATAAAATCTTGATTACACTAAAAAGAGATTTACATAAATATGAAATGACTCCTTGCTATTCTTAAAAGGCAGCATACATATTTTCAACCTAGGAGCAGATACATAAAAGTATGCAATTAATATTACAAAATAAATTCACCTGGAGAATCAAAATTTCTTCAAACACTTTGTACTAGTCTAGCACTTGTTTCCACCACACATCTGATCATTTGTCGTACTCTGGGGGCTTGTGTGTTGCTGTGATGCTGGAAGCTCTGCCACCAGTATTCAAATACCAGCAGAGTCACCCATGGTGGACAGGTTTCAGCTGAGCTTCCGGACTAAGACAGACTAGGAAGAAGGACCTGGTGGTCTACTTCTGAAAAGAATTAGCCAGTGAAAACCTTACGAATAGCAACAGAACGTTGTTTGATACAGTGCCGGAAGATGAGCCCCTCAGGTTGGAAGGCACTCAAAAGAAGACTAGGGAAGAGCTGCCTCTTCAAAGTAGAGTCAACCTTAATGAGGTGGATGGAGTCAACCTTTCAGGACCTTCATTTACTGATGTGGCACGACTCAAAATGAGAAGAAACAGCTGCAAACATCTGTTAATAATTGGAACGTGGGATGTATGAACTATGAATCTAGGAAAATTGGAAGTTCTCAAAAATGAAATGGAATGCACAAACATCAATATCCTAGGCATAAGTGAGCTGAAATGGACTGGTATTGGTCGTTTTGAATTGGACAATCATATGGTCTACTATGCTGGGAATGACAACTTGAAGAGGAATGGTGTTGCCTTCATCATCAAAAAGAACATTTCAACATCTATCCTGAAGGGCAACGCTGATAATATCCATACGACTACAAAGAAGATCAGTTAATATGACTATTATTCAAATTTATGCATCAACCACTAAGGCCAAAAATGAAGAAATTGAAGATTTTTACCAGCTTATGCAGTCTGAAATTGATCAAACGTGCAACCAAGATGCATTGATAATTACTGGTGATTGGTGATGTTACTGGTGATAATTTACCGGTGAAAGTTGGAAACGAAGAAGGATCAGTAGTTGGAAGATATGGCCTTGGTGATAGAAACAATGCTGGAGATGGCATGATAGAATTTTGCAAGACCAATGACTTCTTCATCGCAAATACCTTTTCTCAACAACATAAATGACATCTATACATATGGACCTCACCAGATGGAATGCACAGGAATCAAATGGACTACACCTGTGGAAAGACATGATGGAAAAGCTCAATATCAGTCAGAATAAAGCCAGGAGCTGACTGCAAGTTCAAGTTGAAGCTGAAGAAAATTAGAACAAGTCCATGAGAGCCAAAGTACAACCTTGAGTATATCCCACCTGAATTTAGAGACCATCTCAAGAAGAGATTTGACACATTGAACACTAATGACTGAAGACCAGAGGAGTTGTGGAATGACATCAAGGACATCAAACAAGTAAGAGGTCATTAAAAAGACAGGAAAGAAAGAAAAGATCGAAATGGATGACTGAAGAGACTCTGAAAGTTGCTCTTGAACATCGAGTAGCTAAAGCAAATGGAAGAAATGGTGAAGTAAAAGAACTGAACAGAAAATTTCAAAGTGTGGCTCGAGAAGACAAAGTAAAGTATTAAAATGAAATGTGCAAAGACCTGGAGATAGAAAACCAAAAGGGAAGAACATGCTCAGCATTTCTGAAGCTGAAAGAACTGAAGAAAAAATTCACGCCTTGAGTTGCAATATCGAAGAATTCTGTGGGAAAAGTACTGAACGACACAGGAAGCATCAAAAGTAGATGGAAGGAATACAGTCACTGTACCAAAAAGAACGAACAAACCTGTCTTGGAAGAAGTACAGCCAGAATGCTCCTTAGAAGCAAGGATGGTGAGACCACGTCTAGCATACTTTTAACGTATTATCAGGCGGGATCAGTCCCTGGAGAAGGACATTATGCTTGGTAAGTAGAGGGTCAGCGAAAAAGAGGAAGACCCTCAACAAGATGGATTGACACAGTGGCTGCAACAATGGGCTTAAGCATAACAGTGATTGTGAGGATGGCACAGGACCTGGCAGTGTTTCATTCTGTTGTAGATAGAGTCGCTATGAGTTGGAAGTGACTAGATGGCACCTAACAACAAGTATTTGTTTAAAACAGAGACTAAAAGGCAGAGACAGAAAATAGTTTTCAAAGTTTAGTTAGTGCTAAATAAAAATAACAATATCCTCTAACAATCCTAAAGTCAATGAATTAGTTCTATTTAAATGTATCCTTACAAATATAATTTTGAGGAACACTATATTATAAAAAAAGCAATATACAATTGTCACAACAAGAATATCTAATATGAAAATGGAGTTTTATTATGGGTTTCAGAACTCAATTGAAGAAATGTTCAGTAACTTTTTTTTTCTAATTTGAGTAAAATTTGTTGAAAGGTCAATAATTCTATAACATGTAAAAATACAGACAATTTCCTATAACAAAACTGACTGAGTGACTCAGAAACATAAAAAGCTAGCTGTTAATATTTAACATTACAATTATAATTATTTTCCTGATTCTTCCAAAATATAATTCAGTGCCAAGTACTGAATTAATGTAATCATACTGAAGTACATAAACCATGATTCACTTCATAAATGTAAGTTAAAAATATTTTTAAAAAAGAAAATGATTTTCTATTACAGTATTCAAACATTCAATTACCGAATAAAATACCTGGGTGACCCAATCATTCATTGTAATTGCCTAAGGAAATGAGGAAGAATAATATTGTCTCGAGAATAAATTGTGTAAAGTTTTTAAATATTAGAGTTAGGTTATGTTAACTAGCATTATGCCCAAATGTTTATTTTCACGAAGTCAAATATGCCCAAGTATAATATATTTATCATGCATACTATGAAAAAACAGGCATGCTCAAGCATTTGGTTATATGAGCCTTGTCTAATTGCCCAGACAAGGGTCTGTAAGCACTCTCACTGTGCATTCTTTACCTCTTAACCCAAAATAACCAAACCCATTGCCGTCGAGTTGATTCTGCCTCCGAGTGACCCTATAGGAAAGAGTAGAACTGCCCCATAGGGTTTCCAAGGCTGTAATCTTTATGGAAGCAGACTGCCACATCTTTCTCTCATGAGGTTGGTTTGAACCACGGACCTTTCAGTTAGCAGCGAAGTGCTTAACGGCTGTGGCACCAGGGCTTCTCTTACCACTCCCAAAATGGCATTAATAAGCTTTCTTGCCTTGGAGCAGTGGTTCTCAAATGTTAGCCTGCATCAGAAGCACAGATTGCTCGCCCCCACAGAGCTTCTGATTCAACAGGTCTGGAGTGGAACTTCTAACAAGTTCTCATGTGATAATGATGCTGTTGATGCAGGGACTACACTTTGAGAACCACTGACCTAGAAGATCATATCATTTATTTAGAAGAAGAGGTATTTTATATCAGAAATTGCTGCTGATGCCTGTACAATCCTTTTATCTCATTTATTCCAAAGAAGGTGGCTGCAGATTTCTTTCAAATCCTCTATGCTCACGCGGTTACGACGGGGAGAAATTCCCTCTATTTAAATTCTTTAGGGCCTGGTGGTGCAATGGTTAAGTGCTTGGCTGTTAACTGAAAGGTTGGCGGTTTGAACCCCACCTAGTGGCTCCATGGGAGAAAAACCTGGCAATTTGCTTCCATAAAGATTACAGCCTAGAAAATCCTATGTGGCGGGTCTACTCTGTCAGATGGAGGTTGCTATGAGTTGGAATTGAGTCAACAGTACCCAACAACAACAACAAAACCTATGTGAAGTGAATAAATCTTTCCTTGTCTTGCTAGCAAGATGATTCAGGCTAGATGTTTAAAAACCAACAAAATGTATTAAGGAATTTACTAAAAATGCTTCTAAAATTTATTTTTGGCTCACCTCTTTACAGATTTCAGAAGAGAATGATTTTTAGGTATCTTTTTTTCTGGGTAGATGCCTTAATTCTCCTCTTAACCTTATTCGTGTAGGCTTTTTCCAGATTCAGTTTAGATAAACACAACCAACATTGACTATGTGCCTTTTGAATGACTCTCTGTATTAGATGCTGCTCCTGTTGTTATCCACCACAGAGTCAGCCCCCTACTCATGGTGACCTCATGTACAAGGGAACAAAACTCTACCTGATCTTGCACCATTCGCATGATTGGTTGTGGATTGGACCCTTTTGACCATAGGGTTTTCATTGGCTGATTTTTGAATGTAGATGGTCAGGCCTCTCCCCTCGTTCTTCTTTGTCCGGAAGCTTTTCTGAAACCTGTTCAGCGTCATAGCAACACAACTTTCCACTGACAGATAGGTGGTCTCCCACATGGAAGGCAAGAGTTCTACCACTGAACCACCATTGTACCCTACTCTTTAACTGACCAATAACAGAAGCACAAACTAAAGTAGCTTAAACCAAAATTAAAATGATAATGTATTTTAGGGATTTTAAGGATGGAAGACTGTCCCAGGGAACCCAAGGACAAGGTTATAATTGGGCTTCTGGAAGAGCAGAACCAAGACTTGACTCCCCATGACTTTGTCTCCAACTTTTATCCAAGCTTCTCTCTGCAAATTGTTTGATTCTTCTATTGTGTTGCAAGCTGGATATCTTTGTTCTCCAGTCACATGACAGAACATGTCTGCTAACAGGTCCTCAGTGTATGTTTTACAGTCTCTTTCTCAGTGATGGTTTTATATATCCAAGGGAGTCCCTTGGCCTAGTTTGGGCCAAATGCCCATCTATGAAAAAATCAGCTTGGGGCAGCAGGTAAGGACACTTGCATTAACATACCATTCCTGGAGTGAAGGTGGGGAAGGCATTTCTTTGTTAAAGGGGAGTTTTGAGCAGTCAAAACAGTAAGTCCATTATATAAAGATATTTCAGTAATCAGTATATATAAGCAATGTTAATTATATTCTATGTTTAGGCCTATGTTCTTCTTCATATCTGTGACTTGAGAATATAAGTAAAATTATATTGGCCCAGAAGGCAGATAATTTAGATTTAATTCTGCCTCTGACACTGTTTATCTGATCTTGAATAAACCATTTCACTTCTCTGGGACCAAATTTTTCATCTGTTACAAAGAGAAAATGACATCCACTCTTAGTTAAAACATCTGAATACACCCTGTGTGCCAGGCACTTTGCGGTTCCAGAAATAAGTTGACTAAAACATGTATCCTGCCTTCAAGTTTCATATATTTTTAAGGTTATTTTGAAGATTAAACAAAATAATACATTGTTTAAAATATTCTACAAATGTGAAGTTTTTATTTTTGCAACTTTTGAAAAATTTAAAGTTTCCATTTTGTGATGAAAGCATTGGTATTAATATTTCTGTCTCTGGTATTAAGCACCTAATGAATTTTTTCTACTGACTTCCATTTAATGTTTACCCTTCTCGAAGAGGAGTTCTTAACAACTAGGATGAGCTTCTGTAGATTGAGAAGACCTGCCCTATGGTTTCTAATATGAGTTTATTTGGCCTTTGTTATTTCCAATCATCATTTTCTATTATTTTGTGGGGACTCATCTAGACCAAAGGAGCCCTGGTTTCACAGTGGTTAAGTGCTCGGCTGCTAACTGAAAGGTCAAAAGGTTGGTGGTTCAAACCCACCAGCCAGTGGGAGAAAGATGTGGCAGTTGGCTTCCGTAAGGATTTACAGCCTTGGAAACCCTATAGGGCAGTTGTACTCTGTCCTATAGGATTTCTATGAATTGGAATCAACTCGACAGCAGTGGGTTTAGAGTTTTTTTTGTGGTCTTATAGATCAGAAGTAAGCAAACTATGGCCCCTGGGCCAATTCTGGCCTGCTTCCTATTTTGTCTGGAGCCCTGTGGCACAGTGGTTAAGAGCTACGGTTGTTAATCAAAATGTTAGCAGTTCAAATCCACCAGCTGCTCCTTGGAAACCCTATGGGGCATTTCTACTCTGTCTTATAGGGTTGCTATGAGTCGGAATCAACTACATGGCAACAGGTTTGGTTTGGTTTATTGTGGGTGGGAAAAAAAAGAAAATAGAACAGTCAAACGAGACAAGAAGAACCGAGCATGGTTTTTAGTATACATACTCTTCAGAGTATCATGAGCTTCTACCATTAAATTTTCAAAATTGCCAGTTAAATAAAAATGTCTGCATTTCAAAAAGCCTGTTGTCTGCAGGGGATAGTGTTCATATATGGAATATTAGCTATAATTTGAGAGCAAGCTTGCAATTATTTACTATTTCATTTCTAAGTGAGGCTGAAATTCTACAGTTACTTAGAAGGAAAGAACCTATAAGAATGTATAGGGAAATTGTATTTATTTGTTTCTAGGGTATTTAAAATTGTGCTGCTCACTTAAAACCTTGAGGCATTAAAAAAAAAAAAAATCAAGCTATCCATCAAGATACTGAACAGAGCTAATTTACATAGCTCATATCATAAAATAGCATAAGTTCTTTCTGATTTTTGAAAATGTAGACTTCAGCCAGACCTTATAAAAGTTCTGAGGTCCCCTCTTATAAGCTGTTGAAACTATAATAAGTGATCTAACCTCTTTGAATCTTCATTTGCCCACTTATTAAATAAATATAGTAACACCTACCTTCTAGGAACGAGGTTTCAAATGGGACAATGTATGAAAAAAAAAGTATTTTAAACTGTAAGGTACTATAAAAACACCGGTAGTAGAATTATTTATTACATTTTATTCTGAAAGTTTGTTTTTTTTAGGGGGGAGACTTTAAAATCAGAGACTGCAAGGAATTTGAGATGTGAATCTTGGGAGAACAATGTCCTAAATTTGGCACACTAAAATTCAATCTGTCCAGTTACGGGCAAGGCTGATAATTCAATGCAGATTCTTTGACTCTTTCTGAAGAGAAAATAATTTTCCAAAATAACTCTGGGTGTTTACACCTTGAATTGTATTTGGAATTGAAAGACAATCTATATGCTCCTTGGGTTGTGAAACTGGAAGTGCTGTGACCGGGCTGACCTACTGAAGTTGGTAGAACACGATAGTGTGTATGGCCTTTGTTCCATCTGCATTAGACAGAAGACACCATAATTCCTGTACAACAGCTATGCCCATAGGTGTTTAGGGACAGCTTGTTCGAAGCCTCAAAACTCCAACAACGGAGCTGTTTCCCTCCTCCAGGCAACATTGTCACGGTTTGCTCACTTCAGTCTCGACCTTTTTAGTGTAATCCAAATAGATCCTCTTGGAGAAACGAGAAAAATACGGGATGGCGTATTTTCTTTGGATAATAACAAAAAGTAGGAAAAAAAAAATCCTGTTTAAAAAGAAAAAGGGTGTATCTCAGTTAGACTCTAAGTTAGGTTAAGAAACTAAATGCTTTATTTCAAATGAGAGGATTCCAGTTCTTATTCATCAGAGAAAGGAGAGAATCAGTGTCACGAAACAGGAAGTGTCTGTAGACCAGAAGTCAGGAGACCAGGACTCTTAGTCCCAGCTGTGCTACAAACTTGCTTTATGACTTTGGACGTACCATTTTGCCTGTTGACACTTTAATTTCTTCACTTGTTATGATACCTTTTGTAATTATCTCATAGGAGTGTTGTGAAGATTTCATTTAGCTCAAGAATGTATTTTGAAAAGGTTTGAGGGGAAGTCAGATTGTATTGAGGTGCAATGCAATGTACTAGGTGAGTCATGGAATTTAAAATCAGATACACCAAGACTCCAACTGCAGCCCCACCATATACATACATACTAACTGGACGATTTTGCACAGATTCCTTAACTGCTCTAAATCCTTCTGGGACAAATAGCAGAGTGATAGATTTCTCGCGTGGATAAGTAAAGAGGTACATAAAGTGCTTTGCAGACTGGCTGGCACAGCAGTGTCTCTCAATGTACTATTATTGTTATTATTGATACGGTTATTTCTTAAACATACAGATTTCTGGCCTAATGACTGGGAATAAGTGATGGCAAGACAAAATATTCATGTATTAGAGTTTCTCGACGACTCTGTGCTTCTGAATCCTAAGGAGAGTTTTTGGAAATCACATATATCAGTCCCGACACAAGCCCCCTGAAGTCAGAACGTCTAGATGTCATGTCCAGCAGTCTGTATATGATAAATGACTCAGACGTCATTCCGATGCTTTCATACTAGCCTGGTTATAAATCCTTCGTGTTATGAAAGAATTGAATAAATCGCTGCCCAGCAAGAATATTGCTAAATATTATTGGACAACCCGGTGTCCTGCATTCGGAGGTTCTGAAGGGGCAATCCGCCTTTTCCACCGCTGATCGCATTGGCCAATGAGCTTGTCCCGTCTCTAGACTAGGCGGCCAGTCGAGGGGAAAGCTCAGACCCAAGCAGAGACTAAGAGAGCTCTTTAGAAGAAAAGAAGGTGACATTCTTTGTTACTCATGGTTAGATGTGAAGATAATCCTGCAAAGCAAGAACCTACTTGACACGGATGTCACAGAGAGAGAGATTGAGTCCAACTGACAGTTCGAACCCCTGGATCCTGCCATACGTGGAGAAAAACTCTCTTGGAATTCCTAATTATGTGAATCAATGCTTTCTACTTCTTGAGTAAGCAAGTTTCTGTCACTTTCTACTTAAAAAGTAGCGTGTGGCCCACAGACACCCTTTTAACTCAGTACTGAGATCACTCCTGAGGTTCACCCTTCAGCCAAAGATTAGACAGACCCATAAAACAAACAATAATGCACGTAGCTCAACCACATATACCAGACTGGATGGGCACACCAGCCCAGGGGCAAGGATGAGAAGGCAGGAGGGGACAGGAAGGCTGGACAAATGGAAATGGGGAACCCAAGGTCGACAAGGGGAGAGTGTTGGCAAGTTGCAGCATTGGCGACCAGTGTCACAAAGCAATATGGGTATTAATTGTTTAATGAGAGATTAATTGCTCTGTAAACCTTCATCTAAAGCACAATAAAATAAAAAAAGTACTGACAAATACATTAAAAAAAAAAAAAGTTGCCATCGAGTTGATTCCAACTCACAGCAAACCCATGTGTTATAGAGTACAGCTGAGCTTCACAGGGTATGCTTGACTGTAATCTTATGGAAGCAGATCACCAGGCCTTATCTTCTGTGGTGCCACTGGGTGGCTTCAAAGTACCAACTTTAGGTTAGTAGTCAAGCACAAACCATTTGTGCCACCCAGGGACGTAGATGGTGGTTATTTGATAAATGATATTACAAGTGATCTCCCAAGTCATTCTGTTGTTAACCTCTTTATTATCAGTTATTGTCAACTTAAACTGCGTTATCCTGCCAATTTTTATTATTTCATGATACACTGTAATGTGAAAGAACCTGACTGAAACAGGAAAGCACAATATTGGCAAGAAACTTAGATGCAAGTGGAATTGTTCTCCTAACTATAAAACAACCGAACCTCTCAACATTTTTAGCGGTAAGACGTAGGCCCTCTTTAAAATCAAACGGACAGGCAGAGAAAACTGAGGCAGGACCTTCCTTGCTCAGGAACAGCGCAGACCCTGCTTACAAACAGTCAGATATGAGGAGACCCACTGACATGAATGTCAATTCTGGACACTTGCTTTTTTTTTTTAATTATTGTTTGTGTTTTTGATTATTTTCAGATAAAAAGAGAACTTGAGTACCTCGGTGGGTATAACTGGAGAACACAAGCTTTTTCCTTTAATTTATAAATGGGAACTAAGTAGTCATACCTGTTGTGTTGTGATTTGATCACATCAGAAACCTCTTTTCCGAATATGATCACTTTGTCATTGAAATGCCTACTTCAAAGACTTAGACGATTCTTATTGAAATTATTATGTAAGTATTTATCAAGTACCTACTAGATTCCGCAGAAGGAGCCCTAGTGATGCAGTGGTTAAGCGCTAACCAAATGTGAGTGGTTCAAACCCACCAGCTGCTCCGTGGGAGAAAGATGTGGCAGTCTGCTTCTGTAAAGATTTACAGCCTTGGAAACCCTATGGGGCAGTTCTGCTCTATTACATAGGGTCACTATGAGTAGAAATCAACTCAACAGCAGTGGGTTTGGTTTCATTCTTTCTTTCTTTTTAGGTGCTTCAGTACATTAATAATAATTTATTCATTTAATTACTGTCTTAGTACCTAGAACTGCAATTGTCAAAGCTTTATAACTCAAGCATAAAAGTTAGGTCTAGGCTACAGTTTGCTGTACAAAGCTTCATCTTGGGAGCATCTTTTGCAGCTGTTCCTGAACTATGGCTGTATGAAATACAACAGAAAGAGGAATTTAAAAGTTTCAGCCTCTGTTAATGGCAGAAACAGATACCATTGTGAAGCTTCCTTGATTCTTTTGGTGAGGGTTTTGTTTGTTGCCATTGTTAGTGCTCATTTCCACAAATAGGCATTATCCAGAACGTTCTAAAAGAGAGTTGGATTTAGTCACAGGGGAGATGAATTGACTCTTAGGCTGGCTATCTGGGTGTGATTTGGTTTGGGGCGCTGCAGCAGAAGTACTCAACCTACCGCGCATCTCTCCTAGTGGGGTCTTCACTGATAATTGCTGCGTTCTGTGTCGTTCTCGGCCAGGTTGCCTTATTGGAGTCCTGGTGGTGCAGTGGTTAAGTGCCAGGCTGCTAACTGAAAGGTCGGCGGTTCAAACCCACCAGCCACTCCAAGGGAGAAAGCTGTGGCATTCTGATCCTGTAAGATTACAGCCTTGGAAACCCTATGGGGCAGTTCTACTCTGTCCTGTAGGGTTGCTATAAGTAGGAATGTAATTGATGGCAATGGGTTTGGTTTCTTTTTTTTTATAGAAGCCGCAATACATTAATAATAATTTATTCATTTAACTACTATCTTAGCATCGAGTGCTGCTGTAACAAAAGACAGCACAAGTGGGTGGCCGTAAAGAACAGAAATTAATTTCTCACAATTTGGGAGGCTAAAAGTCCAAATCTGGAGCTCAGTCACTTCCTCTGTGAGCCTCTTACTGAGTCTGCTGATTGCTGACAATCCTTGGTGTTTCTTTGCTTATAGACGGTCCTCACACATCATCTGTTTTCCCTCTTTGTGTATGTCTGTGTCTATTCTGCTCTTTTCATAAGACACCACTTGGAAGTGATTAGGTTTAGAACCCACCCTACTCTGTTATGACCTCATTAGCATAACAAAAGAAAACCCCTGTTTCCAAACAGAGTCATATTTACAGGTTCAGGGGCTAGGACTTCAACATAACTTTTTAGGGAACACAATTCAATCTGTAACAGTCACTCTTTGTGATAAATATATTAATATATAGCATGTTATTTTGGAATGAAAAGTGCTTCTGGGTGTAGGCGATGTGGCTAACGGGACAGAGTGACAGAATGTAACAGGAGAGAGTTCAGCACAAAGGCCATTTTGGAATAGAACAGACAAGCATTTTAAATAGAGACAGATATGAACAATGTTATGAGTCATGTGGATTTTCAGTGAAAATATTATACACGGGAACTAAATATTTGTGTTCAGTTGGAGCAGTTTACCTGTCTTTTAGCATTTCTAGGAAATAAAAATTTACAGTTGCAAAAGATCATTTGAAAGAAGGGTGCTTTTCACTTTACAAAATAATCCACATTAAACAAATACAAACAAACCAAACCCATTGCCGTCAAGTCGATTCCGACTTATAGAGACCTATAGGACAGAACAGAACTGCCCCATAGGGTTTCCAAGGAGCGCCTGTTGGATTTAAACTGCTGACCTTTTGATTGGCAGCCAAACACTTAACCACTGTGCTACTATGGCTTAGTATTTTTTCAATAGCTCTCTCTAATGATGAACACCTGAAAGGTTGCTGGGATTCAGGTATTTTACTTTGAAGTGGATCAAGCAGGATATGAGTAAGAATTCAAGGGAAACAGGAAATGGAAATAACTGGAGCACTCCACAAAAAAAAAAAAAAAAAAAACACCAAAAAGCACAAAAACCAAACCCGTTGCCATCTGGTCAATTCTAACTCATAGCAACCCTATAGGACAGGGTAGAACTGCCCCACAGAGTTTCCAAGGAGTGGCTGGTGGATTCGAACTACTGACCTTTTGGTTAACAGCTGTAGCTCTTAACCACTACACCATCAGGGCTCCATAGCACTCCAGGAGAAGGTAAAACAATCTGTAGAGTAAGCCAGAATACATAACTTTTTTTGGACAATCCAAGTACAAGCAAGCTAACGGTGAGCTTCTAGGGAATTTGGTCGAGTTTCATATTGTAGGGCTGCATGTTTTCGGAGATGCCATGGAGAAGGAGGGCAAGTAATAGGTGGAGAACCCGCACTAGGAGGGTGCTTTGATATGACAAAATAAAAAATCTTGCTTTAGTGTAAATTTCTATCACAGAATAGAAAAGCAGGACTGAGTTCTCTGAAGAGGTTTAGAAAAGCCACTTGGTCATCAGAGGTTGTGGAGCAATGCTAAGCAGTAGCTTCCGTCTCTCTACTCCATCTGTGTTCCAGCACACAGCTGAATGAATTCCAGATTCCACTGGTGCAAGAGACCTAGGCGGGGCTGTATGGAATCGTTCCTTCTAGTTGGCTCTGGTGACGGTCAGACTGTAAGAATCAGCTGGGATTGGAACCAAATAGTACAGGTACTAACCACAGGAGATATTACTCATTTAAATCTGTATTTCCATTTACAAAAAAAATACATATTTATTAGCTGTGCACACTACTGAAGAACACATCTGTTGTGTAAATGGAGGAACACCATGTTTTTAGCAGCAGTTTGTGGGCACTACAGGCTTTAAACACCACATAACTGTCAAGAATAAACATCATTTATCTAAGTTACCTAGCGCCATCATTGCTCAAGTTACTCTGATGACTCCTACCTGGTGCTACTGAGGGGAGAAAAACACACCGTGGAGTTAACCAAAGAGACACGGTGAATAAAGAAGAGAGACATCAAAGCAGCCAAATTACATTGAAAAATGTGAAAACTGAGCCAGTTACTGGAACAAAGATAGAATATTAACAGGTGGTGTCTTCCCCTGGCGCACGTAAATAACTCTCATTACTGATAATGGAAGCTCTGTGAGCATTCCAGGAAGAATCTATTTCTGAGTAATGTATTTGGGGAAGAGGCTGGGAGCAATAGCTAGAATAGTATATGAAGGTGGAAGTATAAACAAGTAAAGATTAATTAAGAACGGTTTTTGGAATTTGACCTAATGGAAGCCATCAGTAAGAACTTCCATCTTCTTAGGGTCTTCACATTATTAGGCCCAACCAAGAAAACAAACTGCTCATTGCAGATCTTTCTCTCCTCACATGTTCCCCATGCATAGTTGTGATATTTATGTATAAAAATACACAAGACTACTGTGGGAATGTTGCGTGGATTTGTCTTTAAACACAGGGCCTTTGGAGGCAGCAGACCTGACTGAGGTTTGCTCTTGCACTTTTAGCAGTAAAGCCTCAGTTTCTTATCTGTAAAATCAGAATAATAGCACTTACCCTAAAACCTGTTCTGAGGAATAGAAGAGATAACAATGTACTGAAGGTAGCTAGTGTACAGGAAGTGTTTTCTAAATGTTCGTTATTATAATTATTTAGTGATTGGGGGAAAAAAGGCTTTACTTTGATCAGTTGAATGCTTTGGGAAAGGCCAGAACTCATTTAAGATTGAGGTGAGTCCTCAGCAGAAAACAAATGAAGAAAAAATTGATTTTTCAAATCACTGTATGAGCTTCAAATTCTTGCTCTAGATTTGTATCCTAGTACAGTCTCATTAAGCATGAGCAAAGTATAGAAAAAAACAGTAATAAACTACATGTTAGTCATTGAAACATTTAAAACACAGCTGTACACACAGTGTTTAATTACATAGCATGCATCCCTTAGCTTGACTTACCCTTCCAAGCTAGGGCAAGAACACAGCAGACAAACCGTCATGACTAACATTAACGCTTAATGCAGATACGTTCTGTCTTCAATAATGTGTACACAACATTAAGATTGGTATAATTTGTGCATGTGAACTGGGCACTTAGCATCCCTTTTTGTCTAGTGAGAGAAGGGGACACTTTCTCCCCTTATGTGCAAAGTTCAGATTACCATTTCTCACATTTAACAATCTGTTTCCAATCTGGGATGCCAGCTGAATTGTGAACTGAAGGTCCTGAAATTGTCTCCCAGGAGTTCTGAGATCAGGGTCTTTCTGAGGCCGATGGGGACCAAGACCTGGTGGCAAGAGCGGGTTCCCCATGCTCAGCCTGGCGTTCAGCACAGAGCGATTATAAGGACTGGAATAGGAAGTCACATCAACTTAAACCATGGGCAAAGAGATCCAATTATTTCTAGATGTTTGTGTAAAATGGCTAGTGCCTAGGTGGCAAAAATGGTTAGCGCTTGGCTGCTAACCGAAAGGTTGGCACCCAGAGGTGGTGTAAAGATCTACTTCCAGAACATCAACCACTGGAAACCCTATGGAATACAGCTCTACCATTCTATACATCGGGTTGCCATGAGTTGGAATCCACTCCATGGCAACTGTGTGTGTGTGTGTGTGTGTTTTAATACAAGATTGCAAGTTTGCTAATACTGAGGACTACCCAGCCAACTAAGTGACCCCCTACTCCACTTTTTTCCTTGAGATTTTGGTATCAGGCTGGCACAGACTGAGAGCACCATTCACAACTCTTTCCCATCAGCAGCGTCTTGGGCTCCTGCTTTGTCCTTCAGAGCCCAGGCTCTCGTGTTGTTAGTCTGATATTGTGTTCTGACCTCTCTGACGGCTTCTGGTCTCTGGTGTGCCCTCTGTCCAGTCTCTCCTTTTATCAATAACTTTCACCCTTCTGCTCAGCTCTGACTAGCTCACTGATTTGCAATCTGGTCACAATGGCATTACTCTGTCTGATGTAAAATCTTGTCTTATTAGCTAGTGCCTCTCTCTTAGCCCATGGCATTGATTTGGTTTCTTCCACTTTCATTTTGCTTTTACTCCTATTCTGATTCCATATTTAAAATACCTGCATTGGATCAGGGTCGAGCGGCTCTCCTAGTTTAGAGAGAATACTATGAACCATACCTTAAGTGTTTAAAGCCATTTATGATTTTACAGAGCGTCTTCACACACAGTATTTTATTTGGTCCTCACAACAACCCTGTGAGGTAGGTGTTAAGATGTCCATTTTACAGGGGAAGGAATAGAAGCAGTGAGTTACAGATAGACATACTACTAGAATTCTCCTAGAACCTTAATGACGTGAACGTAGGGCTATGTGTTAAAAGGTGAAGAAAGGAGAGTTGTGAAGTACATGATCTGTTAATCAGTACAGAGACACTCAAAAATCACATGGAATCTCACATTTTTCCTATTCTTTTTTGGGGGGGTTGTCTTTTCTTTCCTCTTTTCATTTTTCTGCATTTCTTCACTACATGAGAATCTATCATTCTACTGAAATTTTTTCCCGCAGGATCTATACCCACTACACAAAGTACAAAGAACTTTTTTGAGTCAAAAAGACATCAGCGTATTTTTTCATGCTCAAGATGTTTTACTTGAAATGGCCAGGTACTTTAAGAAAAAAAAGTCTTGTTTTGCTCCAGTTTGTTAAACAAATTGTCCAAGCTCCATTTACCTCATTTTAAAACTTGGAAAAAAATACTCTGTACTTTGGAATACAAAGATAGGAAAGTAAAATAAACAAATCAAAATAAATAAGCTTTCTTAAAATTCTAAGGAATTCACAAATCTTTCTCCTTTCTGAACACCTATAGAGCTTGTTCTTCCCCCGATACAGCTCACTGTGGTACAACTGCTTGTTTACTTGCCTGTATTTCCTGTGGATGATTTGCTCTGTGAGATCAGAGATGATACTGGTCTTACTAGCGGTTATATGTTTAGTTACCAGAGGTCCACAATGAAAGTAGTCTGAATGAGTGAATGAATAAATCTTTTTAGGCCATCCCTATCCCTGTGCGTGAATATGTTTTTGAATATAAAGAAAACACATAAAATCAGTAATCATGAGATTTCTCCTGGAATCCCATGTGTTACTAGGTGAGTCAATGGAAGAGAGCTATTGGCCTGTATTCTGGAGACTGGTTGGAGCATCTGCCAGCCAGTACATGGGAGGCGTCCAGGGTGAGGGATGGTGGTGGTGGAGTACTGGAGTCAGAAGAGATATGGACATGGGAGCAGAGGCCCACACAGCACCAAGGACCAAGAGAGAAAGTCATGCAGAAGCCGAAAAAGACTCGGGAACCAAGGTTGCTTGGTGGAGCCAAAAAGGGATCTTGGAAGTCAGATGTGCTGATGACTCATCCAGAGATGAAGGGTCTTTTATTAAGATGGTAGCAGAGGGTGTCCCACCCAATCCACCTGATCTTAAAAGGGTCCTGCCCTAATATGATCAGGTCATGAGATGTACTGGTCCTGATACATACATAAAAGAGGAAATCAAAGATTATTTTGATTATATTTAAATCATGCCTCAAAAAAGTATATTAAAATTACATTCTTTAAATTTCATATTTTATATAAAATAAAATGTATATTAGTGTTAATTTTACATTAAGATTTATGTAGAGTTATATATTCTATATAAATTTTCACATATCAGAATTAATTCGAGATGTGGGGAATCAGCTACTTTCATATGGAATAAATTGGTACAATCTTTTTGGAGCCCTTGGAAGAATCTATCCAATTTTAAAATGCATATAACCCTTGAACTATTAATTTTACTTGGAGGAAATTCTCTATTAAAAAATATTCCCGGAAGATCATATATGGAAAATGTTGTATATAGTATTGTTTGTTAAAGCCAAACCAAAGGAAACAAAAATCACTAAATGTTCATGACTAGGGGATTGAATGGATATATTGTGGTAACTATGGTATATCTGTATAATGGAATAATGTGTAACCATTGAGCTATATGTACTAACATGGGCAGATTACTGACATATTAAGGAAAAAACGGACTATACTGTATAGATGATTATGTATATAATCCTTTCTCTTTTTCGAATACTATTTAAAAAAAAACCTGCTTCCATAGAGTCAATTCCAACTCATAGCAACCCTATAGGACAGAGTAGAACTGTCCCATAGGTTTTCCAAGGAGGGGCTGGTGGATTTGAACTGCCGACCTTTTGGTTAGCAACCTGAGCTCTTAACCACTGTGTGACCAGGGCTGCTATATTATAGAGTTGTTATATTCTCTCCATTGGGGTTTGTGTGTGCGTATGGATGAGAATATGGAGACTACATACAAATATACCCAGAAATAGATCTCTTATCTCTCTCTCAGAGTATGCACACACATATTCCCAAACAGTCGTAAGGAAGTCTGTAACATAATACATTTCTGAGCTTACCTGAAGACAAAAAGGAAGTTCAAAGTGTTGGATAACCTCAGGTGATAGAAGACAGTGTGAGTGCTCAGTTTACTGACTAACAAGTACCCTCCCTTATTTGCCAAACTTGACCAGAGTCAACGTGAAGAAGCCCAGGAAAGCCCTACGAAAAGGGAAAAGGAGATAAAGAAAAAGAACCGATAAAGGTAGAGGTAGAAATAAAGATGAAGACAGGTAAGAGAGAATTATAAGAGGAGCCCAACTGAAAAAAATCGGAGCGACAAAGAGGAACAAGAATAAGTGGAGCAGACAACAGTGACCACACTGAGGAACAAATGTACGCAAAGGAGAAAAGAAAAGATGTACCAATGTGACCATCAGCCTAGTTCTTCATAATAGTCATCATCCTTCTCAGCATTGAACAATGCTAAAACACTCTGAGATGGCATGCACTTTGTAGAACACACTTGGTTGTTTAACTTGGGGGCAAACACACATAGGCAACTGTTGTTGAAAGCGTGACTAGACTCTAACAGTTGGTATTCACAGTAATTACCCTAAATTGTCTAAATGTGGTATCCACAGAATATTAGGCTAAACTAATTATTTTTGATAATGCAGAAAAAATTGGTACTGTATTTTTTTAAAAACAACAATTACAACTAAAAAAAGGGTTAAATTTTAAAAAGGAGTCTGTGATATTAAAGATCTGTCTACAACGGACTCCTGATGGGCAAAGATCATGACAGCTGGGCTGAGTGTGTGCATAGCTCCTATTGGGAATACAGGGAAGGAGCCCGTTGATTTGGAGGAGTTGTTTCTTTTCATAAGCCTTTCATTGTATCCGTTTAGATGTAGCCTAGGAACACAACAACTGACAGATGGCATGGCACGCTGAAGATGTCTCACCTAGTATTTAGTTTTTATAGCCCAGTTTGCAGGTTCTCATCACAACGTCACACTGTGAGACCCTGTTGAGAAATCTATGCTATTAGCAAAGTTTTGAAGCCCTAGGACATGAAATATCACTTTTTCAAGTTTTTAGTGACACAAAACAAAATAAAACCCAGCCACCAAGGAATTAATCTGGAAGCTGGGAGCCTTGGCTATCCAAATTCCTACACATGAGGTTTAAGTGAGCTCAGTTAGTAGGTAAGGAAGCAGTAATTGTTTCTATTCATAAGCTTGCTTTTTTTTTTCAGTGGATTGAAATTGGCTTGAAAATGGTACAATTTTCTGAATGGAATTTTTACAAAATAGTGCTCATCACAAAAAACAAAATACAAGTATAATGAGACTCACCACGTTGTATCATTTAATCTGTTTGTGTTACTCCAGTTAGTATGCTTTATCTCGGAGAAAACTGTGGCTGGCTTCCATAGAATCTCTACTGATCAATGCTGAAGTTTTCAACATTGGCCTCTAGTTCAGCCCACTCCTATCCCATATGTAGTCAAAAATGCACACAGAAAACAAGAACTATGAACTTACTCAGTGTGCTTCCACTTCCTTTTTCCCCTTTCTGGCCTTTTTGTCCAGAATTACCTTGGAAAGAAAAGTTAAAAAAAAATATATTACTTTACAGACTACAACTAGGGCAGATATAATGCTTGTGTTAAATGCAGACAGAGCATCGCAAGATAATCTAAAACATCGACTTATAACAATCTAGACATATTGAAATACGATGTTGATGATGATGATGACAGCTATCATTTTTAAAGCCCTACTATGATGCTGGCATTGTGTTGGGTAGGTCGTGGCACACATTACCTCATATTATTTACAAAGGCATCACCCACTGCCATCAAGTCGATTCTGATCCACAGTGACACTGTAGGACAGAGTAGAACTTCCCCATAGGGTTTCTAAGGCTATAAATCTTTGCGGAAGCGGACTATCATATCTTTCTTCCAAATTGCAGCTGGTGGGTTCAAACTATGGACATTTAGGTTAGCAGCCCAACAGGACATTAAAAGTCCCTTTTTCCTACAGCAAATTGACTCGACGGCCACAGGTTTTTGTTTTTTTTTTCTTCTTACAACAGGCAAAATTGAGTGTCCTGGGCAGAGCTGCAAAAAAATGCAGAACAAAATTCTAACTCACGCACACACACAAAAAAAAGACTAGACTTACTGGTAAAAAAAAAAAA
Organism: Dugong dugon; assembly: GCA_030035585.1. NCBI lineage: Eukaryota > Metazoa > Chordata > Mammalia > Sirenia > Dugongidae > Dugong > Dugong dugon. The sequence continues at coordinate 76,496,181 of CM057476.1, forward strand.
AAAAAAAAAAAATTGAGGTGTAAGTAGTTTGTTTTGTGCTTAGTCATTTTCCTTTCTTCCTGTTCCTTGACTGTGCCCCCCACCCCCCAAGTCCAGGAAGCTTAGTGATTTCCATTTTGTAAATCCAGATAGAATGGTCCTAAACCATGGTCTTCTATTCCTGTTACAATTTATCTATCTCATTTCCTGGTTTTTTAGGAAAGAGTGTACTAAACACTGGGCCGTGAATGAGTTACTGAGAATGCTGAGATCCTGGTTACCCCTGCCTTTGGGGAAGCTGGGGCCTTGTGGGACATCGGTTAGGCAAGTGGCTGCTAACCAAAAGGTTGACAGTTTGAATCCACCAGCTGCTCCCTGGAAACCCTATAGGGCAGTTCTACTCTGAGTGTCCTATCGGGTTGCTATGAGCCAGAATCGACTCGAAAGCAATGGTTTTTTTTTTTGGTTTCTGGGAAGCTAAGAGGGATCTTGGGGCATGTAAGTCTCTAAAACCAAAAAACCCAAACCAGTTGCTGTGTAGTGGATTCTGATTCACAGTGACCCATGTGTTAGAGTAGAACTGCTCCATAGGAATTTCTTGGCTACCATCTTTATGGAAGCAGATCATCTTCAGGCCTTTCTTCCATGGCACCACTGGCTAGGTGGGCCCACTGAAAATTTTGGCCTTGAGAAACCTCATCCATTTACATAGGGATGTGGTGATCTTTTTATATGATTGCCATGCCTTCAAAAAGATAGGGGAACATGTCTAGAACCTTGGTCTTTGCTAAGGGCCTGCTACTTCACGCACAGTTCCATTTTTTAAAGAAGCCTCCAGGAGACAGTCCTTTAGTGCCGACATAAGATTTTAATGGTGACAGTTTCATCCCAGAGGAGTGGTGCTGCTCTTGGTTATTGATTGTCCTTCCAACTGTTGTCCAAGATCTATTGTGCAGTCATTACATTCTTGGCGTAAATGTATGACTGATCCTAATGCTGTCTGTCTCTAGGTCAGAACCTTTGTTTAATGCTCTTGTTTTCCTCCAAGCAAATCACAAACCTGCAACTTTCCAGTTGGAGCTCAGAGGATATTGTTTGAAAATGATGAACTTTGGAATAAAAATAATTTTAAAAAAGTTTTTGTTGCCACAACCCAGACAAACCAAAAGTTATAAATGCTCAGAATTGGCAGCACAAAAGGAAAGCTCTCTCCTGACTTGTATTGTGGCAGTCTGAACGCCCCCAGAAAATTGTGCCAAAGAGTTTAGAAAACAAATATACAATAAAAGTAAACACACACACATACACACAAAACAGCAAACTTCAGGTAACTATTTTGGATTGCAAACAAAGATAAATTTAATGTTCAAACAATCTGATAAAATCACCATTTGGAAACTGAAAAAGAAAAAAAAGTTTTTGTCTTGAATTATTTTCTCTGCCATTTACTAGGTATGTGGCTCAAGCTAGGTCTTTAAACCTTTCTGAGCTAAGGTTTACTCTTCAGTAAATGAGAAAAAAAAGGTCTTCCATTGCAAGGTTGCCTCAAAAATTAACAACAATGTTCATAAAACACCGTCCATAAAAGTGATACATTTCAGAGGTGATAGATGTCATTATTAATATTTCTATTTTACAACATTTCCCAAAGCTTAGGTGAAACTTGCCCCCTTTGATTTTATTCTCAGTGAATGAGACTTCTGCAGCTCATTAACTTTTTATGGAGCCATTAGTTTTAATTTTATTTAAAGTTGTAGTCTTTATTTTGGAGTTTCTTTTGGTTTCTCTAATTTGCTTTGTCCTCATCTGTGCTTTGTTTTTGAACACGTGTCCTTATTCATGTCTTAGGCAAGACTTTTTGTCCCCTAATTAACCCAATTTAACAAACATAATGTGTAATGAGTAGCATGAGCCTTCAGGTTCAGCACTTAATACAGCATAGAGTTTTCTCAGCTGCAATTTTATTTTGAAGCTTTAATAAGCTGCCAGCCATTCCTTATCAGAGTATTATGAACAGACTGCCTCTGGTGCTTTGCATATACGATTAAACCTGACATCGTTAAATTCACTTTGTAATTGTCGTTCAGTCATTCCAGGTACTGTCAAAGCAGCGAAAATCACTAGTCAGCACAGAATACCTTGAAATTTTCCTATATTTTTGATGCTATCTTTTTAGGAGGGATAGTACCAAAGTTTAAAATTTCTCAAAAGGTAAAGTTCAATAGTTAAAAGATTTTTTAAAATTGTTCCTTTGGAATTAAAAAAAAGAAAAATATGAATAAATAGGCTGAATTTGATCATTCCAGCATTAATTTCATAATCAGAAAAAAAGGAAGAGATCTTGCTTTATTCTTGAAAGTGTTTTCACACAGGAATTTGTCTTGAATATTTTAAGAGTGGAATTGCTCAAGCCAAAACACTGAGCTAATGACCCACTTAAGGCCCTTATAATTCTCTGTTGAATAAGAAAACTATTTTTATTTATTTATATTGTTTTCTTTTTTTTTCCCCCTGACTTTTAAATGTAGTAAAAGGATACTTTTTATCTCCTTCTTATTAAAAATATAGACAAACACAAATATTTTATGTCATTTTAGCATGATTCAGAGACTTCCTTGAAGGTGATACCTGGAAATCTTTTTCCTCAAGCTTGAACACATCAAAAATGCCTTTTAGAGATCAGGAGTGTATTGCTCCTTTAGAATAATATCCTTGCTAAATACAAGCCGCAGAGCTTAGAGTCAAAACCTGGAGTTAACCATTTCCTGTCCTATATGTCATTCTTCAACTAAAAATAAGGAACTGATATTTCTGAAAGTCACTGAAAAATGAGAAGTCGAGTAGTATGTAATATACTGATATCTTAACTTTAAAAATTTTAAGGGGCAAAAAACGTGTTTTCAATAGCATTATTATTATTATTATTACAAGAATTTTTAGAAATACTTCTATGAGCCAGATTCTAGGTTAGACACTTACATGCATAGACCTTAATTAGGTCAACCAAAAATTTGTATCTCTAACCTTCCCCTCTTTTTCAGTTATTTCAGTTTAAGACATGATCATCTCCCTCCCAAACTTAATGCTTCTTCCTGTTCCCTGAATTCTTCACCTTCCTTCTTCTCATTAATCTTACCCATTTTCATGGAGTTGATTCTGACTCATAGTGACCCTAGAGGAGAAAGTAGAATTGCCCCACAGTGTTTCCAAGGTGGTAAATCTTTATGAAAGCAGACTGCCACATCTTTTGCCTGTGGAGTGGCTGGGTGGGTTCGAACTGCAGACCTTTCGATTAGCAGCCAAGTGCTTAACAACTGTGCCAGCAGGGCTCCTTTCATTAACCTTACGCTATCTTTTTTCTCCTTTCCTCAACATCTTCAACCTCTCTTCTATTTTATCTTTTCATCAACATTTAAATTATACTCAAGTCTCTCCTTCAAATAAAAAAATCCAAATCAAATGAAAAAATACAACAAACAAAAAACTCAACACTTTCTCCTCCTCTATCTAGGAAGATGGCTCAAGAGTTGGCTCTATCTACCCCCATCTATAGTCCTCATCATCAGATCACCTCTCAGCATACTCCGATCTGGTTTCCATCCCACCCCACAGAAACAGCTCTCAAAGGCAACATCTCCACAGCAACAAATGCCAAGAGCTTTTTGGAGACTATCTTACTTGACCACCTTTTGAAATTCCTTCTCCCTTTGGCTTCTTTCCTGCCACGTTCTCCTAGTTTCTTCCAATCTGCTACTTTGCCCTTACTATTCAGCCTGGACTTCTGAACTACTTACAGCTTTATCCTAGACTCCTTCTCTTCTCACCTTTGTCTCAGTCTCTACCCATGAAATGTTATAAAAATCACTGGTTTCCATGACCATTTATATGATCATAGCTACAGCTTCGTCTCTCTATCCCTGGCCTCTCTTCTGAACTCCAACCCATATATTCAACTATCTGTGGATATCTGACACAGAGGTAATCAGTAAATGTTTGCTGAATAAATAAATGAAAAATTTATGGTCTATAGTGTTAGCTACTTCTAAAAAAGCCCATAAGTCAGCCTTGGGTGGGAGGTGGGGGTATCAGAAGTGAATGGACTCCCAGAATCTAACCTGAGAGAAGCATATTATTTACATGCTAAAAGATCTAGTTTAACAAGGTTCTATCCAGAGTTTTCTAGGGATTTTGAAGACATGCAAGGTAACACTTCAGTTAAATATGCAGAACTTTCTGAAGTTTCCTGAATATAACCAAATACTTTGAGGGACAGAGTAGCACGGGCGGGGGTCTGGTGACAATGGTTTCAGGGGACAGCTAGGTGAATTGACATAACAAAGTTTATTTAGAAAACGTTCTGCATCCCATTTTGGTGAGTGGGGTCTTAAAAGCTAGCAAGTGGCCATCTAAGATGTATCAATTGATCCCAACCCACCTGGATGGAGCAAAGGACAATGAAGAACACCAAAGATACAAGGAAAATATTAGCCTAAGAGACAGAAAGGGCCACATAAACCAGAGACACCATCAGCCTGAGACCAGAAGAACCAGATGGTGCCCGGCTACCACAAATGACTGCCCTGACAGGGAATACAACGGAGAGTCCCTGATGGAGCAGGAGAAAAGTAGGGCACAGAACTCAAATTCTAGTAAAAAGACCAGACTTAATGGTCTGACTGAGACTGGAGGGACCCTGGAAGACATGGCCCCCGGACTCTCTGTTAACCCAGAACTGAAACCGTTCCCGAAGCCAACTCTTTAGACATAGATTATACTGGACTATAAGACATAAAATGATACTTGTGAAGAGAGTGCTTCTTAGCTCAAGTAGATACAGAGACAAATGGGCAGCTCCTGTACGGAGGCAAGATGAAAAGGTAAAAAGGGACAGGAGCTTGTTGAACGGACACGGGAAATCAGGGGTGGAAAGGAAGAGTGTGCTGTCACATTATAGGGAGAGCAACTAGGGTCCCATAACAATGTATGTATACATTTTTGTATGAGAAACAACTCGAACAGTAAACTTTCACTTAAAGCACAGTAAAAATAAAATAAAATAAATTTAAAACAAACAAAAAAACTTCCTGAAGTAAATATGTCAGATCTTATCTATTTTCATAGATGTGGTAATCATGGAGAAAGTATAAAGTCTTCCTTTTCTCAGATTTGTTTATCTTATCAGTTAAGGACTGTGTCTTATTCACTACTCACTTGCTTGTACCTGGCATAGTATCTTGTATGTATATTGTGTAGTTCATACATGTAGAAGGAAGAGGGTGGGGAAGAAGAGAGGGGGAGCAAGAGAGAAAGTGAATAGCGGCTCTTTCATAAATTTTTTCCTTTGGAATATGATAATACTTCCTATATCATTTGATAGCCCACACTGTGTCATCAGCTAGAATATGAGAATTATTGGATTTTATTTCTAATTTTATCACCTCTTTGGACTCTTATAGTGGAGGGACTCTGTTATTCCTTGTTTTAAACTGCAGAATAACTAAAGCAGTACCAGGCACTGCTGCTCACATTTCTTCCAAATTTGAGTCTTCTAATAAAGAAGTGGTAGAATCCTAAGGATATCCTTTGTCAAAGAATGTATAACCTCTGTCCATGCTTTTTCTTTTGCAGTTCTTCTCTTTTCTTCACTCCTTTGCTTCACCTAAAGATGTTGTTCTCAAATGTATCCCTGAGCCAACATCATCACCATCCCCTGGAATCTTGTGAGGAATGCAAATTCTCCACCCAAGACTTAACTGAATTAAAAACTCTAGGAGTGGAGCCCTGTAAGTTTTAACCAGTTCTCATGCCTGCTAAAGTTTGAGAACAGATCTTTAAAGAAACCTATGCACCCCTTAGGCCACCACTAACACCACGTTCTCTCTAACATTGTCCTACTCTCTACTTCCATATTATTTTGCCCAATTTCACAAATAATTATTTTATCACTTAAACCACGTTGCATTACAGTTAATTGTTTACACATTTTTCTTTCTCCTGCTTCTTGTGTATTTATCTCCAGTACACAGAGTACACCCTCATTGAAATTTTGTTGACTGGATGAATGAATAAATGAATGTTTTCCCAAGTACTCTGATTACTGGGTATTTATTATTTATAGAGCTCTAGGAGCCCTAGTGTTAAGAGCTTCGTTGCTAACCAAAAGGTCAGCAGTTCAAATCCACCAGGTACTCCTTGGAAACCCCATGGGGCAGTTCTACTCTGTCCTATAGGATCTCTATGAGTCAGAACTGATTGTTTGTTTTTTGTTTTTTAGGAGCTCTGTAGTAGAAAGAGGAGTCCTGGTGGCGCAGTGGTTAAGAGCTATGACTGCTGACCAAAAAGTCACAGTTCAAATCCACCAGCCACTCCTAGGAAGCCCTATGGGGCAGTTCTACTCTGTCCTATAGGATTGCTATGAGGCAAAATCTACTCGACAGCAATGTGTTTGGTTTTTTTGGTACAGTAGAAACATATCTAGAATGTGTCTGGGCTGTAGCTAAAGCTAACATGCATACGACAGGGACTGTCGTAAGCACTTTAAGACATCTATTAATTCATTTAGGCTTTAGTTAATCCATTAATTCATTTAGCTTTCACAGAAATTCTAAGACATGGGTATTTTTATTAGCCATGTTATGTAGGTAAGGAAACTGAGGCACAAAGAGGCTAACTGAGTAGGGAGATAAGATTCTAATCTGTGCTATGCTATCTCAGCTGTGTTTCCCAAGGAGGCAAAGGGGACAATATACATAAAATAACTACATGCCACCACAAAACTTAAGTTTAAAACTCTTTGACAAATGCTTAGTCTCTCAGAATGAGCAACCCCAAATTGGAGTTACAAGATCTTTGTTTTGATTAAACTTCACAAGAGAAGTCATTGTGAAGAACTTTCTGGAGGGAAACTCTTCAAAGATGACTGTCTTAGTTATCTAGTGCTGCTGTAACAGAAATACCACAAGTGGATGGCTTTAACAAAGAGAAGTTTATTCTCTTACAGTCTAGTAGGCTAGAAATCCAAATTCAGGGCAACAGCTCCAGGGCAAGGCTTTCTCTCTCTGTCAGCTCTGGAGAAAGGTCCCTATCATCAATCTTCCACTGGACTAGGAGCTTGTCATCACAGGAACCCTGGTCCAAAGGCTGTGCTCTTCTCCTGGCACTACTTTCTTGGTGGTAGGAGGCCCCCATTCTCTGCTCCCTTCTCTCTCCTTTTGTCTCTTGTAAGGTAGAGGGTGATGCAGACCACACCCCAGGAAAACTCCTTTTACATTGAATCAGGGATGTGATCTGAGTAGGGTTGTTAGATCCCACCCTAATCCTCTTCAACATAACACAATCCTGCCTCAACAACCACAGGCAGAGATTAGGATTTACAACACACAGGAAGAATACATCAATCACAAAATGGAGGACAACCACACAGTACTGGGAATCATGGCCTACCAAGTTGACACATATTTTGGGGGGACATAATTCAATCCATTACAGTGGGGAACTGGCTTGTTTTGTTTCTCAGTGTTTGGAACGATATAGGCACTCAGTGAGGCAAATTACTTCTCAATGAATAAAAAGTTGTGCTATAGTTACATGTCTCCTCTGTGGTTTATTTCTAACCTCTCTTTTCCTGACCAGATAGAGAGAAAGACTGTGTGAAATAAACAAATAGTTGAATGGAATACTAAGGCCTACTTAACATTTCTAAAATTTCTGCCACTTTGTCCCTTTTGTGTAGACTTTCTAGAAAGACAAATTAGTAACTGATTTATTCATAGCCTATAGTAATACTGATTTAAAATTAATTCCTATGATTTTAATGTAAATAGGAAGTTACAAATATACTGCACAAGAGTCAAAAACAAAATCTTATGATGATTTTGCCAGGGATGTTAAATGACCTTCACTATTCGAAATAGATAGTAGATTTATATATTTTTACTTTAAAACTTAGAGTACAGATAAAATATTTTTCATCACTTCACAGAGTTATTTTGAATTACCTTAGAATCTATAAGTAGGCTTTGCAAATGTGTTAAACTCAAAATTTTAAAAATATTTTACATTTCTCTAGTGACCACAATTTGATTGTATAGGAAATTCAGCAATTCCTAAGTGATGTGAGTAATTTAAAACAAATTAACAAACAAATGAAGACATACTTCTATGGTACCAAATGGGCCTGGCTGGTTTTAAAGATGGCTGGTACATAAAGACACTGTTTGGATTCAGACAATCAGGTAACAGGTGGAGACTAATTATTGGCTGCTTATTCATGACCAAAGTATCCCTGATGGTGCAGTGGTTAAGTGCTCAGCTTAACGAAAAGGTTAGCAGTTTGAACCCACCAGCCACTTCGCGTGAGAAAGATGTGGCAGTCAGCTTCTGTAAAGATTACAGTCTTAGAAACCTCATGGGGCAGTTCTACTTTGTCCTATAGGTCGTTATGAGTTGGAATTGGCTCCATGGCAACGGGTTTGGATTTTTTGGAGTCATGGCTAGGAGTCTCTGTGTGGTAAAAACGAGTAAAGCTCTGGGCTGCTAATTGAAAGACTGGAGATTGGAGTCCACCCAGAGGCACTTTAGAAGAAAGGCCTAGTGATCTACTTCTGAAAAATCAGCCGTTTAAATCCTATGAAGCGTGGTTCTACTTTGACACATACACGTGGTTGCCTTGAGTTGGAGTAGACGCCAGGGCAACTGGTTTCTATTTGTGGCTAGCTGATTTTCCTCCAAGCCTAATTATCATTGACACGGCTTATAAGCACTGATACTATCAATAACACCCTATTGCCTTGGTGACAGTGTACTTTGAACTTAAGACACAATATGCCCATTCTCTTCTAAACTTTCTATGAAAGCTCAAGGTTAGACTGCTGGCATGTTGTTGTTTTGGTTGACTTTGAGTCAATTCTTACTCTTGGCGACCCCACGTGTGCAGAGTAGAACTGCTCCATAGGGTTTTCAAGAGTGTGACCTTTCAGAAGCAGATCTCCAGGCCTGTCTTCTGAGGAGCTTGTGGGTGAGTTTGAACCACCAACCTTTCAGCTAATAGTTGAGTGCTTAACTGTTTGCGCCGTCCAGGTATATATGCCAACAGCATTCGTGCAAATTTTAAAGTGTTCAACAATGTTGGTTATAAGCACTAATATATAATAACAAGCAGTTTATTTTGCATAGGATAGGATTTCAGATTTCTCTGTATTTTGTCACTGTAACTTAACGAATTTGTATGAGTTGGGGTTAAGGAATATATACAATCTGCTTTTTTGTTTCTCTTTGCCAGTCTTTCTGCTTTCCTTGTTGTAAGCTAGATACCATGCATCATGGTGATGTACTATTTTGTAGAATTTATAAATCCTCTCTATTTTTAATCTATTTTCCTTCTGGACATAGAAACTTTCCTCAGGTGGTCAGAAATTAGTTTCATAATGTTTCAATCCACAAACTAAGTTGCATTGTGAGTTCTCTAGCTATACTATGATGACCATGTTTTGTTATGAAAGAATTTGAAAAATATATATATGATCTGGTGTTTATTTTATATACTCTTAAAGAAAATATTCATTATCATAGTACCTGGCCGCCCCGTCCTCCCAGATGGGCCTGGTAATCCTCGACTTCCAGAAAAGCCAATTGCTCCCTGATCGCCTTTAAGACCTGGGGGACCTATATGGTTAATGAAGGAAAAAAAGTGGAAAATAATTAATTTTTCATACAGATTTGGGAGTATACTGAAACAATCTATATATTTTCATGAAAGAACATGAAACAGGTGAATCTCTAAATTGAAGAATAATATCTTTCCTAAAATTTCCTGTGTGCCATTGATAGGTAATATAACTAATAAGTATAAATATTTGTGCATTTAGTGCAGTGTAGATATCCTGTAAATAACACATTGTTAATGCAAATGAAAGCACCTACCAAAAAAACACTCGATGTTTTAACCACAAGTCGTACATAATCTAACGAAGAATCTACAAATGACAGGCTTTCCCTAAACTTTAGACAACACTGAAGTTTAGAAGCAGACAATTGCATTTCTAAGATTTGTCCCAGAGAAAGAAAAAAAAAAAACTTAAGCAATGAGAAGTATTAAAACATATTTTATAAAAAGAAATTTAGGGTCCTACTTCTGGACTATATCACCAATTTTATGTCATGGACTTATGTCTACAGATCCTGTTGTTGTTCCAAACAATGTAGTAAATATCTAAGATATGAAAGATTCATTTACAAAATATATACATATGCAGGGTTTTACATGCTTAAATGAAAGCAGCCTTTTTTTTTTTTTTACCCCCCATATCACTTTGCTGACCATGAAAAATGCATTTAAAAGCAAACCTTATATTTCTATGGAATACAGTATTTCATTCTGGAGTCTGCTGGTTTAAGATAAACTGCTGTAAATATCTTCTTTACGTGCCATTATAAGTTCACAGAGATTCCATGAATCCAATTTCAGTTGATGCCTTTGGAGGCATGTTATGAGAAATTGATTGTACATCTCTTTTTCAGTGTCAACCATTCATAATATTGCCATGAGTTTACAAGTTTCAGGACAGTGATCATGCCTATCTAATTCATTGTAAAACTCTTTTTTTTAGGGTCACCATTTCATATTGACCCCCCCCCCCCAAATGGGGCTAATATCCTCTAAGAAGCATTCAGTTTGAGAAGTATATTATTCTAAACAGTTAAGAAATATTTTTCAACCCAGTGTAAAACTTTGATTCTAACTGAAATTAAGCAAATATACAAAGCAATAAAATGATAAATTAAGTCCAGAAATAGTAGTATATTGGTTGGACTTCACAGCATAGTCTAAAAAAAAAAGAACAAACACCTGTTCTGAGGACAAGCTAACAGGTTAATATCTATACTCTTCTTCATTATCCAAGTAGAGCCATCAGACTCCCCCACATGTGCAGCTACTGAGATCAGTCACACAAAGTTACAAATATCAACACTGACAAAATTTTCTCATTTTTGTCACCTGTGAAGTTTGGAAATAGAACAATCCCCCAGTCTTTTTAGAGGTCACTCACACGGGACTGCCATTTTTACTATTAAGATTTTCCTTTATTAATTCAACGAAGGTATACTAAGAGTATATATTGGGCCAGTATTTCCTCATTCTGGAGTTACAAAGGTCCTTGCCTAAATGGACCTTTGAGTGTGGAGCAACAGTGAGGAGAGAAAGATGTTAAGTAAGTTACCAAATCAATAAAGAGTATAATTTTAGAAGTCAACAATCTGGAAAATGTAAGAGAGAAGGCTTTGGCATCACAAAAGTGCCTCTCCAATGGTGGCTCTTTGAGTCTGTTACAATGACACTCAGAACATTGCTGTTCAACTATGAAGTAGATTGTGTTTTCAACGGCTGTACAAATGAATCCATAAATGAAGTATGTGTGGTCATTTCATAGACATCAGTTGATCATTAGACCTCTATTTTATATAGGAAAATGTTTAAGCAAACTTTATATGGCATATAGAGTTTCACGACTTGTTTGGTAAATGATGTTTGAAAATGTACCCTTTTGTTGTAAGCACCACTGTTGAATTTCATTGCAGGAGACCAGATTCTCTGAGCCTTTCAGGTGACAATTTGATAATTTTCCATAATAATCTGGGTCAAAGGAAAATGATCAGGTGCTTGGTTCCAACTCATCAGCAATAATAAGAACATTTTCTAAACCCTCAGTCCTGGAATGCTGGAGTTCCAAGGGACCTTAGATATCATCCTATACAAATCCATCTTTTTGCAGATACAGGAACAAAAGACTGGGAAGATCACTAACATAAGGCTGATTGGCAAGTTATTCACATAGTCCAGGTCCCAGCTCTCAGTCCAGGCTTCTTTCTGTGGTCTAGCAGGATGGTTAAGAGCATGGACTTTGAAATCCTTGCCGGTCTGGATTCAAATAGTGACTCTGCTACCTACCAACTGCCGATTGTCCTTGGGGAAAATCATTTAACCTCCCTGTGCATCTGTAAAATGGGTGTATTATTCGTACTTCCATCATAAATTTGTTGTGATGATTAAAAGAGTTAATAAATGAAAAACATTTAGCGAAGTACCTGGCACATTATAAATACTATGTAAGTGTTAGCTAGTAGTAGTAGTAATAGTAATACAATCATTATTTTGACTAGCTGTTTTTTAAGGCTGCTACATTTAATTTTACCTAGTGATATATGCATAGTTAATAGTTACATTTTTGGATTCAGGAGAAAGAATAAGAAATACTCATTTCTTGGCACAATTTGTTACCTCCAGAAGAAACTCACTTTCGACCCTCAGGCACAGAACAAGAGCCTACAACCAGCAACTTTCCCTACCAAAGCATATATTGAGGGAGCATGGTCTTTGTTGTGGTTCTTGTTTTTTGGGGTCCTTGTTGAAAGTTGCTGGAGAAGTCTTTCTGGGCAACAGACTGAGGTGGTGGCTGGGGTGGTGACTGGGGTGGGATAAAGAACTGCACGGATATAAATGCACAGAAGAGACATGGAAGGACCTTCCCGAGAGTCTTCAGGCCTCCAGAACTGTGAGAGAATAAGTTTCTGTTGCTATAAGTCACCCAGTTTGTGGCAGTTTGTTGCAGCAGTCACAAAAAAGTAATACAGGATGAAAAGTTTGCAGCCAGAGGAGCCGTTGGTGGTCTCTCCAAGCGTCATATGTAGGCAGCACCCTCCTGTGCCTATCAGTCAGGTTATCCTGTTATTGATCCCACTGGGCAGAAACAGTCCATTGGATTGCCTTTAGGTGTCCTTTAGGAACTGAAGAGGCTTCCGAAGGATCTTAGGTGACATAGCATCTAGAGTCCTTGATCACGGCAATCATTGCACTTCCATGATTGTTTATTCCACTATAACCCTGTACTGGGCAGAGACTACCCATCTCTTCCACGTAGTCCACAGTGCCTTGTAGAGGACCAGGCACAGGCAAAGTGCTCAAGACACATTTTCTCAAGTGAAAGGTCATTGCCCCCTGCTTGCCTTTCAGGAAAAGAACACTCTGAAAGGAGTTTCTGTTATGTTATTTTAAGCTAGAGCATATTTTTTAATATAATATCCATGCCAGTACATGAATATTACTTAGTAATATATTTGAAGTATTTATTTTTAAGACGGCTAAAAGAACCATTGAAGTTTCTCAGATTTCCATATCATGGCATGTGTCTATGTAAGTGTGACTTTGTCATGCTGAGCTTCGTGGGGTCAACTGGCTGCATGGGTGGGGTTTTAATTAACTTGCTTAAATCAAGAAGTAGAATTATTGTGACTATTTATCATAGGGCTCCTGGGTGTTGCCAAACAGTTTGCTTCCATAAAGATTACAGCCAAGAAAACTCTATGGAGCGGTTCTACTCTGTAACGCATGGTGTCTTCATGAGTCAGAATTGACTGGATGACAGTGGATTTGGTATTTTTGGTTTCGTCCATCAAATACTCTTTACTTCTTGATTCCAGTATTAAATCAAAAAAACCCTTAACCCATTGCCATCAAGTCGATTCTGACTCATATCGACCCTATAGGACAGAATAGAACTGCCCCATAGGGTTTCCAAGGCTGAAATCTTTACAGGAGAAGACTGCCACATCTTTCTCCTGTGGAGCGGCTGGTGGGTTTGAACCGCCGACCTTTCAGTTAGCAGCTTGGCACTTAACCACTGCACCACCAGGACTCCAATTAGGCAACCTGGCCAAGAACGACACAGAACGCAGCAATTATCAGTGAAGACTCCACTAGGAGAGATGCGCGGTAGGTTGAGTACTTCTGCTGCAGCGCCCCAAACCAAATCACACCCGGATAGCCAGCCTAAGAGTCAATTCATCTCCCCTGTGACTAAATCCAACTCTCTTTTAGACGGTTCTGGATAATGCCTATTTGTGGAAACGAGCACCAAAAATGGCAACAAACTAAACCCTCACTAAAAGAATCAAAGAAGCTTTGCAATGGTGTCTGTTTCTGCCGTTAACAAAAGCCGAAAGTTTTAAATCCCTTGTGGATTGAATTGTGTCCCCCAAATATATCTGTCAACTTGGTTGGGTCATGATTCCCAGTATTGTATGACTGTGTAATCTGATGTGATTTCCTTATGTGTTGTAAACTCTATCACTATGATGAGGTTATACTGATGAGGTCTACAAGATTGGGTAGTGTCTTAATCCAATCTCTGTTGAGATATAAAAGAGAGAAGCCAGCAGAGACACATGGGAACCTCATACCACCAAGAAAGCAGTGCCAGGAGCAGAGCACGTCCTTTGGACCTGAAGTTCCTGCACTGAGATGCTCCCAGACCAAGGAAGGCTGATGACACAGACCTTCCTCCAGAGCCGACAAAGAGGGCCTTTTCCTAGAGCTGATGCCCTAAATTTGGACTTGTAGCCTACTGGTCTGTGAAGAGAATAGATTTCTCTTTGTTAAAACCGTCCACTTCTGGTATTTCTCCTGGAGCAGCACCAGATGGCTAAGACGTCCCTCTTTCTGTTGTATTTCAATACAGCCATTTCAGGAACAGCTGCAGAAGATGCTCCCAAGATGAAGCTTTGTAAGGCAAGCTGTAGCCCAGACTGAACTTTCAGGGTTGAGTTATAAAGCTTTGACAACTGCAGTTAGTAATGGAGGAGCTGACAGACCCTTGACAATAGCCGCTTTGGCAGCTGCTATGATACTTGTTACTTCCCTTGCTTATGACATTAATGCGCCATCGCTGCTGAGCACTAGGCAAGGAGAAAGATTTTCTGAATAAAAATTCTTACCTGACAGTACTTTCAAAGGCACACCAACCCACCCAAGATATGTACACACACACACACACACACACACACACACGATTCTGAGTCATAGTGACCCTATAGGACAGAGTAGAACTGCCCCATAGGGTTTCCAGGGAGCATCTGGTGGTTTTGAACTGCCAACCTTTTGGTTAACAGCCGAATGCTTAAGCACTACACCACTGGGGCTCCATATATACATACATTTTAAAAAGACACATATAGATATTTGTGTGTGTGTGTGTGTGTGTGTGTGTGTGTGTGTATATGTCTTTTAAAAATGTAAACTTTATATATTGGCTTTTTAAGCACAGTGGTGTAAAGCTCAGGCGGGTGTAAATTCATACTTTTCATTTCCAAACAATGTTTTTGTGATGTAACCTAGGCTGGTCAATACACTGATCTGAAAGGAAAGCTTTTTATATAACCAAAGGACGGAAAAAATAGGATGAAGCACATGGTATTTACACTTTTTTTTTTTTTAAGTCAGCATGAACCATTCTAGTTATAATTAGGCCCTGCAATATACCCCACTTTCAAAGAGAGTGTAGTGTTTGATTTTTAGCCAGGAGCAGCACAACAATTATGTTATTGGTACTGGTTCTTTATTTTATTTTTTTTAAGAGCAAAGGAAGCTCATCCTCTGCTTTTCTGTGTCTTCCATTACGTTCTTTCAAAATATTGCTTTCAAGATTACAATATAGACAAAGAAAATGATTTTGAAGTAATTTTGCTCCCAGTAAAATGCAGAGTGGCTGACAGCAAAGGCCAAAGTCATTTGTATTCTATTCAGTATTTACAGTCAGATTTCATGGGTTTAACCAGATATGCTCCAATCAAGGACTTTATAAGAAATATAATTAAAATTTGCTCTTGATTCATATGAATGTAACTTTTTTTATCTTAAAAATCAGATAACTTGAAACTATATTCTGCAAAGGTGATTTTCCTATTCTCTTTCACATGTGACCTAAAGGTAGGTCGGCCATCTACTGCTGTATAATCTGTGCTAAAGATGTTACCTCTAGAGTTATGCACAATCCCATGTGGTGGCTCTGGCTAAAATATTTAACCTTGTTTAAAAAAATCAATGGTCAGTGCTTACCATTCTGTATATTGTAGTCATTAGACCCATAAAACATTTAAAGTTGTCCCCAACACACACTCATAAACCATAAGGGACAAGTAAAATAGCTAATCCCCCTACACATACACATGGATGTATATTAACTGTCTCTGTAGTTTCCTAAGTAGCTACTGTTAACGTACCCATGGGACCTGGAATGCCTGGTGGACCACGTTCTCCAGTAAGACCTCTGTCTCCTTTTTCACCTCGGGGTCCAGGAGGGCCTTTAAAAAAATGAACCGTAATTACTGATCATAGTTATAAAGCATAGATAAAACAGATTTGTCATTTTACCAAAAAGACAGTTATATATGGAAATCTAAAATCTTTTATTTGTTGTACAATAACACAGGATGGATTCGATTGAGCTTCCCAAATGCAGGAGTGCTCCGCTACAGAATAGTGCAATGGCCTATGCCTGTAACACACGCTAAGTGAATGTCACTCTATTGAGTTAGATATTGTGTGGGAAATATACAAGTAAAGATGTAATAACACATGTGTGATACTCTCAAGAGAAACAAGAATTCACACTCAGTAGACAACCAGAAACCATCTTGTTGGAAATGACTCTAAATTTCGATATTTCACACACAATTGGAGATAAGTGTGAGTGGCAATAGTTACAGAAGACTTGATTGAGAAAGCAGGATTTTAGGTGTACTTTGAACAACAAGTAGAGTGAGAAAAGAAAATTCTCAGGAAATAGGAGAGGGATAGGTGCAAAGGCAGGAAGGTGAAAATGAGTAGAAGTATACATTTAAATAAAATATTGAGTAGACAAGAAAAATATTAGCCCAAGAGATTAAAGGACCACATAAACCAGAGACTCCACCAGCCTGAGACCAGAACTAGATGGTGCCCGGCTACCACCAATGGCCGCCCTGACAGGAAACACAACAGAGAGTCCCGGATGGAGCGGGAGAAAAGTGTGGAGCAGAACTCAAATTCTAGTAAAAAGATCAGACTTAATGCTCTGACAGAGACTGGAAGAACCTCCGAAAATACGGCCTCTGGATGCTCTGTCAACCCAGAACTGAAATCATTCCCAAAGCCCACTCTTCAGAAAAAGATTAGACAGGACTATAAAACAAAAAATAGTACACGTCCAACAGGCACATGAGGAAATGCTCGTGATCACTAGCCATTAGAGAAATGCAAATTAAAACCACAATGAGATACCATCTCACCCCGGCATTACTGGCACGAATCAAAAACACTGGAAATAACAAATGTTGGAGGGGCTGCAGGGAGATCGGAACTCTTATGCACTGCTGGTGAGAATGCAAAATGATACAACCATTTTGGAAAATGGTATGGCGCTTCCTCAGAAAGCTAGAAATAGACATACCATTTGATCCAGCAATCCCACCCCTAGGAATATATCCTAGAGAAATAAGAGTCGTCACTCGAATAGACATATGCACACCTATGTTCATGGCAGCATTGTTCACAATAGCAAAACGATGGAGACAACCTAGATGCCCATCAACAGATGAATGGATAAACAAACTATGGTACATACACACAATGGAGTACTATGCAACGAGAAGAACAACAATCTGTGAAGCATCTCATAACATGGATGAAACTGGAGGACATTATCCCGAGTGAAATAAGTCAATCACAAAAGGACAAATATTGTATGAGACCTCTATTGTAAAAACCCATGAAAAAGTTCACACACAAAATGTAACAATCTTTGTTGGTTACCAGGGATGGGGGGGGGGTACTAAATAGGCAATAGATAAGTGGTATCTTGGGTGACAGGTGAGACAGTACACAATACAAGAGAAACTAGCACAACCTGTACAAGGAAAGGTCATGGAAGCCCCATAGACACATCCAAACTCCCTGAGGGACTGAATTGCTGGGCGGAGGGCTGTGGGGACCAAGGTCTCGGGGAACATCTAGCTCAATTGGCATGACAGTTTATAAAGACAGTGCTCTACATTCTACCTTGGTGAGTACTGCCTGGGGTCTTAAAAGCCTGTGAGAGGCCATCTAAGATACTCCACTGGTCTCATCCCTTTGGGAGCAAGGGCGAATGAGAACAGGATACAAGGAAAAGATCAGTCCAATGGACTAACTGTCCACAGCCACTAAGGCCTCCACAGGACTGAGTCCAGTACAGCTAGGTGGTGCCTGGCTACCACCACTGACTGCTCTGACCAGGATCACAACAGAGGGTTCTGGACAGAGCTGGAGAATGATGTAGAGAATAATCCTAACTCACAAAAAAAAAAAAAGACCAGATTTACTGGCCTAAAGGAGACTGGAGAAACCTCCAGAGTATGGACCCCAGACACCCTTTTAGCTCAGTGGTGAAGTTACCGTTCAGCCAGGTTCACCGTTCAGCCAGGGAGTGGACAGCCCCGTAAAATCAAATGAGACTAACAAGGTACAGGAGTCCAGTGACAAGGGCCAGAAGGCAGAAGGGGACAAGGAAGGTGGTGATAGGGAACCCAAGGTTGAGTAAGGATATTGCTAATGTGTTGTGAGATTGTTAACTGTTGTGAAAGGGCAACATTTGTAGTAACTGTTAAATGAGAAACTGTTTGGTTCTGTAAGCCTTCATCTTAAGTGAGAATAACCGCACAATTGGAAGAGCGTAGTCAATGTCACTGAACTGTGTATGTAGAAATTTTTGAAACGGTGTATCTTTGGCTATGTGTATTTTCACCAAAAAAAAAAAAAAAAAAAAGGTTCAGAATTTAGAGGGTTAATATGTTGTGGGGTTGTTAACCAATGTCATAAAACAACATGTGTACTACTGTTTCATGAGGAACTATTTGTTCTGTAAGCCTTCACCTAAAGTACAATAAAATATAAAAAATTTAAAAAAAAATAGTACACGTGAGGAGTGTGCTTCTTAGTTCAATCAGATATACTAGATCAAATGGGCAGCTCCTGTCTGGAGGTAGGATGAGGAGCAGGAAGGGACAGGGACTGGCTGAATGGACACAGGGGACCCGGGGTGAAAAGGGGAATGTGCTGTCACATTGCAGGGATTGCAACTAATGCCACAATGCAATGTGTGTATAAATTTTTGTCTGAGAAATTAACTTGAGCTGTAAACTTTCACCTAAAGCACAATAAAAAAAAAAAAAGAATGCTAAAGAGGCAATGTATATGTATATATATATATAGAGAGAGAGAGCAGACTGTCTAGATAGTATAGATATAATCCTGTTGCCATGGGGAGCCTATAGAACAGAGTAGAACTGCCCCATAGGGTTTCCAAGGAGCAGCTGGTGGATTCGAACTGCTGACCTTCTGGATAGCAGCCAAGCTCTCAACTACCGCACCACCAGGGCTCCGTATTATAGATATAGATAAGATTAAATGCAGAGACTGGGAACAATTTGTACTTCGTGGCCTCATAATTACCCAGGTGGCTCCTGAGTGCCAAGTTTGAACAACACTGATTTGCTCGCTTGACTTTCCTTGTGTCCAACAAAACAGGTATCTCATAATCACAATGATTGTGCTGAGCATGTCTTCAGAACTTAAAGGCAATCCTACCAGCATTTCTTCACAAGAAGTGCACAGAGCTAGCACTGTTCCTTCACCGAAGCAGAACACTTAGCAATTTTCTTTTCACCTCCAAAAGGGAAAAACAAACCTGAATGTGGTATATAATAATGAAATAGTGATGTTTGAAAGGAGGCATTTTCCTTTGCTGCGGTTTGGCCACGCACACCCAGCACAAAGATAACACAGAACTCTATGGAGCACCATTGGTAGAGGGCACCGGTTTAGAAATTTTCATCAGCTGGGAGGGAACCGTACCTGAGGAATTCTAACAGGGGCCATATAAATAAATGTTGTCTCATGAATAAGTATATATGTCCAACATATATGTTCTGTGTATTTGTTTCTTTTGAAGTCCTTGTTCCCTGTTTCTCTGCATTTATCTGACCCATCCCATTTTTCAAGGGATTTAGAATCTTCCTTCTGTAATTACTCAATTTCAAGAGATTATTGCTCTTCTGAGTGGTGCCTTGCTCCTTTCTCTTCATATAACACCTTGGACAGTAATGTTTTTCCCTTTTTCTTATTGTTACACTTTAAGTGAAAGTTTACAATTCAAGTTAGTCTGTCATACAAAAATTTATACATACATCGTTATGTGACCCTCGTTGCTTTCCCTGTACTGTGACAGCACACTCCTCCTTTCTACTTCTGATTTCCCGTGTCCATTCAACCAGCTCCTGACCCTCTCTCCCTTCTCATCTCACCTCCGGACAGAAGCTGCCCATTTAGTCTCATGAATCTACTTGAGCTAAGAAGCACACTCTTCCTGAGTATCATTTTATGTCCCATAGTCCAGTCTAATCTTTGTCTGAAGAGTTGGCCTCGGGAATAGTTTCAGTTCTGGGTTGACAGAGTGGACAGTAATATTTTATTGTATTTTTATTATGAAAGCTACTCTATTTAATATAGGAAACATAAAAGCCTAAAGAAAGTATGAAAAAAATATAATTCATAATTCTATCATATTTCTTTCCAGTATCTTTTGTTGTCAATTTTTTCAAGTAAGTATCATGCAAGCTTCATACCACTGGGCATTAAAGTGGTTAAGTAGCATCCTGAGCTATTGCTCATTGTTGGGAGACATGTATGGAAGTGGTTCGCAAGCATTGTCTTGGATCTACACCAATGGAAACCTGTTTGCGTCTCCCACTCTGTGCAGACTGTAGTTCTTTCTGACAAAGAGGATTTAGCTTCCACAATCATGAGCACAGCTGCCAATCATTCATCTTTATAGAGGCCGAGGAGGGCAGAAGCAGCAGCTCAATTAGTAGCGTGAATTTGGTTGAGCAAACTGCAGGGAAGCAGATCCATAGCGCTCAAAGATAGCACGAGGAAAACAGCGCCTAAGAAAGGACTTTGACTCGGGAATTAGAGCTCTAACACAAGACACAGATATTTCAGGAAACACGACAATGTCTGAGGTAAGAAACAAGGGATGCTCAGACCGGCCCTAGTCCCTTAGCCTCTGAGGTTAAGAGTTACCACCATTATTTTATAAGTGAGAAATACAATTATCTCAGAATTACTATCCTTTCAATTATTTTGCATGTAGCGAACTACATGAACCGCATAAAGCTCTCATTTTGGAGCATTTGTTCAATTGCTCACAACAAATACATCTGTGCTATTTTATGAAATTCTGACTTGATTCCTGTTTGTATTTTTGTATAAAACACTGATTGATACCTGGTATCTTATGCCTAGAGTAAGAAAACCAGGTAAGGATTGTCCTTAAATAGTTCTAACTAAGTGTGTTGGATGTTGTATTTTTATTGTTATCTTAATCTTCATGTGACACCTATTCTATTATAAATTTCATTTTTACACGTTGTTATAGCTCTTCCACTGCCTAGAACAAACTGTGGGAAGGTTATCAATAAATGTTTTTAGTGTCTTTTGGATTTACTTTCTTGTAATGGAAGTAAAGAAATCGCACACCATTTTACTCTTAGCTTCCTTTTAGAAATGCTGAGAACATTACCAACATGATATTGTAGTGCTACCTTCCCACACTGGTCTCTGCTCCATCCCGGCCATAGCTCACATCTTTATCTTTCCACTGTTGGTCTGTTGTTAGAGTTTTTTTATCTGGTCTGCCTGTGTTTTGCCTGTTCTACCCTCACATATCCTCCAGTGTCAGTTTTCTTTAACAAGAATCCTTTTTATAATGTCTACATCAACAGTAAAGAAATGTAGTAATCTATACTCTGCCATAGTATAGAAAAGAACATGCAGCACTTAAAGGAGACTTGGAGTCCATTGCAGCCATTTTCTTTGGCCTTGGTTACTATTTAGACTGTTCAAAATTCTGTTCCATAATCACATCATAAATGCCTCTGATTTATGATTTCAACAAAGAAATTCCATTTAGTCCTTCAGACTCTAATTACAATTACATGAGAAACGTACCAGAAAATTTTTTTATTCCTTTTATTTCCATGATCAATTTAGCAGCTGTTTATATAAAGAGGACATGTGAAGTCATGTTATTGATCTTAACCACCAACATATGATAGAGCACTTGTTAGTTTATACAGAAGCCAGCCAGAAACTAGGGAAGGGGGCTATCAGACAAAGCATTTTAAGTACCTCGCATATTTTAGGAAGAAAATTGAGACATACTAAGCCACATTAGACATTTTTAAGATAAATTTGTACAGCAAAATTTCAAGGATAACCATCAAGAACATAGAAATAGACTCTAAACGTTTTCAAAACCAGTGGAGAGAAGAATGGAATAGAAGACAAAAATCTCTATCCAAAAGTAGGCAAGAAAGAATAGCAAAAGAAGCACAGAACAAACTGGAAAAAAATAAAGCACAAAGTAATATGTTAGAAATAAACACAACTGGAAAGGATTGTCAGATTGTATCTAAAAAATTAAAAATCAAGATAAACGTTCTTTACAAGAGACAAAGCTGAAATAAAAGATGCAAAGATGTTGAGAGTAAAAGAAAAATATTTATAATGTAAATACTTAAAGGTTACTATAAAAAGATTCAATTCACTTTGTTCTACTAATAGTAACTGAAGAAGAAATGATATATCTACCATTATCTTGGAAAATTCAGAATACCTTTCTAATTAATAATACAATTAGGTAAGAAGTAATGAAGAACCTGGAAATTGAGAAACAGAGTTAACAAACTTGATTTATGGAGGAGCCCTGGTGGTACAGTGGTTAAGCGTTTGGCTGCTAACCAAAAGCTTGGCAGTTTGAATCCACCAGCTACTCCTGGAAACCCTATGAGGCGGTTCTACTCTGTCCTATAGGGTTGCTATGAGTTGAAATCGACTTGTTGGCAATGGGTTAGGTTTTTTTTTTTTTTTTTTTTTAGAGAACTTTGCACCCCACAGGGAACTCATATTCGTCTTCAGGGCATATGGTATGTTTTCAACAATGAACTAGTCATTAGTTCTTACGAGATATTTCCATTGTTTATCTCCTTCTATTTAAAGTATACCAGCTACTGGTTATGTTACCAAGTCCTGATCTTAAGATTCCTTCCTCTGGGTATGTGTAAAAAATGTATTCTAACAAACTATTTATTTTAAACCATAGGATACTGAATTCCAAATTTCTGCATATGTACATTGTAACGTATCATTTTCTGGAAGAATAAGAAGATATTTTACCTTGAATTAAAGTAATATTTCTCAATGTCTGAGAATGCTCCCAATCTTTCAGTCTGAGGTCATTCGTGATGTTATTCAATAGTTTCACTTCTCCTTTTATTTCCTGTTCCAGATGCACTTGTTCTTCTTTCATAGACATGATTTCTGCTGATGCATTGTACACATGCTCCTCTAATTTTCTGATTTCCTAAAAAACGTAAGCCACCAACCACAATTTTTGTTACACACATAATTATCAAATGTATAAGTTCAAAAAACCCCTGGAAATTCAAGTTTTAAAAAATAGGTAACACTACAGAAATAGCATGGAATAAGAATACAGAAATTAGAGAACTTCAAAATGTAATTGTTTAGTTCTGATACATTTCCTTTTTTTGACTAAATGAATGTATACACTCTGCCCAAAATTAGTTGAACACGTCTAAGTTATGCTTCTATTCTCTAATACAAATATCAAAAAACTAAAAAAATTAAATTAAACTAAAAACTTGCCAAATGGTTTGCAATTTATCTTGAAGTGAAATTTCTTCATGTGGTTACTTAGAGGGGCAACATATTCCTATCCTGTGAATATAATTTATTTATGAATTAAACTGTTTTATAATAATAACAAGACTTTCCCATCATGATTCTCAGTAGTACTAAACAGTAAGAATAACGTAGTTTTCATGTATATACATATTTTGTGCATATTTATATGCATGCACGTATATACATTTATTGAGTGGTAATAAGAGCAAAGAGAATACTATATTCTGGACTATGGTTTTATATTTTACTCAATAATAATATTTAGGATATTTTAGTATTATTAGAGACTGCCTTATTTTCAATAACTTAATGGTATGATATTAATTTTTCATAGTTTGAGATTTCTATTGATAAGAGTTTTGAGCTGTGCATTTTTTAATAAACAATTTTAAACAATGCTTCAATGAACACAATTCCATACATTTTTACATATTTGTACAAGTGCTTCTATAGGACGGCTTCCTGGAAGTGGATTTGATCAAAAGGGCTAAACGTTAAAATTTTTGTTCAGTATTGCCACATTGTCCTCCAAATATATGCAACTAATTTTTTTATCTTACTAAGTGCTTAAGGAGTGACTGACTATTCACTCCAATACAAGGCACCATCATTCTAAGTTTACAGCATAATAGTAGATCTATCATAAATCATTGCTATTTACTCTCCTTTTCAAATTGTAATGACCTTAAGCATTCAGTCATAATTTTTTAGCAACTTATATTTTTCTTTATTACTTTTTCTCTTAGGTCCTTCACTTGACTTTCTCTTGGGGGTGTTGGGCTTTCTTTTTCAGATATACCAAACCTTCTAATTTCTTCTGGCTATGTTTTCTGCCTCTTTGTTCTACTTTTAGCCCATCCTCGATCTTCATGGTATGCTTTATTCTTTCATAATTATTTCTATGTTTAACTGTGGATGGATTCTTATTTCCCATTCAAAAACCAGTGATGTTTGTTCCTTAATCCAGGTGTGAAGAGAAAATTACACATTCCTGGACAGAACAAGACAAGTTGAGGTGAGAGGATGAAGGCAGCTCTGTTGTCAAACCTTTGGAAAGACATGAAAGTAAGTCCAGATTGGCCTCATTTGTTTCCACCGCTCTAACTCTACCTTTCTCACCCCCAGCTTTGCTCTAGAATAGGATAGCTCCACATCCATCTCCTCTTTCCACGATCCTTTGGTGTTTTCTGTACGATATGGTCATACAAAATTAAAATACCTTAAGTCTGTTATATCCAATGGGGTGGAGGGGAATCCCCCTTCTGCCAAGCGTCCTGGAGAAGGTACTGGGTAAATTCATTTGACACTTTTTAGTAAGGTTAGCAGAGGAGTAAACAGGATGATGTTGAAATATGGTTTGCAACTTTTACTTTCCTGAACTGCCTGAAGAGACAGGATCTGCTGAATGTATTCAATCCCAGCATGCGACCTTCCAATACAAAACACCTTACCTCTTGTTGTTTAAATGTATTCTCTTGAACTTTGCCATTCAGCGTTTCTGTCCTGAGCAGTAAATCAAGCAATGTGGTATTCAGGCTCATTAAGGACTTGGAGATTTCCTCTATTGCATTTCCATGTCCATGCACTGAGGAAACTAAGGTACTTAGCTGGAAAAGAACATCATTAAACCTCTGATCAGTTGTCACACTGAAATTCTGGAAATGCTCTGAGTCTATAAGGTTGGTTTCCATATCTGCAATATAGTGGATCCTCTTCTCCATGATGCTCATGCGTTCCATAACAATTTCTCGAAATCTTGTTTCATCTTTGCTGTCATTTTCTTTTCCTGTGAGACTTGTAGATATACCATTTGTATTAATTGAACCAGCTGTGCAATTTTTCATGTCCCACTTCAGGAGTTGAGCTGCATATTTAATTAAAAATAAACAGAGTTATGGTCTGTATTCTCACATGTACACACCATTTACTTCCATATCATTCCTTTCCATTCCGTATCATTCCATTCCATTCCCCCATTCCAAAATTTCGAATGCTATCCTAAATGACGTATTCATATTAAATATACATTGTGTGACCCACACTAGGCATATTACCTAGAGAGAAACAAATAACCTCCCTTTCTTACTTTACATTAGAATTTCTTCCAGGATTAAATTATTGTTATTATTTTTCTGAATTGCTGCTTACATGAATCTTTTGGAACATTGCATCTGACTTAGCTAGTTAGAGAAAATTCTGCAGATTATGGAGAACATTGTAGCTTATCTCATAGGACAGTTGTTAGAATAAATGAGATAGTGCTTAACAGTCTCTGAAGTAAACATGTCAAGTATGTGAACTATTCTGAAGAGAAATGATAATAATGGCAAAAACAATATGGAGGAAAAGTAGAAGCTGTGTTATCCACTGTATGGATGAAACGTTTGCTCGGCTCCCTTATCTTATAGCTGAAGCTGGCAGGCCTAATTCTAGTTGGTGGGGAAAGAAATTGGGTAATAAATTTTTTTCACTTAAAAATATATTTTTTCTAAAATTTCCTTGCTTGCTATAAAATGCATATCAATCGCAGAAAATTTTAGAAAAGATGGATTATATAAAAAAAATGAACCATTAATCTCATCATCTTGAGGTAAGCACTATTAACATTTTGGCTCTTTGTTGCCACTATCATATTGTTCTTATAAAAACAAGATTATATTTTATATACGATTTGGAAGCTACTTTTTATTTAATCCTATATAATAAATATGTTTCATATCACTTAATGTTGTTCTGTAAAAATGCATTGCATTCTATGTATGATCAACCAGAATTTACCAACATTTAGTGTGCTTCTGTTTTCACTAATATATGCAATGCTTTGATGAATAATCTTGTAGCTAATTATTTTCTGAAGAGAAAAAATTATTAAATGGAATTTTGGGGACATACTGAGCTGCTGATACATATTTCCAAATGGGCGTATGTTCTCCAAATAAGCTAATGATCCTCCTGAAAGGATCTAGAGGAATACATAACAGTTTCAAAAAGATGAAAAGCATAAACATTAACCTCTCAGATAAAGATAATTCATGATTATGCACAATGAAGAAAACGTTAAACATTATTTTATCACTAATCAGTGATTGTTAAGACTTTGTTGGTTTTCCATATTTCTATATACCTCAAAACATATCCATTGCAGTCGAGTCAATTCCAAATCATAGCGCCCCTATAGGACAGAGTAGAACTGCCCCATAGGGTTTCCAAGGAGCAGCTGGTGGATTTAAACTGCCAACCTTTTGGGTAGTAGCCATAACTCTTCACCACTGTGCCCCCAGGGCTCCATATTTCTATATACCTCCCTGTATTTGTACTTTTCGTCTACATCTGTATCTATATCATATTCATATTAGGTTGAACACATGAGATTTCCATATTTGACCATTATTATAAAAAGAATTTCGTTCTGTTGGACATACAGTTGCTATGAGTTGGAACTGACTTGACGGCACCTAACATAAAAAGAGTAACTTCATGTGGTTTAAAATAATCTGTGTATACAGCTATGCCTCAATCTATTGGTTTTCTTAATAAAAATGAGATAGAATAGTACCAGCTTTATAGGTTTTTGAGGATTATTTGAGATAACACATTTAAATCAGTTAGTTCCAACCCTAGCTTAAGGTACCTGTTACATAAATGAGACCTTGGTGTTTAGGCAGGATCAAGCTGCCTGGTTTTGGAGTCTAGCTCTGCCTCCTCCATCACTGACTGGGTCCCTCTGAGCAAGTTACCTGTCGTCTCTTAGCTTAGGTTTCCTCCCAGTACTAAAAGTAACGGTGCAGCTGAGGACCGAATGAGATCAGGCATGTACATCACATAAGCATAACCCTGACTGGCACTCATTAGAATTCTGAAGTGCTTTACATATGCAAGGAAGGGAGCCCAGGTGGCACAGTGGTTAAGGACTCAGCTGCTAACTGAAAGTCAGCTGTTTAATCCCAGCAGCTGCTCCGCAGGAGAAAGATGTGGCGGTCTGCTCCTATGAAGATTACAGCCTTGAAAACCCTGTGGGCAGCTCTCCTTTGTCCTACAGTGTTACTGTGAACCAGAATCCACTGGAATGCGGCAAGTTTGGTGGTTTTTGTCTTTTTGAAAGAAACAGAGCCAGTCACCAGCGTATTGACTCCAACACATGGTGATCCCACGTGTGTCAGAGTAGAACTGTGTTCCACAGGGTTTTCAATGGCTGAGTTTTTGGAAGTTCATCACCACATCTTTCTTCCAAGTCACCTGTGGGTAGACTCGAACTTCCAACCTTTTGGATAGCAGTTGAGCATATGAACAGTTTGCACCACCAAGGGATTCTTATACATATAAGACATTCTCTTAATTATGGAGTCTGCTGTATTCACTACCTTTTCTTAAAGAAGCTGATGACTGTTGCTATTATTACAAGAATTTAAGTATTGTATTATATATGCAATTAAATCCTAATAAAAGAGCATATTCTATCACATTTTTCCAAGTTTCCTTCTTTTTTAAAGTTAGTTTATTTGTGTTAATAAAATATATGTAGTAATATTTGGAATGACCCACAATATTAATATCTACATATTAAGTGTGCATTATTTTAGACTTCCAAATTATTGATCAATTGTAAGGATGCCCCAGGACCGGGAGTGTTTCCTTCTGTTGTACATAGGGTTGCTATGAGTCAGAATTGACACAACGGCACTTATCAACACCAGCAGTTCATTGATAAGGAGCCCTGGTGCCACAGTAATTAAGTGCACCAAAAGGTTTAAACCCACCAGCCTTTTAGGTAGCAGTTAAGAACACAGGCTCTGGGATCAACTCATCTGGGTTAGTAGTTTTGGCCCGGTCCTTTAAAAGCTGTGACCTTGGCCAAGTTACTTTATCTTCCTATGCTTCTAGTTCACCAGCTGTATAAATTGGATATCAATAGTTAGTGTTTGAACAGTTAAATGAGCTAATAGATGTTAAGTGCTTAGAAGCTTCCTGTCACATAAGCTTTAGCTTTTATTGTTATTAATATTTTGGATTGAAATTCGTGACTTAAGCATCTATAAGCCCAATATTGACAACAATGAAAAATTAATATTGTGTAATATCAAAAATATTCTGGGCTTGGGTGTTCCCATGCATACTAGTTCTGTGCTTTGATTTACTAGTCGTATTACTCTAACTGCCCACTCATATAATTTTACTTTCAGTGGTAGAAAAAATTCTATGTCATATGGGTACAGCAAATATTTTTCACAGTATGGAATTGGAGGACTTGATTTGATGGAAGGTCATGTGACCAAGAGTCTTTATTTAACATCAAGTTCAACATGAGTTGATGGAAAGGATACATTTTGCTTATAGGTTTAAAAACACAACGTTGCTCGTTTCCTCGGACCTTAAGTGAAAACTAATTTAATCAGTAGTTTCTTTAAAACTGCTTAACTCTGTATCATAAATCTAGGTAAAAAATATCAAGAGATCATATTTTCACATATTCATTTCTTTCATTAACATTGGAGACATAGATTTTGTAACTTTTCTATTTCAAAGTGACCAACTTTGAGGGCTTGTGAAAAAAAGTACAGAGAGGGTTATTTTGATTCTATAGATCATATTTACTCTTTCATGTAGGCAATATCTTCTCCTAGCAAAAATTTATATTGCTTGGAGCTACAGAATCCTCAGTATTTCACTAACAATTTATAAACATTAATCATAGATTATATCTTCCTGACACGTGACATTATTATGTTGTAGTGTGAAAGGCATCAAGCAGCTTCTTTAAGAAAAGATAACACATGGAGTATACTTTATAATTAAGATAATACATTTCAATGTACAAGGGACTTTAAATTTGAATAGAGCTTTTATGTGCATTTTAGTTTACCCATCAACTCAGATTTGGCAAAACAATAATTTCTATCATTTTAACGATACATTTGTAAATTTTTTTGATCTCATGTAGAGAGATATATTACATTTTAGTTACTTTTTGAAAAATATTCTGATATACAACTTATTAAGATGTAAACCCACATTCAGTTGCTTATCATTCATGCGTAAAACACAGAGTGGGTTTTGCTTTTCGGGTCAATCTGGGTGATTTAATGTGAACTTAAAAGATTCCAAAATTTTTAGCTTCTTCTCAGTCTTAAAAGGTACCTATCGGAGCCCTGGTGGCGCAGTGGTTAAGAGCTATGGCTGCTAACCAAAAGGTCATCAGTTTGAATCCACCAGCCGCTCCTCTGAAACCCTATGGGGTAGTTCTACTCTGTTCTATAGGGTTACTATGAGTTGGAATCAACTCAACAGCAATGGATTTGATTTTTTGGGTTTTTTTTTTGTAGTTTTAGGAAACAAAACCACTTCAGACCAATCATTGTCAACCTGAGAACAAATGTGTTGACTTAGTAGTGTTTTCTAATAGCCCAGGGATTGTAAACGTGGTTAGAACCCTAAATTCTTTGCAGCCTTCTCTCTGCATTCTGCGCGGGGCTATCAGAAGTTGCGCTGTCTGGGGTTGGCTCTGAAATTGACCCAACTGGCTTAGAGCTAATGATCCTCTACAACAAAAATTTTTCTGGTATGCGTTTTAAACTTCAGGCAGCGTATAGATAAATAACATACAGATAGCTTCAGCTCATCAGGAAGTTAAACTGTTTCATGCCAGACACATTGGGTTTTTTTGTTTTGTTTTGTTTTGTTTTACTTAGGTGACTGTAGTTTCGTTGGTTGGTTGGTTGGCTGAGGTATTTTTGTTTTTGTTTATTTTAATGGCCAAAATAGGCATTAATTTTTACCCGTTAAAAAAAACTTTTCCTAGCTAAAATTATGGCAACTCTGTGCTTGGTGGTTGTTTTTTAATTGGCTGACTACACTGTGGTATGAAAACTCAATTATCCTGGGAGACAGTAGAGCAGAGTGTAGGAGTCAGAATTCACGGGTGGGAGGCCGAGTTCTGCCCTCTGCGGTCTGTTTCCTCATGTGACTAGTGAGGAAAATTACAGTCTCTGCTCAGAGGGTAATTGTAAGAGTGTATTAAGATAATCTGTGAGAAGCTTACAGCCCAGCGACAGGAACAGTGTGAATGCTCAAAAATGCTCGTTACTGTTTCAGTATTTCCCATTGTTGCCTTCATTATCATTTCTCTCTTAGCAGAATTTTGGCTCTGTCTTAAAATATTCTTTAAAACCTCCCCTTAGCAAAGGAGCTTAGGCCTTCTACTGAGGAGCATTTTAGTGTTAGATCCATTAGGATGCACATGAACATTTATCTTACTCCCAGCCTATCTCGTTAGAGCAAATGGCTGACACTTTACCAGTCATAGAGAAGAGGAGAGCTACCCACCAAAAATCCACTGCCGTCCAGTCGATTCAGACTCACAGTGACCCTATAGGACAGGACAGAGTAGAATTGCCCCATAGGGTTTCCAAGGCTGTAAATCCTTATGGAAGCAGACTGTCATATCTTACTCCTGTGGAACAGCTGGTGGGTTCAAACTGCTAACCTTTCAATTAGCAGTGGAGCACTTTAACCACTGTGCCACCAACCTACCCCTGAAGAAACCCTCAAATTTACCCCCACTTCAAGCCAGACTCTCCAAAGAGCCATATCTGAAGGACGTCAAGCTGAGCCCAAGTAAAAGGTTCTTTTTACTTTTTTCTCCCAGAGGATGTTCATTAGATTATTTTGAAAGCTATTTTAAATAATAATCCTATGAAACATGTGGCCATATAAACTGTAAGGACATTGCTGAGGTGTAGGTCATTAGTTTATAAGGCCTCTTCTTCTCGAAGACTCACAGGAATAGTTGTCTCTGCTCTCACTACTAGAAAAGCTTCTCATGAAAAAACTGGCTTTTTATATTATAGGAATTGTTAATGTAAATGATCAGGTTTATGTCTTCAGCTAGCACTAGAATACTTATCATCAAATCTGTGACCCACTGCTAGAAGTATATAGGACTTTAGGGGATAATTCTTTTTTTAATGGTCTGGTTCATTACATTTTACCTTTACATATCTATATTTTTATCTTACTCTTCTTACTTAATTAAATTTTAAATCTCTAATTATATTGTTACTACCAAGCCTCTTGGAACAAAATAGGAGCCAAACTAAAAACAGGTTCTCATTTATCCCTAGGAAGCAGAGGGAAAGTCACAGGAAAATCCAATACAGTTGTCACTACTGATGTTTGATTATCCATTCACAAAACATTCATGAGAAGTTTACTATTCTTCACAAATCGTACTTGTCTCATTTTTGGCATCATTTGATAAATTTCAACCTCGATACTAACACATGGAAACATAAATTTTATTCTATGTGTTTCATCCACCACTAGTCTGTCAGTTTGTCCTACTGTGGTGGCTTGCATGTTGCTGTGATGCTGGAAGCTAAGCCACCAGTATTTCAAATACCAGCAGGGTCACCCATGATGAACAGGTTTCAGTGGAGCTTCCAGACTCAGACAGACTAGGAGGAAGGACCTGGTGATCTACTTCTAAAAAAAAAAAAAAATTAGCCCGTGGAACCGTTATGAATAGAAGTGGAACATTGTCTGATATAGTGCTGGAAGATGAGCCCCTCAGGTTGGAAGGCATTCCACTCAAAATAGGACTGGGGAAGAGCTTCCTCCTCAAAGTAGAGTAGAATTTAATGATATGAATGGAGTAAAGCTTTCAGGACCTTCATTTGCTGAAGTGGTATGACTCAAAATGAGAAGAAAGAGCTACAAACATCCAGTAATAATTGGAACGTGGAATATACAAACTATGAATCTAGGAAAATTAGAAGTTGTCAAAAATGAAACGGAACACATAAACGTCGACATCCTAGGCATTAGCGAGAATGGACTAGTACTGACCATTTTGAATCAGACAAACATATGGTCTACTATGCCAGGAATGACAGCTTGAAGAGAAACAGTGTCACATTCATTGCCAAAAAGAACATTTCAAAATCTACTCTGAAGCGCACCTCTGTCAGTGATAGGATAATATATATATGCCTATAAGGAAGACCAGTTAATACAACTATTATTCAAATTTATGCACCAACCACTAAGGCCAAAGATGAAGAAACTGAAGATTTTTACCAACTTATGCAGTCTGAAATTGATCAAACATGTAATCAACATGCATTGATAAAGTACTGGTGATTGGAATGTGAAAGCTGGAAACAAAGAAGAAGGATCTATAGTTAGGAAATACGGTCTTGATGATAGAAATGACACCGGAGATCACAGTATAGAATTTTGCAAGACCACTGACCTATTCATTGGAAATACTTTCCTTCAACAAACAGTGACTGTATACATAGACCTTGCCGATGGAATAAGCAGGAATCAAGTTGACTACATCTGTGGAAAGAGACTATGGAAAAGCTCAGTATCATCAGTCAGAACAAGGCTAGGGGCCAGCAGCAGAACAGACCATCATTTGCTCAAATCAAGTTCAAGTTGAAGCTGAAGAAAATTAAAATAAATCCACAAGAGCCAAAGTACAACGTTGAGTATATCTCATCTGAATTTAGAGACTGTCTCAAGAATAGATATGATGCATTGAACACTAATGACCGAAGACCAGATGATTTGTGGGATGACATCAAGGACAACATATATGAGAAAAGCAAATGGTCATTAAAAAGACAGGAAAGAAAAAAAGGCCAAAATGGATGTCAGAAGAGACCCTGAAACTTGCTCTTGAGCATCGAGTAGCTGAAGTGAATGGAAGCAATGATGAAGTAAAAGCGCTGAACGGAAGATTTCAAAGGGCAGCTTGAGAAGACAAAGTAAAGCATTGTAATGACATGTGCAAAGACCTGGAGATAGAAAACCAAAAGGGAGAACATGCTCACATTTCTCAAGCTAAAAGAACTGGAGAAAAAATTCAAGCTACAAGTTGCAATATTGAAGGATTCTATGGGCAAGATATTGAACAACATAGGAAGCATCAAAAAAAGATGGAAGGAATACACAGAGCCATTGTACCAAAAAGAATTGGTCAACGTTCAACCATTTCAGGAGGTAGTGTATGATCAAGAACCAATGGTATTGAAAGAAGTCCAAGCTGTACTGAAGGCATTGGTGAAAAACAAGACTCCAAGAATTGACAGAATACCAATTGAGATGTCTCAACAAATGGATGCAGCATAGGAAGTGCTCACTCGTCTATGCCAAGAAATTTGGAAGACAGCTACCTGGCCAGCTGACTGGAAGAAATCCAAATACTTGCCCATTCCAAAGAAAGGTGATCCAACAGAATGTGGAAATTGTTGAACGATACGATTAACATCATACGCAAGTAAAATTTTGCTGAAAATAATTCAAAAAATGGTTGAAGCAGTACATCTATAGGGAACTGCCAGAAATTCAAGCCAGATTCAGAAGAGGACATGGAACCAGGGATATCATTACTGATGTCAGATGGATCTTGGCTGAAAGCAGAAAATACCAGAAAGATGTTTACCTGTGTTTTATTGGCTATGAAAAAACATTCAACAGTGTAGATCACAACAAATTATGGATAACATTGCAAAGAATGGGAATTCCAAAACACCTAATTGTGCTCATGAGGAACCTGTACATAGACTAAGACACAGTTGTTCAGGCAGAACAAGGGGATACTGTGTGGTTTAAAGTCAGGAAAGATGTGCATCAAGGTTGTATCCTTTCACCACATTCATTCAATCTGTATGCTGAGCAAACAATCTGAGAAGCTGGACTATATGAAGAAGAAGGCAACATCAGGATTGGAGGAAGACTCATTAACAACCTGCAGTATGCTTGCTGAAAGTGAAGAGAACTTGAAGCACTTACTGATGAAGGTCAAAGACTGCAGCTTTCTGTATGGATTGCACCTCGACATAAAGAAAACAAAAATCCTCACAACTGGACCAATAAGCAACATCATTATAAATGGAGAAAAGATTGCAGTTGTGAAGGATTTTCATTTTACCTGGATCCACAATCAAGGCCCATGGAAGCAGCAGTCAAGAAATCAAAAGATGCATTGCACTGGGCAAATGTGCTGCAAAAGACCTCTTTAAAGTGTTAAAAAGCAAAGATGTCACTTTGAGGACTAAGATGCGCCTGACCCAAGCCATGGTGTTTTCAGTTACCTCATATGCATGTGAAAGCTGGACAATGAATAAGGAAGACAGAAGAGAGTTAATGCCTTTGAATTATGGTGTTGGTGAAGAATATTGACTATACCATGGACTGCCAGAAGAATGAACAGGCCTGTCTTGGAAGAAGCACAGCCAGAATGCTCTTTAGAAGCGGGGATGGTGAGACTTGCGTACTTTGGACATTTTATCAGGAGGGATCAGTCCCTGGAGAAGGATATCATGCTTGGTAAAGTAGAGAGTCAGCAAAAAAGAGGACCCTCAACAAGATGGATTTACACAGTGGCTGCAACAATGGGCTCAAATATGGCAACAATTGTGAGGAGGACACAGGACCAGCCAGTGTTGTACAAGGGTCGCTATGAGTCAGAACCGACTCAACGGCACCTCACAACAACAACAATGACAAAGGCTATGATTCATGGTGAGGATGTATAGACTCAAATGCTAAAATTTTAATAATCAATAGCAATCACCTCAATAATTTAAAATCACTAAAATGGAAGAATTTTTTTGTGTTTTTTTCAGTAACAATAATATGTATACTATTCTGTATATTTCAGGGAAAGATTAAATTTCGAACTGGCAAAGATATTTTAAATTATAATGTAAGCATTTATTGTCAATGCCTATTATGCAAAAAGTTTTCTTTTCCAGTTCCATCTCAATAGCTTTGTAGTAGGATAATTTTTAAGATTTATATAAAATAGGAAAAAAAAAAATCTAACAGATACCAAAAATGAGGAAATATTTAAGGATTAATTTCCTTTTAGATATTTGTACTTTATTTATTTTACTTCTGAAAACAACTAAATCTTAACTATATATTAAATCTTTCCCCTTGGTTGACATTTTCGCACGTTAATAGAGATAGAAACATGTCCACTCACCCATCCACACACCCACACGTTTTCTTTCATGCTGCTAGACCCAGAAAAAAAAAAAATGACAGATTTTAGAGTATTTTACTTTTAAAAAAATCTACCCTTTCCACTTAAGTTTTCAGAATCCTTTCCACTTAAGTTTTCAGAATCTATTTTTTCATTTAATAAATTTGAGGAACACTTTGTAATATGAAGTTTTCCTTATGAATCTACCATATGCAAAAGACAGTTATTTCTTTGCTTCTGCAATAAATAATCACAGGTTAGTTGCTGAGTTGCAGAACTCTAGAATACAGTACCTGCCACTATTCCGATGACTGGTATGAGAAGTGCAAACACAAGGAGATAAAGAACAATCAACGCAGCTTTGAAAGACTTCAGTTTCTCTTGAAGAGTAGGGCCATTTTTAGGATCTAAAAAAACAAAAGCATAAGCCACTGTTAGAAAGCATTGGCTATTGTATGTTCTGGGTTAAAATAAAAATTTTTATGTAACTTAATACAACCATGAATTTTTCAAACATTTCCACTTTGACTAAACTTTGGAATGGATCCCTGAAGCCCATTCTCTGGGTATTTCAAGATACATTCATAACAATAACCTTTTAGCATTATGCACTTATGTGGAACAGTAGTTCATGTAATGGGATGTTAAATGTGGTAGAGATAAATCAATAGAGACTGGAAACTTAATAGACGAGATGACCTTTCTCTGACTAAGTGAATAAAACATCTATTCCAAAATTCTTTCATATGACTTTTGTTTTAATTGTTCAATTTAAAAAAAAAAGGAGTGCAATTTGATTTCAGGTTGCAAACTCCTAAATAAATTTTAGACATTGTTCAATAATATTCTAGGTGGGATTAAATGGAAAGAAGAGAAAAAAAAGAAAAAAGAATAGGAGAGAAAAGAAAACAAATAAAAAGGTAGAAAACAAAGGAAAAGCACCCACAACAGGAGCAAGAAGGCGTATCTCATCTACCAGGTCAACTAAGCCTGAGAGCTAGGAGTCATCTCCTCCGTTGTCTCCAACTTAAATTCAGGAGTGCTATGAATTCTACCTTTTAAATGGAAATCAAAGGTTTCTGTTGCCTTTTCTTTGTCCCCAGTGCCACTGTCCTGCCTTCTCCACCTCTGTTATCTCTGCCTATAACAGCTTTTACTATTCTTGTTCTTGCTTCTGACGCACTGGTGTCACACCCTCCCCTCCATCCCTCACTGACACAAAGGTCCACCTTGCCCTGGGGTTGTGACCTATATCTCAGGTTAACTATGTAAGGACTCACTGTCTTTGCTATATGCTGCTTCCTCTTACTGAAACATCCCTGTAACTCCCTTCTCCTCATCCATTACCTTGATGAACCCTATTCATCCTTCAAGACTTCATGGAATTAAAAACTCCTCTGTCCTGCCTCCTTAAACAAGCCTGTCCAGTTACAGCTGAATAGTGCTTCTATTGAT
Organism: Dugong dugon; assembly: GCA_030035585.1. Lineage (NCBI taxonomy): Eukaryota > Metazoa > Chordata > Mammalia > Sirenia > Dugongidae > Dugong > Dugong dugon. The sequence continues at coordinate 76,533,221 of CM057476.1, forward strand.
TTCCTGTTGTAACCTGTACAAACATGTGTTTCAGTAACTACCGCCTACAGTTTTCCAATATTAGTGCATGATAGTAGGACCACAGTCATCTCTAGGACTGGTGTTGAGGCTTGGAAATCAGAAATGTCAATCTACTGTGAACCAATTTAATCTAATGCAATTATTCCTTACTTAATGGTTTAAGCTGATTTTCTATTCTGTCTCAACAGAGGAGTAAACCTATTGATCAGATAACTATTATTTTAATATCCATACACATTTAATATAAGTCTCAAGACTATAATTTTACATATTGTCCACAACTCTTAAGAACAGCCTCCATGGGCACCCTGCACCCCCTCTACTTACTCTGAGCAATCAGTGCCGTCATTGAGCGAGCATCAAATTTCACAGATTCTGAGCGATTTACAGCTTCCTCCTGCTCATCGGTAAGTCTGTCCCACTGCTCCATACTTCTATCAAGCAAATGGAAAAATATATGCTTAGGACTTTTTGGTTTTATATATACCATTGCCGTCCAGTCGATTCCGACTCATAGTGACCCTACAGGACAGAGCAGAACTGCCCCATAGGGTTTCCAAGGAGCAGCTGGTAGATTCGAACTGCAGATCTTTTGGTTAGTAGCTGAACGCTTAACCACTGTGCCACCAGGGCTCCATATTATATGTCAAATTGAAATTTATAATTAGAATTCAATTTTAAGAAAAAGATAAGTATACTTAATTAGTCAAATTTATATATCTACCATATGTAGTGGAACCCTGGGGGCGCAGCAGTTAAAGCACTCGGCTACTAACTGAAAGATCAGGTTTGAACCCACCAGTTTCTCTGAGGGAGAAAAGCCCTGGTGATCTGTTCCCTATAAAGATTACAGCCTAGGAAACCCCATGGGGCAGTTCTACTCTGTCTTACAGAGTCGCTATGAGTCAGAATTGACCTGGTGGTGGCACACAACAACAACAAAAACAAGAGCAACCACGTGTAGCAATATGTTAAACTTACCCACAAGGTTTTAATTTTAACATTAAAAGACATATTTGCCTAGAACCTAATTAGGTATCTTTCTACATACAAATGTATGTTTGCTTGTTTGTAGGCGTGTGCTTTTTCAGTGGCAGCCGGCAGATGAAGCTTTTCTGTTTTTAGCTAAAAATATTTTCCAAAGTGAGAGAAAAGAAAAAAAATATTTTACAACAAATAGTTACGTAAAATTTGGTACAAATATTTCCTGTGATCTTTCATCAGGGGTTCTGAGTTAAATTTTCAAAACAGCTTCATGAGCTAGTTTTTCCTTTGCCAAAGCATCCGCTTATCAACTTAGACGAAACAAAGTCTAGTTACTAGAATAGGAACCACAGGACAAATCCAGACTCTTTCTTTCCTTTTCTCTTTTTTTCTTTCTTCCATCTTTCCTTCCTCCCTCCCTTCCTTCCTCCCTTCCATCCTTCCTCCCTTCCTTCCTTCCTCCCTCCCTCCCTTCCTTCCTCCCTTCCATCCTTCCTCCCTTCCTCCCTTCCTTCCTCCCTTCCATCCTTCCTCCCTTCCTTCCTCCCTCCCTCCCTTCCATCCTCCCTTCCATCCTTCCATCCTTCCATCCTTCCTCCCTTCCTTCCTCCCTTCCTTCCTCCCTCCCTCCCTTCCATCCTTCCTCCCTTCCTTCCTTCCTTCCTCCCTTCCTTCCTCCCTCCCTTCCATCCTTCCTCCCTTCCATCCTCCCTTCCATCCTTCCTCCCTTCCATCCTTCCTTCCTTCCTCCCTTCCTTCCTCCCTCCCTCCCTTCCATCCTTCCTCCCTTCCATCCTTCCTTCCTCCCTCCCTCCCTTCCATCCTTCCTCCCATCCTTCCTCCCTTCCTCCCTTCCTTCCTCCCTTCCATCCTTCCTTCCTTCCTTCCTCCCTCCCTCCCTTCCATCCTCCCTTCCATCCTTCCTCCCTTCCTTCCTTCCTCCCTCCCTTCCTTCCTCCCTCCCTCCCTTCCATCCTCCCTCCCTTCCTTCCTCCCTCCCTCCCTTCCATCCTTCCTTCTTTCCTTCCTCCCTTCCTCCCTTCCTTCCTTCCTTCCTTCCTCCCTCCCTCCCTTCCATCCTTCCTCCCTTCCATCCTCCCTTCCATCCTTCCTCCCTTCCTTCCTTCCTTCCTCCCTTCCTTCCTTCCTCCCTCCCTCCCTTCCTTCCTCCCTCCCTTCCTTCCTCCCTTCCATCCTTCCTCCCTTCCTTCCTTCCTCCCTCCCTTCCATCCTTCCTTCCTTCCTTCCTCCCTTCCATCCTCCCTTCCTTCCTCCCTCCCTCCCTTCCATCCTCCCTCCCTTCCTTCCTCCCTCCCTCCCTTCCATCCTCCCTCCCTTCCTTCCTCCCTCCCTCCCTTCCATCCTTCCTCCCTTCCATCCTCCCTTCCATCCTTCCTCCCTTCCTTCCTTCCTCCCTCCCTCCCTTCCTTCCTCCCTCCCTTCCTTCCTCCCTTCCATCCTTCCTTCCTTCCTCCCTTCCTTCCTCCCTTCCATCCTTCCTCCCTTCCTTCCTCCCTCCCTCCCTTCCTTCCTCCCTCCCTTCCTTCCTCCCTTCCTCCCTTCCATCCTTCCTCCCTCCCTTCCTCCCTCCCTCCCTTCCATCCTCCCTTCCATCCTTCCTCCCTTCCTTCCTCCCTCCCTCCCTTCCATCCTTCCTCCCTTCCATCCTTCCTTCCTTCCTTCCTCCCTTCCTTCTTCCCTCCCTCCCTTCCATCCTTCCTCCCTTCCATCCTCCCTTCCATCCTTCCTCCCTTCCTTCCTCCCTCCCTCCCTTCCATCCTTCCTCCCTTCCATCCTTCCTCCCTTCCTTCCTCCCTTCCTTCCTCCCTCCCTCCCTTCCATCCTTCCTCCCTTCCATCCTCCCTTCCATCCTTCCTCCCTTCCTTCCTTCCTCCCTCCCTTCCTTCCTCCCTCCCTCCCTTCCATCCTTCCTCCCTTCCATCCTCCTTTCCATCCTTCCTCCCTTCCTTCCTCCCTCCCTTCCTTCCTCCCTTCCTTCCTCCCTTCCTTCCTCCCTTCCTCCCTTCCTCCCTTCCTCCCTTCCTTCCTCCCTCCCTTCCATCTTTCCTTCCTTCCTTCCTCCCTCCCTTCCTCCCTCCCTTCCTTCCATCTTTCCTCCCTTCCTCCCTCCCTCTCTTTCTTTTCAGGGCTTCTCTCATTATGCATTGGCAGCATCACAAATGCCGTCTTTTACCTTTTTAAAGCACAGGTCTGCACTCCACGTCAGTGGTTCTCTTTAACACGCATCAGAATCATTTGAAAGACTTGTTAAAAGCAGATGGATGGGCCCTACCCTCCAAAAACCCAAAACCAAGCCCACTGCCTTGAGTCAATTCTGACTCATAGCGACCCCACAGGGTTTCCAAGACTGCCACATCTTTCTCCCACGGAGCTGCTGGTGGGTTCGAACCACCGATGTTTGTGTTGGCAGTTGCTCTTTGGGGAGGGCTCGAGTATTTGCAATTCCAGCAAGTTCTTAAGTGATGTTGCTGCTGCGGGTCTGAGAACCACACTTCAACATTTTCCATGAAAAGAAATTGCTTAACTTTGTTGGAAATGGGTCAGTTCATCTGACTGATAGATTTATCATGAAGCCGACATCTTCTGGTTGCTCCTTTCTTGAGTTATGACTTAGTCCTGCTGAAGTTTTGACTGAGTGCACAGGTAGCTCCAGACACTGAGCTCCTATCCAGTCCAGGAAACAAAGGACAAACATTCATATGCAGACATCCACCCTGCTTTAGGGAGACACATTGACAAGTGAGGATGTGACTCAGTTCCTGACAATGTATTTTTTAAACATTACCATGGAGATAACTTAGTTTGTGGTTTGCAGTGACAATCTTTGTACATGCTAATTTTGGTGAATTCATTGTAGTTCCCAAAAATCCTATGTTGAACTGAGGAAGGATTGTTCTTTGAAGGCTTTGGTCCCTGGGGGAAGGGGATGGAATAGAGATCCTCTTTTGTCAGGCAGACCAAATACGGTACAGTAAAACCTGTGAAAGCCAGAACCTGTGTCAGGTGGAAACCTGTCAGAGAAGGAAAACTCAAAATATTTTCCACTAATAGAGAGCCATAGTTAAGTGGTAAGACTGTACCTTGTCAAAGGAGGAAGAACTTGTGAGACTCGGAAAAACCAGGCAGTCCCTTCTAGTTCCAGCTCCCGCAGGTTTCACTGTATAAGAAATAAACCTAGAAATTGACTATTCTAATAAGCCCCGTTGGATAATTCAGATCCAGACTAGCCTGCCATTTCCCCCTTTTCAGTTGACTTCCCTTTTTTCATAGAGATAACGATTTTACTTGTCAAGCAAAACAAATGAAGAAGCAAACAAATAATAACAAAAAAAAATTGAGATGACAATAAAGCTTAGTTACATTTATTTTAAAACTATGGTTTACAGCGACTTGGGCTATGTGGCAAAGATTTTTAGCTTTGCATTCAGCTGGTAAAGGAAGGCCTCACAAACAAGCATTTCTATACACCCGAAAGTAACTAGAAACGTTTCCCTTGCAAGCTGCACGTTGGCCCCTTCTCTGTGCATTTCATATCTGGGATATTCTGACTCCATTTCCAGCTAACTGCCAAGGAAACCTTTCTTATATTATTCTATCTTCCACCTGGGGATGTTTATATAAAAAGGTGAAACCTTTTTAAAGCTGATATAGTTCTCTAGACTGAGTTGTATAAGGGCAGGAAACATGCCTGTTTTTTTTTCACTACTATATCATCAAAATGTAGAATATAGTTAATAGTTGGTGAATGAATAAATAAACTGATTTATTTCTGATAAGATGTTAGTCTCTTCTATTAGCTTTATTTTTGCTTTAAACACAATGGATGTTTGGAGGATAAACTCAAACCAAACCCGTTGCCATCAAGTCAATTCAGACTCATAGCGACCCTATAGGACAGAGTAGAATGGCCCCCCAGGGTTTCCAAGGAGCAGCTGGTGGATTTAAACTGCCAACCTTTTGGTTAGCAGCCGAGCTCTTAACCACCGCGCCACCAGGATTCCTGTTTGGAGGACGTTGTTGTTGTAAGGTGCTGTTGAGTTGGTTCCGACTCAGCGATCCTATGTACAACAGAACAAAACACTGCTGTTTGGAGACTAGCAGGATCAAAATGGTGGGCTTTTGACAGTAGAGAATTTCTTGGCAAGTAGGTTTTGTCCACGATTCGGATTTTTTTTCCTCTATTCTACATTCGTCTTACTCATTTGGTATCCTCCTTGAACGTGAACCAAATCTTAAGGAAAAGAGATTGTGCTATGCTGTTGTGATGTTGCCACTGACTGTGCTAACCAGGATTTGTTTTTATTTTGTCATGTCCTATTAGCAACTAGCTGAGGCCACATCCCCAGTATTTCTCAAGGGAACAATACCAGTAATTTGGGGGGACAATTGTTTTTGTGCAGAAGTGATTTAGTTGTATAGGAGGGTTATCACCCTTGGTAGTCACCCACTAAATGTCAGGTGCTGCTGTGTGCCGCGCCGTCAAGTCGATTCCGACTCATAGCGACCCAATATGACAGAGTAGAACTGCCCCACAGAGTTTTCTTTGCTGTAATCTTTACCGGAGCAGATTGCCAGGTCTTTTCTTCTGTCAAGCCACTGGGTGGGTTTGAACCACCAAGCTTTCAGTTAACAGCCACGAGCTTAATGGTATGCCAGCAGGGATCTGCCTCCGCATCCTGGGGTTACCCACCTCTTTTTTCTCCCCTCTTCAAAAACAAACAAAGCAGGCTTCATCCCCACACATTTCCAAACACCCAGCCCTCTTTGAGAACCACTATTTAACATGCATCCTGGGTGTAGATAGAAAGACAGGAACCCTGTCTCTCTTTCTCTTTCTCTCTCTCTGCAATATCTGCCTCAAGCAATCTGACTGTTAATACACCTTTAAATGAAGATCTGCTGTCATGGGAAAAGCAATATCTTCATGAGCTTCAGCAACAAAATATATTCCTCTATTTGGGAGAATATCTTCCACTCTGTGTGTCTAGCCCTTTACATATACATTACAGGCCTTTGTTAAAGCAGTTATGAATGGTTTTTTCAACAAAAGTTAAACATTTTATTATTTTAGAGAGAAGAGAAAGTGGCAATTCCAGAGCGAAAGTCCAGTGATCTACTTGGCCTAAAGCTGGAAAAAGGTTAATTGTATCTGTATAGTTGCTTGGAAGCTTCACATGTATTTTCAAATAAACTTCCAACACAGAACCTACAGGGGCCAAACTGGCTGAAAGGACTCTTCTTGGAGGAAATTACAAACTACACATTTTTTTTTTAGGTGAACCCTGGAATGTCAGTTGCTACATAATGAAAACAAAGATATGGAAGGTACTGTTATTTTCACTTTAGTAAGATGGAAGTACCTATATCTCTATGCAGCTCAGTTCAACAAATTGCTATTGTGTGTTATTGTATCAAGTACTCTAAGTCCACAGGATGCCAAGATCAATGTGTATGCAACATTTTCAACTACCAAAGATCTCATATACTAATAAGGGAGATGATAAACTTTAGAATCACCTGACCCTGTGATACATATACATACAAGCCACAGACAGATACAAAAGAGAGAGTGAGTAAATCCATTGGGAAAATGAGTAGTCAAGGTAGGAACACCGAAAAGATGACACCTTATTGGAGCTTTGAGAAATGAACAGTGATTTGGGATGAGGAGAATATTCCAAGAATGGAAACTACCACATTAAAAGCCCTGATATCATGGACAATATGGGAATGTGGACTGGATCAATATCGTGGAAGCAAGAGCTAAAGGCAGAGAGCCCAGCAGGAATGGCCCAGTGCCATCCTACTCATGGATTTCTTCTTTCATTTCCCTGATGATATCAGTCAGTGTTGCTTTCACAACCTATCCAAAATATAAATTAAAATTATTATCCACACAAATTAAGTTAAAAAAAAAAGTTTCTTTCTTTTGGCAATCATGACCTGATTTTATATTGCTGGCATCAAATATACATATATTGTCCATTAAAGATCTTGTTTTTCTCCCTTTCACCCTGAAACAGAGCCTAAGTTCAGATTTGTTTTTCTTTAAACTTCTAAACTTTGATCTTTTATAGGCTTATATAAATGATAATAAATATTTTAGAAATCACTGTATCTCAAACTATGGTCTGTTTTGGTAGATTTATTAACACTTTAAAAAAGAAAAACATCTAGAAAATGTCTATGTGTGTACTACCTAGCTGCCCACATTAGGGTTATATAAAACCCCAAAACCTCTGACAGGAGCAGGAGGCTGGAAGCAAGATGAACTCTAGAATCTGCTGGAAAGTCTTCCCCTTCTGGGGACTTTTGGTGCATCATGGGAAGTTCTGCTTGTTTTTTTCTGGGCAGTTTACAGCGGGAGTACCTCATGAGCTGCATGAAATATTGGTGTCGTTTTTCCAGAAAAAGAAAAAATTAGGTTTATCATAGATGGTGCTGTCAGAGGATTGCTGGCATTTCCTGTTGTTATTGCCTTTTGCCCTTAGTCTTCATACTCTCTCTGGGAATCTCATCTACCTTCATGGCTTGAACCACTACCTGCATGCTGATAGAACCAATACATCCAGCTCAGATCTCACGTCTCAGAATCAGGATTTTTTTTTTTCCTAACACAACTAGCTGTTGTTAGGGGTGTCGAGTTGGTTCCGACTCCTAGCGACCCCGTGTACAACAGAATGAAACACTGCCCAGTCCTACACCATCCTCATCACAATCATTGTTATGCTTGAGCTTACTGTTGCAGCCACTGTGTCAATCCATCTGTTTGAGGGTCTTCCTCTTTTTCACTGACCCTCTACTTTACCAAGCATGATGTCCTTCTCCAGGGACTGGTCCCTCCTGAAAACATGTCCAAAGTATGTGAGAGGAAGTCTCATAACCCTCGCGTCTCAGGAGCATTTTGGCTGTACTTCTTCCAAGACAGATACGTCAGTATATCATCCATTTATATGAATTATTTGTTATGTTGTTGTTATTGTTAGCTGCTGATCAATTGGCTCCGACTCATGGTGACCTTATGTGTAAAGAGAGGAGACATTGCTGGGTCGTGTGCAATCTTCATGTTGGTGGCATGTTTGCACTCATTGTTGTGACTGTTGTGTCAGTCTATCCCATTGAGGTTTTCCCTTGTTTTTGGCAACCCTCAACTTTACCAAACATGATGTCCTTTTTTAGCGATTCGTCTTTCCTGATGATGTGTCCAAAGTACGCTAGGCAAAGACTTCTCAAGCTCACTTCTAAGGAGCACTCTGGTTGTATTTCTTCTAAGACTGATTTGTTCATTCTTCCAGAAGTCTATGGTATATTCAGTATTCTTTATTTCTTATTATAACCATTTATTACTATCATCTGCTTATTATTGTGTAACGGGGACTGTATGACTCAGTCAGGCATGTGGCAGTATAGAGCTAGCAAAGCAATCACTCTAACCAGAAATCAAGGCTTTATTTACTGTAAATGACTCAGCCACAAGACCCAAGACCTATATCCAATTCCTTAGCAAGTCTTGCTTCTTGCTTCCTAAATATTCCTTTAATTCATTCTTTCCACTCTATCTTAATTTTTGCATTTCATTTTCATCTCCCTCAGCCAGGCATCTTGGGTAGTGGTAGTGTGGAAGGCAGTTAAGGGAAACATCCAAGAGGCAATTAAAAAGAAGACATGAAAATAATTAGTGAATAAGTGTTAAAATACAACACTTTAACAAAAAATAGGAGAAAAAAATCAAACCGTCTAAAATATTTTTCAGGAAAAAATGTGAGGGACATAAACTCGAGAACAAACGTGTTTAATGGGCAGGCAAAGGAAGAAGAACCACTACTAAAGACAAGGAAGACTCTGTTGACACTGTGGGAGAAGAACAAGAGGCACTCAGGGTCATGGAAATGAAAAGAAAGAAAAAGATATCAAGTCACGCAAGGACATCCGTAACCTGCTGTGTGAAATTGAAGCTGTTTTATTCACATGATGAAGGCAGAAGCAGATTCTTGAGAGATCACCAAACAGTAAACATATGAGACTGAAAGGTCTTCTGTTGAGGGGAGTGTCAGCCCTCGGTTTTGTTCTCTTCTCTCTGCCCTCTATATTCACTCCCTCATTTACCACATTAGCCTCATTGCTTTAAGTGCAATCTATACAACTGATAATTCTTAAATGACTATCTCCTGCCCAGACCTCCCCCCTTAATTCCAGACCTGTATATTCAACTGCTTATCATCTCTACTTGGATTTCTAAGTATAACCCAAACCTAGGGGTCATCCTTGGCCACCCTCCACCCCCATCCTCCATCCTCCACATCCAGTCCCTTATTAAATCCTCTTGGTTTGCTTTCGAGCCTCATGCCAAAGCCAAGTGCTTCTCCTTACCTCCCCCACTGCCGTCACCCCAGTACCATCATCCTATTCTCACCTCAACAGCTTCCATAGCTCTCTAACTGGCTGTCTTAGTTACCTAGTGCTGCCCTAGTAGAAATACCAGCCCTAACAGAAATACCACCAGGGGTGACTTTAAAGAACAGAAATATATTTTCTCACAGTTCACGAGGCTAGAAGTTCGAATTTAGGACATGGTTCTAGGGGAAGGTCCTTTTTTGACTGACTGCAGCTTCTACTAGCTGCCAGCAACCCTTGCCTTTCCTGGACTTGTAGATGGATCTCTCCCTTTTGTCTGTCTTCCTCTTCCCCCTGTCTGTGCCTCTGCATCCCTTCTGGTCTTTTTATACCTCAGAAGAGATTAAGTTTAGGTCTCACGCAGGCATTGTTATAACTTAATTAACATAACAAAAGAAAAACCCAATTTCTAAATAGGTTCAAGTACATAGCCACAGAGGCTAGGAATTCAATACAGATTTTGTGGGGGAGGAGGTACAATCCAGTCCATAACACTGGTCTTCCTGCCTCCACTTCATCCTTCACACAGCCTCCACCATGGCGCCCTTAAAAAGGAAGTCAGATCTTGTCACTTTGTGCTCAAAACTTGTGCTTGGCTTCGCACGGCACTCAGGTCCAGACTAAAATCTCTCTCTCAGGGTGGCCTTTCTTAAACACTGGGTTTAAAATTACAACCACAGGCAGTCCCTGGGTTAGGAACGCCCGATTTACAGACAACTCGGACTGAAGAAGGAACTGTCATAAAGCCTGTTATATTAAAAATTTGAGTTAAATACAGTGGTTCATAATAACGAACACACTACTTTGTGACGCTCGTGAAAACATTGTGCTGTTTGAAAGTATTTCTTAAGTGTTTTATATGCATAGAAACGTAAAATATATGCTACATACTAAGACAAACATTTGACCAACTGAAGCTAAATAAGAACTGTGCGTACCTGTTCTGGCTTACCTACAAACTCGACTTAAAGACAGATTTAGGAACAGCTCTCCTTCGTAACTGGGGACTGCCTCTACCCTCTTTCACTTCCTCTTCCCCTTCCTGGCTTGGATTTTCTCCAAGAACGCATCACCATCTAACACAAAGTACATTTCCCTGGTTTATCTTGTTTATTGTTTGCCTGCTCTCACCCCAGTTACATCCATAATACAGAATTTCTCTTTGCAGTTCAGCGATAAGAGCGGCTCCTGGTAATTAGTAGGCGCCCCTTACGTACATTTAGTAAATAAATGACAAAGACAAAATTAAAAAAAAAAAAGACAAGGTATTTTGCAAGATGACTGGACTTCATATCTAGGGTTATGCCTCAAGAAAAGCGTCTATTTCACTAACGTGGAAACTTTAAAAGTTCTTTTACTCACTGGAGAACAATTTACTCACTGGAGAACAAAATACTTTTCTCTGCATTTTGTGTGACTAACAAATTGAAACAAAAAATTCACCCTCAAGGATTGATCCCTTTTTGCCCCAAAGGCATCATGTTACCACATTACTCCAGCTCTTTACTCTCATTATCAGAAGGTAAATTTTTTTAGTAATGTCAGAGCAAAGGAACAGGAGAGGCTTTGCTAGCCACCATGGTAGACACAGTTCACGTGTGCCTTTAGATATCTTTTCCAAAGTGAGGAGAAAAAGCACCGGCATAAAGTGACTTTTCCTACCAAATGTCAATGCACTGACAAAGGATTTTGAAATCTCCTGAGTGTGTATAATCTATTAAAAGCACTTTCTCACAAGAAGTGAAACACATCTCTGCAATATCAGCTTTTCATAAAAGTGAGCTGAAGGTTTACAGAGATTGCAACAGAAGGCAAACCGTAATGGAAGAATTTCAACGATGACTTGTTTAGAGCTACATTTACTGTCTTCCATGTTTTATTGTAAAAACATAATGGCAATATTATAGATCAGCTGGGACAAATTTCTCTCATCCCATCACCCTAACAAGAAAAAATACCTTCATTTTTTAGATTAAATTCAAGTCTTTGTACATAATCATCATGTTGATATCATAATGTGCATATTATTGCCATTTTGTATTTCCCTTTAGATTGTGTCAACATTTTCATTCTATATGTGATCTTTTCAGGTTTATAATTATTGTTCCGGTTAGTTGTCGTTGGGTCTATTCCAACTCATGGTGACCCCATGTGTGCAGAGTAGAACTACTCCATAGGATTTTCAAGCCTGTGACCTTTTGGAAACAGATCAACATGGCTTTCTTCTGAGGCTCTGGGTGGGTTTGAAGCGCCAACTTTTCAGCGAGTGGTCAAGCACTTTAACCATTGATGCCACCATTCATCAAATATATGTATCTTATTTATTTTGCCATTTTCCTAAAATGAAACTCTTTCTTATATTTTCCTCCTCTTTCGGAGAGGGTAATGTTTTACTAGTATAGATGATCATATTTTATTATTAGTGTGGAAGGTATATTTCCATGTGATTATTATCTATTTTTCTTTTTGGATTATTGTTGATTCATATACATTTCTCATACATCCCAGAGGATCTTTCTTCTTTTATATATGTGAATAAGCTCTTTATAGGTCATAGATATTTACTATCTTTCTTTTCATATTGGATACATGTTTTTTCTTTGAAGATTGTTCCCTATTCAAATTGGTCATCATACATTTAAGGTCTATTTCATCTTTAAGATTTAGGATAAATATTCACTTTATACCTTCCTTACCAAAACTTTAATATCATTTCAATTTCATAAACCAGTTAAAAATGCATATAAGGTGAAAACAGAAGTAACTTAGGTGTGAAATAAACAGCTCCTCGCTTAAGAGGGACTCTCATCAGAAACAGAAACATCCCCATTGTGCTATGGCAGCTGAGGCTCTTCCTTGGTGGGGAAGGAGAAAGAGCTGTCAATTTTAAAATTTGAATTTTGGCTGGAAAATTTCCTAGCTGTATGGCCTTCGCGAAATCTTTAACCTCCTTGAATTGTAGTTTCTTTGTATATGTTAAAATATGATTACAAGATCAACTTAAAGAATTACTGAGTTTCAAAAGGAATTTCTGTGAAGTGCTTGGTAGATAGAAAACAGTCTAACAAACGAACCCCCATAATTTAAAAATACCATTAAAAAAAGAAAAAAGAACTTTCTTATTTTATCCTCACAGCAACTCAATAAGATACATAGTATTACTTTCCCCATGTTACAGGTTGGGAAACCAAAACCTACAAATGGGTTGTGGAGTTAACGCTACACAACTAGGCAGTCGGGTAGCTGGGATTTAAACTCAGGCAGCATAGTTCTAGATTCTCAGCTCCGAGCCACTGTATAAAACATCCGTCCTCCCTGGTCTATGACTTTTCTATTGCTATTCTCATATGACCAATGAGATACCAAGCCCCGCTGCATACTGTGTAAATCTTACCCACTCTTCAGGATGAACCTAAATCCCACCATCTCCATGAAGATGTTTTTGACAGTCATTTCTCCCCTTGAAACAATTCTGGCCTTTCGCGTATTCCCATAGCAGTTATCTGAAGTAATTTGATGGCACTTAAGGAGCTCACATTATATTATGCCTATTTGGTTATATGCCTTAGATCATGAACTCCCTGGAGGGAGAACATGTATTGTATTCCTTGTATCCCTTGCCCACAGGCAGTTCAGTGAAGTTCACATTGTAGATGCCCAACCAATATTTGCTATATGAGCAGGTAACAGTCTGAGGACCAAAGTGGTGTATGAAAGATAAGGAAAACTATTAAAATATGCTAAATCTTATTTTTTAAATACAGTCAATATAAAAAAAAATATGCACAATTATATGAAGAAATTTCTTGCTAATTCAAACTACCAAGTATTTAGCATATTTCATGTGTATATATGCACATACACATTTTTCACTCATAATAAAACCAAGCAGAAATGTCTAACTTTTATCATTAAAAAGAACAAAACACAAATATAAAACAAAGTATTCTACCAGAAAATTATATTTGTGTGCACGTGTGTGTATATATATATATACATACACACACACACACCCTCCAAACAAACAAACAAACAAAAATAAAACCCACTGCCATCCAGAGTAAAACTGCCCCATAGGGTTGGTTCCCAAGGCTGAAATCTTCACGGAAGCAGACTGCCACATCTTTCTCCCTCGGAGCAGCTGGTGAGTTCCAACCGCCAATCTTTTGGTTAGTAGCTGAGCCCTTAACCACTGTGCCACCAGGGCTACTTTATACACACACACACATAGAGACACATATATATATATAAAGTATATATGACACATCAAAAAAACAATTTTGGAAACAACATTAAAGTAAACCTTTACCTATTGTCTTAAAGAAGGCAGCAGTGATTTATCCACTTCTCTCTCTTTACAAATGAGCCCTAAAATCTTTGTCATATAGTATTTCAGCATCTGGTGCATGAGGAAAGGAAATGACACATCTCTGTGCTGAAAATCTTTCTTAACGAAGCATCTCAATAATACTTTCATCAGTGCGGTAGTTTGCAAAATCTAAATTTGTCTGATAACTCATTCCTCTTCCCATCTAGGACATTACAAAAGAAAAAGAGAAGTAAAAAGGAAAATAAACAAGGGGTATTGGAGCAGGGCGGGTAATACATGGCAGATAAAATCTAATCTTTCCCTTTTTATAAATTATGTATGCTTGTTATAATACCCATGAATTCACATGATTCCCCCTTTCATAATACATAATTTAGAGGGAAGACTCCGTACTTAAGTGATTTGTTTTTCTTGATCCTTGTTCCTATACCCCCTCCCTCTAGACTCAACACAAGACACTCGAGGAAAGTCTATGGATGCTATTTAGTCAAAGTACTAATGTAATAATGCCCATTTCCGCTCCATCTCTACTGATGTTAAAGTTAGCTATAGACCTCTTCTGAGCACCTAACAAGCTGCTTCCCCAGGCCTGCAGTGGAGGAAAGCAGGGCGGGGTGTCTCAGGCTGGACATTTCACTTACTGCCATCCTGCCAGAATTTCACACTTTCCAAATCATTTTTAAATCACATTCATAAAGTTTCAACACAAACGAACTTGGGCGCTGAATGACTACCACATACGTTAATGAGCTAATTTTTAGACCTGATATTTCTGAGGAAGGTGTTCAGTTCCACAGGCACCTCTTGGTGCTATAGGCGGTGAGCCTACTTCCTGTCAATAGGTGGCCCAAAAGCTCTTACTGTGCCCACAGGGACCAGAGAACATATCTCTGGGAAGATATATGCCTGGTAGAAAGAAGGCCTTTGAGAGACAGAAAGCAGCAATATCACACAACCATTTACAAAGCTAATAGTAATAGAAGGAGCCCTGGTGGCACAAGAGGTAAGTGCTAGGTAGGTTGGCTGTTTGAACCCACACAGTGGCTCTATGCTTCCAAGGAAAAAAGACCTGGCAATCTGTTCCCATAAAGATTATAGGCTAGAAAACCCTAAGGGGCAGTTCTACCTGTCACACGGGGTCGCTGTGAGTAAGGAGTATGAAGCCGGACAGTCTTTAGATGAGAAGTAGGACGGCAGAAGTGTGTCCGGGAAGGGCCGGTAAGCACATCCCCTTAGCTACAGGCTTCTACCACCACATTCTTAGTAAAGGTGACCTGCAGGCAAACAATAGAACTCACTCCCTTTCCTTTCCAATTCTTCCTTTAGACTGAGGTCCTTTCCCATTCTTAAAATAATCTGGAGTTTAAAAACTCCTTTCCACGTTGTTAATTTTGGATATCCCTGTCCATGTTGTGGAGCCCTGGTGGTGCAGTGGTTAAGAGCACAGGCTGCTAACCAAAAGGCTGGCAGTTCAAATCCACCAGCCACTCCTTGGAAACCCCATAGGGCGGTTCTACTCTATCCTGAGGGTCACTATGAGTCGGAATCGACTCAACAGGAACAGGTTTTTTTTTTGGTCAGTGCTACATGTTTAGAAGAGTCAGATTCTGGGGATAACACATAAGACAATTTTTCCTAAATTCTTTCCTAAACCAAAAAAAATTAGTTGCCTTGGAAGACCCTATAGGACAGGGTAGAACTACGCCGCAAGATTTCCAAGGAGCAGCTGGTGGATTTGAACTACCAACATTTTGGTTAGCAGCCAAATGCTTAACAACTGTGCCACCAGGTCTATCCTAATGAGGTTTGTTTCTTGCAGAGTGGGCTGTATGCCTAGCATGTCTCTGCAGTATTTTTACATACATATCTTTATTTCCACAATGCAACCACTTCCCTGTTAGATTACTTTCACATTCTTCAGCCAGTCTAAATGCCCATTTAAAAAAAATCACCACTTTCTCTCTCTCTCTCCACATATGGAATTTAGGTCTAAATTTATGTTTCTAAAAATGACATAAAATTATAATACAATAGCATGTCAGTGCTCAGTGGGGTGGAACGGCCAATATACTCATTTTCCTTTGAGAAACACTGCACTTCACCTAGTGTGAAATTTTAAAAGAAGGAGGATGGAAGACTTGCGGCTTTAGCTCCTACATCTAACAAGCCTGGCCATTGTCACTAATGTCCCTGCAACAAGAAAAAGGCTGGACAAACTGAGAATCAATGACTTCCCTTGGGCCCAACAGAGAATTGAGGCATCAGGGCAAAGGGCCAACCCCAAATCAGGAGAGACTGGCAAATGCAGAGAAACACAGCCCAGATCAGCTTACCTGGCGCAGAAGCAGCTGGCTGGAGAGAGAGGGTGGGCTGGTGAGAGAGTGAGGCTCCTGGGGGCTGCAGCCTTGTGGGAACCCCCAACGCTCAGGGGTTTTACTTTTGGAGTACCACCAGCTTCTCAAGGTGAAGAGTGGAGAAAAATCACCAGGTGTCTCTGGCAGAGGGGGTAAGTAAGCAGTCTGAAATACACCCAGTGCATTCTCCATAATAAAGACCTGCTCTCCAGTGAAAAGACTTTGTTGCTTTGTTGTTAGTTGCCACAGAGTGGATTCTGACTCCTGAGCATTATCTCACTTGATCATCATAAGGACAATGAGCCCCCTTTAGCCTTCTTGTTTCACTTAAGGGGAGAGGGTGTGAGGAGGGCAGGAGCTAAAACACTCTTGGGAAGGAGATCAGTGCTCAAGGACACAGACCCACCAAAAGACTAAGATTTATAAGATGATAGAATACTTCCCTTCCCCCAAATCCTACCATCACATGAACAGGGCTCCAGTATAATAATGGGAGTGAAGCTGAAAGAGATTCAAGGTTCAGACCTAATTTAAGGGCTTTGTAGTTTCAGTGGTAGAATTCCTGCCTTCCATGCAGGTGACCGGGGTTCAATTTCCAGCCAGTGCACTTCAAGCACAGCCACCACAGGTCTTTTGGTGGAGGCTTGCGTGTTGCTAGGATACTAAACAGGCTTTGGCGGAGCTTCCAGGCTAAGACAGACTTTGGAAGAAAGCCCTGGCAATCTACTTTCAAAAAATCAGCCAATTAAAACCCTATGGATCAGAACAGTGCCATCATGGAGAGGCAGGACAGGGCAGTGTTTCCTTTCACTGCGCATGGGGCTTTCCATTGTGCATAGAATTGCCGTGAGCCAGGGGCCAACTCAACAGCAGCTAACAGCAACAGAGAAAGCCAAAGACAATCAAAAACCAAACCCTCTGCCACTGAGTTGATTCTGACTCAAAGTGACCCTATAGGACAGAGCAGAACTGCCCCATAAGGTTTCCAAAGCTGTAAATCTTTACAGCAGCAGACTGCCACGTCTTTCTCCCTCGGAGCATCTGGTGAGTTGGAACCACCAAACTTTTGATTAGCAGCCGAAAGCTTTAGCCACTGTGCCATTGGGGCTCTTTCCAAAGACAATAGGGGAGACAAAAGCAAGGACAATAAAGGAAATTAAAGCCTCTGACACCTACAGCTATAGCAAACATTAAACATAGCCCAACTCCTAGCCAAATTAACATAAAACTTCACACTAAAGGCCTATTCACATCCCTATTACCTGACATATCATGTCTGGCTTCCATTAAAAAATTAAAAGGCAAGAGAGTGTGTCCAGGGCCCTAAAAGTCACACACTCCTGCAAGTAGAGGAAGTAGAGTGGGTAGTGCATGTACCAAACACTAGTGGCTAATTTTCTTGCAAGCTCAGCTGTTTCCCAAAAGCAACATTAATCATCACTCTTCCTCGTGATCATGCCTTATGAAAAAGACACAAAAATGCAAGTAAAGAAAAAAAAAGTGAAGCTGAGCTCGTTTTAGGTGATATTTTAAAAACACAAATGCACACTGCGTTGAGTTTAGGGAAGTACATCTTCAGAATTATAGTGAAAAACTCGTGCCATTCAAATAAGCTTAAAAGTGGTGAAAACATCAATTAATTTAAGCCTGAGCAAAATTCATTAAGCAAATTCTTACTCTTGTGTCTCCTGACATTATCATGGGATGTCAATTTACAGGATCAAAAGGAGAACAGGATGTATACTGGAGTTAAGGAGATTGTAGCAAGCTAGACACTACCATTTGCTTTATTGTAATTTCACATGTTCTATGTTCTTTTATTCTTTAAGTGAAACCTCTTTATTTTAATATGAGAGAATGGACAGGCTCTTCAAATAAATCATCTAGGGTTGCCTGACCGGTGACTGAGAATGAACTTGAATGTATGTTCTGTGATGTTCTTTCCACTCTGCAACAGGAATCACAGCCTTCACGAACTTACATAATGGCTTATTCTGTAAATCTCCATTCTCTCTATATCTAGAAGCTACTGCTGGTGATTTCTAGGAGTGTCACCAAAGCGCAAATCGGTCAGTTCCTCCTTCATCTGCCTGCAATGACCTTCAGAAAGTAAAGGCCTTCTTCTCTTTGGCCTTGCAAATCTCTTGAGTACACCATTCATTGGCCGATTCTAACCAGGAACCATACGGGGAAGGCAATTCTGAACAATGCTGTTCCTAGAATTTTCTCTGTGGTACAGAAAAGACAGTAAGAAGAATGGTGGAGATGTCTAGGAAGGTGAAAAACAAACTTGCATACCTACTTAGTTTGGGAACACAGAATAGGACACCTACCATCTGAAGAAACCAAAAACCAAACCAAATCCACTGCCATTGAGTCGATTCTGACTAATTTTGACCCGATAGGACAGAGTAGAACGGCCCCATAGACTTTCCAAGGATCAGCTGGTGGGTTCCAACTGCTGACCTTTTGGTTAGCAGCTGAGCTCTCAACCACTGCGCCACCAGGAATCCACCATCAGAAGAAAAGATAGAAATGGAATTGGTAGAAAGGGAGAGAGAAATCCTGAGAAGAGAGAAGAGAATATCCACATGCCCAAAGAAGAAGAGAATATGAAGAGCACCAAGGACCAACAGAAGGCCAGTGTGGCTGGAATTAAAACAAGCAAAATTTGGCAGCAAGGGTCCACATAAGGTTGAGAGTTAGGTAGGAGGCCAATGGATTCAGAAGTTTTTCTCTATCTTACAAATGAACAGTGGAAAGTTGTTAAAGGTTTTGAGGTGGGATGGATAAGCCAGAGGACTTACACTTGAAAGTTGATTTTGTTTGCAATGTGGACAGTAGATTGGCGGTGGGAAATCAGATTGGATGCAAGTAGACTAGTTAGGAAGTTAGTGCAGTAGTGCGACAGAAAGACATGGCATCTTGAACTAAGGTACCGCTAGCAGTGCAGAGAGAAGTCAATAAAGGTAATCCAGAAGCAAAATTAATGGGACTCAATAATGGATTAGATCTAGGTAGTGAGAGATGGTAGGCTTGCATTTTTTCTCATTTGCCCCTTTAGATCTACTCTTCATTCTTCTTGACCCTTCTGTGTTTCCCCAGGTGGCTGACCTTTAGGGACAGAATCAGATGGCTCCCATGATCTTTAGCTTCTAATTAGGCTTGATAAATGGGTAGCCCAGCAGATGATTTGTGAAAGGGAGGAGAGTTTGTCCTCCGTATTAACTATCAAGGAATGAAATACATATTTCTTGTTTATGAATTTTGGGTGGCCTCTTCAGGAGCTACTTGACCTATAAAATTAGCAGAAAATGTCTAAATCTGGTGGGCAGAAACCTAACTCTCATTGTAATGGAGATTCACAACATTTTACCTAGTTCCAGAACTGTGCCAGTTCAAAAATCCACTGCTTCTTGAGTGATCGGCCCTTTGAGGAATGATCCAGCAACTTGATGATAGAACTTGTGGTAGGCAGAACAATGCTTACCATCGCACCCATATATGTCCTTGTCCTAATCCTGGAACCTGTGAATATGTTCGGCTACATGGCAGAGAGGAATTAAGGTTTCAGATAGAATTAAAGTTGCTAATCAGTTGACATTAAAATAGGGAGATTACCCTGGATTATCTGGGTATGGCCAATGTAAACATGAAGGCCCTTAGAGTGGAAGAAGGAAGCAGAAGAGACCCAGAGAGAGAGCAATGTGAGGACGGAAGAATGGCCAGAGCCACTTAAGGTTTGGCTTTGATGATAGAAGAAGGGAGCCACAGGGCAAGGAATGTTGGCATCCTCTAGAAGCTGGAAAAGGCAAGGAAATAGATTCTCCCCTAGAGATTCCATAAGGGAGTATAGCCCTGCTGACACTTGGTTTTAGCCCAGTAAGATCCATTTTGAACATCTAACCTATAGAACTGTAAGATAAATTTGTGTTCTTTTAAGTCACTAACTATGTGTTGATTTGTTATAGCAGCAATAGAAAATTAATACAGGACTACATCACAGACCTCTTTGGATGCCATCTCCAGAGGGTCCAGAGGCAATATACCAAGGTGACTTACTGGAGCTTGTTAAGTACAGGCTCTGAACTGATGCCATTTTGGGGACTTATGGACAGTTCTGGCTTAAGATGTCATACTGAGTCCTATGGGACTGCGGAACCATCCCAAATTTATTTCCCCAGGCATAGAATGTATATTTAAAATATATATGCTTAGTAATTGGCAGAATCCACATCGGTTCTCTGATCTGTGGAGTGAAAACTCTTATGGTGGAAAGGCCCAAATAGAATCCTAACACTTATCTCTCACCACCAGGATGCTAATCCAAAAGCAATGCTGCATCTCTTGGGAGACTAGTGAGATCAGGACCATGATAAAATATTGATGTTGCAGGAGGGGCTATGATTCTGGGGAAATGATATGTGACTGAAACTCTCAGAACGCCCTCTAGAGGGCTTCTATTATGGAGACCAATAATCTGGTTGTCAAGATGACCTGTCTGATGAATGTAGTCAGCCTCGTCCCCCCAGTCACCACATGTACAAAATGGCCGGAGCAGCAGCGATGTAAGTGATTCATATGATTCATCAGCTGAACAATATGGACCTTCTCCCAGCAAGGTGAATCTGGTTACTACTACTACTGAGATTCCAATATGCCAACAACGGGGGCAAAAAATAAAATCTACCTAAATGGCCTAGTCAGTCAACTAGGGCTGGTTGATTACACTTGATCTTTTCCACGGAGCAATATTTAATTCTCACTGGAACAAACACTTATTTAGAATGTGGATTTGCCTTTCCTGCTCGCAAAGCTTCTCCCAGCACCATAATCAGCAGATACACTGAGTGTCTTATTCAATATTGAATATATATTTCAATATCCAATATTGAAATATACCACACAATATTGCTTCTGACCAAGGAACATGTTTTATAGATTGTTCCAAGTTTAAAACCTTCAGAAACGAGCTCTGATTGGTTAGATTTGGATGAGAGGCCCATCGCTAGACTAATCACATTCCTCTAAAGGTGGGGTTGTGTACAAATTCATCTAACTCATTAATAATACCAAAACCCAGTGCTGTCGAGTCAATTCTGACTCATAAAGACCTGATAGAACAGAGCAGAACTGCCCCGTAGGGTTTCCTAGGCTGTAATCTTTACAGAAGCAGACAGTCACATCTTTCTCCAGTGGAGCAGCTGGTGGGTTCAAACTATTGACCTTACAGTTACCAGCAGAGTGCTTAACCACTGTGCCACCAGGGCTCCTTCTCATTAAGTATACATGGTTGAATTGGGAGAAGGGATGCTTCTCAGAAGAGGAATAGTGGTAGGGGGAATACCCTGGCATTAATTTTCTCTTACCCCAAGTTTTATATTTCTCATGATGTTATTTGACTTTTCATGTACTTATCCTAATTTCCAAATAGAATGGTAAATATGGGGATGTATAATCTCAATATTACAACCAGAATGCTCCTTAAAAGAGAGAATGGTGATACTTTGGCTCATTTACTTTGGACATATCATCAGGAAAGATCAATTGCTAGAAAAGGACATCACGTCTGGTAAACCAGAGGGTCAGCAAAAATGGGTGAAATCCTCAATGAGATGGATTGACACAATAGC
The DNA here is from genome assembly GCA_030035585.1 of Dugong dugon. Classification (NCBI taxonomy): domain Eukaryota; kingdom Metazoa; phylum Chordata; class Mammalia; order Sirenia; family Dugongidae; genus Dugong; species Dugong dugon. The sequence goes on from CM057476.1 coordinate 76,554,958, forward strand.
CATAATAGTGGACTCAAACATGCCAAAGATCACGAATATGGCACAGGACTGGGCAATTTTTCATTCTGTTATACATAACATCACCATGAGTTGGAGCTGACTGGACGGCAATTAACAACAAATATTCTCAATATAGTTTTTAAACTATAATGCTAATAACATTATGTAGTGCAATAAATTACTTAATATGGCCCTTCCAGCCATAGTCTTTGTAACTCTCACTAAGTGACTGGTTGGGACTATGCAAATGAGTTGATTTTGGCCCATTAAGGGGATTGGACAACTTTCTAATAATGTAAATAGGGTGCATGGCACCCTTGTAGGAGTGGGACTATACAAATAAGGTGTATGGAACCCTAACAAGGGGACTGATCAGTTTTGCCACCCTGCAAGGCTTCAGATAAGCCATCCCAGAGATGGAAAGGAAGATCTCAGCATCACCAAGAAAGAAGAGCCAGGACCGGGATCCCTGCACTGAGAACCTCCTAGATCCAGGAGACACAGAGAGAGAGCTATAACATGGGACACAGAGAAAGGCAGTAGAGGCAAGGGAACCAGGACAGAGGGGAAGAGTTATAACATGAGAGATGGCGAGAAGCAGCAGCAAAGACACAGCAGCAGCAGAGGCAGCAGAACCAGGAGACTGGCAACAGACCGGCAGGAGATGGTGCTGTGCGCTTCCCAGCCCACGGAGCGAGAAAGCTGAGCACCTTTGGGCACAAGGCTTACCGGTGGAGTAAGGTATCTCTGGGCACTTACTGGCAGAGCCAAAAGAGCTTTGTAACCCTTGCTCCAGCAGGGCAGAGGCTGGGCCAAGGGGCTGAATGGCCAGGGGGCCAGAGAGAGTTGTGCCTGCAGGCATAGCTGGGAAGAGGCTGTCCTGATGGAAGAACTGTATCCTGAGCGTTCCTGAACCTGAATTGTAACTTATTACTTCCCTAATAAACCCCATAATCATGAGTATTGTCTGTGAGTTCCGTGTGGCCATTGCAACGAACTATCAAACCCCTCAGAGAAGTAGAGAGTGCCGTGGGAGGGACAGTTGATGTTAGAACTGGTAAAAAGGTTGGAGGGTGGAGGCATGTCTGACCTCTGTGTCACAGGAATCAGCCTTGGGCTATTGATCTGGATTCTCCCTCCCCCTTGTGAAGTTAGGAGGGGTCAAACACCACCCCCACACCATTTTTATACTTTATATCACATTTAAATACTTCTGAGGACATAAATTGTGATGATATCCTTTTTTCTTCCTTTTTGTGTTTTGTCTCACATATGGTAGGCCTTTAATAATTGTTTTGAATGGAGAAATATTGGAAGTATTCTTACATAGATTACCTCATTTCATCCCTTACTCTGTGGACAGAGTGATATCATTCTGGTTTAAAACTGAGGAAACCAACACTCGGAGAAGATAACTTCCTTAGCCAAGATCATGAAGCTCCTAAAGGTGTGTGTTTGAGTTGGGAGCCCTGGTGGTGCGGTGGTTAAATCGCTCAGCTACCAACCAAAACATTGGCCAGCCACCAGCCGCTCTGCAGGAGGAAGATGTGGCAGTCTGCTTCTGTAAAGATTTACAGCCTTGGAAACCCTATGGGGCAGTTCTACTCTATCCTATAGGGTCCCTATGAGTTGGAATCGACTCCACAGCAGCATCACAGTTTATGTCCTCAGAAATACATAAATGTGATATAATGTGTAAAAATGACCTGGGTATGGTGTCTGACCTCTTCCAACTTCACAAGGGGGAAGGAGAATCAAGACCAATAGCCCAAGGCTGTATTATGTAGGAATATGTTGATGATGAATGAAGTGGGCCTTTGTCTTTTAACTAACCCGGTATTAGAACCACCCCTTTCAATTGCTGATAAATCCCCCATTAGTATGTCTTTTTGGCAGGCAGGGCCCATTTTCCTGCCTCAAGGGCTGAAAGCTCTGGGAACAATCTCTCCTGACTCCTGATAATGGGAGTGCAGCCAGTTAACCAGGCCAGGCCAGTGACTTAATCCTGCCTGGATCTTTGAGTCTTAAGAAAATTATATAAAGGTATTATGATAGCTGAGAAATCTTTCATGGCAATGACAGGAAGTAGACTCCAGAGGACAACTTATTATCAAGCATCTTATGCTGGTGATGCCATTAGCAGCATCCTGCTGTGTGTTCATGCATTGGACCCTTGTGCTCAGCCTTGTTGCTTCCTGCCCTTTTTTGAAGCTCGATTCCCCAGCCTTCTGAGTGATTCTGTGAGGGACTAGTTAGTCTTTTGGTAAATTTCTTTACTCTTATATTAGCCTGAGTTCTTCCTCCTACAGTGGTGATAATACTTGATGTATCCAAAGAGAAGTTGATTGTGGAGACACTGGGTGGTCTCAAGAATAGCCAGTACTCTTTTCTGGCTAACCACCACTGTGATTATATAACCCCCTTTTTTTTTTTTTTTGCTCCCCTTCCTCCCTTTTTTTTTTCCCAGTTGTGATAGCTCAAAGTTTAGTAGTTTACATGATTCCAAATGTAACTAATTCTCTTCATTAGACATGTCATACCATATGAGATATGCTTTGTCATCTTTAGCAATGATCCACTGTAAAGTATTCACTCAATGCTTAGAGACTTGGAGACCCTGATTTACCAAATCCATAATAAAAGAAGAGTTAGAACCTCATTAATTAGACTCAGGTGCCTGAATAGATCTGATGGATTCCTGCAGCTCTCTTGAGGAGGAGGATGTCATCCAAAAAGCACCTCAGGAGAACAGTGCAGATGAAAGAAAATGGGAACTTTTCATCATCAACCAAAGTGCAGTCTATCCCAGAAAGGATACAAACACAGCACCATATTTTGAATGATAGTTCAAAGCAGAGATTGATTCAGAAAGCTGAAGAAATGGAACTTATGTAAACTGCTCATGATTGCATTTTTCTTTGTAATATAAATGGCAATTGCAATGCTAAATCTTGAGCCTTCTATTATTTAGGTATGAATACAAATTATCTTAAGAAAATTTTTTTCACAAGGCAAAAGCTTTTTGAAAGTCCCCATGAACCCTTTTCCATCTGGCATAATGCTTAGAACAAGTTTATCTAGCCCTTGAAATGGCGTTTAGCTTAAGCAAAGGGCTCAGTTTTCTCTGGCTGTTTTCTTATCATCTGGAGGAGATTGTTGTTTGTTTGTGTTTTACTTTAATAGAAGCTGGCATATCAATTACTCCACACACCCTGTCTCTTAAACCTATACCAAAACACTGCATTTCTTGCATTTTTGAAATATCTACCAGCAGAGGCAAGTAAGGAACAATTGTTAGAAAATTTCTTGCTGACATTATGATAGCTATGGCATTTCAAAATACAGTCCTCACATACAAATCATTTGCTGTATTTACACATCATAGGAAAAATAAGCCAGGTGGGACCTTTATGACAGAGTATAAATCAGCAAGTCAAAAGTATTGTAATCAAGAAACATGGTATTATTTGTTTAAGAAGCACATTATAGAATTGGCAGTGTTTTCTAGCAACTGAACATTTTTACTTTCTTTTAACAACTTACTCATTATTATACACAGAATTTTTATTTAAATAGCATGGAAAATAAAACACGGGATCTAGTATCAGACTGTCAAATTTTTTAATCCTGCCTCTGGAACTCACGAACTAAGTGACATCAGGCAAGTCCACTGAATTCGATTCCCAGCTAATGCCCCTCATAGGCAGCCACCACCTGTCTGTCAGGGGAGGCTTTCATGTTGCTATGACACTAAACAGTTTTCAGTGAAGCTTCCAGACTAAGATAGACTAGAAGAAAAGGCCTGACAATCGACTTCTGAAAATCAGCCAATGAAAAACTTATGGATCACAATGGTCCAATCTGCAACCAGTCATGAGGATGGTGTAGGACCAGACTGTGTTTTGTTTGCTGTACATGGAGTTGCCTTGGGTTGGGGGCTGTGGACAGCTAATGACAACATACTTGTAAAACATGTATGACAGTGCTTGACATCTTGAATACCCACTAGAAGTGTATTGTTAAATTGTGAACAGAAAACTAAAATGTAAACATTTGAAAATGTAAAACCATTCAATCCTCTTCTTTCATCTTCTGCAACTGATTTTAGGGGAATTCGTGTTGGCGTGATGTTTGACCCAGGAAACCCAGCTGGGGAATTCGATATGATGTAAAGGAGATGGGTCGTTATATTTTCTACTCTCTTATTATCTCCGAGTAGAATTCTTTTTGTCTTTGGCAACTCAGCAATTTAAGTTGGTGATTTAAATTTTATAGCAGTTGGGAAGATTCTTGCTATGTGCAACATCACACTTGATTTGTAATGCATATAAATCAGAGTTCTAACGTCACAGTTAAAAGCGGACTATAGAGTCACACTCTCTGAATTTAAATCCTTGATCTACTACTTAATAGCTGTGTGGCTTTGAACAAATTAGTAAATGTCACTGTGCCCCAGTATTCTTCATCCATATAATGGGGATAACAGAGTAACCTAATTCAGAGGGTTGTTGTGAAAATTAAATGAGTTTAGAGCTGTCTTCCGTATAGTAAACTCTTGTGTTAATTATTACTATTGCTATTACAGTATTTCTTGTGGTGATATTATCTTATTTTTGGTGTCCATTTCAGAGTCTTTGAAAATGTATATATACTATATGTTTGTAAAGTATTGATTTTTTGACATTCTTTTTGTCTTTGGCAACTCAGCAATTTAAGTTGGTGATATAAATCTTACAGCAGTTGGAAAGATTCTTGTTATGTACAACATCACACTTGATTTGTGATGCATATAAATCAGAGTTCTAACATCACAGTTAAAAGCGGACTATCGAGTCAAACTCTCTGACTTTAAATCCTTGATCTACTAGTTAATAGCTATCTTGCCTTGAACAAATCAGGTAATGTCACTCTGGTCTGTATTTCAAAATTACATTTTTTAAGATCTATTACTAATTAAAGGAGCCCTGGTGGGACAATGGTTAAACGCTCAGCTGCTAACTGAAAGTTTGGCAGTTCAAACCCACCCAGCAGCTGTGCAGGAGAAAGACTTGGCGATCTGCTTCTGTAAAGATAACATCCAGGAAAACCCTGTGGGTTTCATGGGGTCACATGGTGTGGCTGTGAGTTAGCATTGACTCAAGGGCACCCAATAACAACAACATTACTAGTTAACCACCTTGATAGACAAAGTGGGTGAAATAACTATAGAACACTCCTTGTATCTAGGTTTAAAATCTGGAAGAGAGAATGGAAGATATCGGTAGTGCTCGCCAATAGTAGATTCTTCTTTCCTTCCTGGGTATTTGGAGACCACACTTCCAAGACTGCTTATTGGGCCACATGACTATTATGACCAATGAAATATAAATGTAAGTGACATGAGTCATTTTGGGCTGAAACAAAGAAAAGTACTGGTTCAGATAGCAAGATATACTAGAACTTTATAGTTGCTAAATGTATTTAATATTGGGTCACAGATGGCAAAAAAAGTGATATGACATCAAAAAATAACATGGCATAACATGCAAAAAGCATAATGTATTTAAACCATTATGGAAAAATATTATTTCTCAGGGTGGTAAACGTGTCTCTTTTTAAATAAAGTAAAAATCTTAAAATTTTAGAGAATTTCACAAAGTGTAATTAAGAATAATTTATACAATTCCAAATAAAATGAGTTCTATGGAACCCTCAGAAATGTTTTGAAATGTCTTTAGTATGAATTCAGTTCATGATAGTCACAGATTCTGTGAAAGAAAAATGCTTCTTTTATTCATGAATCACAGACTCTCAAATCGTACTTTCTATTATTTACTTAAATAGAAGGCAAATTGTAGAAGTATATACATAAATTTGGAGTCAAGGGATTTTATAAAATAAATGTATTTCATTCTAAAAATATATTTAAATTCTTAAGATACTTGAATCAAATATTTATTAAAACCTGAATTATTTTATCTTTGTCGTATGGGTCAGCGAACTATGGCCCACTACCTGTTTTTGTAAATAAAGTTTTATTGGAACACAGACACACCTGTTCATTAAAGTACTGTATTTCACTGCTTTTATGCTAAAACAACAAGTTGAATATTTGCTACACAGACTGTACAGACCCCCCAAACCTAAATATTTACTCTCTGGCCCCTTAGAGAAAATGTTTGCTGACTCCTGGCTTATAGAGGGTGCCCTGCTGGTGTAGTTGTTAGGAGCTCGGCTGCTAACCATAAAGGCTGGCAGTTCAAATCCCCCATCTACCCCTTGGAAACACTATGGGACAGTTCTTCTCTGTCCTATAGGGTCTCTATGAGTCAGAATCAACTTGAGGGCAATGGGTTATCATATAAAGTTCAAAAATAAGCAAAACAAATTCTATTGTTTAGGGATGCATGCATTATTAAGGTGTATGGAAAGGAAAGTACATGCATATCACAAAAGTAACAATAGTAGTTGCGGGGGGTAGGGTGGGAGGATGAAGTTGTGATTGGAAATGATCCATTCTGAACCTGAGGGGTGATTATATGTGTGTTCATTAACCAACGAAATCCAAATCCGTTAACATCGAGTCAATTCCAATTCATAGCGACTCTATAATACAGAGTAGAACTGCCTCATAGGGTTTCCAAGGAGTAGCTGGCGGATTCGAACTGCTGACCTTTTAATTAGCAGCCAAGCTCTTAACCACTGAGCCACCAGGGCTCTGTGTGTTCATTGTATAATGATTAATTAAACTGTGCATATCATTACGTATATACATCGTATGTCAAAATGAAGTAACAGTTGGGGAACTAATATTTCTTCTAGTTTCTTGTATTTCTTTTCTAATATTTGGTGGTGTAGAGAAAGGGTCTAGCTTTTCCTAGTCAAATGATAGATTCTCCACTGTGTTTGTTGGGTGCAGACTCATAGCAACTCCATGAGAGAACTTCCCCGTAGAGTTTTTTGTCTGTAATCTTTAGAGGAGTAGATCACCAAATCTTTCTTCCAGGGAGACACTTGGTTGATTCAAAAGGTTAGCAGTCGAATGCTTAAACATTCCACCACCAAGACTCTTTAGATTCTCCATTACCCTTTATTAAATGATTTATTTTTTCCCTGCTGATTTGAAAACCCACGCAAGAAAGAAATGTTTACGCTCTTTATAACTCTTCTCTTTTCTATATCCATGTATAACGCTGCCTGCATGTGGAGTAGTGTTACTTAAAGTTATGATGCTCAATTTACTTCATTTTGAAAATCATCACCTAAAGAGTTATTGCCTAATTTGTTTTACCTCTTACTCATCCTGTCAACATTGCAGTCCAGGCATACTTTCCTTGCCTTTTCCAAAGAAAGCACAATGAGGTGGCCTTGACTGTAATTTTGCATGTGTGAGGGAAAGTTTACTCTTTAACCCTTCTCTAGTGATAGAATCTGCAGATCAACAGAAGGCTGACTAGCTCAAGGAAAGGGACTGTAGTACTGGGTATTTGAGATTTGCCTATTTGCAAATGACCTGAAGGTTCAGGATATGTAGTTCTTTGCAGATGAGCTAAGTCACAAATTGAGAAGGCATGTGCTGTGAGGTTGGTGTGCGGGAGAATCGCTTACCGAGGAGGACATCTAATGGATGACACATCATCATCAATGAGACAGTATCAGTGTGTCTTCATTATTCACTGAATAGGCAGGGACTTTAAATTTACGGCATTTTATGTAACAGAAGATGTGAAAGGAATGTCATCAGCTGGTACTGATAAGGAAAAGAGAATGAGGAAACAAAAACTTAGATAAAAGTGCAAAACTTTATGGTAATTAATGTGAAACTCACCAAGATAATTAAAGATAGTATTAGACAATTGTTTCTGCCATAGCTTTCTTCCTCACTAATATTTTTGGAACCCATCTGAGCAGTGCTGCTAGAAGTGGGAGATTTGATTTCAGAGGAGGAAAACAATGCATTTTCTTCGTTTTCAGAGTTCCCAGATTGTCATGTTTGTTTAAATCAAAGCGTCATCCCATGATTGTTTTACATATATATCCCAGAAAACAAACTCATTGCCATGGAGTCGATTCAGACTCATAGCGACCCTATAGGACAGAGTAGAACTGCCCCGGTTTCCAAGAAGGGGCTACTGGATTTGAACTGCTTACCTTTTGGTTAGCAGCTGAGCTCTCAACTGTTGTGCCACCAGAGCTCCTATATATATATATATATATATGTTTTTAAAGCTAAGGACTTGACCTTGCAATTTCTTTCCTCTGTTTTACTTTTGAGCAGTAATAGATCTAGAATGTATTATATTGAAATAGATGTTATTTGAGTCTATATTAAAACAATCATAATCTAAACAATCAGCATATATTTATTGATTTCCAGATATTAATGATATCTTTAATTAACTTGTTCATGCATGCAGGCGTGACTGCACTGATTCAACAATGATTGTGAGGACCAGATCAGAAAATGTGTAGAAGCCTTTTGCAAATAATTAAATAGTACAAAATATGAGTGTTGTTACTAATATTATAAGTATATTTACATGATTAATACATATATTTTTATCACCTGGCTAATTGCCACATGGGCTGTGTTGAAGAAAGAGATCATTGAGAGTTAGGCTAGAGCAAAGAGTGGGTAGAATGTCTGCAGCTGACAAGAGCAGAGTCAAAGGAGGAGAGTAGAGATACAGAGGCAGGGGGTTGGGGAGCGTTTGATTTAGAAATGAGGCTGAGAAAAGAATGGTGTGACTGGAATACGAGAAAGCTGCTGTGGAGGTTTGGGAAGGGAATCATTAAAATAACAGGAGCAAAGTAAAAGCTTTCAGAAAAGCAGTACTTGCTGTGAAGGAGTTAGGTATTGTGATTTTGAAGCTAGCCAGATGATCAGAATTGTGTGATACTCTCTAAAAATATTTTCTGGACATATAAAAAAAAAAATTTACTAGTTTCCTTAATATTTCATCACTATAGGACTCTGTAGCCCTGGTGGCACAGTGATTAACAGCTCAGCTGCTAACCAAAAGGTTGGCAGTTTGAATCCACCATGGCTTGGGTCAAATAAAGAAGACAGAAGAAGAATTGATGCATTTGAATTACGGTGTTGGCAAAGAATTCTGAATACACCATGGACTGCCAGAAGAACAAACAAGTATTTTGGAAGAAGTACAGCCAGAATGTTCCCTGGAAGCAAGGATGGTGAGACTTTGTCTCACGTACTTTAGACATATTATCAGGAAGGACCAGTCCCTGGAGAAGTACATCGTGTTTGGTAAAGTAGAGGATCAGCAAAAAAGAGGAGATGGATTGACACAGTGGCTGCAACAATGGGCTCAGGCATAATAACGATTGTGAGGATGGCACAGGACCAGGCTGTGTTTTGTTCTGTTGTGCATGGGGTCATGATGAGTTGGAACCGACTTGACGACACCTAACAGCAACAACTTGATAACTTCACTTGGATGAGTAATAGTCATCTTTAATACAACATTTCTAAATATTTGATTTCCCTCCCTCCTTCCCCCCAAATATTTATTCTTCCCATTTTCCCATCTCAGTAAATGCTACCATTCTTCCTCCAGTTACTCCAGTAAAAACACTGGAATCATATTTACATTTCAAGGCAAAGAAAGGGAAATATAATTTTTAAATAAAGTTATAATAAATGACTAGTAATTTGTGGAAAAATAGCAAAGCCAAACCTATATCTCATCACTTAGATCAAAACAAGTTTTAGATGAATCAAAAATGCTAAGTAAACATAGATCAGTTAAACATACTGGAAAGAAATGCGACTGTGTTTTAGTCTTGACAAGGGTAGGTTTTCTTAAACAAGAAATGAAGCCCAGAAACCACAAAAGGAAGAAGAAAAAAAAAAAGTTCTCAATTACATAAGAGATAAAATTGTCAGCACTAAAAAAGTACTCTCAGCAAATACTCGACATGGATATTTAAAATACCTGCTTAAGGCAGAGGAACTTTATCATATGTTCATTTCCTCCACCAATACTGTAAACTACTTGCAGAAACATCCTGCATATGTGTTTTAAATTTTAAAAATCTGATCTGTAGCTGACAGTCGCAAGATTTTAAACACATTCAGTTAAGGATAGACCATGGAAGAGGTGAGAAATGATATGCAAGGGGAGGCCCGTGGAAGAAAACGTGGAGGAGAAATTCTTATATAAAATGCTGAATTTTCTTTGCTTCAGGTTGGCGTGTTTAAGGTCCATGACCAGTCACACAGTGCTACTGGCATATAATATATGCTCCTTACTATTTAATAATGGAATTTTACGTTTTTGAGTGCTTAACACATGTTTGGAGTCTTGGTGGTGCAGTGGTTAAGATCTCAGCTGTTAACCAAAAGGTCTGCAGTTCAAATCCACCACCTGCTCCTTGGAAATCCTATGGGGCAGTTCTACTCTGTCCTATAGGGTCTCTATGAGTCAGAATCAACTCAACGACCATGAGTTTGATTTTAACACATATATGACACTCTGCAGCGTTTAACACTCATAACAATTTTGAGATAGGTGCTATTTATTATTACCTAAATTGCATAGTATGATGAGTCAGAGAGAGGTTAGTAAAACTTGTGCAAGATCACCCAGTTCCTAAGTGGCTGAGCTGGGATTCAGGCCAGAGTGTTTAGTTCCAGAGACTGAGTTCTTAAGAGCAACTCCTTAGCATCTCTCAGTGATTTTGAACAAATGCCCACATGGACAAATAATTGAACAAATTAATACTTGGGCATATTTCTCTCATAAATAATTAGAGTATGAAACATTGCTTTTCCTAAATAATAAAAATATTTCTTGAAACAGTGATATAAGTAAAAATTATGAATGCACATTTATTAATAATTCCAGTTTCTAATATTATGCACATTTCTGGGGATGATTAAGTTTAGCTCATTTTCTTTATCTTATTATAACTGTTAATTTTTCTCCAAACATCCTCCAACTTTATTTTTTTGAACTTAGTAGATTTATTAGTGTATTATTTTTGAAGAGAAGTACAAACACTAAAGAGATTCTAGAAAAGAATACTCAAAGTCATAAAAGAATGTAAATATAAATTTTATAAAACTTTTTAAAAGGAGTTAGGATTTTGGGCCTGAAAAAAATGAAACCCGTGACATGAGTTATCAGCAGTATGGATCTTTGGAATATACAAAAGAAAAAGGAAACATACTGCCTGCTTTAATAGCCATAATTGCATCAACTACTGTATTTCATGTTACTGTTGTCAGTGGCCTTTGAGTTGGTTCCGACTCCCAGTGACCCCGTGTACAACAGAACGAAACACTGCCTGGTCCTGTGCCATCCTCACAATCGTTATTATGCCTGAGCCCATTGTTGCAGCCACTGTGTCAATCCATCTCCTTGAGGATCTTCCTTTTTGAGTAAAAAACACAGGTGTGGAATTGCTGGGTCATATGGTAATATATGTCTAACTCTAGAAGAACTTCCAAAATGTTTGCACTATTTTCTGTTCCTTTCCGGAGTGGAAAAGAGTTCCGGTTGCTCTATATCCTCATTTGGTCAATATTTTTCATTTTAGCTCTTCTGGTGAGTGTATATTGGTATGTTATTGTGGTTTTAATCCGTATTTCCCTAATGTCTAATAATGCTGAGAATCTATTCATGTGCTAGTTTAACATCAGCATATCTTCTTAGTGAGGTGTCTTATCAAATATTTTGTCCATTCCTTCACTGGATTATTTGTCATTTTATTATTTAGTAGTAAACATTTTTTATATTCTGGATACAATTCCTTTTTTATATATTTTGCAAATATTTTTTCTCCTCTGGTTTGTCTTTTCATTTTCTTAATATTGTCTTTAGAAGAACAGAGAAGTTTTCAATTTTGATTAAGTCCAATTTATCCATTTTTTTCTTCTATATTTCGTGCTATTGTCGATTTATTTAAATAGTTTTGCCTAACCAAAAGTCACTAAGATTTTCTACTACGTATTCTTTTAGAAGTTTTATAGTTTTAGCTTATGTATTTAGATATTTAATCTATTTCAACTTAACTTTTGTATGTATGTAAGAAAAGAGTCAAGGTTTTTTTTTGATGTGGATATCCAAATTTTATAGCACCACCTTTTGGAAAAATTATCATTTATCCATTGAATTTCCCTTACGCTTTTATTGAAATTCAATTGGTCACATATATGTGGACTTATTTCTGGAGTCTCAACTCTGTTCCACAGACCTTTACTTCTAATGTTATGCGCATAGGATGCTGTCTCATTTATTAATAGCTAAAATAAGTTCTTGAAATGAAGTAATATACATCCTCCAAATTTGGTTAAAAATTGTTTTGTTTATTGTAGTTATTTTGCTTTCCCATATAAATTTTAGAATAAGTTGCCAATGTTTTTTTGTTTTTTGTAATTTATTTTATTTTGTTGTGGAGAATATACACAGCAGAATGTACACCAGTTCAACAGTTTCTACCTGCACAATTCAGTGACATTGATTACATTCTTTGAGTTGTGCAACCATTCCCACACTCCTTTTCAGAGTTGTTCCTCCCCCATTAACATAAATTCACTAGCTGCTGACACTTTGATTTAGGTTTTATTGAGCTATAGACCTATTTGGAGGAATTAACATGTTCACAATATTGAGTCGTCTTAATATTTCACAAGATATTTTAGTCTTTTAAAAATTCTGTGGACAATGTTTTGTAGATTTTAGTGCACAGATCTTTGTACAGTTCTGTGTAATTTATCCCTAAGTATTTCATATTTTTTGATGCATGTTGCTGTTGTTAGGTGCTGTCAACTCTGTTCCGACTCCCAGTGACCCCATGTACAACAGAAGGAAACACAGCCCAGTCCTGCACCAACCTCTCAATCATTGTTATGCTTGAGTCCATTGTTGCAGCCACTGTGTCAGTCCATCTCGGTGAAGGTCTTCCTCTTTTTTGTCTTCTGATGCATAGTAAATGGTATTTTTCTTTTTCAGTTTTAGATGTTTTTTGCTAATTCTCTTCGTCACCTAGTGCTGCTATAACAGAAATACCACAAATGGATGAATTTAACAAACAGAAGTTTATTCTTTGTTTTAGTCATCTGGTGCTGCTCCAAGAGTAATACCACAAGTGGATGGCTTTACAAAGAGAAATTTATTCTCTCACAGTCCAGTAGGCTACAAGTCCAAATTCAGGGCATCAGCTCCAGGGGAACGCTTTCTCCATCGGCTCTGGAGGAAAGTCCATGTCATCAGTCTTCCTTTGGTCTGGGAGCTTCTCTGTGCAGGAACCTCGCTTCTCTCTTTTATATCTCAAAAGAGATTGCATTAAGACACTGATCTTGTCAACCTCATCAGTATAACCTCATCACAGTGATAGAATTTACAACACATGTGGAGATCACATATTATCTCATCATAGTGGTAGAGTTTACAACACATAAGGAAATCACATCAGATAACACAATCATACAATACTAGGAATCATGACCTAGCCAAGTTGCTACACACATTTTTTGGGGGACACAATTCAATCCATGACATCCTCTAATAGTCTGGGAGGCTAAAAGTCTGAATTCAGGGTGCCAATTCCAGTGGAAGGCTTTCTCTCTCTGTTGGCTCTGGGGGAAGGTCCTTGTCATCAATCTTCCCTTGGTCTAAGACTTTCTTAGCACAGGCACCCCTGGTCCAGAGGACACGCTCGCTGCCAGCTCTTCTTTCTTGGTGGTAGGAGGATCCCTCCTCTCTGCTTGCTTCTCTCTTTTATATCTCAAAAGAGACTGACTCAAGATACAGCCTAATCCTGTAGATTGTATCCTGCCTTATTAGCATAACTGCCTCTAGTCTTGCTGCATTAACATCTTAGAGGTTAGGATTTATAACACATAGGATAATCACATCAGATCACAAAATGGTGGACAACCACACAATACTGGCAGTCATGGCCTAGCCAAGTTGGCATACATTTTGGGGGACACAATTCAATTCATAACAGTTACCAAGATTCAGTTAAATAAACTAAACCTTGTTATCCCAAACAACAGGGTTTAAATTTCAGTTACCACGGTATTTTCACTGTGAAGTAATTCCATAAAATACAACTTCACTGTTAGCTCTTTAGCCCATAAATCACTCCAGATCTTCCAGTGATAAATCCACATGGTATCTTATAAAAATGGGTATCAAAAGAGGGAATTTGGTCAAGAGAGATTAAAGTGCAACAGAGAAATGAAAGATAGTAATGGTGGAAGTGAAATTCAAGTTGAATGTAAATGGAGTTACAGAAGACATAGCTAACTGTGGGAATGTTGGAACTGCCACTGTTTGAGAGATTTTAGATATGTAGCTAGAGGAACTTAGTGGAGGCCAGCTTATCAGCAAATGAGGGAAACGGAATGGTTGTGACAAAAATAATTAAGATATTCCAGGGAAGTGATGTTGGCAAGAACTTAATAGCGAAGGAACTTTTACAGTTATTTCATAGCTCGAATATACAAGGGATGAAATGTCAAAAGTGGATTCAAACTTAGGAAAGTATGGCAATTTGCTAAGGAATAAAAGAGATAGTCCCTCTATATTGTAAGTTATAGAATAAGAAAGCAAACACTACTCAAACTACTCCTGATATATATATATATTTTAAAATATAAATATATATATATTTTAAAGAAATAAAACATTTAACTTTTAAATAGTTTGTTTTCAATTAAACAAACAAAAAACCCACTGTTGCTATCAAGTTGATGCCACCTCATAATGACACTATAGGACAGAATAGAACTGCCCCATACGATGATTTCCAAGGCTGTAAATCTTTACAGAAGCACACTGCCACATCTTTCTCCCATAGAGCGACTGGTGAGTTCAAACTGCTGTCCTTTCAGTTAGCCGCTGAGTGCTTAACCGCTGTGCTACCAGGGCTCCTTATGTTTTTAATTACAGTATACTAAATATTAGTTTTACTTTTTTTAAATCATCCTATACATTTAAAATCAACAGTAAAAGAGTTTTTAATGTTCGTACAAAACATTTTAAAGTTAATGGAACAATTGTAATTTTTTTAACAGATAAGTACTCGGCTGCTAACTGAAAGGCTGGCGGTTTGAATCCTCCTAGTGGCACTGTGGGAAAGACACCTGGCTATCTGCTTTTGTAAAGATTACAGCCAAGAGAACCCTAGGGGGGCAGTTCCACTCTGACTGGGTCGCTAGAATAAAAATCGACTGAACGGCACACAACAACATTAAGATTACTTATATTTTCAACTTGCGTGCTCATTTTGAAGTATTTAAAATGCTATTTTTTTTTTCAAAAAAGGCAGCCTATAATGGCCTCCTGCTTTTTAGTCCCGTTTCCAGTCTATACATATTGTGAACATATAACAGCAATTAAGATACAATAATGACAATCTACATAAGGGGGAAAGAAAGTTATTTATGGATAATTTCCCTCTAAACCATCAGACAGAATGATAGAATGAAAACTCTAATTAAACACATTGCTCTGTTTGGTTAAATACTGCCAGCAAGATGGTATCATTTTATAAATTGTGATCTGAGATAGGATGATCAAGATACTAAAGAAGAACACGGATCATTTTTAAAATCAATTTATAATTAAATTAAAATGGCACGTTTAGTGATACACTAGTGAAAGCACAGTGAATAGATATTCATGTGGGACAGTCTTAAAACATGATTTTAATTAGAATTCTTTGACATGTTTAAGTTGGTTTGCTTAGTCTCTTTTTACTTTGTGAGTCCCTTTATTTATAAGCAGTATCAATATTGACAGTTCCCCATGTTACCACTCTAGCATTTGCTCAACATTTTGCAGATGTGTGCACAGGGATTAAAAGACAAAAGTCGGGATTTAATTCCCCAGCTTCTCAGGTTGCTTTGCCCCCAGTCCACAAGTATGTCACAGAATTGTCAAGCTCTTATTTCTGCTCAGATATTAATGTTTTTCCAGGCTTCTCCTTCTCATCTGAGGATTTCTTACACATTATGCCTGCTCCTTTAAGAAATTAATTCCCTTGCCATGTAAACATTGAAAGTGAACTCCAGAAACTCACACATGGATTATTTAAAATTTCAGTTATTTTTCATTGCTAGCTTAAAAAAAGTAAATGTTATTTTAAAAAAAAAAAAAAAGCAATTAGAATGGATTTGGACCCCTCCCATCTGGGAGTCTTAAAATGACGTGAGCAGAGGAAAAGTTTTGGCTTGGGGAAAGGGCCTTAGAGGGGAGACTGGGAGGTTGTCAAATTTCCCTTAGTTCTTCCTTTCCATCCTCTCTTGATGTCCTAGTTTTATGTTTTATTTTTCCTACTTCGGTGGTAAACATTAAAATTTTAATTTATTCTGTACTTCACTGTGCACTTTTCTAGAAAAGTCTATATTTTTAATATCACTATCATGTTGCTGAATAAAAGAATGATATTGGCATTCTAATTGTCTACTTACCACTGCCTCCTTGAAATGTCTGTGCAGGTTTTGAAGTCAAATCATTCTTAATATGAAATATAAAATGTAAGTCAAAGATAAATCTATTTTATATCACTGCTGTTTTGCGTGATTTATATGTGTATCATATGATTTCTATTTCGTAAGATATTGTTCCTTACGCTTGCTTCTTGCATTTCATGCCTTCCTTCTAGGGTTCCTTTTTTTCTTGTTAAAAGCACATACTCTAAAGGTTCTGGTAAAATGTTTTAGTTTTTACTAAATTTGTAAATGCCTAGTTCACAGTAACTCTTGAAGATAGCTTATATGGGGAAAAAGTATAATTTACGATTTCTTTCTCTTTGCTTTGTTATAAGCTAATCTTTTACATTTTGCCTTTGATAACTTAATAATAGGCTGTCATTAGTCTTTTTTTTTTTTTTTTTTCTTTTTGAAGAGAATTTTACTTGCCCGCTGATAGTTTTTAACATTCTTTCTTCTTTCTTGGTGTTTTGCAGACTATAATATGTGTCTGCGTGTGATTCTTTTTCTGTCTTTCCCATCACTTGGCATGGTCTCGAAAGACGACTCTTTCTTTCTCTCTTCCTTTCTGGAAATCTCTAACTTTAGTTCTTCCAATACCCATTGTTGTCTCTGTTCCTGGCACTCTTAAATGTATATTGGTGCTTCTAAGTCTATCCTCCATGTATCTTTTTTTTAAAAAATATTTTATTTATTTATCGCCTTACTTAAGTATGGAATAAATAAACAAATAAATACATATGGGCCTTATTTATAATAATTGTTTGCATATTTTCTAATTTATCTTTATTGATGTTATCCTTTCCTTTATTTCTTTGACGATTTTGAACATATTTATTTTAAAGTTTTACTGCATTGTCTTTTTAAAAAATTTCATTTTGAATAAATGTATCTTATTGCTGATTCTGGAGTTGTCCCTGGCGTACGTTTTCCCCAGGGGATTTGAAATTTTAGTTTCAAATCTTATCTTAATTGGAACATTTCTCTCTCTTTCTCCACTTGCCCCTTTTGTCTAGCAGTCTTGAGGTTGCCTCCTCTCAGCCAGCAAGACCAGTTTTGTTCAAGTCCATTCCAACTCATGAAGACCCCATGTGTGTCAGGGTGGAACTGTGCTCTCTAGGGTCTTTTCAGTGGCTGATTTTTCAGAGTAGATCGCCAGGGCTTTCTTCTGAGGCAACTCTGGGTGGACTGGAACCTCCAACATTTCAGTTAGCACCTCAGTGTGTCCACCTTTTGTACCACCCAAGGACTCTGCCAGCAAGACAACAAAGTCTAAAATCAGATCCTTTATGGGCAGACCTGAGCTTCCATGCAATGAGAATGGGGTAATCTGTGTAGCCAGTGTGTGGTTTGACCTAGGTGCTATCAGAAGTGTTTTCTCTGGGTGTGTGTTTTTTAATCCACTTGGGCCGATCAGTTCTATGGAGCCACAGGCGGCGAATGCATAGTCCAGAGTTGTTCTGCTTTTTTCCAGGTTCATTTCACCTAAGGGAAGTTCTGTCTCAGCCTCTGGTTTCATGCAGTAGAAAAGCCTGCTTTCTCTATGCCATTACTCTCATGGTCTTTGGTCTCCACTGCTCACTTCCAAACTCCTCAGCTTATTTCTGGGCAAGAGTTCAGCAGAGCCCTGACTCTAATCCTGGATTTCCCTTGTAAACTCATCTTCTCTTTCTAGTGCAAAGATATTCACATCTGAATTTTGGGTACACACCTATGTCTTTTGACAAGTACACATAAGCACACATACATAGGCATGTATTTCAGGTCTAATTGATGTATTTGGTGGGTAGAATGTAGATCATAGCACGAAATCATAGAACATCTTGCTTTTGGAAGTTTCTATGTTTATTTATTTTCAAAGTTTCTTTCCCATATGCTAGTCCGGGTTCTCAAGAAGCAGACTCCGAGGCAGTGGTAAACGTATTAGGTAAATGCCTGTGAGACAATATGGGAGGTGAGCCGGGAGAGGCTGGGCGAGTAAATCCAGAGAAGGCGCCAGAGAAGGAACGTTGGGTAAAAGCATTGTCACGCCAGTGACCTTCGTAAGGCTCTAGAAGGTCTGGGCTTGAGGTTAAGTCACCTATATCATTGGCCAACTTGATGGCCTTGTTCAATTTTTATTTATTTATTTATTTGCTCAAAAAGCGATTTATTATATGCATCCTTACTATTTTTTTTTTTTTTTTATTATTGTACTTTAGATGAAGGTTTACAGAGCAAGCAGTTTCTCATTAAACAGTTAGTACCCATATTGTTCTATGACATTGGTTAACAACACCATGACATGTCAACACTCTCTCTTCTTGACCTTGGGTTCCCTATTACCAGCTTTCCTGTCCCTTCCTGCCTTCTAGTCCTTGTCCCTGGGCTGTTGTGCCCCATTAGCCTCGTTTTGTTTTATGGGCCTGTCTAATCTTTGGCTGAAGGGTGAACCTCGGGAGTGACTTCATTACTGAGCTAAAAGGGTGCCTGGCGGCCATACTTTTGGAGTTTCTCCAGTCTTTGTCAGGCCAGTAAGTCTGGTCTTTCTTTGTGAGTTAGAATTTTGTTCTACATTTTTCTCCAGCTCTGTCTGGGACCCTCTGTTGTGATCCCTGTGAGAGTAGTCAGTGGTGGTAGCTGGGCACCATCTAGTTGTACTGGACTCAGTCTGGCAGAGGCCGTGGTAGTTGTGGTCCATTAGTCCTTTGGACTAATCTTTCCCTTGTATGTTGTTTTCTTCATTCTCCCTTGCTCTCAAACGGGTGAGACCAGAGGAGTATCTTAGATGGCTGCTCACGGGCTTTTAAGACCCTAGACGCTACTCACCAAGGTAGAATGTAGAACATTTTCTTTATGAACTATGTTATGCCTATTGAGCTAGATGTTCCCTGAGACCATGGTCCCCACAGCCCTCCACCCAGCAATTCAGTCCCTCAGGGAGTTTGGATGTGTCTATGGAGTTTCCATGACCTTTCCTTGTTCCTTGTTCAGTTTTTAACTCCTTCCTTTTTCCCTTCCCAAGACTCTCACTAGGAGCAATTCCAAAAAAAAAAAAAAAAAAAAAAGATACCAGCACATGAGCTTTTGCATTGGGGGGAATGGACTGGTGGGGCAACCCATTTAAAACAAAGCTAAGGGCATTAAGTTGCTCTCTGCGTGTGCACATGCGAGGTGAAGCCGAAATTAAAGAATGAGTAAGAATTATCACACTCCATTAATCAGGATGGACTTTTCCACACCAAAAAATGTCTTCTTGTACCCTAGCCTCCCATTATTTCAAATCCCTCGTGCATTTTATCTGGTCTGTGTCAACTGGCTCTTCACTTGCTGAGCTAGGAAATTCTGTGTGTGGGTGCACAGCAGATGTCAGCTGCAAAGAATGCAGACTATGTAGCTCCTTATTCATTTAACAGTTCACCTTAGTTTAATGCACAATCCAGAGTAAATGTTAATGGCAAATGTTTGAATGAATGGGTGAACATATGAATACATAATTGTACTCAATCTTAAGCATTCACTCAGGCAGCCAGGATCCAAATTATTTTCTTCTTCCTCTTGACGATAGTGCAGGTGGAAAGGAAATTTCTGAGAAGCAGAGAACACCGAGAGTGACTTCTTCCCTCATAATCCCCATTCTTCATTAAAAATTGCCAGATGACGTTCAATAGATTTTACTTTAATTGGCCATAACTGCTCCAAATGAAATATCACTATAGTAACATGGCAGCAATACGTTGTAGGCAATTACAAAAATTGTCTCGAAATATTAGCAATAGATGAAACTGTAATATTAAGCTTAGGAGCTCATATATGGCAACTGCAAACTATAAACAGAAAAATTGTCACCTTTATCCAGAATGGGAATTACTACATTGGGAATGAGAATCGCTACATGCAAAGTTTAAAAATGTTTTCACCTTTGTACAGAATGAGAATCACTACATTGTGGTGTTTATGCATTTGCTCTATATATTTATGTAAATATATGTGTGTATATGAATTTGTATATATATATACAGTATATGTATATGGACATAGAAATAGGATGGATTGCTAAATTCAAAATAATTTCAACACTGAGGCCAAGTCTAGATACAAATTAGGAGGGGAGTGAAACACTTTATGTTTTGCTTGGTTGTAGCTTGTTAAAGAGCACAGGTGGCACAATAGTTAAGTGATTGGAAGCTAACCATAAGGTCCTCGGTTCAAATCCACCAGCCAGAGAAAGATGTGGTGGCCTGCTTCTGTAAAGAGCTGTAGTCTTGGTAACCCATGGAGCTGTTCTACCCTGCCCTGTAGGGTTGCTATGAGTCAGGATCTACTCAACAGCAGTGGATTTTGGGATTGGTAGCTTATTATAACTCAGCATTCCTGAAACATAGAATTGTGCCTCCTATTACTTTCATGTGATCATTTTAAATTAAAGTACATCAAATTTTCTTCTTAGTTAGGAAAGAACTTTCAGGATATCTAAATCTACACCAAGATTTCATCTTGCCAACCGTTGGCTTAACTTTCTGCTTACTGTAAAAAAATGAAGACAATCTATATCAATATTTCTTCCAACTTTTTATTGATTCACATTAGCTTGTACAATATAAATGGAGACTGAAAGAAAATACCAATAGCAATTTTTTTTATTTTCATGTTTTATGTATTTCAGATATTTTATCGGCATACAGATACATCAATCTTAAATGAATCCAGTGCCCCTGGGTCACTCTCCTCCTATCCATCTGTAGAACTGCTCTCTTTTCAGGTTCAATCCTCATTTGTACTCACATCTGCACACAAACTCAAACCTTCCTCATCCCTTGTACCCTATTGCTGTCAAGTCGATTTTGACCCACAGCGACCCTATGGGACAGAGTAGAGCTGCCCCATCGGCTAGTGGATTGGAACTGCCAACCTTTTGTTCAGCAGTGGAGCTCTTAACCATTGGGCGACCAGGGCTCCCACTTCCTTGTACAGAAGGTGAAATACAAGAGGCAAGCCTGAATGTGATCATTGTCTCAGACCATTTTCTATCAGCAAGCATCCATAGCCAAGTACTAGTTGGAAGGTGTCCTGATCATCTAGTGCTGCTATCACAGAGATACCACAGGTGGGTGGCTTTAAAGAACGTGCGTTTATTTTCTCACAGTTTAAGAGGCTGGAAGTGTGAATTCAGGCACCAGCTATGGGGGAGCTTTCTCCCTGTGGGCTCTGGAGGAAGAGCCTTGTCTCTTTCAGCATCTGTAACCCTTTCATTCTCCATTGCTTGCGGATCTTCACGTGTCGCCTGTCTTCCCTGGTCTGTGCTTCTTTGTTTCTGTGTTTACGCTGCTCCTTATTGCTCAGAAGTGGTTAGGTTTAGGACGCACCCTATACTGACGTGGCCTCATTAACACGACAAATAAAACCCTATTTCCAAATAGAGTTGCAGCCACTCGTATAAAAACCAAAACTCATTGCTACTGAGTCGATTCCAACTCATAGCGACCCTATAGGACAAAGTGGAACTGCCCCATAGGGTTTCCAAGGAGCGGCTGGTGGATTCGAACTGCCAACATTTAGGTTAGCAACCAAAGTGCTTAACCACTGCACCACCAGGGCTCCCAGTGCATGTATAGGAGTTAGGGTTCCAACACATGTTTTTGGGGAACACAATTCAATCTATCACAGAAGGGTTGGCACTGGAAACTAAATGTTGCTTCTTCCATGGTATCACGCAGACAGATCCATCTTTAGGTGTCTCACATCTCCTCTCAAAACAGCCCTAACAGCAGGCAACTGGCTCAGCCAAAGAGTGCTGAGACTACCACCTTGTAGTTTCCACTACATCCTTTCTGGGAATTCGAGAAGATCAGAGTAATTTCTCATCCTTGTTCGGAACTCTCCTCATCGGACTGCAGGCAAGAGGACATAATTGGCAGGTGTGAAGGGTCAGATTTTTTTGAAATCCGTGTAGGAGAAAATGAACCATCACATCTACCTTTTTATTTTCTCATTTCTTCTTTGTAGATAACTAAGTATTTCAGTTTGAGGATACCCTAGAGTATATGTTTAAAACAAATCTTTAAAATAGATTTTTATTTCTCACACGTTTCTATTCTAGCCAATACATGTGTGTTATTAAAAAATAGGCATTTCTCTTAAAACATTTTGTTTCAAGCTCACATTGTAACGCAACGTATTTCTCAACATCAGCATGTTCTGATGCTCCTTCTTTCTTGGTTGCACCCATGGAGAACCTCTAATTCCTCACCTGAGGAGAGACTCCTTTTGAGATTTTGAACACCAAATTTAATAACACCAATGGTCTTTAATTTCCAACTTTGCTTTTCTCCCTAAGAACACGTTGCTGTGCCCATTATACAATTTTATGCCATAATTGAACAATATAAAAAGTGGAGCCTGAATAAATGTTTGAAATCTTCATGCTATTATTTCCGTAATTCAGTAGAAAACAGAAAAACAGTCCCCATACACTTGAAATATCTAGAGAGTCGATTTGAAATGAGCTCTATGCACATTCTGTGTGTGTATAGATTCATCACGATGCCTGTGGGACTAACAGTGACCTGGGCTTTGAATTTTTCTCTGGTCCATCTAGAACAATCCAGTAAGTTGGATAAGACACAGCCCTTTACTTAATGAAATTTTGAAATAGCTGAGGTATCTACCGAAGAGTCCATCGGTAGTTTAGTGGTGGTATTCTCTCCTTCCGTGTGGAGAACCCGGGTTCAATTTCCTACCAATGCACCTCACGCACAGCCACAACCCATCTGTCAGTGGAGGCTTTCATGTTGCTATAATGCGGAACAGGTTTCAGTGGTGCTTCTAGACTAAGACTGACTAGGAAGAAAGGCCTGGTGATCAACTTCTGAAAAATCCGCCAATGAAAACCCTATGAATCTCAAAGGTCTGATCTGCAACCGATCATGGGGATGGTGCAGCATTTCCATCTGTATGTATAGGGTTGCCATGAGTCAGCGGCTGACGATGTAATAGCTAACAACAGCAACAAGAAATGTACAGCTACTATGTTTTGTTTATTATTAGAGTTTTTTTAATACAAATGCTTACTCAGCTCTTGGCTTCAAGAAAACATGGAAAAATAAAATGGATCAAATGCTTTCAAAAGAATGTTGGAACTCAAGGTTAATCATTTGATTTTATGTATTTTTGTTATAGATATTTTTTATTGGCTCTCTAACAGGTTACTTATACTAAGGCTTTCGTCTATTTTTTCTCTTCAGAAATAATGTACAGATAAAATACTACCACAAAATTTGATTAGATCATACAAAATTATTATCATTTAATTTTTTTCTTTTATTGTCTAAATTTTGTATTACATTGTATGTGTTTCTTGCATAAATATTAATGCTCTAATTCAAATTCTCTTTAATGCTTCTTTCAAATAATGTCTTTATGAATCATTTGAATCTTTTATTAATAAGCTGCACCATTTAGTGATAAAAAAGTGATTGAATCTACTTATAAATTGCCCATCAAATGTAACTGCATTTTTTTTCTGTATAATGAATGTCATGGATTGAATTACGTCCCCCAAGAAATGTGTGTATCAATTGGACGGGGCCATGATTCCCAGTATTGTGGGTTGGCCTTCATTTTGTGTTTGTAATTTTATGTTAAAGAGGATTAGGGTGGGATTGTAACACCCTTACTAAGGTCACATCCCTGATCCGATGTAAAGGGAGTTTCCCTGGGGTGTGGCCTGCACCACCTTTTATCTTACAAGAGACAAAAGAGAAGAGAAGCAAGCAGAGAGTTGGGGACCTCATACCACCAAGAAAGTAGTGCCAGAAGCCGAGTGTGTCCTTTGGACTGGAGGTTCCCGGACTGAGATGCTCCCAGATCAAGGGAAGACTGATGACAAGGACCTCCCTTCAGCGTCAACAGAGAGAGAAAGAAAGCCTTCCCCAGCTTCTAGCCTACTGGACTGTGAGAGAATAAACTTCTCTTTGTTAAAGCCATCCACTTGTGGTATTTCTGTTACAGCAGCACTAGACGACTAAGACAATGAACTTAGTAAATACTAGGGAAAAAAAGATTCCAGTGTCTTGACTTCTAACACCATAGGTTAGTTTTGCTTGTTTTTGAATATCTTATAAATGGCGTTATACAGTATTCTTTTGTACCTAGATTTTTTTTCATAAACCATTACGTTTGTGAATTATTAAGGTGTCCTGTTGTGGTTCGTTCATTCCCATTGCTGTATGCCATTCCATTATATGAACATAAATTTATTTGTCCCCTTTACTGTAAATCAGAGTTTGGAATGTTTTCTGTATAGAATTAACGTAAATAATGTTGCGATGAACATTGCTGTGTATTTTGAGGGTGTTTCCACAATATAAAATACATATGAATGTGCATTTCACTTTTGGTGTTAGCTTGGTTTCTTGGTGCTGCTATACCAGAAATGCCACAAGTGCGTGCCTTTAACAAACAGAAATTTAGCTCACAGTGTAGGAGGCTGGCGTTCTGAATTCAGGGCACTGGCTCTAGGGGAAGGCTCTTCCGGTATGCTCTGGGGAAAATTCTCGTCTCAGCTTCGCCCATGTTCTTCTTGGCCTTCCTTGGTGTCTTCTGCATGGTGCCTGTCTGCCCCATTTTTGGTTGCTTGTCCCTGTTCTGAATATGCTCCTTTTTATATCTGAAAAGTAATTGGTCTGTGATACACCGTAGACTGATAGGCTTCATTAACATAACAAAGAGACTCTGTTTCTAAATGGGATTGCAGACACTGGTATAGGGGTTAGGTTTACAATGCATATGTTTGAGGAACACAATGCAATCCATAACAGGTGTACATGAAGGAGTGAAATCTATGAGTAACAGGGCATGCATATGTTCAGGCTTAGTAGATAATAAGAAACAATCTTCCAAAGTATTTGTACCAATTTACATTCTCTCTGGCAGTGAATTTGTGTTTTAGATTCCGCTCATTCTTACAAATTTGGTATTTTCTGCCTATTTATTTGAGCCATTCTGCTATGTATGTGATTTTGATTTGCATTTACCTGATGACTAATTAATTTGAGCAATATTTCATAGGTTTATTGGCTTTTGGATATTCTCATTTGTGAAATGGCTTTTGAGCTTTTTGTCCATTTTTGTACTAGGTTATCTGTTTTTGTCTTATTGATTACAGAAGATATTTTATTTTTCTGTATGAGTACTTTCTTTGTCAAATATACGCAGCAAATACCTTCTTCCAGAATAGCAGTTGGCTTTTATCTCTCTTAACTTCTTTAAGATTATCATTTTTTGAAGAAATCTTTACCTACAGCGAAGTCTTAAGGGTATTCTCATGTTTTTCTCAAGCTTCATTATTTTTCTTTCCTGCTAGAACTACCACATAGCTGGAACTGATTTTTGTGTGGTGTGTAAAGGAGGTTAATTTGGTCTTTCCTGTATGTATATCTAATTGACCCAACATCATTTATTAAAAAGCCATCTCTTCCCAACATGACTGCGATGTAACCTGAGTCTCAAAACAGATAACCCTCTAGGTCTGTTTCTGGGCCCTTTTTCTGGTTTATTGGTCTTTTTGTCATACTCTTTAAATGTCTTGTTAATCATTATGTCTTCATGATATTAGTAACTGCTAAACAGAATTCATTGATCAGTACATTCATATTTCATAATAATATATATAAATTTATATTTCAGAATCCTTAAGTTTTTTTTTCAGTTTCTTCTCATATTCTAACTAGGTCACAAGTGTTTTGTGTGGCTTATGAAGAGCTCATGCTTAGAGCAGACATGCCAACTGTCAGCTTCTGTTTTTTTAATTGTACTTCAGATGAAAGTTTACAGAACAAATTAGCTTCTCATTAAACAGCACACATATTGTTTTATGACATTGGTTAACAACCCCACAACTTGTCAACACTCTCGCTTCTCGACCTTGGGTTCCCCATTACCAGCTGTCCCATCCCTTCCTGCCTTCTAGTCCTTGCCCCTGGGCTGGTGTGTCCTTTTAGTCTCCTTTTGTTTTATGGGCCACTTTCAATTTCTTAGTGCTGCTGTAGAAATGTTACAGGCAGATGGTTTTAGAGAACAGAAGCTTATTTTCTCAAAGTTTAAACAAACAAACAAAAAAACTAAACCCATTGTCATCGAGTCGATTCTAACTCATAGAGACCCTGTAGGACAGAGTAGAACTGCCCCCTAGGGTTTCCAAGGAGCGTTTGGTGGATTCAAACTGCCGACCCTTTAGAGGCCGAGTTCTTAACCACTGTGCCACCAGGGCTCCTCTCACAGTTTAGGAGGCCAGAATTCCAAATTCAGGGAACAGGCTCTAGGAGAAGGCTCTCTCTGTGTTGCTGCTTGGGGAAGACCCTTCAGCTTCCTAGCCCCGGAGTTCCTCTCTTCCTTGGCCATCTTCACGGGGCACCTATCCCCCTCTCCCCCAACCTTCACTGTGTTTGCTGGTCTCTGTGTCTATGCTGCTCCTTTTAACAAAGAAGTGATTAGGTTTAGGACACATCCTACACTGACATGACCTCATTAACATGACAAAGGAAGCCTTATTTCCAGACACAATTACATCTACTGGTATAAGAGTTAAGATTCCAATACATATTTTTGAAGAAAACAATTTAATCCTTAACAACAACTAAACAATTTTCTTGTTCTTCTCTTGTTCTTAATTATCTTCAACATGTAGATTGTCTAGAATAGTTTTTAAGGACACTTGTCCACTCCATGTAGTTAAAATTGGACAATAACCAAACCAAAAGCAAACCCATTGCCGCTGAGTCGATTCCGACTCATAGTGACCCTATAGGACAGAGTAGAACTGCCTCATAGGGTTTCCAAGGAGTGGCTGGTGGATTCAAACTGCTGACCTCTGGTTAGTAACCATAGCTCTTAATCACTGCAAAGCTCCTCAGAATAGAAACTTGAAATCTGCTTAATTAGAGATATTATACAAGTTTCAATACACTGAAAAGAAAACAATGCCCCTGCCAAGCTCCCTGCACTAAGAAACTTAGACTTTTACTTCAAGAAAATGCTTAATACGGTATATGACATAAGGACCAAATAAGACTGACAGCTTTGATATGAGCATAAAATAGCAATATAAACCTTAATTTCTTTTCCTGAGATGAAAAATCAAACAAATAGAGCTTTTGCTTCTAGCCATGATGGAATAACAGAGATTAGTTTTCCCTCTTGCCTGAAACATGTATAAAACCAGACAAAATAGACGGAAGCAACGTTCAGACATTAGACATCACGCAGCACACAGCACAGTGATCCCTGGACACCATGTAATCGGCAGGGATGAACTACTAGGGGATCCCACGACTGCCTCATCTTACAGTCTGGAGAGAGTTTCTAGGCTGCAGGGCTAGGAGAAACACGGGTGATTAACACAAAGCACAGACTATTGTAGAACTTCTAATTAGCTGAGCAGATTGTGGAGGAAATTTGGGAGCATCAGGAAGTAGGCAGTTGTTAATGCTGTTTATTCTTTACTCTGAATACTATATACCCATTGCCATCGAGTCAATGCTGACTCATAGCTACCCTATAGGACAGAGTAGAACTGCTCCAAGAGTTTCCAAGGAGCAACTGGTAGATTTGAACTGCTGACCTTTTGGTTAGCAGCCGAGCTCTTAACCACTGAGCCACCAGGGCTCCTTTGAATACTGTAGTTGAGACTTATTTTTTAATACCACCTCTTTGACCCTCTCTAAAAATTTCCTTATCCTAGAATTGCATAATTCTCCCTCCAACTTTTGTTCAATTGTGCCCTTCCATTTTGTGTTTTTTTCCCACATTTTAGTGAAAGTTTCTTTACAGAAAAATCTAGAAAACCATTTCAAAAATTTTATAAACCTGTTATTTAGACCAAAGTATATCTTCACATTGTTACCCAACTAGAACACCTCTTGGCTGATTGATTCTGCATGGAAACCATTAGTGTGATGGTCTAAATATAAAGAATCAAATAAAAGTGAATCACAGTATAATTTTATTTCACATTCTTGGAAAAGTGAATCACAGTATAATTTTATTTCACATTCTTGGAGAAATGACAATTTTGTATGGGACTGTATGCTTTATACATTTCCTTCTGATTATTATCAAGAACAAACAACGGATGATTGAGAGGACTGACTGGGAAGAATGCATTGATCCAAAGAAGCAGAAGCATCTGGATTTCTTCTTTCACACTTTTATTAAAATGGAAATTTGCAGCATCATTTTATTTCCTATTATTCCTTCAATTCAGTCAAAAGAAATAATTAAAAGTATTCACCCAATTTTTGTAGCTTTAAGAAAGCATTGTTTATGTTAAGAATAAATGAGTAAATCTAAGCAAATGCATGTGTTTCTTACATTAAATGAGTCCTGATAACTGGCCCACATTTCCTGTTTACAGAATACTGGACTCCAACTGACGTTACATCAAGATCAGGGAAGATTTGAGGTTCTATGAATGTAGAAGAAATGGAATAAATAGTCTTATGAAATTCAACAGATGATACAGTAGCATTTGAAATAATAAAGGCTTCTTTTCAAGGAAATTACAAACTTAACTAACTACCCAGTAAGTCTGATCTGGCTGAAAACTTGCTCTGGCCTCAGTGGCCCTTCGGGACCCTCCCAGTGTATGCGAGTTCACGCTGCAATGCCTTCCAGCCTATGAAATGGGCAAGCAAAATGGAGCAAATCCTTTATGAATGAGAAAGTTTGTGGTAAGGGGGGCTGAGTTTCATAAGGTTTCTTAATCGCTGGATTTATCAGAGGAGAAGATGCTCATGGCTGAATCTCCCTAAGTTTGGGCAACTGATTCTCCTGGCTAATGAGCGTGGACTGGGGGCAGACAATAGTTTTCAGGATTGATGCTGGTGACTTTTCAGGGTCATGAGTAGGCAATAAGTCAGACCTCTTATTTCCCTCTTTTCCTAAACTTTTATCAGTATTAAAGCAAAAACTTATTCCAGATCTTCTCTATATACTAATAAAGTAAACTTTCATTAATCCTCCCTCAAGTCTGTCCATTAGATCCTGGATATATTTGCTAGAGCTGGAGCTGAAAAAGGGCAAGCACAGAGTGAAATTTACCCCACGATCCTGAATCCTTTTACGATAATAATCATACTTCTTCATCTTTCACATCTAATTTAGCATTTTGAAGCAACCTATGGGGGGGAGGGAATGTATGGAGGGAATGTCTATTTCCAACTTCTTGATTGTGATAAGCTTAAACTCTGAATGATAATTTGAAAGAAAAAAAAAAAAGGAGATACTATCTCCCTTATAAGCATAAGTTTCCTCCCCTGTAAAATAGAGATGTTAATAATACCAATCACAGTATTTGGAGTTTTTGGAGGAGTCCATTAGAAACTTGCCTGTGGATTACTTAGTACAGTTCTTGATATACTGTACCAAAAACGAAAAACCAGACCTATTGCCGTCAAGTGGATTCCAACTCATAGCAACCCTACTGTAGGAAAGAGTAGAACTGCCCCATAGGGTTTCCAAAGAGAGACAAGGGATTTGAAAAGCTGACCTTTTGGTTAACAGGCGATCTCTTAACCATTGCACCACCAGGGCTCCTGATGGACAGACATTAAGTCCTTAACAATACCTGTTGTTGAGGGTGGGGAGGTGACCAGGAGAGAAAGCAAGTATTAATAAATGCATCTACATTCCTCAAAGGAAAACTGAGTTAATGTGATTCCAACCTCAAGATTAGGGATCAGTTTTTCCAGAACTCTCTCCTTGGAATGGTGATGAGGACTTCATGTGACACCATTTTATCAGAGCAAATCTTCCTCTCTACAACAGTGACCCCCTGAGGTCCTGGATGTACTTCATAAAGGTCCCCATAGATAACAACAACGTAGCATGGGAACAGAGAACAGTGCCTCCAGTACATACTTAACCAGTTGCCCTTAAGTTGATTCCAATTCACAGCTACCCCATGTGTGCAAAGTAGAACTGCATCTGTAGGGTTTTCAATGACTGATTTTTCAGAAGCAGATCTCCAGGCTTTTCTTCCAAGGTCCCCTGGGTGGACTCCAACCTCCAACCCTTCAGTTAGCAGCCAAGTGTTTTTACTGCTTGCATCACCCAGGTATGTCTCAGGACCTACTTTTAAATCTATAATTCTGAATTGCTGTGGTAGTTTCAGGAAAGCTCCCTTCATACTCACATCCTACATCAGCATCACAGAGAAAAGTTAAAGCACTCCTCCCACGAGTCAGGCAGATGCTAGCAAAGTCACCAAGAAATACATTGGAGCTATTAAATTCAAGTCTCAGATGATCTGAAACTCTACCCTTTACCAGGAAATGGCAGCTCTCCATGAGGGCACTTAAGAGTGATGGCCAGAGAAAGTGCCTTCTTCCACCAGTGCTTCCTGTATTCCTCTACCCAAAGAGCATCTCAAACCACTCCAGAAAAATGTGTTCCTGCTGTGTGAGGTGGAGGGGCACAAAAAGAGGAGGATTGCCAAGAACCGGCTTATGAGGAGTGCTCAATTCTTCTGCCCTGAAGATCTAGATGTGTGCATGACCATGCTTTCTTAGAATGATGTCAGGGAGTAACCTTGATGGATGAGTTGCAGAGAGACACTAAGAGTTTCAAAGCCCTGGACCCATGGGCAGAGAGAGAAAACGATGCTGAAGGAGATATACACCTGACAGATGGGTAGAAGGGAGCTTCAAGGTGAAGCCAGTGGAGCTCTAGACTACAGAAATGTTTCAGTAGAAGGGGTTAAGAATAAAGCACATAGGACCTTAGGAGAAAAGGAGCAGAGCCATAAAATGCAATTTTTTTTTTTTTTTTTTTAGGTGACTGTTAAGCTATCTCGTGGAATCCTCTACTTCCTCAGGGAAGCAACTTTAATGCTAAAGAGACAAAGATGTCTCATGAGCAGGGATACTTAATGATGTGGATGTCTCTCTCCCATAGATAGAGAGTAGGCATCCTGACATGACTTAGAGAAATTCAGACATGCATTTCCAGAGGAGCTTTGCTGGAATATATTCTTCATTGATTTAGGGATCAAAATTGAGATTTAGATAAAAAGAAAGACAGATCTTAAAAAGCGATACATTTTTAAACATGACATTACTGAATTGCTAAGGGTGGCTCCTCTATAGTTAAATGGTATCACTTAAAATTCAACAGTCAAGACAAAAAACAGAAACAAAAAATAAAAAATAAAAAGCAAAGAAGTCTACAATGCATACAAAGAATAAAATAGGTCGTGGCACTGTTCCATCTGAAACTAGGACAGCATACTCTTATAATCCAAGTATTTTTCCCTCTTGGCCCAAACGTGAATGGTGGTAAGTATACTGTTAATCGCTCCTTCTAGACTTGGCTTGGCTGTGCTATCTCAGACAACTTCTGGCTTCCATTAGAGTCAAAGTCAGCAGAGTAGGACTGGGCCCCTTCCAAACAGAGAGAACATAGTAAGCTAGAAACTGCAGTCTTGTCCCTAACCGGGACTTCTCCATGTTAAATGGTCCATCTACTGCAAGGATGTTACATAAGGTGACACGGTCTGACATCTCACTGGTGTATTGACTCTTAAACCAGCTCAAAAGACTCTTAAACTAAGCTTTAGCTTCCTTAGGATTCCAAGTTTGACTAAAACTAGTCCAAAGTTATCTCTAACTCATTTATTCAAGACCTAGCATTCTAAATCAAGCATATCTAATCATATTCAGTAAGATGCGTCTTCAAAAAGAAGTAATTGACGATATTCTTTAGGAAATTCAAAATGCATGTGCTTAGAATGAGCTAACAGAGATGTATCCAAGAGTCCAGAACAGAACAGGAAACTTGGCATTCCCTCCAAAGTAGGGCCTTTGGAATGGTACAATGTGATGGATCACTTTTGTGTGTCCTTTCTAGCCATGGTCTTATAATTCCCACGCAGGTGATTGGGCAGCACTGTGTGATAGGGTAATTGTGGTCAGCCAAAGGGATTGGTCAGTTTTGCCATCCCGCTGGGCTTGAAATGAGCCACCACACAGGCGGGAAGGAGAAGATCCCACCACCACCGAGGAAGAAAAGTCAGGAGCCAGCTCATCCTTTGGACCCAGGATCCCTGTGTGGAGAAGGGAGTCAGAGATCAGACAGAGAGAGAGCTGTAGCACTGAAGGCAGCGAGACCCGGCAGTGGAGACCCAGCAACAGGAGACAGCATGGAGGGCTTCCCAGTCCACAGAGAGAGAAAGCTGAGTGCCTTTGGGCAGAGGCCTAGGTTCAGGGAGGGGTGTGTCTGCAAGCATGGCTGGGAGGAGGCTTTCCTGATGGAAGAATTGCGTCCAGAGCGTTCTGAACATGAATTGTAACCTGTTACTTTCCTTATAAACCCAATGATTGTGATTATGGTCTGTGAGTTCTGTGCGGCCATTGCAATGAATTATCGAACCCAACAGAGAAGTAGAGAGTGCCGTGGGAGGGACGGTTGGTGTCAGAGTTGGTAAAGATGGCAGAGAGAGGAGGTGTGTCTCACCCACACTTCATGGGAATCAGCCTCAGGCTGTTGGTCTTGATTCTTCTTCCCCTTGGTGAAGTTAGAGGGGGTCAGACGCTGCCTCCATGCCATTTTAACAAATGTACTTTTTCCTCCTCAAAAACATAATAATTACACCATACACTGAATACCAATTTATGGCCTGCTATTTTGCTTTAAATTTTAGAATAATTATTTTTATATATTATTGCATACCACATAATTATTTCAAAAAATAAAGTAAACGCTGATGGTTGGGTGGTTGGTACCTTCGTAAAGAAACATGAATGTAAACCTGTGTATAAACATCTGATTGAAAAGAAGGCAGAGAAATTACCTCAACAAATAATAAAGGCAAATAAGAAAATCTTGTCAAAAGGAAAGAATTACTTTAACAAAAATATAAACCCTGGCATACTTATTCAGTTACCACATGTTTTATTGAACAACTACTATGCCTCAGAAATTCTGTTGAGTCCTACAGATCCCTGGTGGAGCAGTGGTTAAGAGCTCGGCTGCTGATCAAACTGTTGGCAGTTCGAATCCAGCAGCTGCTCCATGGAAACCCTGTAGGGTAGTTCTCCTCGGTGCTCTAGGGTCACTAGGAGTCGGAATCAACTCAAAGGCAATGGGTATAGAGCCAAACAATAAGGCACAATCCTCACCTCAGGAGTGTACAGTCTGAGGTTAAAATACACAGTAGGAAATAAATATAGACAGCAGTAAAAAAGAAAAAAAAGATTAAAGTCTAGCATTTAGCATGCTATAGCGTAGGTGTGCAGAGGGTGCCCAGGAATGTGTAATAAATAGGGAAGGACACTGAGCTCAGACTGCACTGGGCGGGGAAGAGTCCTAATTAATTAAAGGAAAGGAGATTATGGAGGGAAAAACCAAAGACAGAATAAGGTGGTAATAGAAAACAGACATTTAAGAAATTGCAAATAAGTATTAAAAAAGTGAGGAGGAGAAAAAATGTATGTGAATATTTTTATAATTTTATTTTTGAGTTGAGAAAGGACTTTCTAATCCTGATACCATGACACCATAACAGACAACAAAGGAGAGAACACGTAGACCTTAGGGTCAAATCCCTTTGGTTCAAATCTCAACTAATAAATGTGATTGCTGGATTATGAAACATCAAGATACGCCTGAGGAATCTTAAGCTTTAGGAGAGGTTGGGCAAAAGTTTCCATTTGGTCTTTTATGCCACTGGTCAAACAGCCAATCCAGGCTGAAAAATGGTTAAACCAGGTGGAAGTCCTCATTCCATATAAACAATATTAACAGGCTAGCTCCTGGTGTCTCAAGGGCAGTTTCGACCTTTAAACAGCACATCATCAATCTTAACCAGCTCATCTCATCCTTATCTTGGCTAAGGGGCAGCACCAGACTTCCAGGCATCTTCAGAGCTCCTTCAGCTCAACTACAAGATAATTTTTTCTTATGCAGTCCACACTTCTGACTCAAGTTCAAGCTTTTTAAATTATAAATCATCCATTATCAAACTCTCTGCATCTTTTACACCATTTCTAAAACAAAATATGCAAAGGACAAAAACCAAAATGCCAGTTATTTATATCATCCAGTAAGGTGTAGAATTGCTTTAAAAATTTTTCTATTTCCAAATATTCCAGTTCAAACTTATTTGTAATCATGCACAAGCTGGACAACTCTGTTACCTCCTTTGACCACCAGAATTTGAACCTTATGAGTGATGTCAATAGATTAATTCAGGTAAGAATTAAATAATTATTAACTGAATCCAGTTGGTACGATAGTCAGCCAGCTTTCGATACAAGAACATTTTACGGAGCTTTTAATCCAATATCCTAGAACATTTTCTCATGGACACTTGTACCAGTTACACCAGTATTATGCCAAAACCAGTTACGTTATGAGTTAGAATAAGATCATTACAAAATAAGTCAGTTTTAAATATAATACTTTCTCTCAGTCTTCCCACCAAAAATAGCCTTTGCTCACATACGAAATGTTTTTAAGGACTATGGTATAAACCATAGACGAAATCTCAGTTAATTCTGGATTCTTAGTCTCTTATTGGCATAACTATATGCCCTATTCCATACTGTAAGGTTTTACACAGGTCCCCAATGGGTCTTATCTTTAAGGAATGCCCATTTCTCCATACAGGTAAAATCTTAGTCAAGTGTACTAGGTCTCCATGTCCAACAAACTGCATTACCGAATGCTTATGGTTTTTGTTAATGAGTGGGGCCTTGGCAGTTAGAGACTCGTTGCTGTGGAGTCGATTCTGACTCATAGCGACCCTCTAGGGCAGAGTGGAACTGCCCTGTCGGGTTTCCAAGGAGCGGCTGGTATATTCCAACTGCTGACCTTTTGGTTAGCAGCCTGAGCTCTTAACCGTGCCACCAGGACTTCTATGCAAATCACATTCTCCAATTATGAATTCTCACAAGCTAAGGGGACCGTAAGTCTCCCATAAAATCATTCCTCGTGCTTCTGCTGCCGTGATCCCAGGCCATGGCCCTTGAGCCACCTCCACTCCCTCTGGGAGAAGCATACTTACCAGCTAGCCCCTCCTGGGCCAGCATGCATGCTCCTTCCCACTTTGTTCTCTAGAGGGCTATGTATCTGCTGAGTTTGTTTTTTCCTTTTTTCTAGAGCTGCGTTATCTGTCCGTGTCATTTACCATCCTTTGCTTATCTCCTAAAATAGTGTCCCTTCTAAGCAACCAATGTGAGCCAGTAAGTATTTTCTCAAGTATGTCTCTCTTCATTAAAGGCAGATTTGGCTTTTCCTAGGACTCCCAAATGTCTGCAGATTTTGCCTGCGGTTCTTTCTGAGCAGTTGGGCCAAGGGTGTTTTATGCATCAGACATATCGTTACCGTAGAGTTCTTACTGCTTGCGCGCAGTTGAAATATACATTCTGGACCCCAAAATTGTTGAGTTCCCCAAGATACCATCATACAGATAGATGACAGCACAACAACACTCAGATGCGCTTCACCTGACTACGCCAAAAAGTGCCCACAGCTCTGTCTGTGGACGGTGCTAGATTGCTCCACCAAGTCACCCGTAAATGGACATTGGATTTAGATTGCCAACTACAGTCGTACCCCCTTATTCAAGTTTCTCTTTCAGCAATTTCGGTTACACCACAGTCTGAAAATGTTAAATGAGTGACATAATGAAATCTCGAGCCTTCCCGTTCCATTTCGTCCAGTGGCCACATTAACATAACTTTTATTACAGTATATTGTTATAATTGTTCTAGTTTATTATTAGTTATTGTTGTTAATCTCTTCCTCTGCCTAATTTATGAATTAATCATAGATATGTATGTACAGGACAAAATATAGTATTATATAGGGTTCGGTACTATCCACAGTTTCGTGCATCCCCCAGGGTCTTGGAATGTATCCTCCATGGATGTTTTCTTTACCTAGATTATTACCCTCCATCCACAAAATCTTGGTCTATGTGCTGTAGGGCATGTAATACCATGACCAGTTGTGTATGTAGAAGATTTATCTTACGTCCACCGAATGCAGGTATCTTTCAGTTACCCAGTGATTTGTGGATGTTTTTGAATAGTCCTTTATGTGCACTTGGGAGGCAACATTTCCTACATTTCACCTCCCAAAGGGTGTTCTCTGTAATAGATGTTGTTGTTGTTAGGTGCCTTTGAGTCAATTCCAACTCACAGCGACCCTATGTACAACAGAACAAAACACTGCCCAGTCCTGCCCCATCCTCACAATCGTAGTTATGCTTAAAAGCCCATTGTTGTAGCCACTCTGTCAGTCTATCTCATTGAGGGTCTTCCTGTTTTTCACTGACCCTCTACCTGTAATGGATACAACTTTTCAGCCATGAACCAATAGTCCAAGTAACTTCGGAATCATCCCAACTGTTCTTCCATAAGGTGTTGTTATTGCTGACAACCCATAACATAGATGACTTCAGACTGAATGCCTTTTCAACGGCATTCAATGCTGAATCTTCAGCTTGAAATAATGGAGGTGATTTCTGTAGGACATTAGATTCATCCTGATGGACATCTGTAAATATAACTAAGAGAAAATATTTTCTCTGTGTCTCTGTGTGCATATATGTGTAAATATATGTGTGTGCACATATATTAGACAATAGTTAAAATTAAAAAATATATGTGTGTGGACATTTATGTATAAGTCTGTGTGTATGCATTTATTGACTTGCAATCTTTTCATGGCATATTGTTAGGGAAAATAAAAGTCTAGCTATGAAAGAGTATTATGGTTTTGTAGATATATAGCTTTTGAGAGAGAGATAAAGAGAAAGAAAGAAAGAGGCAGAATAGATAAGTAGATAGAGAAAGAGATAATATCTGAAATTATATTCATCCAAGAATTTATAGTATTTGTCTTGGGGAGGGGGTAGGTTTAGAGTGATTTTAATTTTCTTTTTTCCTTTATAGGGTGAGTTTTTCACCATTAATATTATCTTTACAATTTAAAATAAAAATGAGGTTTTTTTTTTTTTTAAATGGAAACAGAAAAGACAAATTAAAGGAAGAAAGCAGAGAAGATTCTTAAAGGGACAAAAAATAGAAAATCCAAAATAACACATTTAAAATACAACTTGAGGATGATCCATGCAGGAAAAAATTAAACCATTAATAATAAATTCACTTGTTTCCGTTAGGTTTCTCTGTGAGAGTGTACTAACCTGATAAGAATGTCAGACTTCTGGTGAATCCCAATCACCAGATCTGAAGCTGCTGGCTCTGCCTTCTAATAAAATGAAGAACTTTCTCAGTTTGTGATAAAAAAACAAAACAAAGCTGATTTTTAAAGGAATTTGAGGTCCATGTTTCACACACTTACTATGTTACTGATAAAAAAGAATTATGAGATTTAGTTAGTAAATGCATTTTCATAATTCATGTAGATAGGGAAGACATATTGAAAATGACAAGATAACTATAAAATCAGAAAAACTCATTGCTGTCAAATTGATTCCAACTCATAGTGACCTTATGGGACAGAGTAGAACGGCCCCATAGGGTTCCCAAGGCTGTAATCTTTACAGAAGCAGACTGCCACATATTTCTCCGGCAGAGTTGCTGGGGGGTTCAAACTGCCCAGCTGCCCGTTAGCAGTTGAGTGCTTAACTGCTGAGCCACCAGGGCTCCAAGATGACTATTAAAAACCCAGAAAACCAAACCCATTGCCATGGAGTTGATTCTGACTCATAGCGACCCTCTAGGGCAGGATGGAACTGCCCCACAGAGTTTCCAAGGAGTGCCTGGTAGATTCAAACTGCTGACCTTTTGGTTAAACAGCTGTAGCACTTAACCACTACACCACCAGGGTTTCCAAAGATAACTGTAGGAACAGATAAAGGTCAAAGGAAGGAAGCAATTAGAACAACAGAAAGGTCAGCTTGACTTCTCACTGACCGAACCATCTATGTCAGATGACTTCTCATTCTTTTCAACATTTTTACATATACAATTCAGTGACATTAATTATGTCCATCCTTCTCTTTTTAAAGATGGCTCTTCCTCTCTAAGGTCGTTGAGAAAGTCAATGTGTTGGCAGGAATTTTGTTTCCATTTTCACTTCGAGGCTCCTCTAGCAGGAAATAAAACAATCTGAATTAATTTGAACTATATTTAAAATAGCATAATCATATAAATAATTTAAGAAAAGTTAGTTGATGATAGCAATTAGAGCTTTGTAATAAAGCAATATAAAAATTTGTCTGGGAGTTTTAAATGATGCAGGGTTTTTTGTTTTTTAAAAAAATCTTTACCAGTTTTCAGGCATAAACAGCTTTCACAAATGAAGCTATCAAATGTTTGATATTTTTGAGATATATTATTTTCTTTTTATGTATTTCTCTAAAGTATAAAGGCCATTATTCAAAAAGAAATTCAGAAACATGATTAGGTAGGAAGATGTGGATAATCCAGGACTAATTCCTTACAAATAGCTAGGCATTTTGAGAAAAAAAATACAGCATTCCATAAATTGAAGATTACAAACATTAAAAAAAAGAAAAAGAACTTAACCAAGGTCAACTATATCCAAAACGTAATATCCTCCTGAGGAAACCACAAAACAATTTTTGCTTTTCCAATCTTAGCACATTACATGCCTTTGAGTATTTCCACAGCTTCCCCTCAGAATATATTTCCTTAATTAACTATAGCAGATCCGACTAAATGTAGACTAGAGAACTTCAGTAGGCTACTTTGCATTTTTGAAGTTAGGTAATGATATTTCAAATATACATTGAGTTGCACCCTAAATAATTTTAAAATAACTATTTGCATATATGTACATCCTCAAGTAATAGCTAAACAAGCATTTAGCACCTCTAGACAATAACAGCAAAACATTGAGAACTAAAAGGAAAAAAAAAAAAGAAAGAAAAGACACCATATTCCGAGTAATTTAAATGGGAAAAGCTAAGCTGCAATCATTCAAGTATATGAAGTGTCATTTCCTGAGATTACGGCAGTGGAATCATGTTTTCGGAAAAGTCATCCTTATTCTCATCTCAGCCTGAAATTTCAACCCAACATTTATTCACTGAGCAAATACAATGTCAGATTCCATAACCCCCTCTGCTATGGATTCCTCTGTTTGGATTTAGAAATAAAGTTTGTTGTTGTTATTAGCGGCAGTTGAGTTGGCCGGACTCACGGCGACCCCATGCACAATGGAGCGAAACACTGCCTGGTCCCACACCATCCCCACGTTCGTTTGCAGATTGGACTGTTTTGACCCATAGAGTTGTCATTGGCTGATTTGCAGAGGCATATTGTCAGACCTTTCTTCCAGTTTTGGAAGCTCCACTGAAACCTGTCCAGCATCATAGTAACACACCACCTTTCAGTTGTAGATGGGTAGTGAATGTGCCTGAGGAATCAAATCCAGGTCTCCCGCATGGAAGGGAGAATAGAAATAAAATAAATGTAGATAAAACTACAAGACATACAAAATTACGTATGTAACATGTGCCAGGTGCTCTTCCAAAGGCTGGGAATATAGGAGTAGAAAAGGACAAAGATGTTCCCGGGGGTTGTGGGTCTTACATTCTAGCAGGAGAGAGAAACAGCAAACAACTGAATGAGTAAAAGACTATCTGTAATACAGTTTTTTCTTCAAATGTTGTTTTTACCCAATTTTGATTCCCTGGCCAAAAGGTCAGTCCCCCTTCTTGAGCAACAGACTAAGTCCACACTCCAACCACTTCCTCTATTGGGTTCTCACACTCTGGGGCCACTATGCACTCACAGGCACCAAACAATTTCTGACAGCCCTTTTGGCCTGGGGCCTGAGGCATTATTCAAAATAGCCCGTTGCCAGGAAACCCAAACCTGGCTAACCCCATCCTGCAGGCCATATATAAGCCCTCTCCTAACACCCCAGCTTGTTGTCACCTGCCCCCACCCCCCGCAATCCCTGTGTACTCCTGAGAAGTAGTTTTCTCTTGTTCAGAGCTATAAATAACCAAGAGTTTTGCCCTTCATTGATCTGAGTGTCTTTGTCTTGTGCCTGTCCATCCAAAGAACCTATAATCATGCTTAATATCATATGATTATACAACATTTTTACATATGCATAACTGCTATCTGGAACATAAGACATGTCACAGAGTCACTGGGGATACTGAGGTGTGGGTGGAAGAGCAGTTTTCCTCTTTAGGTTTTACATTCCCGAGGAGGCGACTTTATAGCCGAGACTTGGAGTTCTGCGACATTGAGGAACATCACATCACAGGCCCTTCAGTAGGAATAAGACTGGTGTGCTAAAGGGCACAGAGACTAAGGTGTCTGAAGAGAGGTGAATAAATGGTAACATATGTAGCAGAGATTGAAGAAAGGACCAGGGATCAGGAAGAGTCTAGTAAACGTTGGTCAGGAGCCTGGATTAGAGCATTAGGAAGCCACCGGAGGGTTGAAATACAAGAGTGGCATTTCTTGATTTATGTTTTTAAAATCTCATCTTGGCTGCTTAGAGAAGAAAAGAGGAATCATAGAGACGTATTCACGGCTGTGTCCACACTGCTAACATTTAATAGGTGTTCAGTATTTGCTAAATGAATTAAAGAATGAATTCCTGAGTTGCCTGTGATAGTTGTAAGGGGTCTATGGGACTGTGGGTTTAAGAATGAAGAGTATTTTAAAATATATAAGTTATATATGTATATATGTCTATTTCTCTGGGTTATATAAGTAACAGAGTATCTTTGGAGATGCGGAATAGAGAGAGGAAGGAAATGGCCAAAATGCACCATTAATTCACAAGGCCTGTGGATTAGAGATAGCGGCATGTGCGTTTCTAATTGACTATGATACTTATCTGCTGTATATGTGTCCCTGAGGATAAGACAACTTTCCTGTTAACGATTATTGAAGTAGAAAACATTTTACCTCATTAAAATTCATTTAACACTCAGCTTAAGTTCCAGGGACTGTGAGAAAATGGAGCAAACCCGATCCCTTTGCGGTCAGTTCTGGGCGAGAGCAGCACCACCTTTCGGCCTGCCAGGGGGCTCTTCCCTATGCGTCTCGCTTTAGAGACACACACGAGGATATTTCTGTCTGTTTGTTTTGCTCTTGTGAAAAGTTATGTGAAAGTTAGACAAAAGGATAATATCAGAGAGCCAATGTACACCCCCTAGGCAATAGGACAAGGGAGGGTGGAGGTGAGGCCTGAGGGCCCGGAAGTGATGGGGTGTGGGTGGCCAGAGAAAGAGTGAATAATCTTATCTTTATTTGCTTACAGTTCTTCACTCCAGATCACCACATGGTGTCTAAAGAGGCAGGTCTTGCAAATCAGTGTGCTACTTCCCTCCCCTCTGCCGAGGTGGGGCTGTTTCCAGAGGTCCTTGGAATTGGCCTGGAAAACTTGAGGAAAAATGTTAAGTTTTAGAGAAGAAAACTCTGTCTCTGGCCCCTCTAACCTGGTTCAGGCAGATCCAGTCCTGCGCCCAGGCCCATCCTTTGCCAGCGCTGACCTCGCAGATCACGGATAGCATGGAGGCTCACAGGCCACAGGTTGGAGGGGGCAGAACTCTGCGTCTTTAGCTTTAAACTAGGGATGACAAGGGTGATGCCTTCCAGCTGGCTGCAGGGCCCAGGGTTGAAACCCAGCTGGGCATTGGAGACAGTTTATAACGTTAAATATTCAGAAATAATTATATGGGCCTATTTATTTGCACTCATAAATGTTAAGTGCACCTACTGAGGTGACTAGAAAAATACCACAATAAAATAGGATAGGGTCAAACTGCATAACGGAAATGACACAGACTGCAGAATCAGGGTCCTTCCCCTTAATAGCTAAACCCGTTGCCACGGCGTTGCTTCCACTCACAGCAACCCTATAGACAGAGTAGAACTGCCCCATAGGATATTCAAGGAGCAGCTAGTGGATTCGAACTACTGACCTTTTGGTTAGCATCCAGGGCTCCATCTCTTTAATAGCTCTGTTTAACTTTTTGAATGCTCACTGACTCTCTGAAGTTCAATCTTTTTAACTGTTACATGACAGAGATAAAATCTACTTCACTCAGTGTGGTCTTACGGACCAATGCTATAATAAATCCAGGGTCACCAATCCAGGCGTAGTGTTCAATAAATGTTAGTGCCACAAGCCCCAAAGACAGGAAAACATTGGTTCTGTAGAAACGTGGAAGAAGGAGAGAGTAATCCTTCCCCAGGCGTCCACAGTCGTGGAAGACTTAAAGAAAGGAAGAACGTTATATGGTACTAGAAGAGAAGTGCTGGAAGAGAAACAAAAGCATACAAAGTGCATGTGGCTGAATTTAGGGTCAGTAGTAAGGAGCCCTGGTAGCACAGTAGTTAAGTGTTCCACTGCTAACCAAATGTCGACAGTTCAAATCCACCAGCAACTCCTTGGAAACCCTATGTGATAGTTCTACTCTGTCCTATACCGGTCGCTGTGAGTCAGAATCAACTGCACACAACGGGTAATGGGTAGTAAGGAGCCCTGGTGAGGGAGTGGTTCAAGCCAGCCAGCTTTCCTGGGAGAAAGATGTGGCAGTAGGCTTCCATAAAGATTATAGCCCTGAGAAATGCTAAGGAGTAGTTTTACTCTGGCCTATAAGGTCACAGTAACTCCGAATCCACTGAAGGGCAACAGGTAAGGGCGGGGAGGGACTAGCGGTAGAAGTTAAAAACAAAATGGTGGTCGGTCAAACAATCTGTGAAATGACATTTATAATATATAACATATTAAGAGTTTTTACCTTGTGCATAACTGGATATTATTGATTTTTTTTTTTAATTGTACTTTAGGTGAAGTTTTACAGAACAAATATTTTCTCATTAAACAGTCAGTACGCATATTGTTT
Organism: Dugong dugon; assembly: GCA_030035585.1. NCBI lineage: Eukaryota > Metazoa > Chordata > Mammalia > Sirenia > Dugongidae > Dugong > Dugong dugon. The sequence continues at coordinate 76,598,253 of CM057476.1, forward strand.
TATGACATTGGTTAACAACCCCATGACATGTCAACATGCTTCCTTCTCAGCCTTGGAGGACACTTTATCTTATTTTATTTTTTTTAATGAGAGCAATGATCTGATCAGAAAAACGTTTTAGAAAGATAATTCCTGGTATAGATTGACTTCTCCAACAGTGACCGTTTGTTGTTGGTCTTGCGTGCCTTCTAGTTAATTGGAGGCAGTAATTTTCCTAAATGGTAAAGCCATCATAGACACTGAGTGAGAACCCCGAAAAGATGTCTTTCCAGGAGGAAAATGGCAGTGCCAATGGGTTGAAAGTGGAAATGGGGAAATTATTTCTAAGTAACCAAGGGTTATTTATAGGATGAGCAGCTGAGTGAGATACTCCGGCTCCTCCTTTTTTTTTAAACAATTATGTTCACAGTTTATTTCTACATAGCTTGTGTTCTAGGCTCTGACATCAATAAGTTTTATATTTTAGACTCTACAACACTAAAAATAAAATATTAAAAACTCGGAAGAAAAGTTATGTTACTGTGACTACAGTAGATATCTAAATAGCAAAACATCTAAAATTGCCAAGTGCTAGAGTGTGGCTTGGTTCCTAGAAAATTTCAGTTGGATTGGATTTTGGAGATTTGTAAATACTTCGGATTTCAATGCCCGCAGTCTTGTTGCCTTTCACTGCTCTGGTGGAAGTAAGCTGCTCTTTGCTCTTTTTGCTTTTCCTTCCTGGATTCCATTTTGCACAGTGAATGCCCTCCTTAGAGGGTAGGGAGGGAAAAAAAGAAAGGGAGGAAGAAGAAAAGACAGAACACTTAGTACTTGCAGTGCTTTAACTTTTACAACCCAATGGTTTTGAATAATTTATTGACTATAATATAAGGCCCCCTTGTCTGCTTGTAAGCACCGGATGCCAAACAGCAAATATGAATAACAAAATCCAAGTCATTTTTATGACAACTTTATTGCCCCTGTGTGACACTTTCCTGGGCCTTTTATTGCTTTTCCACTTTCATCCAAGCTAATAAAAGAGTCTGATACCGCTATCCTATCTGAACAATTCAGCAGCAACTGCGAGGGTAATAAAAAGATGATTTATAATCCATTTGGATAATTTCTTGAAGCCGGTTTAGGACCGTCTCATAAGTCTCAACCTAATGTGAAACAATATAATTCACAAAATCCTAACACTGGAGTGGAATTCAGAGACAGGCCTGGTAGAAAGTGCCATACTGTATCCGGGTGGAGTGATGCCGAAATCATTCTAATCAAAATTATTCTCTATTGTCTGCAAAATGGAATGTGAGGAAAACATTATGTGTTGAAATATTTAACAAATATTTTAGAAAGTTGTGCCAATATGTGAACTGATACCATAAAGACCAAAAAATGTGTCATCCAAACTGGAAAATACTAATATTTTTCTGGGACAACGTGGCCAAACCAGGACAATCCCAAACAAACCAGGATTTATGGTCATCCTAACAATCTTTTTCAAAAATGTATCAGACTAACTATAGTAGCTGCCTGTTTACCTTTCTTGTCCCCTTATTGTCCCTTCTGCACGTATTATTTTCCTACTTAAAACTCTTTAATGCCATCCCATTGCAACTGGAATATATTTCTGATTTTCAACCAGGTTTATAAAATCCACATGATCCGTTCTCTTTGTACCTCCCCTACCCTGACTGGTGTCATTAAGACTGCTTGTTATGGATTGAATATATTCCCTGTCACGGATTGAATTGTGTCCCCCAAAAATGCATATGAACTTGGCTAGGCCATGATTCCCAGTATTGTGTGGTTGTCCACTATTTTGTGATCTGATGTGGTTATCGTATGTGTTGTAATGCCTGAACTCTGCCTGTGGTTAATGAGGCAAGATTAGATTATGTTAAAAAGATTAGGGTAGGATGCAACACCCTTACTCAGGTCATATCCCCGATCCATGATCCAATGTAAGGGGAGTTTTCCTGGGGTGTGGCCTGCATCACCTTTTATCTTACAAGAGATGAAAGGAGAGAGAAGCAAGCAGAGAGGAGAGGGGCTTCATGCCACCAAAAAAGAGGTGCTGGGAGTGGAATGCATCCTTTGGACCCAGGGTCCCTGTGCTGAGAAGCTACTAGACCAGGGGAAGTTTGATGACAAGGACCTTTCCCCAGAACCAATATAGAGAGAAAGCCTTCCCCTGGAGGTGATGCCCTGAATTTGACCTTCTAGCCTCGCCTCTCTGACTTCAAGGGAATAAATTTCTGTTTGTTAAAGTCATCCACTTATGGTATTTCTGTTATAGCAGCACTAGATGACTAAGACACTGCTCTAGCCACACTGGCCTTTTACCGTTCCTTGAATTTGCCAAGCTCATTCTTGCCACAGTTTTATATTCCTTCTGTCTGCATGGCAGTTCTCCCCAACCTTTGCAAGGTTGGTTCTGTTTCCTCATTCAGCTCTCCCCTCCCATGTGAGGAATCTTTGACCACCCAATGAGAAGAAGCGCCCCACTTCCAAGCTCTCAGGCTCTTTTTATCCCATTAGCTTATTTAGTTTTCTTCAAGGCACTTACCACCAATTGAACTTTTCACATTAATTTAATTGCTTAGATTTTATCTCTTCTCCTCTAAATATTAGCTTCTTGAGGGCAGGGCTCTTGTCTGTATGGTGTAGAACTAAACCATAGGCACCTCTAACCCGGCTCACCACATTGTTACTTGGCAAAGAACTGCCAAATAAAAGAATGGATGGATAGGTGTTGTATTGCTTTTTTCAGTGGGACCTATAAATGCTTCTACACGTGCTTGAACTACAATATGGCTATGGGGAAATGAAGGTTATACTCAAATATGGCAAACAATTTAATTTTTAAGTGCTAAAATGCTATATGTGGAGGCCTGGTGGCGCAGTGGTTAAGCATTCGGCTGCTAACCAAAAGGTCAGCAGTTGGAATCCATCAGCTGCTCTTTGGAAACCCTACTCTGTCCTATAGGGTCACTATGAGTTGGAATCGACTCGATGACAATGGTTTTTTTTTTTTTTTGGTTTTAAAATGCTATATACAGTCATAAAGTAGGAGGAATTTGAAATTAAGTGCATTGCATAATTAGCATTTTATTCATTCATTCATTTTAAAATGCAGTTATATGTACATATGCAATGATATTTATTAAAAGCCTACTATGTTATAGTCGGAGCCCTGGTGGCTTAGTGGTTAAGAATTCAGCTGCTCACCAAAATGTGAGCAGTTTGAATTCACTGGTCACTCCTTGGAAACCCTATGGGGCAGTTCTACTCTGTCCTGTAGGGTCGCTGAGTCGAATCTACTCAATGGCAACGGGTTTTTGGTTTTATGGTATGCTATAGTCACTATGGTAGACACTGGTTATATAAGAGGAGTATAAAAAGCACAGTATCCAATGGGGTGGCAGATAGTAATCAAAGATATGCATAGATTAATATAAAATTATAACAATGATAACTGTTACATAGGAGAGCTACATGAGTCAGTGAGATTATATGATATGGGAAATTGACCGATATACAAATTGCATATATTTTATAAAAAAAGTCAATTGATAAATTGCTGAAGATTTATTTTTAATAAATCTTTTAATAATAATAATATTTATTTGATACCTGTAACATATGTGGAGAATGTAATGTATAATCATAATAAATATGTATATGCTCATTGTGCGGGTCCAGAAATAGAACATTATCATTATCTTTAAAGTCTTCTATATCTGCTTGCCTGCTCCCACTAACTTCTGTCTTCCTTCAGTAGATAACCTAACATGAGGTTTTGTGCTTTTAATCTTTGTTTTGATTTTTGTTTTACAACATGTGTTTGTGAATGTGAAGATTATACAGGTATTCCCCAACTTACAATGTATTCGCGTTATGACGAACTGCACTTATGATGGTCTGTTTTTTTTAAACATCTTATCATTAGTAGTAAGTACTACATACAATGTCATAGCATGTAGCTTGCTGATGTTGTCATTCTCAGATGTTCACTTACATACGATGTCATAGCGTGTCGCTTGCTGATGTTGTCATTCTCAGATGTTCACTTACATATGATGTCATAGCGTGTAGCTTGCTGATGTTGTCATTCTCAGATGTTCACTTGCAGATGTTCAGTTTTATGATTTACTGTTCAAAACACTGCTGTATAGCAGGCAATGGTAATAATAATGACAAATAAAAATAATAATAATAATAAAGTGATCTACTTATCAGAACCAACTTATGACAAAGTCATAATGATGTAAGTCGGGACTACCTGTATTGTTTAGTTTATTAAGGTTATTAATTATATCTAAATAGAAATTATTCTATGAGATTACCTTTTTTCTAAATATTGTCTTTCTAACAACCATCTGTATTGTTTCTTTTTATTATTTTTCATTCATTCTTTGTTGCTGATTATTATTTCACTGTATTAATTTACCTCAATTTATTTATCCATTGTAATCTTAATGAGCATTTAAATTATTTTGTTTTATTTTTTTTTTTTGCTATTACAAATAAAACAAACAATAAAATAAAACCAATTGCCCTCCAGTAGATTCTGACTCATGGTGACCCCATGTGTGTCAGATTAGAACCATGCTCCCTATGGTTTTCAAGGTTGTGAACTTTCAGAAGCAGATAGCCAGGCCTTTCTTCTGAGGTACCCCTGGGTGGTTTGAACTGCCACCCTTTTGGAGAGCAGTAGAGCACATAACCATTTGCAGCCCCCAAGGATAAGCAGCTACAAAGGTCTATACCTGCCTCCTGGCCACGTGTGCAGGGTAATTTTGTCTGATCCTGTTCACATTTACAAAATAATACAAAATTGTTTTCCTAAGAATGTATCATCTTTTATTCCTGTCAGTAGTACAAGTGCATCCATTTTCACATGCTGGCTAACTCTTGATGATGACAGATTTTTAAGAAAATGACAGCTTCTTTTGTTAGAACACCATGCGGTTTTAATTTGCATTTCCCTGATAACTCCGTTTCTCCAGGGCAGATGTGACCTCCAGGTTAGCGAAGTGCCCCTCATTCTTGCAGTCTCCGTCTTATTTGACGCGACATTTGATGTAACCAATCCTTCCGCCCTGTTTAACGCCCTTCTTTCACTAGGATCCCAGGACACATTTCGGCTGGCTTTCCTCCGACTTTTCTGGTTTTTCGGGTTCAGACTTTCTTGCTTTTTCCTTCTCGTGTGTTGGGAAACCTGGTGGCATGTAGTTAAGAGCTCGGCTGCTAACCAAAAAAGTTGGCGGTTCCAGTCCACCAGACGCTCCTTGGAAACCCTATGGGGGCAGTTCTAGTCCGTCGCGTAGGGTCACCGTAAGTCAGAATTGACTCAATGGCACCAGGTTTGTTTTTTTTTTCCCCCTCATATGTCAACTTTTCAATTCTGTATAACCCTAGGCTCTGTTATTCAACTCTTTCTTTTCCTATCTAAACTTACCCCAACAGTGATTTCATTCAGTCTCATTGCTTTAAACATCACCTACAACCTGGTAACTCCTACATTTGTATCTTCAGCCCATGTGTCTCCCCTGACCTTCAGCCCACACATCCAATAGTCTGACTGATGTCTCCACTTTGATGTCAAATGGATATCTCCAATTTAACAAAATCTGAGCTTCCCCATCCAGAATCTTCTCCCCTCTTAGCCATCTGCATCTTATTTAATGGAGGCTCAGTCCTTTCAGTTTCTGATGATAAAAGGTTTAGGGCCATCTTTGACTCTTCCCTTTCCCCCATATCTTCACCCAATCCATCTGCAAATCCTGTCAGCTCTGCCTTATAAATATATCCAGAATTCTATCAGTTCCACTAACTCAGTTCACACCACTCTAATCTCAGGGCCGTACTCTTTCCTCAATTATTGAAATAGGCTCCCAGCTGATCTACTAACCTTTTACCTTGCCTTTGGAAGGTATTCAGAACACCACAGTCACAGCAACCTAGATAAAATGTAAGTCTTAGAATGCCACTCCTCTGCTCAAAAGCCTCCACTGGCTTCCCATCTGAGGCAAAATCTCCACTCTGACCCATAAGAATACGCCTGTTCTGTACCTCATTACCTGCCTGATCTTATTTCTATAAACTCTCTTCTCCACTCAGGGTATCCTCCTTTCTGTTGGTGGAACACATCAGACACAGCTTTTTCCTCAGGGATTTTTATGGATTTAATTTTGTTTCCTCAAAATGTGTATCAAAGCCCCATAGACACATCCAAACTCCCTGAGGAACTGAATTGCTGGGTGGAGGGCTGTCAGGACCATGGTCTCAGGGAACATCTAGCTCAATTGGCATAACACAGTTTATAAAGACAATGCTCTACATTCTACCTTGGTGAGTAGCGTCTGGGGTCTTAAAAGCCTGTGATACTCCACCGGTCTCATCCCTTTAGGAGCTAGGGAGAATGAAAAGAACAGGTTACAAGGAAAAGATTAGTCCGAAGGACTAATTGTCCACAGCTACCAAGGCCTCCACTGGACTGAGTCCAGTACAGCTAGATGGTGCCTGGCTACCACCACTGGCTACTCTGACCAGGATCACAACAGAGGGTTCTGGACAGAGCTGGAGAAGGATGTAGACCATAATTCTATCTCACAAAAAAAAGACGAGATTTACGGGCCTAAAGGAGACTGGAGAAACTCCAAGAGTATGGCCCCCAGACCCCCTTTTAGCTCAGTGGTGAAGTAATCTCCGAGGTTCACCGTTCAGCCTGGGAGGGGACAGCCCCGTAAAACCAAATGAGACTAACGAGGTACAGTAGTCCAGTGACAAGGGCCAGAAGGCAGAAGGGGACAAGGAAGCTAGTGATAGGGAACCCAAGGTTGAGTAAGGATATTGTTGATGTGTTGTGAGATTGTTAACCATTGTCATAGGGCAACATTTGTAGTAACTGTTAAATGAGAAACTATTCTGTTCTGTAAGACTTTATCTTAAGCAAGAATAACAGCACAATTCGAAGGGTGTAGTCAATGTCACTGAACTGTGCATGTAGAAATTTTTGAAATGGTGTATCTTTGGCTATGTGTATTTTCACCAAAAAAAAAAAAAAAAAAAAAGGTTGAGAAGTTAGAGGGTTGACATGTTGTGGGGTTGTTAACCAATGTCATAAAACAACATGTGTACTTCTATTTCATGAGAAACTATTTGTTCTGTAAGCCTTTACCTGAAGTACAATAAAAAAAAAAAAATGTGTATCAACTTGGCTAGGTAGTGATTCTCAGTATTGTGTGATCTGATCATTTTGTTGGATCTGATGTGATTATCCTATGTATTGTAAATCCTAACTTCTGTGATGTTAATGAGGTAAGATTAGAGGCAGTTATGTTAATGAGGCAGGACACAATCTACAGGATTAGACTGTATATTGAGTCAGTCTCTTTTGGGATATAAACGAGAGTATGGAGCAGAGAGGAGAGGGAACTGCTACCACTAAGAAAGAAGAGCCAGAGCAGAGCATGTTCTTTGGACCTGAGTTCCCTGTGCTGAGAAGCTCCTAGACCAGGGGAAGACCGATGACAAGGACCTTCTCCCAGAGCTAACAGAGAGAGAAAGCCTTTCCCTGGAGTTGGCACCCAGAATTTGGACTTCCAGCCTCCTAGAATGTGAGAAAATAAATTTCTGTTTGTTAAAGCCATCCATTGTGGTATTTCTGTTATAGCAGCACTAGATACACGGGAAGGCAGGTTTTATATGTTTTATTCAGTGTTATATCCTCATCACCTAAAAGAGGGTCTGGAACATAGAAGACATCTAATAAATATTTGTTGAATGTATTGATAAAATTAGAAGCTCTTTTTTAACTCTGCTTTCTTTTCCTTTTTTTTTAAAAAACACCTGTTTCTCTCTTACAATTGAGAGTCAATTTTCTTAAAAATGAGCCCCTAGGAGGCACAAATGATTAAGTACTTGACTACTAGCCCAAAGGTTGGTGGTTGAACCTACCAAGAGATGCCTCGGAAGAAAGGCCTGTTGATCTTCTTCTGAAAATTCACAGTCTATAAAATTCTATGGAGCTGTTCTACTCTGCACACATGGGGTCACCATGAATCGGAATCAGCTCGATGGTAACTAACAGCAACAACAACAACGTACATAGACATACTTTCTATTTTCTCTGCTCCATTTCACTCTGCAGCCCACACCCATCTAACTTTCACTCCCACCATTCACCTAAACGCCTCTTTTCTAGGCCATCTGTGACCTACAAGGAGCCCTGTGGTACAGTGGTTAAAGCAATCAATTGTTATCCAAAAAGTCAGTGGTTTGAAGCCACCAGTGGCTCCAGGGGAGAAAGTTGTCTCTTCCACAGAGATTTACAGCCTGGGAAACCCTATAGGGTCGCTATGAGTCAGAGTCAACTCCACAGCAGTGGGTAGTGATTTACATACAGCCAATCCCTATCCAAACTTTCCAGTCATTAGCTTATTTGCAATTTTAGAATATTCCATATGGTTTATTACATTTTAACAACACATTTCATTGACTTCTTTGACACTATATTCTCCATGGTTTCATCAACAATTCTGGCCTATTTTTCTTAGCTTCTGTCTGTTCATCCTTTACTACCTGATGTTTGAGTTTTCAGCTTCCTCAAGTCCTTGTCTTCTGTAATTTTCTTTCTTCCTATTCCTTACGCAGGTGATTTATCATCCATTTCAGTAGCAGTTAATTCCGTCCATATGATAAAAGACACATTTATATTGGAAGGCACTGTGAGAGGACAAGGACAAAGTGCACTTAAGCTGTCCTGGTTTCAGCAGCACTGTATTTGTTTTGGTCTTCCTCTGGTAGTTATCATTATTCTGAAATATCACAGGTGATTAGAAATAGTGTTAACCTGGTAGGAGATACCAAATATTTAGGAGAAGAAATACAGCTGTATTATTTGCCCAGTTGTACCTTTCAGTCCTATGGAGAATAATAAGAAATGTTTGTGGGTTGAGTCAGAAGACATTATGAAAAATGCCCAATGGGAAAATGAATATACATCTGAAAGATGGCTCTGTAGAGTGTAAGATGCTGGAAGACTATTTGAGACATAAATTTGTATGTACTCTTTCTGTAACATGGATATTGTTTTAAAAGATCTTCATGTATTTATTGAAAGATAGTTCTCTACTTGTTTACTAACTCAACACTATGTTATGTGTCATAAAAAAATACATGTTTTTTATTTCCTCCCTATTCTAACAGGTAGGTCATTATTTATTTTACCCTCAGATAGGTTTAACTTATATCCCATTTGTTATCATTCCTCAGAGAAATGCACTGTGTATCTTTTTATTAAATTGTTGATTTTACGAAGATGTGATGTGTGTTCCAAAATGAATGTCTTCAGAACATTGGAAAATTAAAAAGAGGAAGGAGGATTCTGCAAATCTCTGTGGAGTCTTATAAATAATTGCCTTTTCTCTTAGGTAATCTTCAGTGAAGCTACCTTTTCATTTTAATGGATGTTTTGTCTGCCATAGGGCCACAAATAAATGGAAAAATAGAAAAATAAAATAAAATCAGGATGTATATAATTGAACATAAAATCAATATGACATTCTTATTAGATTTGAAGTTCAATTTTCCCTAATACATATATCAGAAATCTAGAAACATCCCTTCATCTTTGTGTTATATATACTATCCCTTCTATCCTGATTGAAACAGAGCATAATTTAAACAAAAGTTTAGGTATTTCTTTGATCTAAAAAGAAATAGAGATTCTGTACTCTTTGATAGTTATATTGTGATGGTGTGAAATATAAGCTGATATAATGGTATTATGCTAATTGTCAGTACCTATGGCTTAGACAAAAGTCCTTTTGGAAACTCCAATGAAAGGTGGATCAGTGGAATGGGACCACACAGAAATGTTTCTTTACACATAATTATTGCATGAACCTGGGTAAGAATTGGAAAAGGTATGTGGCAGTGTTCAGTCCTTCCATCTTATTTATTCATTCTGTATGCTGAACAAATTATCTGAGAAGCTGGACTATATGAAGAAGAAGGCAGCATCAGGAATGGAGGAAGACTAATTAACAACCTGTGATATGCAGATGACACAACCTTGCTTGCCAACAAATGAAAACAACTTAAAGCACTTAAACTGATGAAGGTCAAAGACTACAGTCTTTAGTATAGATTACACTTGAATATGAAGACAACAAAGATCCTCAGACTGGACCAATAAACAATATCTTGATAAATGAAGAAGAAATTGAAGTTGTCAATGATTTCATTCTATTTGGATCAACAATCAACGTCCATGGAAGTAGTAGTCAAGAAATCAAACAACATATTGCATTAAGCAGTTCTATTGCAAAAGACCTCTTTAAAGGTTTAAAAAACAAAAATGTCACTTTGATGACTAAAGTATGCCTTACCTAAGTCATGATCTTTTCAATTTCTTCATAAGCATGCAAAAGCTGGACAGTGAAAAATGAAGACAGAAGAACTGATGCATTTGAACTTTGGTGTTGACAAAGAATATTGAATATATTGTGGACTGCCAGAAGAACAAATCAGATTTAGAAGAAATACAGTCAGCATGCTCCTTAGAAGCAAAGATGGTGAGACTTTGTCTTGTTTACTTTGGACACATCATCAGGAAAGACCAATTGCTAGAAAAGGAATCCTGTTTGGTAAAGTAGAGGGTCAGCAAAAATGAGGGAAACCCACAACAAGATGGGCTGACACAATAATCAAAACAGTGTAACTCAAACAGACAATGATCATGAAGATGGCACAAGACCAGGTAATGTTTAGTTCTGTTGTGCATAATGCTGCCATGAGTCGAGCTGACTTGACAGCATCTAACAACGACAACAACATTGCAAGAGCCAGGCTACCCTAGTCCACAGGTGCGTTGTCATGATTTAGAGAGTCACGGCCTCCAGGCACATGGGTGGTTAGGACAAAGAGAAAGAGAGATCAGGCAAGAAAAGACAATAAGAAATTGATCCCGCATTAGTATTTGTCTTTTGAGTACGATCATTCATTAAAAACACAATATCCAACAGCTCACAAGGGTCTTGGCCTCATGGGTTTAAACCAACAGGTGTGGTATCAAAGAAGGATTCTCTGCCTAACAAATACAGAGCAGACCATCTTTCATTTAACCTCATTCTTAGAGACCTTTACCTGTCTCTTCCAAAAGAAATACAAAAGAAACAAAGTATAAGCCTAAACTTGATGTGTTTGTGGTCAGCAGCAAGAAAGCAGGAGAAACACGTCTGCCCTGATAGCAAGCACTACTGGTAATGCTGCAGTCCAAACACTGAGCCGTGGGTCAGTTGCAAAATGAGGGAGCTAAACTTGAGAGTCCACATTAAGCTAAGACACTTGAAGAGAGATAAAGTGGTACTATTTCTCCTCTTCAAACATTGAGCAAAAGTTGGCATAAAACTTCTCTGGAAGAGAATATTCCCAATAGAGGCATTCACTACTCACACAGATTGATATCAAGAAAATAGGAGTTCATAAATACCACCAAGCGTGCAAGGAGACATGCCACCAAGAGTGAGTGTCAACACAAACAATAACTCATTTAGGTACACAGAGAAATTTTGAGCTTGAAATTGTCAGGTATAGAATATAGAATATCTCTGAGAATAACCATGTATAAAACGGTTAAAGAAACGTGAGGTAGCATGTGAAATGGCAATAAGAAATTATTAAAAAAGAACAGGCAGGAATGAAAAGAACCAAACAGAACTCCCAGAAATAAAAAAATACACTGGTTGAAATTAAAAGTGAAGCCTCAGTGGATGGATTAAAGAGAGGATTAGACACAGCTGAAGAGAGAAGCATTGTACAGGAAGTTTTATTTGAAGAAATTAGGCAGAATACAAAATGGGGGCAGGGAGTGAAAATGATGTTAAGAGGCGTTGGAATAGATGGCTAACATCCATCTATCCATCATATTGGAGTTCCAGAAGAAAGAAAAAAGATGCAGTATTTGAAATGAAAATGGCTAAAAATTTTCTAGAACCCCTGAAAGATGAATAGTGAGATATTTAACGCACAAGATACCCCAAGTAGGAAAAGCAAATAGAAAATCAAAACTAGATACATTTATTCAACTGGAGAACATCTAAGAAAAAAAAATATTAAAAAGTATCGAGAGAGGAAATACAGATTACCTCCTTACAGCAGAGTTTCCAACATCAGGAAAAACAAATCTTCCAACTGTTGAGAGAAAGTAACTACTAGCTTAGAAATGTGCAAACACTTCTTCAGGAGAGAGAGTGTACTACAGATAATTTTAGATAAATGAAAACTGACAGAATTTGCTACCAACATTCCTGTCTTGGAGGCATTCCTAAAGGATGCACTTCAGAAAGATGGAAAATGATTTGGGAATGAAGATTAGAGGCAAGACAGAATGCTGAGCAAATAAAATGATAAACATGTACATAAACTTAAACAAACATAGTGCAAAATAATTTAAATAATGTCCATGTGTCTTTTAAAAGAAAAGGCAGAACTAAAAGAGGATATGAAAACACATGAATTTGGATATAGATAATCAAAGTTTAAAAATTTCTAAAGTTCTTGTGCTTTCTTTGAGGGATTTAAAATAGTGTCAAACATTAGGCTTTTTCAGTTAAAAAATGCAAATGGAAAAATATTAGGATATTAATTAAAATAAACAGTATGTTTTAACCCAAATAAACAGAGAAAAAATAATAAAAAGCAAAAGTGGGCAAAACACACTCAATCAGTTTCAGAACAATGGATATCAAATATAAAATAGTAAGATACTTGAAGATATCAATAATGACAAATGTAAAAGCGTTATTATTTTTTTTTCTTTATTGTACTTCAGGTGAAGGCTTACAGAACAAATAGTTTCTCATGAAACAGCAGTACACATATTCTTCTATGACATTGGTCGACAACCCCACAAAATGTCAGCCATCTAACTTCTCAACCCCCTTTTTTGGTGAAAATACACATAACCAAAGACACACCATTTCAAAAATTTCTACATGCACATTTCAGTGACATCGACCATGCTCTTCCAATTGTGCTGCTATTCTCACTTAAGATGAAGGCTTACAGAACAAAATAGTTTCTCATTTAACAGTTACTACACATGTTGCCCTATGACAATGGTTAACAATCTCACAACACATCAACAATATCCTTACTCAACCTTGGGTTCCCTATCACCAGCTTAAAAGCATTAGTTTTATCACTTAAAAAGACAACTTTTCAGAATGGATTAACAAAAATCTACCTCTCTGCTATTTAAAAGACACATATTTAAAACCTATGTTTCCAAAAAGGTGGACAAACAATATACAGTGAAACCGTGAGAGCTGGAACACGATGAGACCGCCTTGTTCTTCCAGGTCTCGGAAGTTTTCCATCTTCAATGGGATGCGGTCACCACTTTTCTGTCTCTCTCTATTTAGTGGAAAATATGTGAGTTTTTCTTTTCAAATATTTCCCCCTTACCCAGTTTTCAGTTTTCACAGGTTTTCCTGTAGCAGTAAGTACTAACTCTAAGAAATCTAGAGCAGTAACAGTAATACCAGACAAATGGATTTCATGATGAAAAGCAAGGATAGAATGCCATTACATAATAACAAAAGGTCCAGAAAGACTTAGTTTTAAACTTATATGCACCCCAAAATACAGTCTGAACATATGTATGGAGCCCTGGGTACAGTGGTTAAGAGCTACAGCGAGCTACAGCTGCTAACTAAAAAGGTCGGCAGTTCAAATCCACCAGTTGCTCCTTGGAAACCTTATGGGGGCAGTTCTACTCTGTCCTATAGGGTCACTGTGAGTCAGAACCAACTCAACTGCACCTAAGAACAGTAACAAACATATGTATATGGGAGAATAATTGATAGATGTGTAGAGAGGTGTGCCTAAGAATAAGGAGCCTTGGTGGTGCAATGGTTAAGCACTTGGCTGCTAACATAAAGCCTGGCAGTTCGAACACACCCAGTGGCTCCACGGCAGGAAGACCTGGTGATCAGCTTCCATAAAGATTACAACCTAGAAAACCCTATGGGGGTTTTCTGCTATGGGACAGTTCTACTCTGTCACATAGGGTCACTATGAGTCTAAATGGACTCCACAGCACACAACAACAAAAACAACATGCCTAAGAATACTGACAGCCAGCTATTTGTAATAACAAAAATAAGGAAATTACCCAAATGCTTAGTGATGGGAGAATGATGAAACCATAGTGTAATCACACAATGGCAGAACATGCATAAGTGAGAATGAATGAACTGGCTACGTGCAGCAACAAGAATGAATCAAAGAAATGTAAAACAGTGAGAAAAGTTGACTGTAATTAACTACTGCTGAGGGTCAAGTTGGCCCCCAACTCACGGTGACCCTATGCACAACTGAAAAAAATGCTGCCAGGTCCTATGTCATCCCCATGATCAACTGGGGATCGGACCATTGTGATCCATAGGGCTTTCATTGGCTGATTATTGGAAGTAGATTGCCATGCCTTTCTTCCTAGTTCCTTAGTCTGTAAGGCCTGCTAAAACCTGTTCAGCATCATATCAACACATAAGCATCCAGTGACAGGTGGGTGGTGGATGTGCATGAGGTATATAAAACTCAAAAACAAAAAAGTAAACAGCATGTTGTTCAGGGAAGAGAAATAAGTGATGAAAGAAAAAGTAAAGGACTGATAATCACAGAGCTCAGGAAAGCGTTGTCCTTGAGTAGGTAGGGAAATGAGGTAGTGAGGGGCATACAGGGCCAACTCATTAGCACAGAGGACAGCCTTGTGTGAATGAGAATGCACAGCTCTTTCACCAAGTAGAGTCAACCAACCAACCAACCAACCAACGAGTGGCAACCACAAAAGCAACAAAGTAAGCATGCAAAACTTGACTATGCCCAAGCAGGCTGCATCTGTGACAGCAGCCACATAGCAACGCACACGCTCACACCCCACCGCACACCACCGCACACTCCATGTACCCCGGCCCCGAGGTGAGGTGGCTGTGACTGATGTTAATTTTAGTATTGTGCTCTATAACTTACATATATACTATGTTCATCTATATGTATCAAATCTTACATTAAAAGATAGTTAAAAAAACCAAAAAACAAAATAATGCCAGCATCAACCCTAAATTTCAGTCCCTCAGCAGTAATTATACACTGAAAACTCCATGAGCACTTTTTTTTTTTTTTTTGTACTTTAGATGAAGGTTTACAGAACAAATAGTTTCTCAAACAGTTAATACACATACTGTTTTATGACATTGGTTACCAATCCCACGACATATCAACACTCTCCCTTCTCGACCTAGGGTTCCCTATTACCAGCTTTCCTGTTCCTTCCTGCCTTCTAGTCCTTGTCCCTGGGCTGTTGTGCTCCATTAGTCTCATTTTGTTTTATGGGCCTCTTTAATCTTTGGCTGAAAGGTGAACCTCCGGGGTGACTTCATTACTGAGCTAAGGGTGTTGGGGGGCCATACTCTTGGGGTTTCCCCAGTCTCTGTCAGGTCAGTAAGTCTGGACTTTTTTTGTGAGCTAGAATTTTGTTCTACATTTTTCCCCAGCTCTAACCGGGACCGTCTGCCATGAGCCCTGTCAGAGAAGTCAGTGGTGGCAGCCGGGCATCATCTAGTTGTACTGGACTCAGTCTGGTGAAGGCTGTGGTAGCTGTTGTCCATTAGTTCTTTGGACTAATCTTTCCCTTGTATCTTGTTTTCTTCATTCTCTCTTGCTCCAGGAGGGGTGAGACCAGTGGAGTATCTTAGATGGCTGCTCACAGGGCTTTTAAGACCCCAGATGCAACTCACAAAGGTAGAATGTAGAACATTTTCTTTATAAACTATGTTATGCCAATTAAGCTAAAAGTTCCCCAAGACCATGGTCCCCACAGCCGTCCGCCCAGCAATTCGGTCCCTGAGGAAGTTTGGATGTGTCTATGGAGTTTCCATAACCTTGCCTTGTACAAGTTGTGCTGGCTTCCTCAGTACTGTGTACTGCCCATGAGCACTTTTGATAGCGCAAGACTGAAGGAGGGACCTTCAGAACATGAGTTTCCTACAGGAGCACCTGATTTACCTTTGAACAGGTGTTGGCAAATCACAGGCCATCGGCCAGACCACTGCACTGCCTGTTTTTGTACAATCCACCAGTTGTGTTGTAATGCAGTCATGCCCATTTGTTTACAAATTATCAATGGCTGCTTATATGCTACAATGGCAGAATTCTGTAGTTGCTACAAAGACTGTCCGGGCTACAAAGACCAAAATATTTGCTACATTGTCATTCATAGAAAAAGTTTGCTGACTCTTGTTTTAGAACATAATTTAGACACCAGGGCTGGAATTTGTTCTCTGGCTTTGGGGACTATTATGGATTGAATTGTGTTCCCCAAAAATGTATGTCAACTTGACTGGTGCATGATTCCCAGTATTGTGATTGTCCACCATTTTGTCATCTGATGCAATTTTCCTATGTATTGTAACTCCTACCTCTAGGATGTTAACGAGGCAGGATTAGAGGCAGTTAGGGTAATGAGGCAGGACTCAATTTACAGGTTGTTTTAAGTCAATCTCTCCAACTTTTGTCAATAGATTTTAGATTTATGTTATGGAAAGCACATGGATATCTTTACATTTTGTATTTTTACTTTCTTCTAATCAAACATACCACTCTTATTAGTTCCACTTTACTAACGGTACAAAAATGAAGTAACATCTTCTAAATGACTTTTGTAACAGTGGAGATTACAGCAAAAACACAAGTTCTGTGGAGCAAGGAATCTTGGATTCAAATACCAGCTACTGACACGTACTGGCTATGATATGTCAAGGAAGTTAATGATTTTGAGCCTTGGTCTTCTTATTTTATCTTTAAAATATTTTAATAAAAGAACACACTACTGGAGGTGGAGCCAAGATGGTGGAGTAGTCAGATGCTTTCTGTGGTCCCTCAGACAACAAAGACCCAAAAAAAAACCAAGTGAGTTGATTGTATATGACTATCTAGGAGCCCTGAACATCAAAGGCAAAGTTGAGGAATCAGACTGAGTGTTGGAGGGGAGAGAGATGGTTCAGAAGCAGTGAGGAGTTTCCAGACCTGACCCAGCGGGAGCCTGAAACCTTGTGACCATATCATCTCCTGTGCCTGATGAGGCTACAGTGGCATTCCAGAGCCATTTTCCACGTCAAGAGAATCTCAGTGGCAGAGGGTCTACTTGGCCATCCAGAACCAGTGAAAAGCAGCACTCAAGCAGCTAAAGATAAGTACTCGCATGTGGCCTACAGCAGGGATAAAAAAAAAAACCAAAAAACTCATTTGGGAAAAAAAATTCATTTGGGGAGCATTTACCTTCCCCCTCACTGCTCTGCACTGGGTCCCAGCTGGTTTCAGCAACTGCTGAGTCTCCTGGGCCAGAAGTAGGACCCTTAAGGCACCCTGAGCTGTTCTTCCAGCCTTGGAGAGGGAACAAATTAACCAACAGGGGAAAAAGAAACTTCTGGCTCCCCTAAGACAGGACCTGAGGGTTGGCACAGCTCCTTTGCCTAGGCATAGGCATAAGGGGTCCGCAGACTTTGAATGCCTTTCACCTGTGCATAGAGTTGTGTGGGCCCATTTCAACAGCAAAAGCCCTCACTACCACAGTACAACAGGGTATATACCTGAAGTCTAACTTCAACTGTTTCAGCTATGAAGTGGCAGAATTGTCACGTTTGACAATGGTCTGCCCATAAAGCAGTCTCCTCACCTGCCCACATCAGGGGCTTGAGGACTGGTGGCTCCACCCATGCCACCTAGCCACCTGCCACAGGGGTCCAAGAATAAGTAGTGCCCCCCAGTGCTTACAGCCGACAGCATAGGGTGCTCATAGTCTGACTGCAAAACTCACCTACCTATTTGCTCTAGGGAACAGGGACACACTTTCCTTTCAGACACTCAGGGGCAGCCATCAGCCCTCTGCCTTGCTCAGTGTGTGACCCCCTACTGCAGCCAGATACCTGTGCCTACACCAATCACCCATGCCTGTCTAGGACTATAGGTGAGAGCCTGCACCACACACTTGGTGACCGACTACCTGGACACCTGAGCTGAATCCATACAAGACAATTTAATGGACTCCTGGGCTCACATACTTAGTAACAGCTCTAACTATCTGGTGACAGGACATTAGAACTTCAAAGGTGCCAACAATCAAACTAGGGGACACGAGCAGCTTATATGGGCTTATCAAAACAAGAAGCTAGGACACAGTAAGCAAATATAAAATAAAAAAATTATAATAACTTATTGATCGCTCGGAGACAACAGTCAATATCAAATTACATAAAGAGGCAGACTATGATGGCTTCAGCAAGCTCCCAAAAGAAAGAATCAATAAATTTTTTGGAGGAAGAAACTTTCTTGGAATTACCAGAGGCAGAATACAAAAGATTAATATACAGAACTCTTCAAGAAATTAGGAAGGAAATGCAACAAAACGCAGAAAGATCCAAAGAACATACAGACAAAGCAGTAGCAGAACTTAAAAAGGTTATTCAAGAGCATAATGACAAATTTAATAGCCTACAAGAATCCATAGAGAGATAGCAATCAGAAATCCAGATGATTCACAATAAAATTTCAGAATTAGACAACGCAATAGGAAGTCATAGGAGGAGAATTGAAGCAGTAAAAGACAGAATTAGGGAGACTGAAGATAAAGCACTTGACACCAAGTTATCTGAGGAAAAATCAGATAAAAGAATTAAAAAGAATGGAGAAACTCTAAGAGTTACATGGGACTCTATCAAGAGAAATAACCTACGAGTGATTGGAGTCCCAGAACAGGCAGGGATAACAGAAAATACAGAGGGAATTGTTGAAGATTTGCTGACAGAAAACTTCCCTGATATCATGAAAGATGAGAAGATATCTGTCTTAGTTATCTAGTGCTGCTGAACAGAAATACCACAAGTGGATGCTTTAACAAAGAGAAGTTTATTCTCTCACAGTCCAGTAGGCTACAAGTCCAAATTCAGGGCATTAGCTCCAGGAGAAGGCTTTCTGTCTCTGTTGGCTCTGGAGGAAGGTCCTAGTGATGCATCAGTCTTTCCTTGGTCTGGGAGCATCTCAGCACAGGAACCTCAGGTCCAAAGGACTCGCTCTGCTCCTGGCACTGCTTTCTTGGTGGTATGAGGTTCCTATGTGTCTCTGCTCATTTCTCTCTTTTATATCTCAAAAGAGATTGCAGTAAGACACTATCTAATCTTGTCAACGTCATCAGTATAACTTCATCACAGTGATAGAGTTTACAACACATAAGGAAATCACATCAAATTACACAATCATACAACACTGGGAATCATGACCCAGCCAAGCTGACAGATATTTTTGGGGGACACAACTCAATCCATGACAATATCTATCCAAGATGCTCATTGAACCCCACATAAGGTAGATCCCAAAAGAAAGTCACCAAGACAGATTATAATCAAACTTGCCAAAACCAAAGGTAAAGAGAGAATTTTAAGAGCGGCTAGGGATAAACGAAGTCATCTACAAAGGAGAGTCAATAAGAATAAGCTCAGACTACTCAGCAGAAACCATGCAGGCAAGAAGGCAATGGGATGACATATATAAACCCTTGAAGCAAAACAACTGCCCGCCAAGAATTATAACCAGCAAAACTGACTCTCAAATATGATGGTGAAATTAGGGCCTTTCCAGACAAACAGAAGTTTAGGAAATTTCCAAAAACCAAACCAAAGTTACAAGAAATACTAAAGGAAGTCCTCTGGTTAGAAAATCAATAACATCAGATAACAACCCAAGACTAGAACACAGGACAGATCAACCTGATATCAACCCAGATAGGGAAGTCACAAAAGTAAATCAAAGCTAAAACACTGAAAATATGGAAACAGATGTCAATGTGTAGAAGATGACAACATTAAAACAGAAAAGAGGGGCTTAAAAAATGTAGACAGATTTTTCATATGGAGAAGAAGTCAAGGCAATATAAAGAAATAAAAAACTGGTATAAACTTAGAAAAATGGGGGTAAATATTAAGGTAACCACAAAGGAAACTACCAATCCTACAAGTCAAAATAAAAAACTAGAAAAATATAAAGACTCAGCAAATATAAAATCAACAACATTGAAAAAGACAAAAAGAAAATACATGAAGAAAAATGACTCAGCACAGAAAATTAAGTGGAACAAAGAAACTGTGAACAACACTAAAAAAAGATTAAAATTATAGCACTAAACTCATATCTATCAATAATTATGCAGAATATAAATGGACTAAATGCACCAATAAAGAGACACAGACTGGTAGATTGGATTAAAAAAAGCATATGTGCTGCCCACAAGAGACACACCTTAGACTTAAAGACAGAAACAAACTAAAAGTCAAAGGATGGAAAAAAATATATCAAGCAAACAACACTCAAAAAAGAGCAGGAGTGGCAATATTAATCTCTGACAAAACAGACTTTAAAGTAAAACCCACCACAAAGATTAAGGAAGGACACTATACAATGATTAAAGGGTTAATACACCAGGAGGACATAACTATAATAAATATTTACGCACCCAACAACGGGGCTCCAAAATACATACAACAAACTCTAATAGCACTGAAAAGAGAGATAGACAGCTCTGCAGAAGTAGTAGGAGACTTCAACACACCACTTTCGGTGAAGGACAGAGCATCTAGAAAGAAGCTCAACAAAGACACGGAAGATCTAAACGCTACTATCAACCAACTTGATCTCATAGACATATACCGAACACTCCACCCAACAGCAGCCAAGTATACTTTCTTGTCCAACACACATGGAACAGTCTTCAGAATAGACCACATATTAGGCCATAAAGCAAGCCTTAACAAAATCCAAAGCATCGAAATATTACAAAGCATCTTTTCTGACCATAAAGCCATAAAAGTAAAAATCAATAACAGTAAAAGCAAGGAAAAAAATCAAACACGTGGAAACTGAACAACACCTTGCTCAGAAACTACTGGATTATAGAAGAAATTAATGATGGAATAAAGAAATTCATAGGATCAAACGAGAATGAAAACACATCCTACCAGAACCCTTGGGACACAGCAAAAGCAGGGCTCAGAGGTCAGTTTATAGCAATAAATGCACACATCCAAAAAGAAAGGGCCAAAATCAAATCATTAACCCTACAACTGGAACAAGTAGAAAGAGAGCAGCAAAAGAAGCCCTTGAGTGCCAGAAGAAAGGAAATAATAAGAATTAAAACAGAATTGAAAGAAATAGAGAATAGAAAAACAATTGAAAGCATTAACAAGACCAAAAGCTGGTTCTTTGAAAAGATCAACAAAATTGATAAACCACCAGCCAAACTGACAAAAGAAAAACAGAAGAAGAAGCAAATAACCCAGGTAAGAAATGAGATGGGTGGTATCACAACAGACCCAACTGAAATTAAAAGAATCATAACAGAATACTTTGAAAAATTACACTCTAACAAATTTGAAAACCTAGAGGAAATGGACAAATTTCTAGAAACTCACTACCTACCTAAACTAACACAAACAGAGGTAGAACAACTAAATAAACCCATAACAAAAGAAGAGATTGAAAAGGTTATTAAAAAACTCCCAGCAAAAAAACGCTCTGGCCTGGACGGCGTCAGTGGAGAATTCTACCAAACTTTCAGAGAAGAGTTAACACCACTGCTGCTAAAGGTATTTCAGAGCACAGAAGAGGATGGAATACTCCCAGACTCATTCTATGAAGCCAGCATAACCCTGATACCAAAACCAGGTAAAGACACCACAAAAAAAGAAAATTACAGACCAATATCCTTCATGAACATTGAAGCAAAAATCCTCAACAAAATTCTAGCCAATAAAATCCAGCAACATATCAAAAAAATAATTCACCAGGACCAAGTGGGATTTATACCAGCTATGCAGGGATGGTTCAACGTTAGAAAAATGATCAATATAATCCATCACATAAATAAAACAAAAGACAAGAACCACATGATCTTATCAACTGATGCAGAAAAGGCATTTGACAAAGTCCAACACCCATTCATGATTAAAACTCTCAACAAAATAGGAATAGAAGGGAAATTCCTCAACATAACTAAGGGCATTTATACAAAGCCAACAGCCAACATCATCCTAAATGGAGAGACTTTAAAAGCATTCCTCTTGAGAATGGGAACCAGACAAAGATGCCGTTTATCACCACTCTTACTCAACATTGTGCTGGAGGTGCCAGCCAGAGCAATTAGGCTAGAAAAAGAAATAAAGGGCATCCAAATTGGTAGGGAAGAAGTAAAACTATCTCTATTTGCAGATGAAATGATCTTATACACAGAAAACCCCAAAGAATCCACAGGAAAACTACTGTAACTAATAGAAGATTTCAACAAAATTTCAGATCAACATATAAAAATCAGTTGAATTTCTTTACACCAACAAAGAGAACTTCGAAGAGGAAATCACCAAATCAATACCATTTACAATGGCTCCCAAGAAGATAAAATACTTAGGAATAAACGTAACCAAAGACGTAGAAGACCTATACAATGAAAACTACAAGACACTACTGCAAGAAACCAAAAGAGACCTGCATAAGTGGAAAAACATACCTTGCTCATGGATAGGAAGATTCAACATTGTGAAAACGTCAGTTCTACCCAAAGCGATCTACAGATACGATGCAATCCTGATCCAAACTCCAATGGCATTTTTTAATGAGATGGAGAAACATATCACCAATCATATGGAAAGGGAAGAAGCCCCGGATAAGTAAAGCATTACTCAAGAAGAAGAACAAAGTGGGAGGCCTCACACTGCCTGATTTTAGAACCTATTATATTGCCACGGTAGTCAAAGCTGCCTGGTACTGGTACAACAACAGATACATAGACCAATGGAACAGAATTGAGAATCCAGACATAAATTCATCCACCTATGAGCAGCTGATATTTGACAAAGCCCTGAAGTCCGTTAACTGGGGGAAAAGACGATCTCTTTAATAAACGGTGCTGGCATAGCTAGATATCCACCTGCAAAAAACTGAAACAAAACTCATACCTCCCACCATGCACAAAAACTAACTCAAAATGTATTAGAGACCTAATTATAAAATTGAAAACAATAAAGATTATGGAAGAAAAAATAGGGACAATGCTAGGAACCCTAATACATGGCATAAGCACAGTACAAACCATAAGTAACAATGCAAAAGCACGAGAAGAGAGATTAGATAACTGGGAGTTCCTAAAAATCAAACACTTATGCTCATCAAAAGACTTCACCGAAAGACTAAAAAGACAGCCTACAGACTGGGAAAACATTTTTGGCTACAACAAATCTGATCAGCGTCTAATCTCTGAAAATCTGCAAGATACTGCAAAACCTCAACAACAAAAAGACAAATAACCCAATTAAAAAAAGGGCAAAGGATATGAACAGGCACTTCCCCAAAGAAGCTATTCTGGTGGCTAACAGACACATGAAGAAATGCTCACAATCATTAGCCATTAGAGAAATGCAGATCAAAACTACAATATCATCTTACCCCGACAAGGCTAGCATAAATCCAGAAAACACAAAATCTAACTGCACCATAATATATCTGTGAAGTTGTTGTTGATGATGATGGTGACAATTACGATAACAAAGAAGTGTTTTGTAAACTCCAGGCAAGGTTAAGTTTCAAATGCATTTCCACAAATAAATTCCTGGAATACAGCCTTCCTACTAGCAGCAAAGTCACTTTTTTATTCCCTTGAAATATAGAACTTGTGCTAATGTGTGGAGGATGGATGAAAAAGGGAGATATAAACAGCTGCTGTGCAGCAGGTAAAATGAAATTGCTTTAGACAGGGTGGGCAAAAGAAGTCCCAAAATGCTACAAGGCAAGACACATTGTCAGCTTTCATAAAGACTCAAGTTTAATGGATGCGAAGAAGCTGAGGACACACAGCGGCAGGCACAGCAGAACCCACAACCATCAGAGAACTTGGCGGTTCATTGTGGGTAAATCTTGGGGATGAGGAAAGAGAAAGGCAGTATAAGTATTATTTTAGGTGAAAAGACCAGACTTAATGGTCTGCCAGAGACTGGAGGAACCCCCGAAACCATGGACCCTCAACACTCTGTTAGCCTAGATCTGAAACCATTCCTGAAGCCCGCTCTTCAGATAAAGATTAGACAGGGCTATAAAACAAGAAATAATGCATGTGAGGAGTGTGCTTCTTAGTTCATTCCAATATATGACACCAAATGGGCAGCTCTAGTCTAAAAGCAGGATGAGAAGGCAGGAAGAGACAGGAGCTGGTTGAATGGACACAGAGAACTTGAGGTGGACAGGGGGAGTGTGCTGTCACATAGTGGGCATTGCAGCGAATGTCACAAAACAATATGTGTATAAATTTTTGTATGAGAAATTAACTTGAGCTTTAAACTTTCACCTAAAGCACAATTTAAAAAAAAGTGTTATTTTAGGAATAGAGCAAATCTTTCTTCATTTGTATACAGCTGGAAACAACTGCCTGTCTTGCTTTGCTGACTTTTTTTCACCATTCCTGCACATACCGATAGCAACATTATCTACAGTATGCTATCTGAATACGAAGGACAGTGATACATATATTAGTCCTTTTATCTTTATCCCATCACTCTGGACTTTTTCCAAAAAAAGCGTTGATTTTCTTAAATTCAACAGTATTCTTCAAGTGCCCGAGAGACAAATGAAGACACTGTAGCCTGTATGACTGGAAAGATGCACTACTGTTGATTGTATGAAGACAGAGCATAATGTCAGACAAGAGACTAGCTATTTAGGCCAGAATATAAATAATACTTACAAATACAATAAGATCGCAGTCAGGTTCAGTCCATAGTAAAAGATGATATCTCCCTTTTGCCCAGAATTTTCTACTGTGTTTGTGAATAATTGTTAAAAACAGCTTTTTTTCTTTGCAAATCCAAAATCACGTTCTGACAGAGACTGTTTCTCCTTGAACTGGGAAATAGCATCCTTCCTAAACGTAAGCCCTCTTGAGTAAGGAGAGGAGACTAACATGCAAATGACTATGATTGAGGAGAGGCGATAGAATCTGCTTGAATTTTCAAAGCACCAAAGGAAAGATATGCCTTGCTATAGAAGAACACCTAAATCATGCCAGTAGATAACTTACCAGCAGCAGTGCACATACATCCAATGTCACCCATTTGTTCTGTGACAAATTTTAGAAGGGAGGAAAAAAATTAAATGATACGGTTACTGTGACAATAATACCTATCCATTTTCTATAACTTTTTTCCTTCAATGGGAAATGTCTTCATTTATATGATAAAACGATCCCCCTCTTTGCTCTCACTGGCGGGTTTGGCCAATTCTCTGCTCAAATGCTTTTAACTCCTGATTAATTGGCAACTGGACAAAATTACATTTTCAATTGCAGTCTGGGCTCTCTATATTCAATTTAGGATGAATTGTCTTCAAAACAAATAAAGCATTAGTTGGAAGTAACAAAAAAAGTCCCTTATATCATATAAAAGGTCTTTTCCTTTGTGAATGTAACAACTACATTAACGATAAAAAGGAAATACAAAGGCTCTAACAATTCGTCTCTTTTATGGTCTATTCAAAATTCCATGCAAAGTCAGATGGAAAAGACGTCTGTGGTCTGAGTCCCTGGGAGGCATTGGCATGTTTCATTAGACACTCGCTGGCAGCTCATCTCTGGTGCCGAGGAAGCAATGGCCTCCCAGCAAACCGAACGCATTTTTTGCCTTTTCTGGCTTGTAGGTTCTCTACCCTCTGGTCTTGTGTTTCTCTTTTACTAAAATTGATATAGTAATAAGTCTTCACATTTCCATAAAAGCCTTGGACTGACAAAAGTAGGCATAAAATTCCTAAGATTGTCTTGATTTCTAAGAGTTACTTAAAATTTTTTAGAGTAATTTTGAGCACAGCCACCAACCATCCATGCATCAGTTGAAGCTTGTGTGTTCTGTGAATGGAAATATACTGATTAGGGCTTGGATGTTTTCAGTCAGAAACTAGTTAATTTATAAACGATTCATTAAACAGATTGAGACATAATTCTAAAAGTTACATATTGCAAGGAAGCTATTGGGCAAATGACTATGATCTAGTGTGGACAAATAACTTTGTAGAATTTAATCCTTCATGTGTAAATGAGAATATTTAACTAAATTTATTGATTTTAATTTGTCAGTATCTCCCTCCAGTTCTACAAATAGCATGCTGTGCTGTTGTCATTCTTACTGTTTTCAAAATAAAGCCAAATATATTATCAGCAATGATGAGTAGGTAAGAAATGATAAGGAAAATGATTCAATTCACAAGAGTAATAGCATTTAAAAAAAATTAAGTATAAAATTGCAAGAAATATTCTAGAAATAATATGAAAAATCATAAAACTTTCTCAAAGAAGGGGATATTTAGATATACTATATGTACACAGATGAGGAGATTAAATATTACAAAGATGACAACAATAAATATAATGGGACATTTTGTTTGTATGCTTTGTTATTCTTAAAATTTCATAAAATAATAATAAAGTTACCTGGAAAAATAAGAGCCACAAGACTAGCCAAAAATATTTTTTATTAGAATGAAGAACAATGAGGGGAGACTTTCCTTACTTGATATTATTTGCTCAGAAATAGACAAGAAACATAATGGATTAGAATAGAAAGTCTAGAAACTGAGAGTAAGAATTTGGTATATATGGAGGAGATGGGGCAAGATGGGGAAGTGAGTGGACTCATGCATTTATTCCCCACCAACTAACTCTATGAACAAGGAATAAAAACAAGCACAGGCTGAGATCTCAGAACTGCAAACAGCCGCTGAGGCACTGGAGAGTCAGGGTGAGTCCAGAATCGGGGAAGAGAAGGAAAGGGTTCAGCTCGGAAGCCAGGAGATCCTGCCCACTAACATCGGGAATGCTCACCCATTGCTGTCATTTTGGAATGGGGCTGGCTAACACCCCAAACACAGAACACAGAAAAGGAGCTAATCTGAGGAAGCTCTAGCCTGATTCTTTTTGAAGGTGGCAAAAATTGGCCATGGGAGTTCATGAGCCCCACAATTGGGAGAGGGCGAAAGGAGATCGTGGCATTGTATGCGATTGCTGCCGAATCTCACTGAAGGCCCAGATGGATGAGCACTAGGACCGGGAGGAACCACAAGAGCAACAAAGAGTCTATGAATCACTCAAAAAACAAATAACAAAAGTGAGTTAGACACTTGGTTTTCAGTAGTAACCTTAAATGTAAATGGTCTAAACACCCCATGTAAAAAGCAGAGAGTGGCAGAATGGATAAAAAAACAGGATCCATCCTTTTGCTGTTTACAAAATACACAACTTAGATATGAGGACACCATCAGACTGAAAATAAAAAGATGAAGAAAAATATTCCATGCAACCAGTAAACAAACAAAAAAAAAAGCAGGAGAGGTCATATTAATATCAGATAAAATAGATTTTAAATCAAAATCTATTACAAGATATAAAGAAGGGCATTACATAATAACAAAAGGGTCAATCCAGCAAGAAGACATAACAATTATGAATATATATGTACCTAACAGCAATGCACCAAAATAAGTGAAACAAACACTGACAATTACAAAAGGAGAAGTAGACAGACAACTCCACAATAATAGTAGGGGACTTCAGCACACCGCTCTCAATTACAGACAGAACTTCTAAAACGAAGATCATAAGGTCACTGAGAACTTAAATAAACCCATAAGCCAATTGGCTCTAATAGGCATATATAAAACACTCCACCCAACATCAGAACAATACACATTCTTCTCCAGCACACGTGGGCCATTTTCCAGAGTAGGGTATATGCCAGGACACAAAACAAATCTCAACAAATTTAAAAAGATACAAATCATACAATGCATCTTCTCTGACCATAACATTAAGAAGCTAGGAATCAACAACAGAATAAATACATGTAAACTAAAAAGTACTGGGTCATAGAAGAAATCAAAACTGAAATTTAAAAATTCCTAGAATCAAACAAAAATGAAAACACAACATATCAAAACCTTTGGGACACAGCAAAAGCAGTACTCAGGGAAATTTATAGCAATAAATGCCTACATTAAAAAAGAAAGAAGATTCAAAATTGTTATACAGACAACTTGAACAAATATAAAAGGAAGAGCAAAAGAAGCCAAAAGCTACCAGAAAAAAAAAAAAAGAAAAAAGAAATAACAGAGATCAGGGCAGAAATAAATGAAAGTGAAAATAGAAAAACAGTTGGAAGAATTAACAAAACCAGATGCTGGTTCTTTGAAAAGATCAATAAAATAGACAAACCACTGTCTAGACTGACAAAAGAAAAAAACCAGAAGAGTTTTTTAAAAAAACATGGAATTCATTCTTCTATATTTTAATGATTTCAGAAGAAAGTTTATGCTCAGATGAAGTCAATATTTTGTAGATGCTTCATTTAATTACAATCTTATTGTTTTGAATTGTTTCCGGCTCATATTCGTTTACAAGATACTTGGTTACTATTAATTCTTTTTAGTAGCGTCAAGTAGCCCTGACTGATATTTTTCATGGAAACAAAACCATCAGTTATACAAATGTACCATAACCTTTCTAAAAAACACAAAAACGACCTCATTGCCGTTGAGTCTATTCCAACTCAGTGACCCTATAGGCCAGGGTAGAGCTGCCTATAGAGTTTCCAAGGAGCACCTGGTGGATTCGACTGCCAATCTTTTGGTGAGCAGATGTAGCTCTTAACCACTATGCAACCAGGGTTTCCATAACCTTTCTGTGAAACCAGAGTAAAAACAGGTGAGGTGAACTCCTCAGACACACAAACTAAGCCCCACTCAGTTTGCATTTAAAACTAGGCAAGTGTTCCAGGATGCAGCGCCAGGTAACTTGCTGAATTTCAGTTCCACTTAGAATCTCAGTTTTGATACCTAAAAGCTGACAAGTTTTCCTCTTTTAGTCTTGGAAAATTTCCCTCAAATAGTTGGACTGGATTTTTGGCATGAGTTTGCAAATCTGGCACTTAATGGACTCTAATCCTTTCCTTTTACCCCAGCCCAGGGGCTGGAGTGTTACTATGTACTGAAAAAAAAAAGTCTTGCTCTGGAATTCTCGCCACCCTCAAAGGAATTCCCTGCTTGTCCTTGGTGGTGCACTATCATCCTGTAAGGATACAGGGTCTGCTCCGAAATGCTTTTCCTTGGGCTTGGTGACATGCACCTTGGGAGAGCAGGTGCATTTTGAGCGTTCTTGTCCAAGAATAAGAGTGGGAATTGAAGAATGAGATATTCTCAGATGTCCCTAGCCTATCACCTGTGTGCTGCAGCCACCCCTTTTTGCTTCACGTTCTAAGTATCACATAGGACAGTGATGGCTCAGTGGTAGAATTCTTGCCTTCCATACAGGAGATCTGGATTTGATTCCTGGCCAGTGCACTTCATACGCAGCCACTACCCATCTGTCAGTGTTGCTATGAAGCTGAACAGGTTTTATCCGTGTTACCAAACTGCAACAGACTAGGAGGAAAGGCCTGGTGATCTACTTCCAAAAATCACCAGATAAAAACCCTAAGGATCACAGTGGCTCAGTCCAAAACTGATTATGGGAATGGTGCAGGACCAGGCAGCATTTTATTCTGCAGGGCATGCAGTCGCCATGAGTTGGGGGCTGACTGAATGGCAGCCAATAACTAGATATCATAATAGATGTTTTTCTGTGCTAACATTACTTTCAATTCTACAGAGACTCTGTCAGTCTCTAATGGACTGTGTGGATTTAAGTTACAGCTTCTAGTGTTCCCTGATCTGGTGTATTTAAAGAGAGCATCATCTGAAACGTCCCCCAAAAGATGACAACAAAAATGCTTATGCAAGTAAATATTACTTTAATTAGAATTCATACTGTACACTTTTAGAATGGAAAATCATTGTATTTCAAATTCTGCCAGTAAGGTGCAATAATCATGATTAGTAAAAGGAACCAGAGTAACAGATACTGTGTTTAATCTTTAGAAATGTGTCTATATGAGCAACAGAGACAAACACTGGGGACTTCTAAACATTTCCTGTTGGTGTTGTGTGCTATCGAGTCAATTCCAGCTCATATCGACTGTATGGGACAGAGCAGAACTTCCCCAAAGGTTTTTCTAGGCTAGAATCTTTGTGGGAGTAGATTGCCAGGCCTTTTCTCTTGCCCATTGATCTTTTCGTTAGCCGCTGAGGGCTTTAACCGTTATGCCACCAGGGCTCCTAAACAATTCCAAGAGAAGAAATCTTAGTAGTAAGATTTTGAATATTTCTGGACCCAGTAGCAAGACAGTCTGTGATGTGGGGATCCACCAAAAAATCAAACCCATTGCCGTCGAGTCAATTGCGACTCGTAGCTATCCTATAGCACAGAGCAGAACTGCCTCACAGGATTTCCAAGGAGCCACTGATGGATTTGAACTGCCGACCTCTTGGTTAGCAACCTAGCTCTTAATCACTGTGCCGCCAGAGCTCTATGTGGAGATACACAGAGGGTTGAAGGTATTCTGTCCTGTAGAATGAGTTTGTAAATTCTCACTGTTCAGTAGAGGATCAGATTACCTTAGATGCCATTTATCCTCTGATTCATCTAATTTGCCTTGTCTTGAATCTGTGCTAACCAAGAAATTGATATAAGCACGCTTGTGGAGAGGAAATGTACTTATCATGCTGACTCAATTATTCCAATCTCTGCAACAGCTGCATTTTTCATTATGAGTTAGTGAGCTTGTTTTCTGTTGTTAACAAATGCGCTATGTCAGCCTAACTATTGCAAATCATGGTACTGCTCTGTGTCTAATTTTCTCCTGCTTTAAGTTCATACCGATGGTGTCTTGTCTGTACAAATGTGGTAATGATTATTAAACGAGATCATTTGCTGTCACAGGTTTTCAAAGCATTTTGCAGTCTGAGACAAAAGTAAAACTTGCTAGTGCAGACTTCTGTAAATGAGTATTGCTGAACCCCTCCGGGCATTGGTTTCTTGGCTGCCATAGTCAGGTATGATCCACTATGTGTATCAATACTGAACAATAATAGCTCAAAGCTTTATAATTACTATAATACAAGAAATAAGACTAAGTATATGTTTTGGGTTTTCTACATTACACAATAACATCGTCTGTGATAATGATAGTTTTGCTTCTTCCTTTATTATTTTTTTTTTTCTGGCTTCACTGCATTTCCTAGAATCTCCAATCCTCCAATACGAAGAAGAACTGAGGAAGAGAAGCAGTGCGAACAGGCATTTTTGTTTTGTTGCCAATCTCAGAGGGAAGCTTTCAGTATTACTGCTAAACGTGGTTTGCTGATGATTTTTGTTCATAATAACTACTGTGTTAATGAGGTTTTCTTTTATTCCTAACTCTAAAAGCTTCTCTTCTGAATAGAAATTAATAAATTTTATTAAATGTTTTCTCTGCTTTTTTGAGATGAACACATGCGTTTTCTTCTTTATTCTTTTGCTGCGCCCAGGGTGAGAGCTCCCTCCTGGGGGTGAGACTTGTGTGGTTTGAATGTCCCGCCTGCACCAAAGCAAGGAGCTCTCAGGATTTTTTGTTTTTTATCAGCTTGTCTAGATGTGAGGCACAAGGGAAGAGAAAGGGGTGAGGCTTAAAAGCCATCGACAGTCAAACATCAAAATATAGAGGCATCGCTTTTCAGCCAAAGATTAGACAGGCCCATAAAACAAATAATAATGCACATGGCTCAACCATGTATATGAGACTAAAGGGGCACACCAGCCTGGGGGCAAGGATGAGAAGGCAGGAGAGGACGAATGGAAATGGGGAACCCAAGGTCGACAAGGGGAGAGTGTTGGCACGTTGCGGGGTTGGCAACCAATGTCACAAAACAATATGTGCATTAATTGTTTAATGAGGAACTAATTTGCTCTGTAAACCTTTATCTAAAGCACAATAATAAAAAAAAAGAAATACAGAGGCAGATTCCTCATTACAATAAATAACAGAGACATCGGTTGAGCTGATGAGATTCTGCTTCATTCTGATATGGTCTGCAAAGCCTGTTGTTGTTAGGTGCCCTTGAGTTGATTTTGACTTATAGTAACCCCATGTGAAACAGCAGAACTGCATCACATGGTTTGCAAGGCTGTAACCTTCATGGGAGCAGATCACTGGGTCTTTCCCCCAAGGAGTCACTGGGTGGGTTTGAACCGACAACCTTTACGCTTAGTCATTATACCACCAAGGCTCCCTGTTTTTCTTACTTTTCAATAAAGTAAAGTAGGGAATGTCCTTGTATGAGTTTTCTCCGCTGGCTGCCTTTGCATTTCTCCTTAATTTTTGTGGTCATAAGAAAAGTTACACGTCCTTCTTCCTTTGGCTGGAGAAGGGAAGATGTAGTTACAGCTCCTGAGATGTAGCAGCTCTGGGTTTTATGGCTTAATTACTTTAAGCCTCTAAGTTTGTGGGCTGACTTTCTAGTTGAAAATGCTACAGGAGTCAAAGTTTTGACTAATTAATGTCAATTTTGACAGACATGGGGAGATTAACAATGAACTACATTTTTGTTCTTTACAGTGTTACTGCTAATTATGTGTGTGCACTTAGGTAAGAGAAAATGCCTTTTTATTTAAAAACTCAGACTACTCATTAATAATAAAAAAAAAGAACATTTTCTCTGACAGTCTTCCCCATATAGGTTGGGATTAGATATTGTAATCCATCAAAAAGTGTATCTATATCATGGGCACTTTAAGATTATTTATGCCACATAGGAAGTTAACAAAGGTTATATACTTTTTTTTTCTATTTTATTGTACTTCAGGTGAAGGCTTAAAGAACAAATAGTTTCTCATGAAACAGTAGTACACATGTTGTTTTATGGCATTGGTTAACAACCCCACAACATATTAACCCTCTAACTTTTCAACCTTTTTTTTTTTTTTTGGTGAAAATACACATAGCCAAAGTTACACTGTTTCAAAAATTTCTAGATACACAGTTCAGTGACATTGACTATGCTCTTCCAGTTGTGCTGTTATTCTCACTTAAGATGAAGGCTTACAGAACAAAATAGTTTCTCATTTAACAGTTACTACAAATGTTGCCCTATGACAATGGTTAACAATTTCACAACACGTCAATAATATCCTTACTCAACCTTGTGTTCCCTATCACCAGCTTCCTTGTCCCCTTCTGCCTTCTGGCCCTTGTTACTGGACTCCTGTAACTCATTAGTCTCATTTCGTTTTACGGGGCTGTCCACTCCCAGGCTGAACAGTGAACCTCGGAGGTAACTTCACCACTGAGCCGAAAGGGTGTCTGGGGGCAATACTCTCGAGGTTTCTCCAGTTTCCTTTTAGGCCAGTAAATCTGGTCTTTTTTTGTGAGTTAGAATTATGCTCTACATCCTTCTCCACCTCTGTCCAGAACCCTCTGTTGTGATCCTGGTCAGAGTAGTCACTGGTGGTAGCCGGGCACCATCTAGCTGTACTGGACTCAGTCCAGTGAAGGCCTTGGTAGCTGTGGACAATTTAGTCCTTTGGACTAATCTTTTCCTTGTATCCTGTTCTCTTCATTCTCCCTTGCTCCTGAAGGGATGGGACCAGTGGAGTATCTTAGATGGCCGCTCACAGGCTTTTAAGACCCCAGGCACTACTCACCAAGGTAGAATGTAGAGCATTGTCTTTATAAGCTGTGTCATGCCAATTGAGCTAGATGTTCCCCGAGACCATGGTCCCCACAGCCCTCTGCCCAGCAATTCAGTCCCTCAGGGAGTTTGGATGAGTCTTTGGGGCTTCCATGACCTTTCCTTGTACAAGTTGTGCTAGTTTCCCCTGTATTGTGTACTGTCTCACCCTTCACCCAAGATACCACTTATCTATTGCCTATTTAGTATTTTCCCCCCTCCCCTCCCATCCCTGGTAACCAACAAAGATTGTTACATTTTGTGTGTGAACTTTTCATGGGTTTTACAATAGAGGTCTCATACAATATTTGTCCTTTTGTGATTGACTTATTTCACTCAGCATAATGCCCTCCAGTTTCATCCATGTGACAAGATGCTACACAGATTCATTGTTGTTCTTTCTCATTGCATAGTACTCCACTGTGTATGTACCATAGTTTGTTTATCCATTCATCTGTTGATGGGCATCTAGGTTGTTTCCATCGTTTTGCTATTGTGAACAATGCTGCCATGAACATAGGTGTGCATATGTCTATTCGAGTGACGACTCTTATTTCTCTAAGATATATTCCTAGGAGTGGGATTGCTGGATCGAATGGTATGTCTATTTCTGGTTTTCTGAGGAAGCGCCATATCATTTTCCAAAATGGTTGTATCATTTTGCATTCCCACCAGCAGTGCATAAGAGTTCCGATCTCCCTGTAGCCCCTCCAACATTTGTCATTTCCAGCGTTTTTGATTCGTGCCGGTAATGCTGGGGTGAGATGGTATCTCATTGCAGTTTTAATTTGCATTTCTCTAATGGCTAGTGATCGCGAGCATTTCCTTATGTGTCTGTTGGCCATTTGAATGTCTTCTTTGATGAAGTGTCTGTTCATTTCCTTTGCCCATTTTTTAATAGGATTATTTGTCTTTTTGTTGTAGAGGTGTTGGATTTTCTTGGAGATTATGGAGATTAGACGTTTGTCTGACTTGTACTGTCCAAAAATTTTTTCCCAGTCTGTAGGTTCTCTTTTGACTCTTTTGGTGAAGTCTTTTGCAGAGCATAGGTGTTTGAGTTTTAGAAGATCCCAGTTATCTAGCTTATCTGTTTGGGTTTGTGCGTTGATGTTTATGGTTTGTATCCTGTTAATGCCATGTATTAAGGCCTGAAGTGTTGGTACTATTTTCTCTTCTATGAACTTTATAGTTTTTTTAGGGTTTATATTCAGGTCTTTGATCCATTTTGAAGTAGTTTTTGTATAAGGTATGAGGTATGGGTCCTTTTTCTTTTTTTTGCAAATGGATATCCAGTTTTGCCAGCACCATTTGTTAAAAAGACTGTCTTTTCCCCATTTGATGGACTTTGGGCCCTTGTCGAAGATCAGGTGACTGTAGGTGGATGGATTTACATCTGGGTTCTCAATTCTGTTCCATTGGTCAATGTATCTGTCGTTGTACCAGTACCAGGCTGTTTTGACTACTGTAGCTGTATAGTAGGTTCTGAAGTCAGGTAGTGTGAGTCCTCCAACTTTCTTCTTCTTCTTCAGTAGTGCTTTACTTATTTGGGGCTTCTTCCCTTTCCTTATAAAGTTAATGATTAGTTTTTCCATCTCTTTGAAGAATGTTGTTGGTATTTAGATCAGGATTGCATTGTATTTGTAAATTGCTTTGGGTAGAATTGTCATTTTCACAATGTTGAGTCTGCCTATCCATGAGCATGGTATGTTTTTCCATTTATGTAGGTCTCTTTGGGTTTCATGCAGTAGTGTTTTGTAGTTTTCTTTGTATAGGTCTTTTGCATCCCTGGTCAGATTTAGTCCTAAGTATTTTATCTTTTTAGGGGTTATTGAAAATGGTATTGTTTTTCTGATTTCCTTTTCATCATTCTCCTTACTGCTGTATAGGAATCCAACTGATTTTTGAATGTTTACCTTGTATCCTGTTACTCTGCTGAATCTTTCTATTAGTTCCAGTAGATTTCTCATGGAGCTTTAGGGTTTTCTATGTATAGTTTCATATCATCTGCCAACAGGGACAGTTTAACTTCTTCATTACCAGTTTGGATGCCCTTTATTTCTTTTTCTTGCCTTATTGCTCTAGCTAGAACTTCCAGCACAATGTTAAATAGGAGTGGTGATAAAGGGCATCCTTGTCGTGTTCCTGTTTTCAAGGGGAATGTTTTCAGCCTCTCTCCATTAAGAATGATGTTGGCCATTGGTTTTGCATAGATGCCCTTTATTATGTTGAGAAATTTCCCTTCTATACCTATTTTATTGAGAGTTTTTATCAGGAATGGGTGTTGGACTTTGTCAAACGCCTTTTCCGCATCAATTGAGATGATCATGTGATTCTTTTCTTTCCTTTTATTTATGTGGTGGATTACGTTGATTGATTTTCTAATGTTGAACCATCCTTGCATACCTGGTATGAATCCTACTTGGTCGTGGTGTATTATTTTTTTGATATGATGCTGAATTCTATTGGCTAGAATTTTGTTCAGAATTTTTGCGTCTATATTCATGAGAGATATTGGTCTGTAATTTTCTTTCTTTCTGGTGTCTTTGCCTGGTTTTGGTATCAATGTTATGCTGGCTTCATAGAATGAATTTGGAAGTGTTGCTTCCTTGTCTATGCTCCGAAATAGCTTGAGTAGTACTGGTACAAGCTCTTCTGTAAAAGTTTTGTAGAATTCTCCAGTGATGCCATCTGGGCCAGGGCTTTTTTTGGTTGAGAGTGTTTTTTATTACCTTTTCAATCTCTTCTCTTGTTACGCATCTGTTCAGATTTTCCACATCACTTTGTTGTAGTTTGGGTAGGCCATGTGTTTCTAGAGATTTATCCATTTCCTTTAGGTTTTAGAATTTGTTGGAGTATAGTTTTTCATAATATTCTGTTATAATCCTTTTTATTTCAGTTGGGTCTGTTGTAATGTCCCCCATTTCATTTCTTATTTGGGTTATTTGTGTCCTCTCCTGTTTTTCTTTTGTCAGTCTGGCCAGTGGTTTGTCGATTTTGTTGATTCTTTCAAAGAACCAACTTTTGGTTTTGTTGATTCTTTCTACTGTTTTTCTGTTCTCTATTTCATTTATTTCTGCTCTGATCTGTACTATTTCCTTTCTTCCTGTGGTTGTGGGCTTTTTTTGCTGTTATCTTTCTATTTGTTTGAGTTCTGTAGTTAATGTTTTGATTTTGTCCCTTTCTTCTTTTTTGATATGTGCATCTATTGCTATAAATTGTCCTCTGAGGACTGCCTTTGCTGTATCGCAAAGGTTTTGGTATGATGTGTTTTCATTCTTATCTGATTCTAGGAATTTTTTGATTCCGTCTCTGATTTCTTCTTGTACCCAGTGATGTGTAAGCAGGGTATTATTCAGTTTCCATGTAGTTGATTTTTTTTCCTTGCTCCTTCTAGTGTTAATTTCTACCTTGATGGCATTGTGGTCAGAGAAGATACTTTGAATTATCTCACTGTTTTGGAACTTGTTGAGGATTGCTCTGTGGCCTAAGATGAGGTCTATTCTGGAGAACATTCCATGTGCATTGGAAAAGAATGTGTACTTTGCAGTGGTTGGATGGAGTGTTCTATATATGTCTATGAGGTCAAGTTGGCTGATTTTGCCCTTTAGATCTTCTGTATCTCTGCTGAGTTTCTTCTTAGTTGTTCTGTCCTTTACTGAGAGTGGTGTGTTGAAGTCTCCTACTATTATTGTGGAACTGCCAATTTCTCTTTTCAGGGTTGTTAGAGTTTGTTTTATGTATTTTGGAGCCCTGTCATTGGGTGCGTAGATGTTTACTATGGTTACGTCTTCATGATGGATCATCCCCTTAATCATGATATAGTGTCCTTGTTTGTCTTTTATGGTAGATTTTGTTTTAAAGTCTATTTTATCTGAGATTAGAATTGCCACTCCTGCTCTTTTTTGGTAGTTGTTAGCTTGATATATATTTTTCCAACCTTTGACTTTTAATAAATTCACATCTTTGTTTCTAAGATGTGTTTCTTGTAGACAGCATATTGATGGATCCTGTTTTCTTATCAATTCTGTCACTGTCCGTCTCTTTATGGGTGCATTGAGTCCATTTACATTCAGTGTAATTATTGATAGATGTGAGTTTGTTGCTGTCATTTTGTAGTGCTTTTTTTTGTGGTGCTGAAGTTTTCTTTGTTGTTGTTACTCTCTTGTGCTGCGTTACTTTTGTTTGTGGATTTTTT
The DNA here is from genome assembly GCA_030035585.1 of Dugong dugon. NCBI lineage: Eukaryota > Metazoa > Chordata > Mammalia > Sirenia > Dugongidae > Dugong > Dugong dugon. Next base: position 76,636,156 of record CM057476.1, read on the forward strand.
TTCATTTCTTTTGTATTTGCTGAGACTTTATGTTTTTCGTCTTTATCTTTATGAGTTGGTTTGTTAACTTTTTTTGTGGTTACCATGAATTTTACCCATATCTTTCTAAGTTTGATGCAGTCTACCATTACTTGGTATCGCCTTGCCTTCCTCTCCATTAGAAGGTTCTATACCTATGCCGTTTATTCCCTGTTTTATTGTTTTGGTGTTGTTGTCATTTATTGATTAGCTGCTCTGATTCCCTGTATTTCTCTTGGTTTTAGATAGTCCTCAAGAGTTCATTTCCTAGATCTGGCTGGTACGATCCTGCGTCCTATGTTCTGCCTGTGAGCTGAAGCTGTTTGTCCTCACATTGAAGAACTCCCTTTAATAATTCTTGTAAGTTTCGTTTGACTTTTACATATTCCCTTAATTTCTGTTTATCTGGAAATGTCCTAATTTCACCATCAAATATGAATGAGAGTTTTGTAGGATATATTATCCTTGGCTGACAATTTTTTTCTTTCAAGATTTTATATATGTCATCCCATTGCTTTCTTGCCTGCGTGGTTTCTGCCAAATAATATGAGCTTAGTCTTATTGTTTCTCCTCTGTATGTGACTTCTTGTTTTTCACGAGCTGCTCTCAGGATTCTTTGTTTATCTTTGGTTTTGGCAAGTGTGAATATGATATGCCTCGGTGATTTTCTTTTGGGGTCTCTTCTATATGGGGTTCGTTGGTTGTGCTTCTTGGATGGCCAGCTTTTCATCTTTCATGATATTGTGGAAGTTTTCTGTCAGCAGTTCCTCAATGATCCTCTCTGTTTTCTGTTTTCTCCCCCTGTTCTGGAATGCCAATCACTTGTAAATTTTTGCTTTTAATTGTGTCCCACATAACTCTCAGGGTCTCTTCATTTTTCTTTGTTCTTTTTTCTGAGTCTTCCTGAAACAGAATTGTATCCAAGTGTTTGTCTTCAGTTCCACTGATCCTGTCTTCCACGGTTTCAAATCTGCTTCTCAGCCCTTCTATGACATCGTCCATTTCTGAAATCTTGTTGTTTATCTTTTGGATTTCTAATTGTTGTCTTTGTATAATTTCGAGTTGTGAATTTATTTTGGCATTTTGTTCCTGCATCATCTTCCTGAATACTTCCAATTTTTTGTCTGTATTTTCCATGAATTTGTCTATTTTTTCCTCATGTGTGTCAGCTTTTTGCCTCAGTTCTTGGAGAATTCCGAGTATTAGAGATTTGAATTCCCTATCAGGTAGTTCTAGTGCATTTTCTTCCAGAGGAGAGTCATCTGGTGTTTTATTTTGGACGCCTACCGGAACCATCCTGTCCTGTTTTTGTAAATGTTTTGATATTTTCTGCTGTCTTTGGGGCATTCAGTAGTTATTGTTCTCATTTATTGATTATAAATTTTTTTGTTTCATCCCTTTTTAAAAAAAAAAAATTTGACTATGTCTGAGCAGGCAGACTGTGTGTTCTTTGTTGTTTACTCACCTGTGCGCTCAGTACTTTTCACCTCCTTCTCCTACTGACAGGGTCAGTCACTCAGATATGGTACAGCATGGCAGGTCTAGCTAAAGAGGAGTTACTGTGATGGGTTGTTTGTGGCTCTTACTACAGCCACTAGGGCTGGTTGGTAATCAGTACAGGGCAGGTTCCAGTAGGCTGTGCCTGTGCTGCTTTGTGGTGTGATGTCAAGTGCACGGTGCAGGTAGGCAGGATGCAGTCGGGAGATTGTTATGTGTGGAGCTAAGATGGATATGGGAGAGAGGAGAGAGGAACAGGACCCAAAAACATGTAAACAAACAGAAAAGAATGCTAGGGGAGCTTGCCGTTGGAATGGAGAGATGAGAGACTATGAAATGGAGAAAAACAGAAAGGGGAAGAGGAAGAAAAGAAAAGAATGCATAAATAAAAATCAGAAAGGTTAAAGAACCGCAAAGTTCCCAGGGATCCCACCGGTGCAGCTATGAGGTCTGGGTAAGTCGCTCTCAGGTGTTGCAGTACAGCCTGGCTAGAAGGTGTGGAAGTATACGCCTGGTATTCAGGGAAGATATAGAGAGACGAGAAACTGAGCAATGAAGAAAGACAAAAAGAGAAAAAGAGGGAAAAGAAAACAAAACAAATTAAAAAATAAAAAAGGAACAAGAAATGCCCCCCAAAAAAACAGAAAAAGAAACAAAAACAACGATAAAAGAAATGCTCTCAGGGATCCCTCTGCACGTCTGTGGAAGCTGAAGGGGAGTTCCTTGCTTCGCAGCTCCGCCTGGCCAGAAAGGGCTCCCAACTCAAGAAAAGGAAAAGAAAACAGACAAACAATTCCAAACAAACAAATGAACAAAATTCCCGGGATCCCACCAGCATGGTAGCCCAGACCGGGAAGCAGCTCCACACTCGAATGGAGTTCCGCAGCCCCTCAGGAAGAAGCAAAGATGGAGCACGGAGCCAGGCACTTGAGCGAAAGGAGGGGGAGGCGGCGAGAGGCAAGCAAGAAATCAAAAGAAGTAGGAAAAAAAAAAAAAAAAAGCAACACCAGCAGCCAACAAATGGCACTCAGAGAGCCAGCTAGTGCGGGCTGGTGTTTCTAGACAAGAGACTGTGTCCGTGGGAAGCAGAGGAGGCCGAGTGTGGGTGAAGAAGGCAAGAGAGTGGGAAATCGTATATCACAAATTGCCGGCGCTCTGTAGCCCCTTAGGAAGAAGCAAAGGTGGTGCACGGAGCCAGGCACTCGAGTGAAAGGAGGGGGAGGTGGTAAGTGGCAAGTGAGAAATCAAAAGAAGAAGAAAAAAAAAAGCAACACTAGCAGCCAACAAATGGCATCCAGAGAGCCACCTGCTTGGTTGTGTAGAATCTAAGCAGCCGGTGCTTCCAGGTCAAGAGACTGTGGCTGAGGGAAGCAGAGGAGGCCAAGCAGGGGCGAAGAGGGGTGGGTGGTGGGAAAGCACACACCACAAATTACTGGTTGTTTTGTCTCCTGCTGGATGCTCCGTGAGGCTGCTTTCTCGTACCCCCGTTTGCTGGTCTCCGATAGGAGTCCAAGATGGTGGATCCACGCTGCATTAGCTGGTAGGGGACCTCTGCATGAATCTCTCCTCTCTCTCCGTTCTCTGTCAGTTTTCTCACTCCATTTGGTGCTTGGCTGAGTTATTTATGTCTTCATTTGATTTTTTAGGGTTTCAGTATTGTTGTAGTCTCTGTTCAGCCTGGTTTTTCAGATCTTTGCTGTGGAGGGATGGCGTGGTGCTTCTGCCTAGAGCGCCATTTTGCCAGAACCAGGTTATATACTTTAAAAAAAGATTATATTTTCTTTATAAGATCACACAGTGTTTCACACATCAGTACTTTTCTTAACATCCTAGACTTTCCAATACAATGTTGAGATATGTAGCGTTTACAAACAAAATAAATGAAAAATAGTTTTGCAATTATAGCTTCTGGAAATCCTCCCTACTGACAAGGGCTCAGCCTTCATTAAAGACGGTGGAATCAGTACATTGAAAGAAAAGAACAGCAGAGAAGTCAGGATGCTCAAAGATAAGTTTCCCAGAACTAAGTGACTTTGAGAATCAGTAGTAGCCTTACAGAGGCTTCTAAGAAATCAAGGTCTCTAGTCTTCAAGCATTATTCCTGAGCAGTTTTATAAATACATTTCTTAAATACTTTTGCTAAAAGGTGATAAACGCTAGTTTTATATGCCAAGAAGAGAAATCAAAATAAAAGAATCCACAAATTGATTATGTTTTAGCCTCTCTTCTCTCTTCTTAACTGGAATCAGCAATTATATATATATATATATATATATAAATTGATTGCTTCATCTTTAAGAAAATGTGGGATATTTTATCTGAATTTAGAGTGCATGGCTTTTATTGCTTTAATCCAAGAGCTTCTGAGAACATTTGTATTTATTGTGGATTCTCTGGTTAATGATGATTTTATTACCTGTGTGACTGGTGATGGAGAAGTCTCGGCACCTTTTGTATGAAGAAGAAAAAGTTCTACTTTTTGTCAGTTGCTGCTTTTATTTTCTATTTGTTTTTAAATTTTATTGTTGTACTTTAAGTGAAAGTTTACGATTAAAGTTAGCCTCTCATACAAAAATCTGTACGTACATTGTTATGTGACCCTGGTTGCTCTCTCTATACTGTGACAGCACACTCCTCCTTTCCACCTTGTATTTCCAGTGTCCATTCAACCACCTCCTGACACTCTCTGCCTTATCCTCTCACCTACGGACAGAAGCTGCCCATTTAGTCTCATGTATCTACTTGAGCTAAGAAGCACGCTCTTCACGAGTATCATTTTATGTCCCCTAGTCCAGCCTAATCTTTGTGTGAAGAGTTGGCCTTGGAAATGATTTTAGTTTCGAGCTAACAGAGAGTCCAGGGGTGATGTCTTCCAGGGTCCCTCCAGTCTCAGTCAGACCATTAAGTCTGGCCCTTTTACTAGAATTTGAGTTCTGCACCTTGGTTTTCTCCTGCTCCATCAGGGACTCTCTGTTGTGTTACCTGTCAGGACAGTCATTGGTGGTAGCCAGGCACCATCTATTGTTCTGGTCTCAGACTGATGAAATCTCTGGTTTATGTGGCCTTTTCTGTCTCTTGGGCCAATACTTTCTGTCTTAGTCATCTAGTGCTGCTATAACAGAAATACCACAAGTGGATGGCTTTGACAAAGAGAAGTGTATTCTCTCACAGTCCAATAGGCTACAAGTCCAAATTCAGGGAGTCAGCTCTAGGGGAATGCTTTCTCCATCAGCTCTGGAGGATGGTCCATGTTATCAATCTTCCTTTGGTCTGAGAGCTTCTCTGTGCAGGAATCTCAGGTCCAAAGGAGGCACTCTTCTCCCAGCACTGCTTTTTTGGTGGTATGAGGTTCCCATGTGTCTCTGCTCACTTCTCTCTTTTATATCTCAAAAAAGAATGGCTTAAGATACTATCCAATCTTATAGACCTCATCAGTATAACCTCATCGTAGTGATATAGTTTACAACACATAAGAGAATGACATATAACCTCATCATAGTGATAGAGTTTACAACACATAAGGAAATCACACCAGATTAAAAAATGGTACACAATCATACAATACTAGGAATCATGACTCACACATTTTTTGGGAGACGTAATTCAATCCATGGCACCTTCCTTATGACTTTAGTATTCTTCGTTCTCCTTTACTACAGGTGGGTTGGGACCAATTGATGCATCTTAGATGGCCGGTCACTAGCTTTTAAGATCCCAGACATCAGTGGCTGCTTTTAAATGTGCCACGTTGAAACTCCCTTCACTAATGTGTAGGTAGATTGGCATATAGTTCCAATTCTATAATTATTCCATCATTTTAAATCACTCAGTTTAAATTTTAGAAGTCTCACATCATATGGTGTTGGTGAAGAATATTGAATATACCATGGACTGCCAAAAGAATGAACAGATCTGTCTTGGAAGAAGTACAAGCAGAATGCTCTTTAAAAGCAAGGATGGTGAGACTACGTCTTACATACTTTGGACATGTTATTAGGAGGGATCAATCCCTAGAGAAGGACATCTTGCTCGGTAAAGTAGAGGGTCAGTGAAAAAGAGGAAGACCCTCAATGAGATGGATTGACACAGTGGCTGCAACAACGAGCTCAAGCATAACAATGATTGTGAGGATGGTGCAGGAGCAGGCAGTTTTTCATTCTGTTGTACATAGGGTTGCTATAAGTCAGAACCGACTCGACGGCATCTAATAACAACAACAACATATCATATTTAAAGCTCTATCCTCCCCTCTGTGCAGGCTAGATTTGTGGTTCTAGGGGCTTGGAACATGATCTGTTCTTGTACTCCTCTACTACTAAACCGCTGTCTTAGAATGGGTTCTCTAGAGAAGTAAAACCAGTGAAGCATCTGTCTATCTATCTATCCATCTGTCTGTCTGTCTATCTATCTATGGAGGGTGATTTATGTCAAGGAAATTGCTCATGCAGTTGCAGAGGCTGGAAAGATCCAAGTCCATGTGTCAGGCTGGAAGCTTCTCCTGACTCCGGTAGGGGCTGGCGAACCCAAGAACGGCAGGTCAGACAACAAGCCTCTGGCTCACAGGCTGCAGGGGCTGACAAATCCCAAGATTGGCAGGTAACCAGAGGTCAGATCAACAGGAGTCAGCTGCAGGATCCAGAGTGAGCAAAAGCCAGTGAGCCTTGCCAGAAATCCACCTATATTGGATGCAGGCCACACCCCCAAGGAAATTCCCTTTCACTGATTGGCCACTCACAGCAGATCCCATCATGGAGGTGATTGCATTATATAAGATCTCATCATGAACGTAATTACATCATTATATGACTACCAAACTACATCATAACTGCCAAACCACTGAGAAATATGGCCCAGCCAAGCTGACACACAGCCGTAACCACCACACCCACTGAAGGATATGATCTGAGGGGACCAGAATTGAATTTTGAGTATGAGGGCCCAATAGATGGAACATGTCTGGGGCCAACACATACTTGCTATATCACAGGCTTTAGGGATAATTATACTCGATCGCAGCCATAGCTTCTAGTCAACTTGCTGGACAAGTATGAGCTTTGTTTGCCCTTTTTGGGCAGAGAACCTGTGGATCCAGAAAGGAAGCAGACTTTGTTACAAATAGGTGACTGATTTAGGAACTTTACCTGTTGCTGTCGAGTCAACTCTGATTCATGGAAACCCCATGTGTTACAGAGTAGAACTGCCCCATAGGGTTTTCTTGGCTGTAAATTCTTTTTTTTTTTTTTTTTTTTTTTTTACTTTTTAATTTTTTTTATTGCATTTTAGATAAAGCTTAACAAAACAAATAGTTTCTCATTAAACAGTACACATATTGTTTTATGACAATGGTTAACAACCCATGACATGTCAACACTGTCCCTTCTCAACCTTGGATTCCCTACTACCAGCTTTCTTGTCCCCTCCTGCCTTCTAGTCCTTGTACCTGGACTATTGTGCCCCATTACTCTCATTTTGTCTTATGCAGTTGTCTAATATTTGGGTGAATGGTGAACCTCGGGAGTGACTTCATTACTGAGAAAAAAGGGTGTCCAGGGGCCATACTCTCAGGGTTTCTCCAGTCTCTTTCAGGCCAGTAAGTCTGGTCTTTTTTTGTGAGTTAAAATTTTGTTCTCCATTTTTCTCCAGCTCTGTCTGGGACCCTCTGTCGTGATCCCAGTCAGAGCTGTTGGTGGTGGTAGCCGGGCACCATCTAGTTGTACTGGACTGAGTCTGGTTGAGGCTGTGGTAGTTGTGGTGGCTGTAATCTTCATAGAAGCAGATCACCAGGCCTTTCTTCTTCAGTGCCTCTAGGTGAGTTTGAATCACCAACCATTAGGTTAGCAGCCAATCAGGTATCATAAGTCGCTGAAAATTATTTTTTGCTATTTGGTATATTTAGCTGTTCTCCTGCTTCTCATTTATATCATTATATCTTAAATCATTACAGTTAATCCATTTTAAAATAGTTCTAAATGAATTCTTTTTAAAATGACATCAAACACTAGTGGTTTTGACAAGTGATTAGAAAAGATTTCAATTACGTCAAATGATGGCTTTGGTTGGTTTAACCAAAAGCTGCAATTTGCCAAATTGGGTTTCAACAGAGTTCAATTGTACAGTGTGTAAATACAACATTATAAATGATGCCATTGGATATTTGCACAGCAAACAGATGTAAACAGCTTTTGTAAAGAAAACAGAAATTGTTTTTGTATTGGATTCAGCCAGATAACATGGAACTCAATATATTCTCTCTTCTTCAGTTCTCTTTCTCTACCTTTCACAGCTTTCAAATGTCATTTGCCATCCCATTATTTACAGTGGTGATCCTTTTCAAGTGAACGTACTTGAAAAACCAGTTGGATGTTAGAATTCAATCACTACTGTTCTCACTGCTGTATCTGCATCATATGAAATCTTGAAAGATAGATACTTATTTTCCTTTAGAGTATAATGATCAGAAACAATGTTGTAAGAATAATAATTGAGTTTACTGTAGTGAAAACACAGAATGGTTCAATTAAATTTTTTTATATTAAAAATCAATTACTGATTTATTTATTTTTTAATTTTTTTCTATTGTACTTTAGATGAAGGTTTACAAAATGAATAGTTTCTCATTAAACAGTTAGTATATACAGTGTTCTATGACATTGATTAGCAACCCCACAACATGTCAACGCTCTGTCTTCTCTATTACCAGCTTGTCCCCTCCTGCCTTCTAGTCCTTGTCCCTGGTCTGTTGTGCCCCATTAGTCTCGTTTTGTTTTATGGGGCTGTCTAATCTTTGGCTGAATGGTGAACCTCGGGAGTGACTTCCTTACTGAGCTAAAAGGGTGTCCAAGGGCGATACTGTTGGGGTTTCTCCAGTCTCTGTCAGGCCAGTATGTCTGGTCTTTTTTTGTGAGTTAGGATTTTGTTCTACATTTTTCTCTAGCTCTGTCTGGGACCGTCTGTTGTGATCCCTGTCAGAGCAGTCAGTACCATCTAGCTATACTGGACTCAGTCTGGTGGACAATTACTGATTCATTGATAACTAAAATTTTTTTTTTCAATATAGCCTTTTGGTAAATGGAGGGAAATATAACTATTTGTCACTGGTTCTGAAAACACTGTATTTAGTCAGTAGAGCAGCTCATAATTGCAGTGTTCATAAGTCTGCTCCTTCTTGAGGCAAAGGAGCAGGGCCAGACACCCCAGAAAAGGCACTTTAATCACCCAGAATGCACAAGCGGTCCCTCCTTGAGGTAGGGAGCAGGACCAGATATCTCAAGGAGAGGGTCCTTATGCCCTCAAGGACAGCCTGGTGGAAGATGTGAGTCATTAGAGAAGTTTCCAGAGCATCCAGGGGCTCAGCATAGAAATCTAACAGGAAAAACAGACCCTGAGAATCTGGGTGGGTTTCCCACAGTGACTCCAAGTGCTCACAAGCTTCTGTTGCATGTTTACTGAGACAAATATCAACGTACATTAGAGTAGTGCGCAGGGAAATTGTAAGAGAAAACATATATCATATCCTTTTATTCCCCATGAGCCATGTTCTTGCCAGAGGAAGATCTGTATCATTTCATTGCACCAACTACTGGAAGTAGTAGTTTTTCCTTTCACAACACTATTACTGGGCTTTTTGTGAAGATGTATGATTATTTATATGGAGTGATTTAGACGCTAATTTTATTAGATAAGTAATCAAAATGTTGACTGTTCAAACTCACCCACAGGCTTAGAAGAACGGCCTTCAATCTGCTTCTGAAAGGTCACATCCATAAAAACCCTATAGAGCACAGTTCTACTCTGACACACATGAGGACTTTGCGGCCATCAAGACTTCATTTCTCTTTATGGCTGGGTGGTATTCCATTTGTATGCATATGCCACATTTTGTTTATCCATTCATCGGTTGATGAATGTTGTTTCCACCTTCTGGCGTTTGTGAAGAGCGCTGCAGTCGTTATCGACGTAATCACATTTGTTGAAGCTCTAGTCCCAATGCAACGAGACGACTCAGGAAAAAATGGAACAAGAACAAATTTGGAGACATGAGCCATGAGTTACAGAAACACCTCATCTTCTTAAGTTGAAGGAGGAAGTCACATTGTTCATGTGACTGTCAATAATTATCTTATGTCCACTCCAAGCGTATATAGTTTGGAAGGAAGTATGAGAAAGATCTTATTTGATAATCTCACTGTTCTGGATGAAGAACTAGATGAAGGTATTATCTGAGAACAAAAAGTGTGATGGTGGACCTTGAGGAGCCTGTGCATGGCAGATTGATTTTTCGATCTATATTATTAAGAAAATCCACTTAAATTAAAAAATAGTAAAATCTCATATCTAATTCCTATGTATTAAAACATTCATAACATTTTACATATTTGAGTGTGAAAAGGAAAACCATAAAGTAGAAGTGTAAATATACACATATATATATTCATTTTCTAAGCATGACCTCAAAAAAAAAAAAAAGACTGAAAAATGAATTCTACCACACAAAAATTAAAAACATCAGGTTGTTTAACAATTTTTAAACATTATGAAGGCACTTGACACATAAAATTCTATAAATAAATACAGACGTATCTGAAAATTTGTGAGCCAAAATCTTAAAATTGATTACACAGGGTGGGTGATTATAAATTACGTTTTCCTCTATTTCTCTAATTGTTCTACAAGAAAGATACATCGACATAAATCTAATCATATTCTTAATTTATTCAGTTAAATACATGCTAATATCCATAAGCCTGGGTATGAAGGGGAACACAAAGCAATTTGCTGCATAATCCATGCCTTTAAGAATTTAACCGGCAAACAGCACAAACAAGATGGATTCCTAGGCATTTCCCTAACTGGGTAGATCTAGAAAACAGTTAGAACGCCCCTTTGAATAAAATTTTATTCATAGTGACGAAAATACAGCTAAAGTAAAAATTAAGAGTATCAGTTTCTCTACTTCAGGTATTGAGTCCAAATGTGGACCTAAAATTATTAATATGCACAGAAATTTTCATCCATGACATTGTTCATGTCCTTCACAAGAAAAACAAAATTAAAGTCATCGTAAGTCCTTCGTGGAGCGCTGAGCCCTAGTTAAAAAGAAAAGCTCTCGTCATTTGTTACCTGTGAGGGAAAAATAAATGAATAAACCAGCTTAGAATACATATATTTTCAAATAACATTTTACTTTTTCTATAAATATGTTTTGCATTAACAATTTTGAAAATTCAGAAACCCAAAGAAAAAATATATCACTTTATCCCACTAAATAAAAATAAGATACATAAAGTGGGATGAACTGCTTTCCAGTCTTCCTCTGGGAACATATACATACTTGAAAACTTACGTTTTAAAGAAATATAGGATAATACTGAACATTATGTCCACTCCAAATTTTCACTTAGTTTTGTTCATTTACAATATTTTTTACCTCGATAAATATTTTTGTATTATTTTCATGACTGCGTTTTATAAATTAATGACTCAATCCATCATAATTGATTTAGCCCATGTCTATTTGTTGGGTATTTGGTTCATGGTGGTCCCTATTTAATAATGCTATTTTATGAATCTCATTGTAATAAAATCTTTGCCCATATTTTCGTAAGGAAAACTCCAAAACGTGCAATAGCTGGCTCTGGGAGAACATACCAGTTGAGGCTTTGATACATGTTGCACAATTAGCATTTTTAAAGCAGAGGTGGGAGAGAGAGCATCCCAATGTGGATTGCTTAAATCTAGGTCAGAAGCAAGACCGTGCCACCTTGATTCTACTCAGAAAAATCCAAGGTTGAGAAGCTGAGTAATGACCTGTGTTTTAAAGGACAAGAAGGTTGTCATTTGATGAGTAGAGATGAAGAAGCAATTCTTGTCATGAAAATAAATAATAGAGCTGGAAAACAAAAGAGCAAATTTAATGAAAAAGACGGAAGAGACTCTAGTATACGGCAGAGCAGGAAATATCTGAGGTCAGGTATTTATATCTGACATAAATGGTAGAAAATACCCAGAGGGATAAAAAATGATCAAGGTGGGATGTAGTACTACTGAAAAGAAAATTATCTGAAATTAAAATTAATATTAATTAAAACAATTCTTGATCTATAGTTATTTGTTATTATATAAAACTTTATTACTATTATTATTATTTTGCCATGCAGGGCTCTCTTAAAAATAGATTAAAGCTCCACAATTGTACTGTATTCATGAGAATACTGAGTCAGACAAAAAAGAAAATACATCTTTGGTTCCCTGAAATTTCCCATTTACAAAATGTTATATTCTTCTTTTAAAAAATTGAAGCCATTGTAAGTCTCATCTCTTAGGGAAAACTCTTGAGAACTTTTAATTAGTTTTGAGAGAGCAAAATATCTGCTTCTTGGTCAGGACGGCTTGCATTATCTTCCACTTCGTCACAAGTCCTTTATCTAATATGTTGCTGTTGTCCAGGACTCATTAATTCTATTGTTCTCCTTGTTGTTAGTGCTCATTACTTTGCTCATCTGAAATCAAAACAGGCTAGAAAGGTTGAAAACGTTCTTTTTTTTTTTTTTAAAAAATGTGTGTCCTGAAAACAAACAGCCTATGAGATAAAGCCAAACACCTAAGCATTTGATGTATTACATCTCAGTAGTATCTGACAATCCTTACTCCCTGGCGATGCAATTTTTCCCTAATAATTTAGTCACAGTCTATTAAAAGACAATTACAGATAATGCACATAGGCAACTGGTGAAGGATGCCCAGAACAGCTTTTGGAGAGAAGTTATCAAAACACAATTCACCAAAAGGCTCTTTGCATTGATTTTTAAAAAAAATTGTTTCAAACCAGACGGTTAAATGGATTTTTAAAGGACTCTATAAAACTCAAAGAGGATGGAAAAGATTTCCTCTTTGCTACTTCGTGTAGCACATTCTTTTTTAAACCACAAGGTAAACACTTCAATAGCTATTCTTTGCCTTGTTCATTATAACTAAATGCTTATTTGGTATTGCTTTGCGCAGTTTTTGAAGAATTAGTATATTTGAGGATACCAATGTGATTTTGCAGTTCTGCTGATCCTTCACCTTGGGTCACTTCATGACTGAACCCAAAAGTCTGATCACAACAACAACCATCACTGGCTGTTTAGACTGTGGTGTGTCACGACACTCTACCACAGAACAAAGAGGTCTCTTGGGGCATTCTAAGTATACTCCACTGAAGCTGCCTGTGCTCTGCCTGCTATGCTCTGGAAAACTGTAAGGTATGTTAGAATCATCGCATGTAACATGCCCAGATCTATGTGAACATAAGGGCTGCCTCTTATTACTCCAGCCTTTGTACCCACAAAAGGCTGCTGCCTGTATAAGTTGGAATATTTTTTCAAGTTGAGTTTGACTGTTTCTGGAAAGAATTCAGAAAAATCAGAGGCCTATCTTCCTGACTTATTGCAGATTGAATTTCGATTATAGCCCTATTTGACTCAAACTTCTTGGAATAGTTGAGCTACATAATTTTCTAAGGGCACCATTTATGGAATAAACCAAACTAAAACCTAACCAGTTGCCATCAAGTCAATTCCGACTCATCGCAACCTCATGTATGTCAGAGTAGAACTGTGCTCCATGGGGTTTTCGGTGGCTTGTTTTTCAGAAGTAGATTGTCAGTCCTTTCTTCAAGATGCTTCTCAGTGGACTAGAACCTCCATTCTTTCGGTTAACAGTGAGCACATTAACTGTTTACACCATCAGGGACTCCACACAATGAAGAGAGTATATAGTATCTTTGCAGAAGAACTTGGTAAGAGTCAGATAAGTTGGTTCTGGTCCCCCTCTGCCTTTCATGAAATCTCTCTAAACACTCGTTTTTCTCCTCTTTAAAATGAAGTAATCAGAGAGAGGGTCTCTAAGGAATATCTCCTGTACTAATAATAGGAGAGACATCAAACAAGCTTTACATTTGTGAGGGCAGAAATACGAAGAATAAAAATAGAATGTGCAATCGTGTAGCAGAAGTGAGGAGAAATTCACCCTGACTATAACATTAGCTAACTCTGTAACCTATGGTTAGTCACCTACGTTCCTTGAGTCTTAGCTTGCTTTTCCATGAAATAAAGAAATTGAACTGGGACAGTGCCTTTGAAACACATTTCAGCACAACTATTTTTGCCCTGAGGAAAATCATGTGTAGAAGCCTGGGATATAAAAATTAAGAGCAAATTAACAGAAAGATGGACTTGGGGTGTTGGGACATGGGCCTGAATTTGCATCCATGTAGCCTCCACCTGGCTCCCTACTCAAATTCATGAATGCAGATGAAAAAGAGCTAGATGAGATGTTCTTGATAAGAATGGCATGGAGATCCACTCACCACTGTCTGGTTCTGTCTTCCAACCCACAACACATACGCTTTAGCACCAAAATCTTCAAAATCAGTGACTCTGGGTTTTACCCAAAAAGCATGTATACATTAGGGATGGACTTATTCGTCTATAATAGCAAGATCTAATAGCATAACCCAAGCCATGGTGTTTTCAATTGCCTCATATGCGTGTGAAAGCTGGATGATGAATAAGGAAGATTGAAGAAGAATTGATGCCTTTGAATTGTGGTGTTGGAGAATACTGAGTATACCATGGACAGCTGAAAGAACGAACAAATCTGTCTTGGAAGAAGCACGACCAGAATGCTCCTTGGAAGCAAGGATGGCGAGATCATGTCTCACATACTTTGGACATGTTATCAGAGGGGATCAATCCCTGGAGAAGGACATCAGGCTTGGTGAAGTAGAGGGTCATTGAAAAAGAGGAAGACCCTCAATGAGATGGATTGACATAGTGGCTGCAACAATGGGCTCAAGCATAATGATTGTGAGGATGGTGCAGGACCAGGCAACGTTTCATTCTGTTGTACATAGGGTAGCTATGAGTCAGAATCGACTCAATGGCACCTAACAACAACAACAATAACAATAGCAAGATCTGACAATATCTAATGCAGGAACTAAAGAGATTTGGTAACAAGAAAACTTCATGCAACAAGAGGAAGATCTTAATATAACATAACATAACAACATAACATAACATAACATAATATTGGAAATCTGTCTTGGAAGAAGTACAGCCAGAATACTTTTAGAAGCAAGCATGGTGAGACTAAGTCTCACATACTTTGGACATGTTATCAGGAGGGATCAGTCCCTGGAGAAGGACATCATGCTTGGTAAAGTAGAGGATCAGTGAAAAAGAGAAGACCCTCAACGAGATGGATTGACACAGTGGCTGCAACAATGGGCTGAAGTATAACAACAATTGTGAGGTTGGCACAGGACTGGGCAGTGTTTCATTCTGTTGTACACAGGGTTGCTATGAGTCGGAACTGACTCGATGGTGCCTAACAATAACAACATAATAATATGTTTGTGATACACAGGGTTTTCACTGGCTAATTTTCAGAAGTAGATTGCCAGGCATTTTTTTTTTTTTTTAATATATATTTTATTGTACTTCAGGTGAAAGCTTACAGAGCAAATAGTTTCTCATGAAATAGTAGTACACATGTTGTTTTTTTTGACATTGGTTAACAACCCCACAACGTATTAAGCCTCTAAATTCTCAACCTTTTTTTTTGATGAAAATTACAGATGGCCAAAGATACACCGTTTCAAAATTTTCTACATTCACAGTTCAGTGACATTGACTACGCTCTTCCAACTGTGCTGTTATTCTCACTTAAGATGAAGGCTTACAGAACAAAATAGTTTTTCATTTAACAGTTACTACACATGTTGCCCTATGACAATAGTTAACAATCTCACAGCACATCAAGAATATCCTTACTCCACCTTGTGTTCCCTATCACCAGGGGGCTTCCTTGTCCCCTTCTGTCTTCTGGACCTTGTCAGTGGACTATTGTACCTCTTTAGTCTCATTTGTTTATTTATTTATTTATTTATTTTTATTTTATTTAAACACCATTTCAAAACTTTTTACTTACACATTTAAGTGATATTGACTATGCTCTTCCAATTGTGCTGCCATTCTCGCCCAAGATGAAGGCTTACAGGACAAAACAGCCTCCCATTTAATAGTTACTACAAATGTTGCCCTATAGCAGTGGTCAACAATCTCACAATACATCGACAGTGTCCTTATTCAATTTGTGTTCCTTATCATCAGTTTCCTACTCTCCCTCTGCCTTCTGGCCCTTGTCACCGGACTCCTGTACATCGTTAGTCCCATTTAGTTTTACTGGGGTGTCCATTCCCAGGCTTAACATCGAACCTTGAAGGTAACTTCCCCTCTGAGCTGAAAGGGTGTCTGGGGGCCACACTCTCGAGGTTTCTCTAGTATTCTTTAGGCCAGTATATCTGGTCTTCTTATTTTTTTTTTTTTTTTTGGGAGTTAAAATTATGCTCTACATCCTACTCCAGCTCTGCCCAGAACCCTCTGTTGTGATCCTGGTCAGAGGAGTCATTGGTGGTAGCCGGGCACCATCCAGCTGTACTGGGCTCAGTCCCGTGGAGGCCTTGGTAGCTGTGGACCATTAGTCCTTCGGACTGATCTTTTCCTTGTATCCTGTTCTCTTCGTTCTCCCTTGTTCCTGAAGGGATGAGATCAGTGGAGTATCTTAGATGGCCGCTCATAGGCTTTTAAGACCCCAGACACTACTCACCAAGGTAGAATGTAGAGCATTATCTTTATAAGTAGTGTCATGCCAATTGAGCTAGATGTTCCCCGAGATCATGGTTCCCAGAGCCCTCCATCCAACAACTCAGTCCCTCGGGGGGTTTGGATGTGTCTATAGGGCCTCCATGACCTTTCCTTGTGCAGGTTGTGTTAGTTTCCCCTGTACTATGTACTATCTCATCTCTCACCCAAGTTACCACTTACCTATTACCTATTTAGTATCCCCCCCCCTCCCATCCCTGGTAACCAACAAGGATTATTACATTTTGCATGTGAATTTTTTCATGGGTTTTTACAATAGAGGTCTCATACAATATTTGTCCTTTTGTGATTGACTTATTTCACTCAGCATGATGTCCTCCAGTTTCATCCATGTTATGAGATGGTTCACCGATTCATTGTTCTTTCTCGTTGCATAGTACTCCATTGTGTGTATGTACCATAGTTTGTGTATCCATTCGTCTGTTGATGGACATCGAGGTTGTTTCCATCGTTTTGCTATTGTGAATAATGCTGCCATGAACATAGGTGTGCATATGTCTATTCGAGTGATGACTCTTATTTCTCTAGGATATATTCCTAGGAGTGGGATTGCTGGATCGAATGGTACGTCTATTTCTAGCTTTCTGAGGAAACGCCATATCATTTTCCAAAATGGCTGTATCATTTTGCATTCCCACCAGCAGTGTATAAGAGTTCCCGTCTCCCCGCAGCCCCTCCAACATTTGTTATTTCCAGTGTTTTTGATTCGTGCCAGTAATGCCGGGGTGAGATGGTATCTCATTGTGGTTTTAATTTGCATTTCTCTAATGGCTAGTGATCGCGAGCATTTCCTCATGTGTCTGTTGGCCATTTGAATGTCTTCCTTGGTGAAGTGTCTGTTCATTTCCTTTGCCCATTTTTTGATAGGATTGGTTGTCTTTTTGTTGTAGAGGTGTTGGATTTTCCTGTAGATTATGGAGATTAGACCTTTGTCTGACTTGTACTGTCCAAAAATTTTTTCCCAGTCTGTAGGTTCTCTTTTAACTCTTTTGGTGAAATCTTTTGAAGAGCACAGATGTTTGATTTTTAGAAGATCCCAATTATCTAGTTTATCTGTTGGGTTTTTTGTGTTGATGTTTATGGTTTGTATCCTGTTAATGCCATGTATTAAGGTCTGAAGTGTTGGTCCTATTTTTTCTTCTATGAATTTTATAGTTTGAGGCTTTATATTCAGGTCTTTGATCCATTTTGAAGTAGTTTTTGTATATGGTGTGAGGTATGGGTCCTGTTTCATTTTTCTACAAATGGATATCCAGTTTTGCCAGCACCATTTGTTAAAAAGACTGTCTTTTCCCCATTTGATGTATTTTGGGCCCTTGTCAAAAATCAGGTGACCGTAGGTGGATGGATTTACATCTGAGTTCTCAATTCTGTTCCATTGGTCAATGTCTCTGTTGTTGTACCAGTACCAGGCTGTTTTGAGTACCGTAGCTGTATAGTAGGTTCTCAAGTCAGGTAGTGTGAGTCCTCCAACTTTATTCTTCTTCTTCAGTAGTGCTTTACTTATTCGAGGTTTCTTCCCTTTCCATATAAAGTTAATAATTAGTTTTTCCATCTCTTTGAAGAATGTTGTTGGTATTTGTATCGGGATTGCATTGTATTTGTAGATTGCTTTAGGTAGAATTGCCATTTTCACAATGTTGAGTCTGCCTATCCATGAGCATGGTATGTTTTTCCATTTATGTAGATCCCTTTGGGTTTCATGCAGCAGTGTTTTGTAGTTTTCTTTGTATAGGTCTTTTATATTCCTGGTCAGATTTATTCCTAAGTATTTTATCTTTTTAGGGGCTATTGAAAATGGTATTGATTTCCTGATCTCCTTTTCATCGTTCTCTTTACTGGTGTATAGGAATCCAACTGATTTTTGAATGTTTATCTTGTATCCTGCTACTCTGCTGAATCTTTCTATTACTTCCAGTAAATTTCTCGTGGAGTCTTTAGGGTTTTCTATGTATAGTATCATATCGTCTGCAAACAGGGAGAGTTTAACTTCTTCATTACCAATTTGGATGCCCTTTATTTCTTTTTCTTGCCTTACTGCTCTAGCTAGAACTTCCAGCACAATGTTAAATAGGAGTGGTGATAAAGGGCATCCTTGTCTTGTTCCTGTTTTCAGGGGGAATGTTTTCAGCCTTTCTCCATTAAGAATGATGTTGGCTGTTGGTTTTGCATAGATGCCCTTTATTATGTTGAGAAATTTCCCTTCTATACCTATTTTATTGAGAGCTTTTATCAGGAATGGGTGTTGGACTTTGTCAAATGCCTTTTCTGCATCAATTGAGATAATCATGTGATTTTTTTCTTTCCTTTTATTTATGTGGTGGATTACGTTGATGGATTTTCTAATGTTAAACCATCCTTGCATACCTGGTATGAATCCTACTTGGTCGTGGTGTATTATTTTTTTGATATGATACTGAATTCTATTGGCTAGAATTTTGTTCAGAATTTTTGCATCTATATTCATGAGAGATATTGGTCTGTAATTTTCTTTTTTTGTGATGTCTTTGCCTGGTTTTGGTATCAGCGTTATGCTGGCTTCATAGAATGAATTTGGAAGTGTTGCTTCCTCTTCTATGCTCTGAAATAACTTGAGTAGTACTGGTACGAGCTCTTCTGTAAATGTTTTGTAGAATTCTCCAGTGAAGCCATCTGGGCCAGGGCTTTTTTTGGTTGGGAGTTTTTTTATTACCTTTTCAATCTCTTCTCTTGTTATGGGTCTGTTCAGATTTTCAATATCACTTTGTTGTAGTTTGGGTAGGCCGTATGTTTCTAGAAATTTATCCATTTCCTCTAGGTTTTCAAATTTGTTGGAATATAGTTTTTCATAATATTCTGTTATAATCCTTTTTATTTCAGTTGGGTCTGTTGTAATGTCCCCCATTTCATTTCTTATTTGGGTTATTTGTGCCCTCTGCTGTTTTTCTTTTGTCAGTCTGGCCAGTGGTTTGTCGATTTTGTTGATTCTTTCAAAGAACCAACTTTTGGTTTTGTTGATTCTTTCTATTGTTTTTCTGTTCTCTATTTCATTGATTTCTGCTCTGATCTTTACTATTTCCTTTCTTCCGGTGGTTGTAGGCTTGTTTTGTTGTTCTCTTTCTATTTGTTTGAGTTCTGTAGTTAATGTTTTGATTTTGTCCCTTTCTTCTTTTTTGATATGTGCCTCTATTGCTATAAATTGTCCTCTGAGGACTGCCTTTGCTGTGTCCCAAAGGTTTTGGTATGATGTGTTTTCATTTTCATTTGATTCTAGGAATTTTTTAATTCCATCTCTGATTTCTTCTATTACCCATTGATGTGTAAGCAGATTATTATTCATTTTCCATGTGTTTGATTTTTTTTCCTTGCTCTTTCTAGTGTTAATTTCTACCTTGATGGCATTGTGGTCAGAGAAGATACTGTGAATTATCTCAGCATTTTGGATCTTGTTGAGGATTGCTCTGTGGCCTAAGATGTGGTCTATTCTGGAGAACGTTCCATGTGCATTGGAAAAGAATGTGTACTTTGCAGCGGTTGGATGGATTGTTCTATATATGTCTATGAGGTCCAGTTGGCTGATTGTGTCCTTTAGGTCTTCTGTATCTTTGCTGAGTTTCTTTTTAGTTGTTCTGTCCTTTACTGAGAGTGGTGTGTTGAAGTCTCCTACTATTATTGTGGAACTGTCAATTTCTCTTTTCAGTGCTGTTAGAGTTTTTTTTATGTATTTTGGAGCCCTGTCATTGGGTGCATAGATATTTATTATGGTTATGTCTTCATGATGGATCATCCCCTTAATCATTATATAGTGTCCTTCTTTGTCTTTTATGGTAGATTTTGTTTTAAACTCTATTTTATCTGAGATTAGAATTGCCACTCCTGCTCTTTTTTGATAGTTGTTAGCTTGATATATTTTTTTCCAACCTTTGATTTTTAATAAATTCACATCTTTGTTTCTAAGATGTGTCTCTTGTAGATAGCAAATAGATGGATCCTGTTTTCTTATCCATTCTGCCACTCTCCGTCGCTTTATGGGTGCATTGAGTCCATTTACGTTCAGTGTAATTATTGATAGATGTGAATTTGTTGCTGTCATTTTGTAGTGCTTTTTTTTGTGATGCTGAAGTTTTCTTTGTTCTTCTTACTCTCTTGTGCTGAGTTCCTTTTGTTTGTGGATTTTGTGTTCATTTCTTTTGTTTTTGTATGTTTTGTTTTTGTTGAGACTTTATGTTTTTCGTCTTTAATTTTATGAGTTGGTTTGTTAACTTTTTTTGTGGTTACCATGAATTTTACCCTTATCTTTATAATTTTGAAGCAGTCTACCGTTACTTGGTATCGCCTTGCCTTCTTCTCCTTTAGAAGGTTCTATACCTATGCCGTTTGTTCCCTCTTTCATTGTTTTGATGTTGTTGTCATCCTTTGATTGATTTCTCTGATTCCCTGTTGTATATCTTTTGTTTTTGGAAAGTCCTCTGTAGTTCAGTTCCTAGAATGGTATCTGGTTCATGTGAACCTGCGTCCTAGGTCCTAGGTCCTGCCTGAGGGCTGAAGCTGTTTGTCCTCAGATCGAAGAACTCCCTTTAATAATTCTTGTAAGTTTGGTTTGACTTTTGCATATTCCTTTAGTTTCTGTTTATCTGGAAATGACCTAATTTCACCATCAAATCTGAATGAGAGTTTTGCAGGATATATTATTCTTGGCTGACAATTTTTTTCTTTCAAGATTTTATATATGTCATCCCATTGCCTTCTTGCCTGCATGGTTTCTGCTGAATAATCTGAGCTTAGTCTTATTGTTTCTCCTCTGTATGTGACTTCTTGTTTTTCACGAGCTGCTTTCAGGATTCTTTGTTTGTCTTTAGTTTTAGCGAGTGTGAATATGATATGTCTTGGTGATTTTCTCTTGGGGTCTCTTCTATATGGGGTTCGTTGAGCTTCTTGGATGACCAGCTTTTCATCTTTCATGATATTGGGAAAGTTTTCTGTCAGCAGTTCGTCAATGATCCTCTCTGTGTTTTCTGTTTTCTCCCCCTGTTCTGGTATGCCAATCACTCGTAAGTTTTTGCTTTTAATTGTGTCCCACATAACTCTCAGGGTCTCTTCATTTTTCTTTGTTCTTTTTTCTGAGTTTTCCTGAAACAGAGTTGTATCCAAGTGTTTGTCTTCAGTTCCACTGATCCTGTCTTCCATGGTTTCAAATCTACTTCTCAGCCCTTCTATGACACCGTCCATTTCTGAAATCTTGTTGTTTATCTTTTGGATTTCTAATTGTTGTTTTTGTATAATTTCGAGTTGTGAATTTATTTTGGCATTTTGTTCTTGCATCATCTTCCTGAATTCTTCCAATTTTTTGTCTGTATTTTCCATAAATTTGTCTATTTTTTCCTCATGTTTGTCAGCTTTTTGCCTCAGTTCTTGGAAAATTCCGAGTATTAGTGATTTGAGTTCCCTATCAGGTACTTCTAGTGCATTTTCTTCCACAGGAGAGTTATCTGGTGTTTTAATTTGGACGCCTATTGGAGCCATCTTGTCTTGTTTTTGTAAATGTTTTGATATTGTTTGCTGTTTTCGGGGCATTCAGTAGATATTTCTCTCGTTTATTGATTGTAGATTTTTTTTTTTTTTCGTTCTTGTGGTACAGCTGGGCAGATCTAGTTGAGGAGGAGCCACTGGGATGGGTTGCTTGTGGCACTCACCGCAGCCACCAGGACGGTCGGTAGTCAGTGCTGGGCAGGTTCCAATAGGGTGTGCCTGCACCGCTTGGTGATGTGATGTCTAGTGCACGGTGCAGGTAGGTAGGGTGCAGCGGGAAGATGGTTATGTGTGAAACTAAGCTGGATATGGGAGAGAGGAGAGAGGAGGAGGAGCAAAAAGCGTACAAACATAAAAGAATGCTAGGGGAGCTTGTCGTTGGAATGTACAGATGAGAGACTATGGGATGGAGGAAACCAGAAGGGGGAAGAGAAAGAAAAGGAAAGAATGACCAAATAAAAATCAGAAAAGTTAAAGAACTGCAAAGTTCCCAGGGATCCCACCGATGCAGCTATGAGGTCTGGGGGAGTCGGTCTCAATTTTCACAGCTCAGCCTGGCCAGAAGGTACAGAGGCATACATCGCCTGGTATTCAGGGATCAGAAAGAGAAGGAAGAGATAGAGAGATGAGAAATTAAGCAATGAAGAAAGACAAAAGGGAAAAAGAGGTAAAAGATGACAAAACTAATCAAAAAAGGAAGAAAAATAAAATTGAAAAAAAAAAAAAAAAAAAAAGGGCAACACCAGCAGTCAGTGCCTACAAATGGGACCCAGAGAGCCCCCACTCAGGGGCGCGAATTCCAAGAAGCCGGTAGTCTCGGGGTTAAGTGACCGTGGCCACGGGAAGCAGAGGGGCCAACGAACAAAGGCCCCAGGATCCCACCCGCGCGGGAGCCCAGACCTAGAAACAGCCACACGCCCGCACGCAGCCCTACAGCCCCGCAGGAGAGAGCAGAGACGGCACTCGGAACCAGGCACCCAGGCAAAAGGAGGGGGAGGCGGCAGAAAAAGGTTCGCTAGGTGCCAGCAAATGGCTCCCAGAAAGCCTCCAGCCCGGGCGCGCGGAATCCAAGCACCGGCGCCCCCCTGCTCAGGGACTCCGGCCACGGAAAGCAGAGGGGCGAACGAACAAAGGCCCCGGGATCCCACCCACGCGGGGGCCCAGACCTAGAAACAGCCACACGCCCGCACGCAGCCCTACAGCCCCGCAGGAGAGAGCAGAGACAGCACTCGGAACCAGGCACCCAGGCAAAAGGAGGGGGAGGCGGGAGAAAAAGGTTCGCTAGGTGCCAGCAAACGGCTCCCAGAAAGCCTCCAGCCCGGGCGCGCGGAATCCAAGCACCGGCGCCCCCCAGCTCAGGGACTCCGGCCACGGAAAGCAGAGGGGCGAACGAACAAAGGCCCCGGGATCCCACCCACGCGGGAGCCCAGACCTAGAAACAGCCACACGCCCGCACGCAGCCCTACAGCCCCGCAGGAGAGAGCAGAGACGGCACTCGGAACCAGGCACCCAGGCAAAAGGAAGGGGAGGCGGCAGAGAAAGTTTCGCTAGCTGCCAGCAAACGGCTCCCAGAAAGCCGCCAGCCCAGGCGCGCGGAATCCAAGCACCAGCACCCCCCAGCCCAGGGACCCTGGCCACGGAAAGCAGGGGATCCCCAGCTGAGGCGGAGAGGGGTGGGTGGTGGGAGAGCGCGCACCGCAGTTTACCGGTCGTTCTGTCTCCGACCAGATGCTCTGCAAGGCTGCTCTCCCGTTTGCTGGTCTCCGATAGGGATCCAAGATGGTGGATCCGCGCTGCGTTAGCTGGTAAGGAATCTCTGCCTGAGTCTCTCCTCGCTCTCCGTTCTCTTTTAGTATTCTCACTCCGTTTGGTGTTTGGCTGAGTTCTTTATCTCTTCATTTGGTGTTCTAGGGTTTCAGGATTGTTGATTCTCTGTTAGGCTTAGTTTTTCGGATCTTTGCTGTGGAGGGACGGCGTGGTGTTTCTGCCTAGAGCGCCATCTTGCCCCCGACAATCTGAGCTGGTCTGCCAGGCATTTTTTACTAGTCTGTCTTAGTCTGTAAGCTCCGCCAAAACCTGTCCCCCACAGATACTGGTGGCATAGCTTCCAGCATCATAGTAACACGAAAGCCAACATAGTATGAAAAACTGACAGATGGGTGGTGGAACAGGCACAGTAGTGGACTCAAACACGTCAGTGATCATGAAGACAGCCCAGGATGGGGCAGCGTTTCAGTCTGTTATATGTAAGGTCACTTTGAGTTGTTGTCAACTCAGCCACAACTAACAGCGACATAATGATAAGAATTATATCCTGTCTAAGGAAAAACTGTGAAGGGAGAATGGACAGGATAAACCCTGTATGGCGCTTCCAGAGAATGATCTTCTGAGAGCTGTTAGTAGCTGTATCCTGGAAAACAGCATATGCTTCCGCTGTTGGTTCATGAAATGTTGGATTAGACAAACAAAATCATTTTCTTTCCCTTTAAATACACTTTGACATGCTAATATGTATAATACAGTTTTTAAAAGGCTCATATTATTTGCAGCATTTTTCAAGCTTAGTTTGGGAAATACAGAGCCCTAAAGAAGGGAAGCTTAATTTGCATTAGATGAGAAAGGTGTTGAACTCATAGATCAGCTTCTTCAACACATCTACTGGTTGATGGCTCTGGAAAGACTTTCTTGGGCTAGTGTAAGTGACACATGAGTATGTTACATTTAGAAAAACGTAGAGGTTCCCTTTTGCTCCCCCTGCCACTATTGTGTGGTGTGCTGGGCCTGTCCTGCTGTGCACAATCCTCTCTTGATATTACAAACAACTGACTGTGCATGCTTACAGTGCAGGACGCCTTACAAGCCTGCAGTGAGAACGCACTTGGGGATCATATAAGAAGATGGGACAAGTTACAAGCAGATGGCAACTTGAAAAATGATAGTTTTAACAATCGTCTAAGACGATATTGTAGAATACCAAGGTTATGTATTGGGGAGCATAAAAGGTTTTGGAAGCCGTCATTTGGGTCTTCATTTGATCTATAACTACCTTAGACAGGATGGCAATAACAGCATCACCCCGAAGCTGAGGGTTCCTCCGTTGAGCAACGGGAGAAAATTGAAAAAATTAGGTTCTGCTAACTCACATCAGCCTGTTATCTCCCTATATGTTCTTTTAAGTTTATTGCTATACAATGTTACTTCTGTAAGATGCCTGTGTCAGAGTACTTATTTTTGATAAACCTCACATTCACTAATACGTGGATATACTTTTCAGCCCATTGCGTCTCGAGAGGGAACCCACCTGCTCTCAGTAATTTGGAGGGCATGTTTCAAGTCCTGTTTGCATACACACATGTGCTTTTCACATACACAGTTCACTTACTCTCTCTCGTTTCTTTACAGACATGAGATCATAGTATGCATACTCTTCTAAAAGCTTTTTTAAAAAACTTAACAGTAAGTTTTAGAAATCTTCCCATATCACATCTGAATTTATGTATCTATCAAATGATTGTTATGGCTGCATTGCATCAGAGTGATTCTTTTATAAACAATGCTAAGATGAGCGTTCTTTGAACATACTTCTTCTACAGGCATGGAAGGATTTTCTAAGGTAGCCTTTTAAAATTGGATTGCTGGCCCAAAATATGCACTCAGCTTAGTTTTAACCACACTGCCCTTGACAAAGGCATCTTCAACTCACAGTTTTCCCAGTGGGATTAGAGTCTCAATTTAGCTGCTCCGAAAGGCAAAACATAGTTCATTGTCATCCTAAATAGTATTCCCTTGAGTCAAAATGAAGGTAATCATCTTTTCATACGTTTGTTGAGCAATTTGTGTCCTCTCGTTTGACAAATTTTCTATTGGGTCATTTGTCCTTTTGTTTTTCTTATCACTTTGTAAGAGCCTTCATGTTATATGTTTTGAAAATATATTCTTAGTATGTTTCTTATCTACTAGCTTTGTTTATGGCATTTTAAAAGAAATATGTTTTCAAAAATATATTTTATTAAATGCATCATTCTTTTCTTTCAAGACTTCAAAAATGTCGGCTATCTTAAGAAAACTTCTCCGTGCTAAGATTAAAAATAAAAATAGTTTCAATAACCTCTTCTAATACTCTTATTTTATTTTATTTATTTTGGAGGAGGGGGTACTTCTTCCCTACTTCTGGAGATTTCCTTTCAAATGGAGGAAGAGGGCTCTCGTTTAACAGAACGCTCCTCCCGTTTCTCTGCTCCCTCCCCCCCCCCCCCCAGTCCCTGGGAAAAAGAAGAACCTATCTGATTGGTGAGTTTGAGGGAAACACTGAATATGTGTAGAATCCCATAGAAAGTCAGCACTCTACTCTTCTTTTCCATATTGTAAGTTTTCCAGTGACAGGTTTTATCCTACAAGATAATCTGGAGGGATAGGTTACATTTACCCATTTAAAAAAAAAAATGAAAACCCATTGCCATTGAGATGATTGAGTTGATTCTGAGTCATAGCAACCCTAGAGGACAGAGTAGAACTGCCCCATAGGGTTTCCGAGGAGCAGCTGGTGGATTCGAACTGCTGACTTTTGGTTAGCAGCTAAGCTCTTAACCACTGCTAATCGCACAGGGCCAAATTCTTTGAGAAACAAATGGGAAGTAGAATTTTGGGGAGCAAAATTCCTGAGGCAGGTGCAGCTTGAAAAAAGAGTTTTTTTATTATAGTTTTCTTGGGCCTTTTAGGCATTGGTGGGAAGAATGCTAATTTTAAACTGTGGTTTCATTTTAAATTGTCAGTGTCAGGCCTAGGTAAGTGGCACTAGATTGGATCATTGAGATTCCAATCTTCATTCTATAGGAAAGAACTGTGGAGAAGAGCCCTGGATTTATTTGCCTTTTTCACAAGCTAAAGAATTGAAAATAGAACTACCCAAAGAACGTCTTGGTTATCTTCAAGACCACATAGTTACTGTAGGTGTTCATGCAAATTGTTCTCATGGAAGTAGGGCTGCAAGAGAAGACAGAGAGATAAGGAGGTTTTCAAGAAGGAGTCTGGAATTATACAGTGTTTTGAGCCCTGGGCCTGATTTAGATATCCATCTGATAAAGATAATCTCTGAGGTAAGATTAGGACTCAAAAAGATATGAAGATACATAAGATTTAATTTGAATATTGGATAATGCTTTTGGAAAACTCAAAACTAACATGTTAGGGAAAAAATGTCTAGGCCAGAAATCAAAGAAGAAGCAAAA
Source organism: Dugong dugon (assembly GCA_030035585.1). NCBI lineage: Eukaryota > Metazoa > Chordata > Mammalia > Sirenia > Dugongidae > Dugong > Dugong dugon. The sequence goes on from CM057476.1 coordinate 76,663,115, forward strand.
GGACAGAAGCAAACAGATTCAGTAAATTCTCCTTAACAAGTGGGTATGCAAACTGACTGAAAATGGCTTTTGATAAAAGTTGGCAGACTATAGGCCACCCTACAAGGCCACCTTCCTACACTTACAAATAAACACCGGGAGCCCAGAAATACTGCGCTTGAAAGAAACAGTAAAGTTAAGAGCTTTATAATATTTGAATATATATAATATTTGAAAGTTAACTCGAATAAGACCAGTAGACCAATGAGAATTTCAAAACTTGGTAAGAAAACAATGTCTCAAATGCATTCTGTAGAAGGAAGTTGTTTATTTATTTTTCCCATAGGAAACATATGATAAAAATGGTGCCATAATTAATTGATTTTTTTATTTTATTTTTATTTTTAATATTTTATTGTACTTCAGGTGAAGGCTTACAGAACAAACAGTTTCTCATGTAACAGTAGTACACATGCTGTTTTATGACTTTGGTTAACAACCCCACAACATTTTAACCCTCTGAGTTCTCAGCTTTTTTTTTTTTTTTTGGTGAAAATACACATAGCCAAAGATACACCATTTCAAAACTTTTTACGTACACATTTAAGTGACATTGACTATGCTCTTCCAATTGTGCTGCCATTCTCACCCAAGATGAAGGCTTACAGGACAAAATAGCCTCCCATTTAACAGTTACTACAAATGTTGCCCTATAACAATGGTTAACAATCTCACAACACATCAACAGTATCCTTACTCAACTTGTGTTCCTTATCATCAGCTTCCTACTCCCCCTCTGCCTTCTGGCCCTTGTCACTGGACTCCTGTACCTCGTTAGTCTCATTTAGTTTTACTGGGCTGTCCACTCCCAGGCTGAACAGTGAACCTCGAAGGTAACTTCACCTCTGAGCTGAAAGGCTGTCTGGGGGCCATACTCTTGAGATTTCTCCAGTCTCCTTTAGGCCAGTAAATCTGGTATTTTTTTTTTGTGAGTTAGAATTATGCTCTACATCCTTCTCCAGCTCTGTCTAGAACCCTCTGTTGTGATCCTGGTCAGAGCAGTCAGCGGTGGTAGCCGGGCACCATCTAGCTGTACTGGACTCAGTCCGGTAGAGGTCTTGGTAGCTGTGGACAATTAGTCCTTTGGACTAATCTTTTCGTTGTATCCTGTTCTCTTCATTCTCCCTTGCTCCCAAAGGGATGAGACCAGTGGAGTATCTTAGATGGCCACTCACAGGCTTTTAAGACCCCAGACACTACTCACCAAGGTAGAATGTAGAGCATTATCTTTATAAGTAGTGTCATGCCAATTGAGCTAGATGTTCCCCGAGACCATGGTCCCCAGAGCCCTCCGTCCAACAACTCAGTCCCTCGGGGAGTTTGGATGTGTCCATGGGGCCTCCATGACCTTTCCTTGTGCAGGTTGTGTTAGTTTCCCTTGTACTGTGTACTGTCTCACCTCTCACCCAAGATACCACTTATCTATTGCCTATTTAGTATTTCCCCCCCTCCCCTCCCATCCCTGGTAACCAACAAAGGATTGTTACATTTTGCATGTGAATTTTTTCATGGGTTTTTACAATAGAGGTCTCATACAATATTTGTCCTTTTGTGATTGACTTATTTCACTCAGCATAATGTCCTCCAGTTTCATCCATGTTATGAGATGCTTCAGATTCATTGTTGTTCTTTCTCATTGCATAGTACTCCATTGTGTGTATGTACCATACTTTGTTTATCCATTCGTCTGTTGATGGACATCGAGGTTGTTTCCATCGTTTTGCTATTGTGAACAATGCTGCCATGAACATAGGTGTGCATATGTCTATTCGAGTGATGACTCTTATTTCTCTAGGATATATTCCTAGGAGTGGGATTGCTGGATCGAATGGTATGTCTATTTCTAGCTTTCTGAGGAAACGCCATATCATTTTCCAAAATGATTGTATCATTTTGCATTCCCACCACCAGTGTATAAGAGTTCCCATCTCCCCGCAGCCCCTCCAACATTTGTTATTTCCAGTATTTTTGATTCGTGCCAGTAATGCCGGGGTGAGATGGTATCTCATTGTGGTTTTAATTTGCATTTCTCTAATGGCTAGTGAAAGTGAGCATTTCCTCATGTGTCTGTTGGCCATTTGAATGTCTTCTTTGGTGAAGTGTCTGTTCATTTCCTTTGCCCATTTTTTGATAGGATTGTTTGTCTTTTTGTTGTAGAGGTGTTGGATTTTCTTGTAGATTATGGAGATTAGACCTTTGTCTGACTTGTACTGTCCAAAAATTTTTTCCCAGTCTGTAGGTTCTCTTTTTACTCTTTTGGTGAAGTCTTTTGAAGAGCATAGGTGTTTGATTTTTAGAAGTTTATCTAGTTTATCTGTTGGGTTTTGTGTGTTGATGTTTATGGTTTGTATCCTGTTAATGCCACGTATTAAGGCCTGAAGTGTTGGTCCTATTTTTTCTTCTATGAACTTTATAGTTTTAGGCTTTATATTCAGGTCTTTGATCCATTTTGAAGTAGTTTTTGTATATGGTGTGAGGTATGGGTCCTGTTTCATTTTTCTGCAAATGGATATTTGAAGGAACATTTTCCCAATATTTCCAGTTACACTGGAAAATTGGTATATACTGAGAAGAATCCATGTAAAGCTAGAAACAAGCATATTTTATCTGTTCATTTGTAAATCACTGAGTCTTAACTATGCTGTTTGGAAATAGTGTTTAGAATAAATTAAGTATTGTGTTCAGGATACAAAAATATCCCTGTAATAGCTTCTCTAGGCACGGAGGATTAGCGAGTGTATCTGTCAGCTACCGATGCAATCAAACAGAGTAACAAGCTGTAGCTTAATCTCCGTGGTTTAGAACAATAGGCATTTGTTCTTTTACCGCTTGGCTTCACTCAGACTGAGACTCTAGGCTGCCGCCGGTGAGGTTCAGGTCTGCTCCAAGTGACTCATGTCCTAGGACCCGGGCTAAGGGAACAACAGCCACTTGGGGAATGTTCTTCTCAAGACAGAGGACAGAAACCCCAGGGGCAAGCAGAAGTACACACTGCATCTCAGAGTCTTTTCTCAGAACTGGCACACTGCCGCTTCCACCAGTATTCCACCAGCCAAAGCCATTCAACGTGGTGAGTCAGCCCAGAGCCAGTGAGGTGGAGAATGCCTCATCCATGGCACGCCGGAGGAAGAAAGAGGTAGAAACTGTGGATCAATAATAATCTACCACCATAGATGGGGGTTGGTGCTGTGACACCTTTGTGTTTCCTATGATATTTTTTGTAATCTTTAAAAGCCGAGAAAACCAGAGACTCAACAATGAGCCGCTAAAACTCGTGCACCCATTCTCCTGAGAGACAGCTCAGCTGAAGCTGCATGAATAACAGACAAAACAATAAAAACGGAACTCAAAGTCTAAGCTAAATCTACCCAGGTACTGAGAATTCTTCTACCCGAGAATGGGCCAAAAAGTAAACTGGGAATAATGAAATCTTGAATGTTAGTTTCTTGCAAGCTTAACTCACAAAGGCAAGATCACTTGATACTGGACTTAAATATGTTTGACCTTTGATTTCCTCGAATCTTAAATTCTGCAGAAGAGCACATCCTTATTCTGCTTGATATTGTTGACGCACATGTCATCTTAATTTCATGTTGTTTCTATTAAATATATCCTACAATTGAATGCTTAAACCCAGTCGGAGAGTTTATAATGAAACGACTTAATTCTGGCGTAGGTGACTATGTGAGGTGGATTTGGTCGTATAAAATATATGAGCTTGCTGATATGATTGGACCTAATTTTACCTTCTGTTATTCCTTCGCTAATCTTTTCTGACTGATTTATTCTCTCTTTATGATTATTTTCCCTCCCCCTGATTTGATGCTATCTTTGTTTTCCTTTACACTCAAATGCTGGTTTAGCAGGAGATGAGATTCTATAACTTCTGAATATTTTCCTTTCCAAACTTCAAGGTGTTGCTTCAGACATGGTAATTTCCACTTTTGCCAACGAGGAGTCTATAAGGTTTTTTCTTTTTATTTGTAGGGGTCCTGTTTCTTTCTGTTAGTCTCTGAAGCTGTTAAGGTCTTTTCCCTCCTTGTCTTTGGAATTCTTGAGTTTCACGATAATGTATCTGGTGTGGGCCCTTTTCCATCCACCTTTCTCAGCTGTAAGGGTACCCTCTCAATTTGGAGACTCCATTTGTTTCCTCTCAGATTTCTGTCAGTACTCTCTATTTTTTAAAAATCTTTGGTTCTGTGTTTTAAATAAATCTCTTAATATTATAGCTCAAAAAGCCCCCCTTTAGTAATTCAACCAACCTACAGAGACTTTGTTCTTAAACGAAAGTGACCAGGCCTGACTCATGCATTCCAATGGTCGATGTCTTTTCCTGTCTGACTACAAAATTTAATTAAAATCTCTATAACAAATATTCATATTTGATAGGGAAATTCTCTCTCTACGTTATCATGTCTCGGGAGCATCTTGTCTCTTCCTGATCCTATGATCTGCCGTATAAATTTAGTAAGATAGTAAATTCTTTCAGATGTGTGCCGTGTATATAAAAAACCCCAAACCAAACCCAAACCCACTGCCGTTCTGACTCGGAGTGAACCTATAGGACAGAGTAGAACAGCCCACATGGTGTCCAAGGAGTGGCTGATGGATTTGAACTGCCTACTTTTCAGTTAGTAGCCAGCTCTTAAATAGGCTAATTTAAAACATGTATACACATTTAGGGAGCCCTAGTGGCACAGTGGTTACGAGCTCGGCTGCTAACCGAGAAGTCGGCAGTTTGGATCCACCAGCAGCTCCTTGGAAACCCTATGGGGCAGTTCTACTCTGTCCTATAGGGTCGCTATGAGTCAGAATCCACTGAACAGCAATGTGTTGGGTTTTTTTTGGCATACACATTTAGAGTTTTATCCCGGTGACTTGAAACTTTTATCATTAGATGGATGCCTCTTTATCCAGAACAATTTTTTTAAGTTTGTTTTGTGTGATATTAATTTAGTTTCCATGGGTTGGTATTTTCCTGGTATATCTTTTTCCATTTATTTAAAACTTTTCATATATTTATATTTTAGGTGTATATTTAAAAACACAATATAACTGGATTTTATTTTACTTTTTTACTCCAATGTGCTAATCTTTGTATTTTAACAAGCAAGTTTAAATCATTTACATTTATGTCAATATTGACATATGTGGACTCGCTTTTGCTATCTTAACCTTTGTATTCCTGTTGTCTTGCATTTTCTATACTTGTTTTTCCTCCTTTGTTCTTTTCTTCTGGATCAGTTGAGGCTTTTGCTTTTTTCTATTTTATTTTTAGTTCTGGTTTGGAAGTTAAAGCCTTTGTATGTATTCTTAGATTACTGGATTTTTATGCAAAGAACTCACACCTTCTGCATTTGTTTGCCAACTGTGCCCTCCCTCACTGAGGTATTTTCATAGCGCCACTATGCCAATTTTTTTTTTTTTTAAGTGTTGCTGTAGAAAAATAGCAGAGCGTGCTTTTGAATATTTGTGCTAGGAGGGTGTGATTGGCAAACAAACATAGAAGGCAGGTGTTATTTACTTAAAAATATGGTACTACCTTTGAAACTTCATCATGCATATTTCACCAAACCTTACCATTAAAACTTATCTCACATTGTTTTAACCCTCCTGATACTTAAGCCAACATTACCTAACATATCTTGGTTTGTCAGGTTTTTTTTAACCACACAAATTAAACATAGTTATTATGACTGTTTGATTCAGACAGTATCAGTTTACAAGCATTTATCATCTATTGTTGCATCTCACATCATCTTTCTGGATGGAAATATACTTTTTAGGTTTCTTAAAATAGATTTTATTTTTTTAGAGCAGTTTTAGATATACAGAAAAATTGAGAAGTACAGAGCATTCTCATATATCCTGCACTCCATTTCCCCTTACTATTAACATCTTGCATGAGTGTGGTACATTGGTTATGATTAATGAACTGATAGGGATACATTAACTAAAGTCCATGGCTTATTCAGAGTTCCTTCATTTTTACCTAATGTCATTTTTTTCTGCTCCAGAATCCTATCTAGGATACCACCTTGCATTTAGCTGTCGTGTCTCCAAGGCTCCTTTTGTCTATGACAGTTTCTCGGATTTCCTTGTTTTTGATAACCTTGACAATTTTGATGCGTACTGGTCAAGTATATAGTAGGATGCTCTTCAATTGCACTTTGTGTGATTTTTCTCATGGTTAGACTGGGATTATGGGTTTTGGGGAGGAAGGTCAAAGAGGTAAATTGGGCTTTTCGTTACTCTATATTAAGGTACATGCTATCAATCTAATTTATGACTGTTGACCTTGACCTGATCACTGTGACCTGATCACCTGAGCAGTGTTAATCCAGCTTCTCTAGTATAAAGTTACTGTCTCCCACCTTTCTGTGCTGTACCCTTTGGAAGGAAGTCACTCTGCACAGCTCGCACTTAAGGAGTGGGGACTTAGGATCCACCTCCCCGAGGGTGGAACAACTGCATACATTATTCGGAATTCTTGCATGGGAAATGGGAAATTTGTCTTTATGCACCATTTTTTAATTTATTAAATCATTTATTTATTTCTATAAGTAGGGACCCATAGACATTTATTTTATACTTTGAATCATAATCCTATACTATTTTATTTTGTTGTTCAAATTTTCCACCTTTGGCCATTGGGTGCTCTTTCAGTTGACTCCTGTGTCACTTTGACATACCCCAAAAATGTGGGGATGTTTTGGCTTTTTTTTTCTTTTTTTGAGTACTTCCTTACAAAATATATTCTTTGGCTAAGAACTTTAAGTAGTTTTTAAGTTAAAATACAATCCCGCTTCTATAAAAACCAGTGTTCAATTAGGGTAAAAGAAAATAGGTAACTCAAGTATCGACTAAGGTCATCTTGTCCTACTATATCGATCAATCAATCTATCTGTCTGTCTGTCTATCCATCTATACACACACGCACATGCACACACACACTCCCCTCTGATAGTCCATGATCAAATGCTCCATCTTTAAAATATTACAAATTTTTCCTCATGTCTTACTTCCATCGTAATATTCTTCCTTTGGCTCCAAACCAGCCCAGGTCGTTTTCTCTGATCTCTGAATATGCCACAATATATTTTATTCCCTCCTTCTTGGGTTCCATTTTTCTTACTTTTTTTGAATGTAAAGCTGTATAGCAGCATCCCTCTCCTAACTCACCTCTGGCACTATCTTTGACTCTTTTATGTATTCTGCTAAAGGATGGATCATTTCTCTGAGTCTTATCTTTTAGCCACAGGGAAGGACAAACGTTTTGGTTTAAAATTTCAGAATCTTTTTCTCAGTTATTTTTGAATTATGTAACTCATTTATATTACAGAAGTGGTGAAAGTCAGAATGAACATTGAACAGACGGATAGATAGATATATACGTAGATATGCATATGTATATATGTGTATGTATATAATCCATGAACATCAAAAGGAATCAGACAGTACAGAGGAAATAATTATAAAAGGTGATCTTCCTTCCTTATCCTCCCCACCTGTAGTCCCACTATCCACAGAGAAGCTCTATGACTATTTCTGGTCTCATTGTTATTTCCATTTATTTCTGAATTAAATGATTATATGTCTATTTTTTGACTTAGCATTAAAGATATCTGTTAACTTACCCATATGAGAGATGGTAATTTAATTTTTAACTATCCTTTCCCAAAACTCACTTTTTTTTTTGTCAGAGTATTATTTATATTTTAATGTATCTAATGATTTGCTCTGAAATCTTAGTATCTTAAATCTTTTTTTCTTTTTTTTATTGTTCTTTAGATGAAAGTTTACAGAACTAGCTTCTCATTAAACAGTTAGTACACATATAGTTTTATGACATTGGTTAACAACCCCATGACATGTCAACACTCTCTTTTCTCGACCTTGGGTTCCCTTTTACCAGCTTTCCTGTCCCTTCCTGCCTTCTTGTCCTTGCCCCTGGGCTGGTGTGCCCCTTTAGTCTCATTTTGTTTTATGGACCCATCTAATCTTTGGCTAAAGGGTAAACCTCAGGAGTGACTTTGTTACTGAGCTAAAAGGGCCATCCATACTCTTGGGGTTTACTATCTTAAATCTTTACTGATTTCTGATAATCATCCATAATATCTGTTGATTTCTCACGTTGTAGGTATGTGTGCTGTGCCACAGTTCACTTGGTTCCATCTTTCATTATAAGATGAAGACACTAGCCTGCCTGAATTTCCTCTGTAGCTATAGAAGCAGCTAGGATTCTCATCTGTGTGGAAATTTTGGCTGAGAGCTTGACGTGTGGTGAAACAAGGCTGCTTGTTCACTGGCTAGTTTGTTCTCTTGGCTGGGTGGGGGGCTGCCCATCAGGCTAAGGAACACAAAACCAAAAAACCAAACCCGTTGCTGTAGAGTCAGTTCCAACTCATAGCAACCCTATGGGACAGAGTAGAACTGCCCCACAGGGTTTCCAGGGAGCAGCTGGTGGATTCGAACTCCGACCTTTTGATTAGCAGCCAAGCTCTTAACCACGACACATGGAACCCTAAAAGTCAAAATGAAGAGCGCTTTATTCTGGAGGACCCACAGTGGGGTTCTTGGGTTTCTCCAAATAGTCCTTTCAGTTTCCTAGGAAACATATGTGTATGGATGAGCAGCAGAGTAGAGAACCAAAGATGTTTCCAGAAAGAACACATAAAGTATGGAGTACTTGTTTTAATGCTGTTTCCTGTCACACCCCAGAAATAAACTGAGTTTCTGAGACTGGGTCAGGCAACGTGCATTTTATGCATGTTTGTTCCTGAGAACTAGTCAAAGTAGGAGATGTTATTTTCAGTCATGGGTTTAAAGCAAGTTTTATAAAATTGCCCGTATCCATTGACTGAGCAGCCGGTGGAGAGACAAGGATTGAATATTTAAGAGAAAGAGTTTCCAGAAAAACAGAAAGAGAAGGTGCTTATATGAAGTGGTAGAGTTGTTCTGAAAGTGGAAGATGCCTATTTAGCCTTCTTTTTTCCTTCAGTTTATTATAAAAGAGCTTCTTAGAGAAAAGATGTGATTGTAGCAGGTATTAAAAGGATGCAAAAGTCACTTTATCTGGAATGGTGATGGGAAAAATGCTACATATACTAGTTATTAACAAAAAAATAAGTTTTCTTGACTATAACAAATAAAACATATTTGAAGCAAAGGATAGAGTACTTACTCACTTGAGTTAATGAATGAATTAATCGTAAGATTGCTTTAGGAAGTAGGATGTAAACCCAGTGAAAAAAATATGAATTTTTTGACATCATTTAATGCCCTTTCCAAATAAAGAATGTGAACCTTAGTATTGTTTTACCATTATGTTTATTATCTTCTCCTGCCCAGTACATATCTGCTCTTGGACTCACATTAGTATTTTTGAAGTGCTGTCGACATTATGCAGTGCTGTACCTTATTGCATAAATATCTAAGGATTGAACCTAAGTCCTACTCAGAGTATGTCTGCTTTATTAAAGCGTATATCAACTAGCAGGGGATAGATATACCTGCCGTATTGGTGAATGCATATCAGTTAGTTTGGGGACCATTTAAATACCACAGATGTGAACTTAGTTTACTTACGTTTCTGAGTATACAGCATATGCTGATTTTGAAATCAAAACACTATCAGGGCAGCTGCAAGGTGATGAAAGTGATCACATCATGTTAGCCTGACTCAGAATAGCTCCTGAGACAGTAATGGAATTGATATGCTGAAAGAAACAGCTGGCTTTGTTTTGTGTTATAATTCCCAGCAATACGGATGAAACGCAGCTGCTGATAATTCTGATTAATTGTATATCAAACTACAGCTTTATTTTTTTCTGTAAGATTGAACATAAACTTTCCAAGGTTTTTCTTGTTGTTTTCTTTTTTAATAGATGAAGGACAGATACTTCCACAGAATTTGATTTTGTGTATGAAATTATACAGAAACTGATTTAAGATGCGATGAAACTTCTCCAGCTACAACGTTTGAGTGTGCATAGTGGTAAATTTTGACCTTGTCAGGGGGAGACAGCTGAATTACGATTGGGCTTCTGTGAAAAATGATATGTCTCCAATATTAGATTAATTTCCTGTAAACTTTACGGTTCTGCATTACCAAACCTTATAAATGTCATCTTTATCCATCATCTTGAGATATTTTGATGTTGCTTGTATAATAATTTTTATTTCATTTTCAGTTTTTCTAAAGAGACAGTTATTTCCCTATTAAATCACACTCTACATTTTTATTACAAATTTCATCAAAAGATCTATAATATCCCTTTGAAAAGTTAATAATGCTTGTTTAGTTTCCATGCAAATTAGGTGACAGAGATGCTTTTTGGAGGGTAAAATGGAGAGTCACAGAATGAATATTAAATCTAAATTGATTTATTTTATACACTACAGAAACAACCTATCACTAATAATGATAATATTCATTATTCAGTCTATTAATTTGTTCTGTTTGCATAACTCGAAATTTCTACATATCTAAGTTCATGACGGCTTCATGTGAGTGCAAAGAGCACTGTAAAGGCAATCATAAGACCTGGTGTTCTAGTCCTGGTTCAACTAAGTAGCTGTATTACCATGAACAAGGTATTTTCAAGGGACCTCTCTTTATTAGTTTTCCAAAAATGGAATTAAAGTATCTATTCCAGTTTCAGGGGACATCTAGGTCAATTGTCATAGCAAAGTTTATTAAGAAAATGTTCTGCGTCCTACTTTGGTGAGTGATGTCTGGGGTCTTAAAAGCTAGTGAGCAGCCATCGAAGATGCATCAATTGGTCCCAACCCACCTGGAGTAAAGGAGAATGAATAACATCAAAGACACAAGGAAAATAGTAACCCAAGAGACAGAAACGGCCACATAAACCAGAGACTTCATCAGCCTGAGACCAGAAGAACTAGATGGTGCCCAGCTACCACCAATGACCACCCTGACAGGGAATACAACAGAGAATCCCTGACGGAGCAGGAGAAAAGTAGGGGACAGAACTCCAATTCTGGTAAAAAGACCAGACTTAATGGTTTGACTGAGACTAGATGGACCCCAGAAGACATGGCCTCTGGACTCTCTGTTAGCCCAAAACTAAAACCATTCCCAAGGCCAACTCTTCACACAAAGATTAGACTGGACTATGGGACATAAAATGATACTCATGAAGAGTGTGCTTCTTAGCTCAAGTAGTACGTGAGACTAAATGGGCAGCTCCTGTCCAAAGGCGAGATGAAAAGGCAGAGAGGGTCAGGAGCTGGTTGAACGGAGCTGGAAATCCGGGGTGGAAAGGAGTGTGCTGTCACAGTTAAGGGAGAGCAACTAGGGTCACATAACAATGTGTGTATAAATTTTTGTATGAGAGATTAACTTGAATTGTAAACTTTCACTTAAAGTACAGCAAAACAACAACAAAAAAGTACCTATTCCAAAAGTCACTTCCACTTCTAGTGTTCCTCCGTGCTATAAGTTTATTACATTTAATGGGCAAAGAATTTTATGGTTTTGATCCTAAGTTTTATGCATAAAAATACATAAATTAGAACAAACATATGAATTCAGCATTCATTTATTGAGTACCTATTACATGCAAAACACTGTGTATATTACAGAGAATAATAATAATTCTAAGGTGTTATAAACTGCAAAAATGGCCACAATACTTTGCAACTCTGTATTAAGAGGTGGAGTCTAACCCCATCTGGAGCAAAGGAGAATGAAGAAAACCAAACACACAAGGGAAAGATTAGTCTGAAGGACGAACGGACCACAACTACCACGGCCTCCACCAGACTGAGTCCAGCACAACTAGATGGTGCCTGGCTACCACCACCGACTGCTCTGACAGGGATCACAATAGAGGGTCCTGGACAGAGCTGAAGAAAAATGTAGTAAAAAAAATTAACATGAAGAATGTAGAACGAAATTCAAACTCACAAAAAAGGACGAGACTTAGTGCTCTGACAAAGACTGGAGAAACCCCAAGAGTATGGCCCCTGGATGCCATTTTGACTCGGTACTGAAGTCATTCCTGAGGTTCACCCTTCAGCCAAAGATTAGACAGGCCTATAAGACAAGCAGTAACACATAGTTCAGCCATGTATACGAGACTCAATGGGCCCCCCAGCCCAAAATCAAAGATGAGAAGGCAGGAAGGGACACCACAGCTGGATGAATAGAAAGGGGAACCCGAGGTTGAGAAGCAGAGAGTGTTGACACATCACGGGGTTGGCAACCAATGTCACAAAACAATTTGTGTATTAATTGTTTACTGAGAAGCTAATTTGCTGTGTAAACTTTCACCTAAATCACAAGAAAACAAAAAAGTGGAGTCTACCTCCCCTCTATATATATATATATATATGTGTGTGTGTGTGTGTGTGTGTGTGTGTGTGTGTGTGTATAAATATATATATATATATATAATACAACAACCAACAACGACAACCTGCTGCCATTGAGTTGATTCTGACCCCTGGCGACCCGACAGGACAGAGTAGACCTGCCCCACAGGGTTTCCAAGGAGCGGCTGGTGGATTTGAATGGCCAATCTTTTGGTTAGCAGCCAAGCTCTTAACATAAAATATACTACCCATATATTAATAGATAGTTATAACGGTTATAAGTACTTCTTCATACGAAATGATAACTGTGTATAATTCTTTCTTTATATAACTTAATGGTTGAGTGCAATAAAATTTATCCAAGCTCTTTAATTTAGAGGATGATATTTGAATATATATTTAGAGTCTCAAGTACTATTTATTCATTGCCAATTCAACATTTTTCACCTGTATAATTTAAAGACACCAATTACATTAATCATGTTGTGCAATCATCACCAATATTCACTGCCAAATTTTCAGAAACACAATGCTTCATGAACAGTGACTTCCTTTTTCTTCTCCTCCCTCCTACCCCTGGTAACTGCTAATAAACTTTGATTTCTGTACATTTGTTTGTTCTAGGTATTTCGTATAAGTGAGATCATACAATACTTGTCCTTTTGTGATTGACTTACTTCATTCGTCATAATGTTTTCAAGGTTCATCCATGTTCTAGCATGTATCAGGACTTCGTTTCTCCTTATGACTGACTAATAGTCCATTGTATGTATATGCCACATTTTGTTTATCTATTCATCTTTTTTTTGGCATTTTTTAAAATTGCACTCTAGGTGAAGGTTTACAGAACAAATAGTTTCTCATTAAACAGTCAGTACACATATTGTTTAATAACATTGGTTAACAAACCCACAACATGTCAACACTCTCCATTGTCGACTAGGAGGACTTTTTTTTTTTTTTTTGGTGAAAATATGCATAGCCAAAGATACACCATTTCAGAAATTTCTACGTGTACAATTCAGTGACATCGATTACGTTCTTTCACTTGTGCTGCTGTTCTCACTATCCTTTCCCAAATTATTTCCATCACCATTATCTTCAACTCACTGCCTCCTAGGCTTCCCATCAAACCTTTTGAGTTGCTGTTGTCAATCTGATCTCACACAGATAATTCTTTTCTTTTTTTTTTTTTTTTACCTTAGATGGTGGTTTACAGAACAAATAGTTTCTCATTAAACATTTAGTACACATATTGCCCTATGACAATGGTTAACAACCCCATGACATGTCAACACTGTCCGTTCTCAACTTTAGGTTCCCTATCACCAGCTTTCTTGTCCCCTCCTGCCCTCTAGTCCTTGTCCCTGGGCTGCTGTGCCTCATTAGTCCCATTTTGTTTTATGCGGCTGTCCAATCCCTGGCTGAACGGTAAACCTTGGGAGTGACTTTACCTGTGAGCTAAAAGGGTGTCCAGGGGCCATACTCTCAGGGTTTCTCCAGTCTGTCAGGCCAGTAAATCTGGTCTTTTTTTGTGAGTTAGAATTTTGTTCTACATCCTTCTCCAGTTCTGTCTGGGACTCTGTGTTGTGATCCCGGTCAGAGCAGTCAGTGGTGGTAGCCAGGCACCAACTAGCTGTACTGGACTCAGTCTGGTGGAGGCCTTGGTAGCTGTGGTCCATTAGTCCTTTGGACTAATCTTTTCCTTGTATCCTGTTCTCTTCATTCTCCCTTGCTCCCGAAGGGGTGAGACCAGTGGAGTATCTTAGATGGCTGCTCACAGGCTTTTAAGACCCAGACGCTACTCACCAAGGTAGAATGTAGAACATTGTCTTTATAAAGTGTGTTATGCCAGTTGCGCTAGATGTTCCCCAAGACCATGGTCCCCACAGCCCTCTGCCCAGCAATTCAGTCCCTCAGGGAGTTTGGATGTGTCTGTGGAGCTTCCATGACCTTTCCTTGTACAAGCTGTGCTGGTTTCCCCAGTATTGTGTACTGTCTTACCCTTAACCAAAGTTGCTACTTATCTATTGTCTATTTAATTCCCCCCCACCCCATTCCTCCTAAAGATAACAAGATTTTTAGCAGCAGCATCTTTGAATAAAAGAATGTGTTTTATGGTTCATTAACCATGCTAATATATACATATTTTGCCAGACAATTTGAATAACAAATTAAAGGTCGCTATGCATTTTCAGCAGGATTTACTGCTTTAAGTTATTTTGAAATTATCTGATCAGGAAATAAAAGCAAGCTTTGATTATAGCATCCAACTCTACTATAATTGCATTCCTTTCGTCTCTGCACCTTTATATACCAAATTTAGCTTAGAATTTTTCTCAGATATTTTCCTGATCATGGTAAAGTTTTTCTTTTGTTTTGTTTTAATTTCTAAAGTTCCATACTGATCAATGTTATTTATGTCAACATTATGACAACTGCATACCAGTAAAATATACTGTAAGCCTGCAAAGTAATTTCAGACCTGGTGGCATAATGGTTAAGAGCTTGGCTGCTAACCAAAAGGTTGGCAGTTTGAATCTACCAGCTGCTCCTTGGAAACCATATGGGGCAGTTCTACTCTGTCCTACAGGGTCACTATGAGTCGGAATAGACTTGACATCAATGGGTTTGGTTTTGGTTTTATTATCCAAATTATTCCAAACTCTTTCAGTTTGTCCTATATGCCCGTCTTTCATTTAGTCCTGACTCTGCTAATAAAAGAAGAAGAAATAGACAAAACAATGGGAAATTCAGGACGTCAAGCACAGCAAAGAATGAACCAAAAGAAAACTTCTTCCAAGTACCACTTACAGTAACTTATAAAAAGGCTAATAAAGAGGTGTGAACACCTCCCTTACTTTTTACGCCTCTGTAATCCAACAGTCAGTTGTTGGAATTCTATTATGGTTTAACAGCAGGCAGGAAGTAGAGGACGGCCATATTCTAGAAAGAAGGCAATTTATCCAGCAGAATGTGGTGTGAGAGCTGAATAATCTTGATGACAAGGAAACAGGAAGTTCAGTCTTCTACCATCTATTTGTGCAGAGGTCTCACTTCTTTATCACTTTCAACTCCCTAGACATTTTCCAAAGGAGCCCTGGTGGTGCAATGGTGAAGCGCTTGCCTGCTAACCCAAAGATAGGTGGTTCTAACCCACTAGCAGCTCCACAGGAGAAAAGACCTGGCAATCTGCTCCCATAAATATTATTGTTGTTGTTAGCAACTGTTGAGTCAGTTCCAACTCATAGTGACCCTATATATAGCAAAATGTAATTTTACCCAGTCCTGCGCCATCCTCACAATTGTTGCTATGTTTGAGCCCACTGTTGCAGCCACTGTGTCAATCCATCTCCTTGAGAGGCTTCTTCTTTTTCAATGACCCTCTACTTTACCAAGCATGATGTCCTTCTCCAAGGATTGGTCCCTCCTGATAACCTGTCTAAAATATGTGAGATGACGTCCCGCCATCCTCACTTCTAGGGTGCATTTTGACTGTACTTCTTCCAAGACAGATTTGTTTTTTTTATTTTAGTTTCTTTATTGTACTTTAGATGAAGGTTTACAGAACAAATAGTTTCTCATTAAACAGTTAGTACACATATTGTTTTATGACAATGGTTAACAACCCCACGACATGTCAACACTGTCCCTTCTCAACCTTGGGTTCCCTATTACCAGCTTTCCTGTCCCCTTTGCCTTCTAGTCCTTGTCCCTGGACTGTAGTGCCCCATTAGTCTCATTTTGTTTTATGGGGCTGCCAAGACAGATTTGTTTGTTCTTCTGGCAGTCCATGGTATATTCAATATTCTCCACCAGCACCGTAATTCAAAGGCATCAATTTGTCTTTGGTCTTCCTTATTCGCTGTCCAGCTTTGGTATGCATTTGAGGCAGTTAAAAATACCACGGCTTGGGTCAGGTGCACCTTAGTCGTTAAAGTGATATCTTTGCTTTTCAACACTTTCAAGAGGTCTTTTGCAGCAGGTTTGCCCAATGCAATATGCTGTTTCATTTCTTGACTGCAGATTTCATGGGTGTTGATTGTGGATCCAAGTAAAGTGAAGTCCTGACAACTTCAGTATTTTCTCCGTTTATTAGGATGTTGCTTACTGGTCCAGTTGTGAGGATTTTTGTTTTCTTTTTGTTGAGGTGTAATTAGAAACCCTACGGGGCAGTTCTACTCTGTCACATAGGGTAGCTATGAGTCAGAATCGATTCGATGGCACCCAACAACAACAGCAGCAGCAATATTTTCCAAGTACTCCCTCTTCTGTCATTGCATTTGGATCCCACAGGGTTTGACAGCAACGTGGGGAAGGGCACTGAGAGCAGCACAGAACGCAGTCTCCTCACTGACCCTGCTCCTTCCCCTCCACTTAACTTGGTCTCCACAGATAATGAAGTTATAGGTGAATAAACCCCATAGTGAGTGTTGTTTAGTGGATTGATTAATAATAAAATAAACCAGAGAACTAACCAAAAGATACCATAAAAAAAATGAGATGCATATTGGCTGGGTAAAAGATATTGCCTTTATAGTTTTATTATTTTGATCTAAGATAGAATAATAATTATTGAGTATAAGCTTAAATATATCTCAGATATTGTGTGCATTATGATTAAAGCAATATTCTCCACATATTTCTGGATATTTTTGCTCAACCATAGCAGTTATTGGTTTGTGAGAAAGGAATAGAGATACTTCCTCTTCCTATTAAGGCAGCAGACCAAATTAAATTTAGTATTAAATATTACACTCCCCCTCCACACATACACACTCCATACTCTGATTCTCGTAGAATGGCTTCAGTTTTAAAGTAGCGTGAAGAACATATTTTAAAAAATAAAATGGGCTTTCAATAATAGAGTTTCTGTAAATCTAGGCCTGAAATAAGGAGGAAATTTATAGTGAAATTACAGTGAGTCTACATTTATATGTTTCACCCTTTGAGGAATATTTCCTATTTCCTTTCCTTCACCCTCAATATGTATTTATTTCCCAGAGCATTCCTTTCTGTTTGTTCACAGACAACCTCAGGAAACTACTATAATGTGTGAAGTTATCTTCTGCATTGTAGCTCTGAATATTACCCTGAGAAAGTGAAGGTTGTTTATGTAGAAAAGGGATCATATTTAATAAGTTTTTTTGTAAGAATAAACTGAGGTCATCAAACAAAAGGACACGTACACCTGCAGAAAGTAAGCTTTGTGATAGATGATATCAATACATAAACATGGCTATGTCTGTAGCTTACAGTATTAAAGGAAAGGAAAATAATAGAGGATTTCTTTGGGTTACCGAATTATATGCTGATATTGTAGTAGTGGCAAGAACAAGAAAAACCAAATAAATAAATCTCTGTCCTGAAATTTAATATTAAGTATACAAAGAGATAAAAATCAGTATTGTTAAGAGAGAGAGGTTTCTCCAGAGCACTAAGCGTACAGCAGGTAATAGGATTTAATGTGTTTTCCACTGTGCATACTATATCATTTGTCATGTCATGGACAAAGAACTTTTTATATTAATTAAATAGCAAATGATCATGTAGAACGCCCCATTCTCCAGAAAGTCATCTATTCATTTAATGTTCTTTTAAACTCAAATCAGATTTTTGCTATGGTTCCCGCAAATATTTTCATCAATGGAAATTCATGCTGCATAATATTTATATAAGACATTCACTTACATATAGAAGCTTAGATGATTTTCCAGCAATACAAATTCCATAAACATAATCATCAGAATGTCATTGTTATTATGTCTTTAGATTTTTCTAGAACCACAGGGAACAAAAAAGAATAATAGAACATTTCAATAAACATGAAAAATGACAATGGTGTAGAAAAGAATGTGATCACTAGTGTCTTGTCTTGTTAATCTTTTCTTTGCTTACCATAAAAACTACTGAAAAACCTATCAAAAGAATCAAATAGTAGATAGAGAGATCATTAGTGCTGTGCACCCAATACTTTTGGATTCCTGCCTTCCTGACATACGGTAGGATCACACTTTCCCATACCCACTGAAGAAAGATAGGACTATATTGTACAATGTTAGCCAGTAGCCACATATACCACATGTCTTAGTTATCTAGCACTGCTATAACAGAAATACCACAAGTGGATGGCTTCAGCAAACATAAGTTTATTCTCTCACAGTCTAGCAAGGTAGAACTCCGAATTCAGTGTGCCAGGTCCAGGGGAAGGCTTTCTGTCTCTGTTGGCTATGGAGGAAGGTCCTTGTCGTCAATCTTTCTCTGGACTAGGAGCTTCTCAGCGCAGGAACCTCAGGTCCAAAGGACACGCTCTGCTCCTGGTGCTGCTTTCTTGGTGGTATGAGGTCCCTCTGTCTCTCTGTTCACTTCTCTCTTTTATATTTCAGGAGAGAATGGCTTAACACACAATGTAATCTTGTAGATTGAGTCCTACCTCATTAACATAACTGCCACTAATCCTGTCTCATTAACATCATAGAGATAGGATCTACAACACATAGGAATATCACATCAGATGACAAAATGGTGGACAATCACACAATACTGGGAATCATGATCTAGCCAAATTGATACACATATTTTCGGGGGACACAATTCAATCCGTGACACCGTGTTAATGGATTGGAAGACTCAACATTGTTAAGACATCAGTTCTCCCCAAACTGATCTATAGATTTAATACAGTCCAGTCAAAATCACAGCAGGCTTTTCTGAAGAAGTTGATGATCTGATTCTAAGATGGATATGTAAATACAAAGGATCGAGAACAGCCAAACAACTTTAAAAAGAACAAAATAAGATTAATAGCCCTATCAGAATATAAACAACTTTCCAACCTCAGTAATAAGGGGAAAAATTCAGTAAAAAATGGTCTAAAGTTTGAACAACCACTTTACCACAGCAGATTTATGGGTTGCAAGTAAAAGAATTACACATGAAAAGATGCTCCATATTTTTACTCATCAGGGAAATGCAGATTAAAACCACAATGAGATACCACTTCCACATGAAATGAGATTGACCATACCATGTGCTAGCAACAGTGTTGACCAACTGCAACTCTAAAAACAGCTAGTGGGAATGTATAATGGTTCAAACACTTGTAAAACAATTCGGCAGTTTCTTAAAAAGTTAAAAATTCACCTACCATATGACCCAGCCATTCCACTCCTACATATGTATCTGGTGAAGCATCTCAATTGCTATTCTGTCAATTCCTGGAGCACTGATTTTCGCCAATACCTCAGTGCAGCTTGGACTTCTTCCTTCAATACCATTGGTTCCTCATCAAGTATTCTTCGGTATTTTCTCTCTCTTCATCTTCTTGTATTCCCATTACTTGTATGTTCCTTTTTTTTTAATTGTCCCACAGTTCTTTCAATTTCTGGTGTGTTTTTTTTTTTCTTCTTCAGTCCCTTTTTCTCTTTGCTCTTCAGTTAGAGAAGTTTCTATTGACATATACTGAAGCTCACTGATTCTTTTCTTGGTTGTGTTCATCTTCTAATGAGTCCATTAAAGACATTCTTCATTCTGTCACAGTGTGTTTGATTTCTATTATTTCCTTTTGATTCTTTCTCACAGTTTCCATCTCTCTATTTACATTACCCATGTGTTCTTGCATGTTGTCCATCTTTTCCATTAGAATTCTTATCATATTTACGATAGTTATTCTAAATTTCTGGTCTGACAATTCCAAAATCTCTCTCATATCTGAATCTGTCTCTGATGCTCTCCTTGTCTCTTAGAACTTTAATTTTTTGCCTTGTAGCAATTTTCTCTTCAATACTGGACATATAGTATTGAGTAAAAGAACTGAGGTTCTTTCAGTAGTATCCCCTGTACTGTCCTGTTGATGTGCTGTGGTGATGAGGTGTGGGGAGAGAAGAAGCTTTTTATAATCGTATGATTTAGGTCTCAGTCTGTTAGTGATCCTTGTTGTGGCTTTTACAAGTGCTTCTCAGTTTTTTTTTTCTTCTTTTTTTCCCACCTTTTAGTTGAAACCAGAATGATAACAGTTGGCTGGAGCTGGGTATTTCCTTTCCTCCATGTCTAACAGTAGAGAGGGCTGTACTTGGACATTTCCCTTCCCTCATGTCAGAGACTAGAAGTGACTAGAGCTGTCTAATTTCTTCCCCCCACATGGAAGGCTAAAAGAGGCTGAAGTTGGATATTTCCCTTATGCTATGTTGGTTCGACACCAAACCAAACCCGTTGCCATAGAGTCAATTCTGACTCATAGCAACCCTATAGGACAGAGTGGAACTGCCCCATAGGGTTTCCAAGGAGTGGCTGGTGATTCTAACTGCTGACCTTTTGGTTGGCAGCCGAGCTCTTAACCATTGTGCCACTAGGGCTCCCTATGTTGGTTAAACCAAAACCAAATCTATTGCTGTCAAGTCGATTTTGACTCATAGCGACCCTATAGGAGACAGTAGAACTGCCCCATAGGACAGAGTAGAACTGCCCCATAGGGTTTATATTGGTTAGGCTCTGATAAATCCCACATTGGTTAGGCTCTGGAAATGTAGCTTCCCTTGAAGGTAGGCCATTGTTAAGGAGAACAGGAGGGGAAGTGGTTACTCCTCCCCTCCCCCTGCCAAATGCACAGGTAATTTTACTCTGAGTTTCACAGTGAGAGCTCCATTGGATTCTCAGAGGTAAAACCCACAAAAATGTGAGGAGCCCCTAAGGCTGGGCCTCCTGGAATTCTCTCTTACAAGTAAGTCTATGCTCAGTCTCCAGCAATGAGTCAATTATCTTTTAAGTGTTCCTGTCCAAGCGAGAATGACGAGACTTGTCTCATGTAGTTTGGACATGTTATCAGGAGGGACTAGTCCCTGGAGAAGGACATCATGCTTGGTAGAGGGTCAGTGAAAAAGAGGAAGATCCTCAAGAGATGGGTTGACACAGTGGCAGCAACAACGGGCTCAAGCATAGCAATGGATTGTGAGGATGATGGAGGACCAGGCAGTGTTTTTTCTGTTGTACATAGGGTCGCTATGAGTTGGAACCGACTCTACAGCACCTAACAACAACAACAACATCCAAAGTGGGGTCCAGTGGCAAGGTTTCTGCTCCCTGGAAGACGAGATTCCCTTTAACAGTCTGTCTGTGTCTCTAGTTTTTGGTGCTCCAGCTATCCCTGTGCCCTCAGTTCTCCGGTGTGTCTAAAAGAGTTGTTGATCTTTAGTTTTTCAGCTTTTTTTTGTTGTTGTTGTGAGGATGGGAGCAATGACTTCCAAGTTCTTTACATATCACACCAGAAACTCTCTCAAATATTTTTTAAGCATACAGCATGTCTTCGTTATCTAGTGCTACCATAATAGAAGTACCACAAATAGGTGGCTTTAAGAAAGCGAAATTTTTTTCTCACAGTTTAGGAGGCTAGAAGTCCAAATTCAGGGTGCCAGCTCTAAGAGAATTCCTTCTCTCTCTGTCGGCTCTGGGGGAAGGTTCTCATCTCTTCAGCTTCTGCTTCCTGGTTCCTTGGAGATCTGCATGTATCTTGGCATCTATCTTACCCCATCTTCCTCTCTGCTTCCTTGTTTAATCTCTTTTTATATCTCAAAAGAGATTGACTCAGGATACACCCTACACTAATCCTACCTCACCTCATTAACATAAAAAAGACAATCCATTCCCAAATGGGATTATGACCACAGGCAAAGAGGATAGGATTTGCAGCATATATTTTAGGGGGCTATAATTCAATCCATAACACAGCAAAAGGTACTTTTTTTTTTTTTTTTTTTAACCTGTGAGCATCTTCTTTTTTTAAAAAAACTTTATTTTTATTGTAGTTCAGGTGAAGGCTTACAGAACAAATAGTTTCTCACGAAACAGTAGTACACATATTGTTTTACGACATTGGTTAACAACCCCACAACATGTCAACCATCTCCCTTCTCAAAGTTTTTTTTTTTTTTTTTTGGTGAAAATATACATAGCCAAATATACACCATTTCAAAAATGTCTACATGCACAGTTTAGTGACACTGACTACGCTCTTCCAATTGTGCTGCTATTCTCACTTTAGACGAAGGCTTACAGAACAAAATATTTTCTCATTTAACAGTTAGTACACATGTTGCCCTATGACAATGGTTAACAACCTCACAACACATCAACACTACCCTTACTCAACCTTGGATTCCCTATCACCAGCTTCCTTGTCCCCTTCTGCCTTCTGGCCCTTGTCCCTGGACTGCTGTACCTCATTAGTCCCATTTGGTTTTATGGGGCTGTCCACTCCCAGGCTGAACGGTGAACCTCAGAGATGACTTCACCACTGAGCTAAAAGGGTGTCTGGGGGCCATACTCTCAGGGTTTCGCCAATCTCCTTTAGGCCAATAAATCTGGCCTTTTTTCTGTGAGTTAGAATTTTGTTCTACATCCTTCTCCAGCTCTGTCCAGAACCCTCTGTTGTGATCCTGGTCAGAGCAGTCAGTGGTGGTAGCCGGGCACCATCTAGCTGTACTGGACTCAGTCCGGTGGAGGCCTTGGTGGCTGTGTCCATTAGTCCTTCAGACTGATCTTTTCCTTGTATCCTGTTCTCTTCATTCTCCCTTGCTCCCGAAGGGATGAGACCAGTGGAGTATCTTAGATGGCTGCTCACAGGCTTATAAGATCCCAGACGTTACTCACCAAGGTAGAATGTAGAACATTGGCTTTATAAAGTGTGTTATGCCAGTTGAGCTAGATGTTCCCCGAGACCATGGTCCCAACAGCCCTCTACGCAGCAATTCAGTCCCTCAGGGAGTTTGGATGTGTCTATGGAGCTTCCGTGACCTTTCCTTGTACAAGTTGTGCTGGTTTCCTCTGTATTGTGTACTGTGTCACCCTTCACCCAAGATACCACTTATCTATTGCCTATTTAGTATTTCCCCCCACCCCTCCCATCCCTGGTAACCAACAAATATTGTTACATTTTGTGTATAAACTTTTTCATGGGTTTTTACAATAGAGGTCTCATACAATATTTGTCCTTTTGTGATTGACTTATTTCACTCAGCATAATGTCCTCTAGTTTCATCCGTGTTATGAGATGCTTCACAGATTCACCATTGTTCTTTGTCGTTGCATAGTACTCCATTGTGTGTATGTACCATAGTTTGCTTATCCATTCATCTGTTGATGGGCATCTAGGTTGTTTCCATCGTTTTGCTATTGTGAACAATGCTGCCATGAGCATAGGTGTGCATATGTCTATTCGAGTGACGACTCTTATTTCTCTAGGATATATTCCTAGGAGTGGGATTGCTGGATTGAATAGTATGTCTATCTCTAGCTTTCTGAGGAAGCGCCGTATCATTTTCCAAAACGGTTGTATCATTTTGCATTCCCACCAGCAGTGCATAAGAGTTCCCATCTCCCCACAGCCCCTCCAACATTTGTTATTTCCAGTGTTTTTGATTCGTGCCAGTAATGCCGGGGTGAGATGGTATCTCATTGTGGTTTTAATTTGCATTTCTCTAATGGCTAGTGATCACGAGCATTTCTTCATGTGTCTGTTGGCCATTTGAATGTCTTCTCTGGTGAAGAGTCTTAAGTCAGTTTTTAAGTTAAAATCAAATAAAATTAAAAATTCTGTTCTTTGGACATTCGCTACACTTCAAGGACCCAATAGCTGATGGGGCTAGTGGCTACTATATTACACAGTATTTCAGAGCAACTATTTGATTTATTATATTAAAGGGAAGGAAATATAGAAAGAAAATGGAGATGTCCAAAGGCTGATGATTTAAAGAATTTTTTTTTTTTTTTGTAACATTTATATTTGCTACAGTACCCTGGGTGCTGGAAATGATTAAGCACTCAGCTACTAACTGAGAAGTTGGCCGTTCAAACCCACCCAGAGGTGTGTTGGAAGAAAGGCCAGGAGATCTGCTTCAGAAAGGTCACAGCCTTGAAAACCTTACGGAGTGCAGTTCTACTGTGCACACATGGGGGCGCCAAGAGTCAGAACTGACTTGACGGCAACGGGCTTGATATTTGCTCCTGAATAGTATGTATATGATCAACAACAGTGAGTAAATTAAAAACAGGATTTTTGTTTTGCTTTTATATGTCTGCTTTGGACTCTGTTTTCCAGACAAAAAAATCCTAAGTGAAAAAAATTCTCCATTAACAAATCTAAGTGTTGAATGGTAGCTACGAGCCACATACTGTATTCAGGGTAATGTATGCTATATGCTATATGATTATATGCTATAATCATCTAATTTGGACAACTAATTTAAAACGATTCTCATTTCCTGCAATCATTCCATATAGCATTTCTACTCCAGAGCTGGCACAGGAACGTGTATATTTGGTTTCTTTTTACAGTTCTGTCAGAAACCAGTTGTATCACTTTGGAGAGATCATTTGAAATGGATTCTCAATGCTACTGTGGCACAAAGCCTGAAATTAGTTATATACGGCAAGATATTGCTTTCCTCCTCTTTCCCTTTCCCATCATAAAAAAAGAAAGAAAAGTCACTTTTGTATCAGGATAAAAAACATATAGGAAACAAAATTGACTGGATTGTGATAAGACTTACCTAGACCTTGACCTTTGACCTATAAAGTAAAGCAAAGAAAAAAGGGTCACTTGGAATTTAAAGCATGATTCTTCCATAAGTTGGTATACACTGGGTTCTACAGGTCTCCACAGTACCGCCAGAATTTGTGTGCCAATAAGCAAAAAAGAAGACGAAATTTAGAAATGCCATTCATAAATGATTAGTTCAAAATCAAGTAGGATGATCCAGGTGACTGTTCGCATTTCTGCAGTGTTGATAATGCGAGGACATGGTCGCAATTACACGAACATCGTTAGCGAGAAATTATCTGCAAAACTCCCTATCGAAGTGCCTCTCAGGCTTCCCTTTGTCACAAAAGGAATACTATGTTCAGAAGTTTGAAATTGTGATTCCTCAAAGCCCGTGATCTTGCTTCCAGCTCTACCACCTAATTCTGTATCCACTGTTTCATGCAAAGATATTTGTGATTGCAAATGCTGTTTTGATTAGCACACAGATGCCTTACTTGTTTAGAGGATAAATATGACATTACATTTAAACTTGCAAGAACAGTTTTGCGTTCATACAGAGGGAAGCATGTGTTTTAGAGACAAGAACACTGCTGGGAATTGGTCAGCCTTGCTTCTGCTCCTGGCCTCGCTGCTGACACGCTGTGTGGCATCAACATCAAACCTCCCACCGCCTCGGATTGCTCATGTGTATAATGAGTTCTTCTGTTACACCTCTGGTATCTACTTAACAAAGATAATATGAGAATGAATTAGAGGAGTCTCTAATCTGTTTACAGCGGCTGTAAGAAATATACTTTTAAAGTAAATAAACCAAAGTTACTTGATTATAAATGCTTTATAAATATCCAGAGAAATGATACTTTTGATTTGATAGTCTCCAAAAGTAATAGCAAAAATTCAACTAGGCTCCACTTTGAGGCAAGGAAGGCAGTGACCGTGTAGTTGTATGTAGCTGTATGGTGAAGTGTTAAAGGTATGGGTTCTCCGTGGACACACTGCTCATCGTCTGCTTCTTGCACACTGGTACAGAATAAAAGGTAAGTGTCTGCTTCCGAAGATACCCATATTAACCAAGCACACTGGACTAGATGGTAATCGTTTCTAAGGGATGAAAACCAACGCCTTGCTTCGCTGGAAGTACTGATACAGATGATGCCAAGCTCTGTAGCGTATCTCATGAAATAAGGCTTTGTGTCAAAACTCACCCATTAAACATGAAACATCCTGGATGCATGCTTCTTGAAAACACATTGAGAACACAGATTAGAACTGTAACTTTAATGTAATGTAAATGCCATTATAATTTCTAAAGATTTTGAAAAAAACTCAATGAAAAAAAAAAAATGACATCAGTGTCAGCAAGTATAGCTGTACCTTAATTTTATGGTTGTTATTGGCCACGGTTGTTGTCTACTTCAATTCACGGCAACCCCATGCACAACAGAACAAAACACTGCCTGGCCCTGCACCATCTTCATGATCATTGGTATGTTTGAGTCTGTTGTTGCAGCTACTGTGCATTTTGAGCGCCTTCCAACCCAGGGGGCTCATCTACCAGCAGTATATTGGGAAAATACTATGTTGTTATCCATAGGGTTATCATTGGCTAATTTTTGGAAGTAATTTGCCAGGCCTTTCCTCCTAGTCTGTCTTAATCTAGAAGGTCTACGGAAACCTGTCCACCATGGGTGACTCTTGGTATTTGAAATACCGGCAGCATGGCTTTTAGCATCATGCAACACGCAAGCCACCACAGTTTGACAAACTAACGGGCAGGTAGTGGACCTTCATGTTAGTATGGTATAAAAATACACCATAAATTACGTATAGCCTTGCTTTATAAATAAATCTAGACATTGATCCAGATAAATCTGTAAGTTAGTTACCATGTGTAACTGTTTGGAATGTATAGGATCACCTTCAAAATTCTAACTCAAATCCTTAAAAAAAACAGAATGTTTAAACTAGAAGAGGCCTGACATTTTGATATATTCTATTAATGCTTAAGAAAAACACAAAATGTATTAAACTGATATTCAAAATGTTACCGCAAAATTGAGGTCTGAGCCGCCTGCCGCAAAAGCCAGTACTGAGACAGGGGTGAGGTGAGCAGCAAGAGTGTTTCATTGTATATGGACACAGAGGACACAGAGGGGAATGAGCTCCTTTAAATCTGCCTCCCCCTCTGGAGGCCGATCGGAGGGTTATATAGGAACAGGGTCAGGGTCCAAGGAATCTGTGCAATGTCAGTTCCCCTTTGAGGTGGGCGCGATGACCTCGTCCCAGACGTGCTGACCTCCCGCGGGTGTTCCTGAAGAGCCTTTGTTCGGTTGTCTCACCTTCACGTCTCATACTCGTTGTTCTACCTCCCAAAGAGGAACTTAGGTTAATTTTTAAACTTTTATAAAATTATGGGAAAAAAGGAGGGGTGAGAGAAGGACAATAAATCAGAATCCCAGGAGCATGCAGAAGTGAACTGTGCAAACTTTGTGTTAGCAATAGCACAATACCCAGGACACTAGGCCTACACAGCTGACAATAAACATGGAAGTCCCACGCAGCCCCTTTCAGAAAGACACAATAATCCAATACTTACATTACTGAGCAACAGATAAGGCCCCTGCTTTGAATTTGCATTGTACAAGCAAAAGACATGGGGTTGGCAAACCTGGGTGTTTGCCTTCGATTTGAAACGTGAACTCTGTGATCCCGAGCAAGCCAGTTTTCTCATCTGAGAAGTAACAAAACTAGACAAAATCATTTTCCAGTTCCCTTCAAACTGTGAAATCTCTGAATCACATATGGACTCAGGACACAAAAGGTTGAAATTGAAATGTTTTTCCCTAAGTCACAAGTTGAAACACAGTGCTTACCGGATAGATCTTAAAAAGGGAAGATGTCAAATAGATTGTAAAAACTAGTATTATATATTCTTGACGTTTGAAAACAAGTTCAAATGTTTCAAGTATTGAATACATAAACTAGCAGCACACTAGCCAGTTTTCACAAAAACATATAATTATATAAAATAAAATAACATATAATTATTTAAACAAATACTGAAAATTATAAGCTCATGTAGAAAGCAAAGAAATGATAGCCTTTACATTTTTAATCCTGACAACCAAGTAAACAACCTTTTTTTTTTAAGTAACAATAACATTTAGTTTAAATAAATAAGCTCTGTTAAGAATATCTACTAACATGTTTAAAGCAGTAATTTCTGCTTTTTGTCATCTTATACTTCAACTCAAAATTAATCAGTTAAAAATGTGTTTACTCAGAGGGTGGCTCTGTAAAGCAAAACTAACAAATTAACCGATTGCAAGATGAAAACAAATAGAAATATAAAAATCAGAGATGTCCAGAAATGCTTTATAGCAGTTAACATTTGATGAATACTTTCTCAGTGCTAGACGTTATTCTAAGTGCTTTATATTTAAGCCAGTTGCTGTTGAGTCAATTCTGAGTCATGGCGACCTCAGGTGTGTCAGACTAGAACTGTGCTCCACAGAGTTTTCAATGGCTGATTTGTTCAGAAGTAGATGGCCAGGCCTTTCTTCTGAGGTGCCTCTGTGTGGACTCTAATCTCCAACCTTTTTGAGCATGTAAACCATTTGCACAACCCAGGGACTTCTGCTTTATATTTCCTGGTTCCTGAAATCCTCACAACTTAAACAGGTAGGTACTATGGTTATGTTGTCTTCACAGATAACACCACCAACGCATGGAGAAGTTACCCAATGCTCGAGTTCCCCAACCAGCCAGCATCAGAGCTAGGATTTGAAGCCAGGATGTCCACCTCCAGAGCCTATGACCTTTAGTACTCTACAGCCTCTCACATACGTCCTGTAGGTTGGGAAGCATCATCCAGATCAGTTTGACTGAATTACAGGAACATTTGAGAGATGGTGATCAGACTCAACGTTTGTGTAGTATTGGGGGCCACGTCAAGGAGTCTGGGCTTGAGCCGGTAAGATATGGGGATTTATTGAAATTTTCTGAGCAGAAAAGTGATGCAATGGAGCAGTTTCAAAACAATTCATCAGGTAGCAGCGGGCACAGTGAGTTAGAGAGACATTTCAGTTAGGAAGCACCTACTTGGCACCAAAAGAACGAACAAATCAGTTTAGGAGAAAGACAACCAACATGCTCCTCAGAAGCAAGGGTGGCAAGACTTCAGCTCATGTACTTTGGACACATCATCAGGAAAGATCAGTCACTGGAAAAGGACATCACATTTGGTAAAGCAGAGGGCCAGTAAGAATGACAGACACCCTCAATGAGACGGACTGACATACAGCAGCAACAGTGGACTCAAACATACCAACAATCATGAAGATGGCACAGCAGCGGGCAATGGTTTCTTGTTACACATAAGGTCACCATGCCTTGGAGCTGAACTCAAGGGGAACTAACAACAATAACTACTGCAGTGAAACTGAGCTGGCTGTGACTCGGGAACAGAAGAGTTGTTTCAGAAAGGGAGGAGGCATTGTGAAAATAAAATGACTAAGACTTGGCAAATAATTAATATCAGGGAGGAGTGATGAGCAAGTGTTTTTTTTTTTTTTTTTTTTTACTGTTGTAATTAAATGAAGTTTACATTTCAAGTTAGTCTCCCATGCAGAATTTTTTTTCATACATTATTATGAGACCCCAACTGCTCACCCCATTCTGCTACAGCACACTCCTCCCCTCTGCCCCTGATTCCCTATGAACATTCAACCAGCTCCAAACTCTCTCTGCCTTCCCATCTCACCTCTGGACAGAAGCCGCCCGTTTGATCTCTTGCATCTACTTGTCTAAGAGGCACATTCTTCACGAGTATCACTTTATGTCCCACAGTCCAGTCCAATCCCTATCTGAAGAGTTGGCCTCGGAAATTGTTTTAGTTCTGGGGTGATGGAGAGACCAGGGGCCATGCTTTCCGGGGCACCTCCAGTCTTAGTCAGACCATTAAGTCTGGCCTTCTTAGTAGAATTTGAGTTCTGCATGCCATCGTTCTACTGCTCCATCAGGGACCCTCTGTTGTGTTCCCTGTCAGGACGTTCATTGGTGGTAGCCGGGCACCATCTAGTTCTTCTGGTCTCAGGCTGATGAAGTCTCTGGTTTATGTGGCCCATTCTGTCTCTTGGGCCAATACTTTTCTTGTGTCTTTGGTGTTCTTCGTTCTCCTTTACTCCAAGTGGTTGGGACCGATTGATGCATCTTAGATGGCCGCTTGCAAGCTTTTAAGAACCCAGACGCCACTCACCAAAGTAGGATGCAGAACATTTTCTTAATAAGCTTTGTTATGCCAATTGACATAGATGTCCCCTGAAACCACAGTCCCCAGACCCAGCATCCCTGCTACTGTCTCTCAAAGTATTTGACTGTATTGAGGAAACATCTTAGCTTTGGTTTAGTCCAGTTGTGCTGGCCTCCCCTGTAGTGTGTACTGTCCTTCCCTTCACCTAAGAAGATTCTTATCTACTATCTAGTTAGTGAATAACCCTCACCCTCCCTCCCCACCCCTATAACCATCAAAGAATGTTTTCTTCTGTGTTTAAACCTTTTCTTGAGTTCTTATCATAGTGGTCTTATACAGTATTTGTCCTTCTGTAACTGACTAAATTCACTCAGCATAATAAGTTCCAGCTTCCACCAAGTTATATGATGTTTCACAGCTTCATCGTTGTTCTTTATCGTTGTGTAATATTCCATTGTGTGGATATACCATAGTTTGTTTAACCATTCGTCCTTCGATGGGCACTTAGGTTGCTTCCATCTTTTGGCTATTGTGAACAGTGCTGCGATGAACATTGGTGTGCATGCAAGTGTTTATAATAAAAAGAATTGCTACAGTTTTGAATTTGACTGACTTGGAAATGCATGGTGCCATTAAAGAAAAAGAACATCAGAGAACACAGCAGGTTGGGAGTAGTTTAGTGTGAGGTGATGAATTCAATTTTAGTTTTTTCACAGACTTCAAAGTTTCAATTTAATATTGTAAAGTTCTTCTGGGAAAGGGTGTTAATAAGAGAATACTATAAATTTTCAAAAACTAAACCGCACAGGAATTTCTGAGATATCACCAAAATCTCTATTTGGGCTTTACATCATAAAAAGATGAAATTATTATTCAAAGAAATAAAATCCATGTAAACCTGGATACCTTCCCAGAAAAGACATTTGCCACTGTAGCATGCTAGAGAAAAATTTGAAATGTGTGTATTTTTTTTTTTAAGTAACAAAATTACTTTGGTACCTCGTAGCAGATAAACTATTTCTCCATCTGTAGCTTTGAACCTGTCAATTTAAATGATTTGAGTTAAGTTCTTTAGAAGTACAAAGAGAAAGCCATCTAAGAATTTTTTTTTTTTTTTATATTCCATTGTACTTCCGGTGAAGGCTTACAGAACAAATAGTTTCTCATGAAACAGAAGTACACATGTTGTTTTATGACATTGGTTAACAACCCCACAATATATTAACCCTCTAAATTCTCAACCTTTTTTTTTTTTTTTTGGTGAAAATACACATAGCCAAAGATACACTGTTTCAAAAATTTCTACGTACACAGTTCAGTGACATTGACTACGCTCCTCCAGTTGTGCTGTTATTCTCACTTAAGATGAAGGCTTACAGAACAAAATAGTTTCTCATTTAACAGTTACTACAAATGTTGCCCTATGAAAATGGTTAACAATTTCACAACACGTCAATAATATCCTTACTCAACCTTGTGTTCCCTATCACCAGCTTCCTTGTCCCCTTCTGCCTTCTGGCCCTTGTCACTGGACTCCTATACCTCGTTAGTCTCATTTCGTTTTACGGGGCTGTCCACTCCCAGGCTGAACAGTGAACCTCGGAGGTAACTTCACCACTGAGCTAAAAGGGTGTCTGGGGGCCATACTCTTGGGGTTTCTCCAGTCTCCTTTAGGCCAGTAAATCTGGTCTTTTTTTTGTGTGTGAGTTAGAATTAAGCTCTGCACCCTTCTCCAGCTCTGTCCAGAACCCTCTGTTGTGATCCTGGTCAGAGCAGTCAGTGGTGGTAGCCAGGCACCATCTAGCTGTACTGGACTCAGTCTGGTGGAGGCCTTGGTAGCTGTGGACAATTAGTCCTTTGGACTAATCTTTTCCTTGTCTCCTGTTCTCTTCATTCTCCCTTGCTCCTGAAGGGATGAGACCAGTGGAGTATCTTAGATGGCCGCTCACAGGCTTTTAAGACCCCAGGAACTACTCACCAAGGTAGAATGTAGAGCATTGTCTTTATAAGCTGTGTCATGCCAATTGAGCTAGATGTTCCCCAAGACCAAGGTCCCCACAGCCCTGCACCCAGCAGTTCAGTCCCTCAGGGAGTTTGGAGGTGTCTATGGAGCTTCCATGACCTTTCCTTGTACAGGTTGTGCTAGTTTCCCCTGTATTGTGTACTGTCTCACCCTTCACCCAATATACCAATTCTCTATTGCCTATTTAGTAATTCCCCCCACCCCTCCCATCCCTGGTAACCAACAAAGATTGTTACATTTTGTGTATGAACTTTTTCATGGGTTTTGACAATAGAGGTCTCATACAATATTTGTCCTTTTGTGATTGACTTATTTCACTCAGCATAATGTCCTCCAGTTTCATCCATGTTATGAGATGCTTCACAGATTAATTGTTGTTCTTTCTCGTTGCATAGTACTCCATTGTGTGTATATACCATAGTTTGTTTATCCAGTCATCTGTTGATGGGCATCTAGGTTGTTTCCATCATTTTGCTATCGTGAGCAATGCCACCATGAACATAGGTGTGCATATGTCTATTCGAGTGATGACTCTTATTTCTCTAGGATATATTCCTAGGAGTGGGATTGCTGGATCCAATGGTATGTCTATTTCTAGCTTTCTGAGGAAGTGCCATATCATTTTCCAAAATGATTGTATCATTTTGCATTCCCACCAGCAGTGCATAAGAGTTCCCATCTCCCCGCAGCCCCTCCGACATTTGTTATTTTCAGTGTTTTTGATTCGTGCCAATAATGCCAGGGTGAGATGGTATCTCATTGTGGTTTTAATTTGCATTTCTCTAATAGCTAGTGATCACGAGCATTTCCTCATGTGTCTGTTGGCCATTTGAATGTCTTCTTTGGTGAAGTGTCTATTCATTTCCTTTGCCCATTTTTTAATAGGATTGTTTGTCTTTTTGTTGTAGAGGTATTGGATTTTCTTGCAGATTATGGAGATTAGACCTTTGTCTGACATGTACTGTCCAAAATTTTTTTTCCCAGTTTGTAGGTTCTCTTTTTACTCTTGGTGAAGTCTTTTGAAGAGCATAGGTGTTTGATTTTTAGAAGATCCCAGTTATCTAGCTTATCTATTGGGGTTTGTGTGTTGATGGTTATGGTTTGTATCCTGTTAATGCCATGTTTTAAGGCCTGAAGTGTTGGTCCTAATTTTTCTTCTATGAACTTTATAGTTTTAGGGTTTATATTCAGGTCTCTGATCCATTCTGAAGTGGTTTTTGTATATGGTGTGAGGTATGGATCCTGTTTCATTTTTTTGCAAATGGATATCCAGTTTTGCCAGCACCATCTGTTAAAAAGCCTGTCTTTTCCCCATTTGATGGACTTTGGGACCTTGTCGAAGATCAGGTGACCATAGGTGGATGGATTTACATCTGGGTTCTCAATTCTGTTCCCTTGGTCCATGTATTTGTCGTTGTACCAGTACCAGGCTGTTTTGACTACTGCAGCTATATAGTAGGTTCTGAAGTCAGGTAGTGTGAGTCCTCCAACTTTCTTCTTCTTCTTCAGTAGTGCTTTACTTATTTGGGGCTTCTTCCCTTTCCCTATAAAGTTAATGATTAGTTTTTCTATCTCTGAAGAATGCTGTTGGTATTTGGATCAGGATTGCATTGTATTTGTAAATTGCTTTGCGTAGAATTGACATTTTCACAATGTTGAGTCTACCTATCCATGAGCATGGTATGTTTTTCCATTTATGTAGATCTCTTTGGGTTACATGCAGTAGAGTTTTATAGTTTTCTTTATATAGGTCTTTTACATCCCTGGTCAGATTTATTCCTAAGTATTCTATCTTTTTAGGGGCTATTGAAAATGGTATTGATTTCCTGAACTCCTTTTCATCGTTCTCCTTACTGGTGTATAGGAATCCAACTGATTTTTGAATGTTTATCTTGTACCCTGCTACTCTGCTGAATCTCTCTATTAGTTCCAGTAGATTTCTCATGGAGTCTTTAGGGTTTTCTGTGTATAGTATCATATCATCTGCAAACAGGGACAGTTTAACTTCTTCATTACCAATTTGGATGCCCTTTATTTCTTTTTCTTGCCTTATTGCTCTAGCTAGAACTTCCAGCACAATGTTAAATAGGAGTGGTGATAAAGGGCATCCTTGTCGTGTTCCTGTTTTCAAGGGGAATGTTTTCAGCCTCTCTCCATTAAGAATGATGTTGGCCATTGGTTTTGCATAAATGTCCTTTATTATGTTGAGAAATTTCCCTTCTATACCTATTTTATTGAGAGTTTTTATCAGGAATAGGTGTTGGCCTTTGTCAAATGCCTTTTTGCATCAATTGAGATGATCATGTGATTCTTTTCTTTCCTTTTATTTGTGTGGTGGATTACGTTGATTGATTTTCTAATGTTGAACCATCCTTGCATACCTGGTATGAATCCTACTTGGTCGTGGTGTATTATTTTTTTGATATGATGCTGAATTCTATTGGCTAGAATTTTGTTTAGAATTTTTGCATCTATATTCATGAGAGATATTGGTCTGTCATTTTCTTTTTTTGTGACATCTTTGCCTGGTTTTGGTATCAGCGTTATGCTGACTTCATAGAATGAATTTGGAAGTGTTGCTTCCTCTTCTATGCTCTGAAATAGCTTGAGTAGAACTGGTACAAGCTCTTCTTTAAATGTTTTGTAGAATTCTCCAGTGAAGCCATCTGGGCCAGGGCTTTTTTTGGTTGGGATTTTTTTTTTATTACCTTTTCAATCTCTTCTCTTGTTATGGGTCTGTTCAGATTTTCAACATCCCTTTGTTGTAGTTTGGGTAGGCCGTGTGTTTCTAGAAATTTATCCATTTCCTGTAGGTTTTCATATTTGTTAGAGTATAGTTTTTCGTAGTATTCTGTTATAATCCTTTTTATTTCAGTTGAGTGTGTTGTAATGTTCCCCATTTCATTTCTTATTTGGGTTATTTGTGTCCTCTCCTGTTTTTCTTTTGTCAGTCTGACCAGTGGTTTGTCGATTTTGTTGATTCTTTCAAAGAACCAACTTTTGGTTTTGTTGATTCTTTCTATTGTTTTTCTGTTCTCTATTTCATTTATTTCTGCTGTGATATTTACTATTTCCTTTCTTCCGGTGGTTGTGGGCTTTTTTTGCTGTTCTCGTTCTATTTGTTTGAGTTGTGTAGTTAATGTTTTGATTTTGTTCCTTTCTTCTTTTTTGATATATGCATCTATGGCTATAAATTGTCCTCTGAGGACTGCCTTTGCTGTGTCCCAAAGGTTTTGGTATGATGTGTTTTCATTCTCATTTTATTCTAGGAATTTTTTGATTCCCTCTCTGATTTCTTCTATTACCCACTGATGTGTAAGCAGGGTATTATTCAGTTTCCATGTAGTTGATTTTTTTTCTTGCTCCTTCTAGTGTTAATTTCTACCTTGATGGCATTGTGGTCAGAGAAGATGCTTTGAATTATCTCAGTGTTTTGGACCTTGTTGAGGATTGCTCCATAGCCTAAGATGTGGTCTATTTTGAAGAACGTTCCATGTGCATTGGAAAAGAATGTGTACTTTGCAGCAGTTGGATGGAATGTTCTATATATGTCTATGAGGTCAAGTTGGCTATTTTGCCCTTTAGGTCTTCTGTATCTCTGCTGAGTTTCTTCTTAGTTGTTCTGTCCTTTACTGAGAGTGGTGTGTTGAAGTCTCCTACTATTATTGTGGGACTGCCAATTTCTCTTTTCAGGGTTGTTAGAGTTTGTTTTATGTATTTTGTAGCCCTGTCATTGGGTGCGTAGATGTTTATTATGGTTATGTCTTCATGATGGATCATCCCCTTAATCATGATATAGTGTCCTTCTTTGTCTTTTATGGTAGATTTTGTTTTAAAGTCTATTTTATCTGAGATTAGAATTGCCACTCCTGCTCTTTTTAGGTAGTTGTTAGCTTGATATATTTTTTTCCAACCTTTGACTTTTAATAAATTCACATCTTTGTTTCTAAGGTGTGTCTCTTGTAGACAACATATTGATGGATCCTGTTTTCTTATCCATTCTGTTTGTTTTTGTAGGTTTTGT
Source organism: Dugong dugon (assembly GCA_030035585.1). NCBI lineage: Eukaryota > Metazoa > Chordata > Mammalia > Sirenia > Dugongidae > Dugong > Dugong dugon. The sequence continues at coordinate 76,699,326 of CM057476.1, forward strand.
TTTTGCTGAGACTTATGTTTTTCGTCTTTATTTTTATGAGTTTGTTTGCTAACTTTCTTTGTGGTTACCATGAATTTTACTCTTATCTTTCTAAGTTTGAAGCAGTCTACCATTACTTCATATCGCCTTGCGCTCCTCTCCATTGGAAGATTCTATACCTATGCCATTTAGTCCCTCTTTCATTGTTTTGATGTTGTTGTCATCCATCGATTGACTGCTCTGATTCCCTATTGTATTTCTTTTCATTTTGGATAGTCCTTGAGAGTTCATTTCCTAGATTGGTATCTGGCTTGTACGATCCTGCGTCCTAAGTTCTGCTTGTGGGCTGAAGCTGTTTGTCCTCAGATCGAAGAACTCTCTTTAATAATTCTTGTAAGTTTGGTTTGACTTTTACATATTCCCTTATTTCTGTCTATCTGGAAATGACCTAATTTCACCATCAGTTTTGAACGAGAGTTTTGCAGGATATATTATTCTTGGCTGACAATTTTTTCTTTCACGATTTTATATATATCATCCCAATGCCTTCTTGCCTGCATGGTTTCTGCCGAATAATCTGAGCTTACTCTTATTGTTTCTCCTCTGTATGTGACTTCTTGTTTTTCACGAGCTGCTCTCAGGATTCTTTGTTTGTCTTTGGTTTTGGTGAGTGTGAATATGATATGCCTTGGTGATTTTCTTTTGGGGGTCTCTTCTATATGGGGTTCGTTTTGCTTCTTGGATGGCCAGCTTTTCATCTTTCATGATATTGGGGAAGTTTTCTGTCAGCAGTTCCTCAATGATCCTCTCTGTGTTTTTGTTTTCTCCTCCTGTTCTGGAATTCCAATCACTCGTAAATTTTTGCTTTTAATTGTGTCCTACATAACTGTCAGCGTCTCTTCATTTTTCTTTGTTCTTTTTTCTGAGTCTTCCTGAAACAGAATTGTATCCAAGTGTTTGTCTTCAGTTCCACTGATCCTGTCTTCCACGGTTTCAAATCTGCTTCTCAGCCCTTCTATGACATCGTCCATTTCTGAAATCTTGTTGTTTATCTTTTGGATTTCTAATTGTTGTCTTTGTATAATTTCGAGTTGTGAATTTATTTTGGCATTTTCACACTCGAATGGAGCTCTGCAGCCCCTCAGGAAAGAGCAAAGATGGCGCATGGAGCCAGGCACTTGAGCGAAAGGAGGGGGAGGCAGCAAGAGGCAAGCAAGAAATCCAAAGAAGCAGGAAAAAAAAAAAAAAAGCAACACCAGCAGCCAACAAATGGCACTCAGAGAGCCAGCCAGTGCGGGCTGGTGTTTCTGGACAAGAGACTGTGTCTGTGGGAAGTAGAGGAGGCCAAGTGTGGGTGAGAAAGGGTGGAGAGTGGGAAAGCATATATCACAAATTGCGGGCGCTCTGGAGCCCCTCAGGAAGAAGCAAAGAAGGCGCATGGAGCCAGGCGCTTGAGTGGAAGGAGGGGGAGGTAGCGAGAGGCAAGTGAGAAATCAAAAGAAGCAGAAAAAAAAAGCAACAGTAGCAGCCAACAAATAGCACCCAGAGAGCCGCCCGCTTGGGTGTGTGGAATCCAAGCAGCCGGCGCCTCCCAGTCAAGAGACCATGGCCACGGGAAGCAGAGGAACAAACGATCAAAAACCCCGGGATTCCACCAGCACAGAGCCCAGTCCGGGAAGCAGCTGCACACTCGAATGGAGCCCCACAGCCCCTCAGGAAGAAGCAAAGATGGCGCATGGAGCCAGGCACTTGAGTGAAAGGAGGGGGAGGTGGCGAGAGGCAAGTGAGAAATCAAAAGAAGCAGAAAAAAAAAAAAAAGCAACACTAGCAGCCAACAAATAGCACCCAGAGAGCTGCCCACTTGGGTGTGTGGAATCCAAGCAGCCGGCGCCTCCCAGTCAAGAGACCGTGGCCACCGCGGGAGGCAGAGGAACAAACGAACAAAAGCCCCGGGATCCCACCAGCATGGCAGCCCAGACCAGGAAGCAGCTGCACACTCGAATGGAGCCCCGCAGCCCCTTAGGAAGAGGCAAAGATGGTGCTTGGAGCCAGGCACTCAAGCAAAAGGAGGGGGAGGTGTTGAGAGGCAAGTGAGAAATCAAAAGAAGCAGAAAAAAAAGCAACACTAGCAGCCAACAAATGGCACCCAGAGAGCTGCCTACTTGGGTGTGTGGAATCCAAGCAGCCGGCGCCTCCCGGTCAAGAGACTGTGGCCGCGGGAAGCAGAGGAGGCCGAGCTGGGGCGAAGATGGGTTGGGGCTGGGAAAGTGCACACCGCAAACGACCGGCTGTTTTGTCTCCCGCTGGACGCTCCCTGAGGCTGCTTTCTCGTACCCTCATTTGCTGGTCTTCGATAGGAGTCCAAGATGGTGGATCCGCTTTGCGTTAGCTGGTAGGGGACCTCTGCATGAATCTCTCCTCGCTCTCTGTTCTCTGTCAGTTTTCTCACTCCATTTGGTGCTTGGCTGAGTTCTTTATCTCTTCATTTGATGTTTTAGAGTTTCAGGATTGTTGTAGTATTCTCTGTTAGGCTTAGTTTTTGGGATCTTTGCTGTGGAGGGACAGCGTGGTGCTTCTGCCTAGAGTGCCGTTTTGCCGGAACTTAAGAATATTTTTTTATGTATGTTTTTCCTCTTTCAGAATGCTGATCTATTTCAAATTCCTGCTCTCTTTAGTGGATTTTAATGACATGCATAATAAGCTGAACTAGAATAAGTCCTAAAAACAACGCTTGGCTTGGTAGTGGCAGAAACTATTACCAATGAACGCAAACGTTTTTAACCTGCCTAGAATTAACCTGAGTTCTTGGGCTCTATCTCCAGATAAACACCAAGGAATCCATGTCCCTCAGAAGGGAACTAAGTCTGAGCATAAACTAAGTGAAAAACAAGAACCTCCTGAATATTGTGCCAAATTATTTATAACGTGAAGAAACACAGGTTAATGTTACAAAAAAATTAATGCTAGAAATATATCTTTAAAAAGTATGATGGTAAGCAGAAAATCTAGTTTTAAAAGCCCATACATTTTTGGCAAACAATTTTAACCTAGTGCTTATAAGCAAGAAATCTAATTTTTAAAAAATTTTAATATTATAACATTCATCTAGTCTCTATCTGCCTTTCAAATATAATTTTGAATGGTAAAATCAAATGACCAGAAAATAAAATAGAATTTATCTGCACTAAATGTGAAGTCCTGCATTTCAATGTAAAATGAACTTAGTTGTCTACTAAAATACCTAAGCAGATGAACACAGACAAAAATCTCCAGACAGCAAACATGGACATGCACAACCGACACTGACAATAGCTGGGATGCATTCGTTCCAAGATCCCTCTGGTTAAAATGGTGACCACAGTTGTCCTGCCTGAAAACAAAACACAAAGATGACTAAAGGGCCTCATCCCAAACACAGTGTCTGTCTCCAGAGGTGAGTACTCTGAAGCTACTTTAACTGGAACCATAGGCCACCATCTTTGCACCTTCATAATACTTACTCTAGCCCCTAACCAGAAGGTGGGCAGTTTGAATCCCCCAGCCGCTCCTTGGAAATCCTATGGGGCAGTTCTACTCAGGTCATATAGGGTCTCTATGAGTCAGAGTTGACTCGGTGGCAATGGGTTTGGTTAGTCTGTTTTTAAACTTTTGCTGAGTGGGTGACAGTGGTAAATAGTATATCATTATGATTTTAATTTGATTTTCCCATATTTTCTAACTTTTATCAATGCACATGTGTAATTTTTGAAATCAAAAATTAAATCATAAAATATAATTCAAAGTAATTTTTTGTTCTCGGTTCTGTGCAATTTAACTTACTTCAGTTTGACCCTGAGGTACAAACATGCCAGCTGCAGCTTCTCAACCTGTGCAGATACTGATGAGCAACATCATGCTAAATGGAGGAAAAGCTGAAGTTACACTCTACTTCTTGTTATAATTTTGAGAGCATAAATCTTTGTAGCTATTATCCATTCACTAGGAATCATACATGTTAGCATTATAAGGGCCCTAAGTATCTCACTGTTTGCTTTTGTTATTCATTGTACCTTGCTGTTTCCAGATCACAGCCACTGATGCCTTGTCATCTGCATTTTCTCTATAATAATTTTCCCTGTCCATTTAATTGCAATCTTTTTGAAGCACTTGCTTTTAGATATTTCTCTGGAAAAACAACATGCAGTGTGTTTTTGCTTTGTGAGCTCATGCTGAGTTAAGCTATTCAACCCATTTACTATTACTGATATAACCAACATGGCTGTTCTCAGTTCTCTCCTGTCATTTTACCACACAGAACATGTATCTACACATACAGTCTTAACTAACTGGTGTGTTTCCCTGTGTTCTTTTTGGTTGCTATCATCCTATTATTTTGGAAAATGGGCATAGTTTTGCAGTTACTTTTATATTAATATCATTTGTCTCTTCTTTGTTCCTGTTTTGAAAAAAAAATAAAATGTCTTGTTCTTCCCCATCCTTTCCTTTTCTCCATCATCCTATTTTTGTCAATAGTGCTTTTTTTAAATCTCTTGTGTTCAGAAATATATGTATGCTTCTATTTCTCAATTTGTCAACTTAAGGAATTACCTAGTAAGCTACAAGTGGGCTTGTTTTATCATGTTGCTGTTCTTAGGTGCTGTCAAGTCGATTCTGACTCACAGAGACCCTATAGGACAGAGTGCAACCGCCCCATAGAGCTTCCCAGGCTGTAAGTCTTTTACAGGAGCAGACTGCTAGGTCTTTTCTCCCGAGGAGCAGCTGGTGGGTTCGAAACGCCGAGCTTTCCATCAGCAGGGTGGTGTTTTCACCACCATTACAGCATGGGGGCTCCTTTATTTTATAATATACTCTTCTAGCTTCTGTTAGTGGGCTGTGCCAGCCCTTTCAGCACATGTAACATTCATATAGCATTCTATCATTCTTATATCTGCTTCTGTTTTCTTTGTTCTTAGTTGTATAACTAAGTATGTTCAGAGCTCACTATCAATTGGTCTGATGTAGTTGTCCCAGTGATCACTCGCTTGAATGAAGCTAATCTTGCAGCAGAATCACCAGCAAGGGCTCATGGTAACAGTATTTCCTCAGTCATTGAGTGTCTAAAACTGTTTCCCTGTAGCTATCCTATTTGGAGGAAAGACTAGTTAATTATAAAACCCTTGGCTCACAATTTCTTTCTTTGAGTATCATTATGGAGCCCTGGTTGTGCAGTGGTTAAGAACTATGGCTGCTAATCTAAAGGTCAGCAGTTTGAATCCACCAGCCACTCCTTGGGAACCCTATGGGGCAGTTCTACTCTGTCCTATAGGGTCGCTATGAGTTGGAATTGACTAGACGGTAACAGGTTTTTTGGTTTTGAGTATCATTAAATATTGTTCAGTTGTTTACCAATGATGAATGATAGCTTCTAAAAATCTGATGCCAACCTCATTTTTTTTTGTTTCTATGTGATATGAGTTTGGATATAAAAATATTTAATTGGCTGGAGAGCATTACACTTCCTGTACGTGGTTGAATACTTTCTGAGTCTTTGTGTCTCTGAGAAGATCATTCTGATATCTTAGTATAACACAATGTTTCAGCTTAAATCTAGCTAAGATTTTGCAATTTCTAAGTGTTTCTGGAAAATTGATACAAAGAGCTTCCAGTTGTTTAACTGCATTTGGATAATGAGTCCCAAGCAAAAAGGGGGCAAGATACACCCTAAGTTTGACCTACCAAGATCTTTGCTATTAGAGGTAAAAGGAAATTATGAGTACAGCTTGATGTTTATCCCAAAGAATTGTTTCTTTTGTATGTTACTCCAGCAATGAAAACATGCATACTTTAACTCATCTAAGACATATGCTAATCAAAAATTCTTCCCTTCATCTGGACCTTTGAATATTTAAACTCTTTTTTTTCTTTCTGTAGTACATGCTGTTTGCCCTGCTAATACCAGCTTACCCTTACTCTTTACCTTACCACCCCACGTTTCAATTGCCAGCCCCTACAACTCTGCTGGAGGGCTTTCTTTGGGCTGCTGTGGTGTAGTATAGAGTGTTCAGAACTTAATACACTCCACAAGCATCCCTCAGGTACTGAGTAATGTGAGTTGTTGGAAAATTTTTCAGCTCTCTCACCTCTCCAATAGTATAACTTTGAGACACGTTCTACTGGTTTTCCCAGCAGGCTTCAGCTGCACATGCCCACTGTGATAACTTGCTTGATAACATAACTTTATCAACTTGCATGCCTCCCCTCTCTGTCTTTTCCGATTTCCTACCATTGTTTTCTGGCCTTACCGCCCAAAGAAACTACTTATACTCAAATCTTTGTCTCAAAGACTGATTCTGAGCAACTCACATCAAAAGAGTTGGCCCAAACATGGTCCTGGAATACAGACCCCTTTAGTGAAATTTTCGAATTGGTTTACTCACCTGACAGCAACATGGGCTCTATTACTAGGGATGATTAAGGATGGCAATAATGTCTGACATCGAAATTACCTGAGGGATCAGGTGAAGGGGAATGACTGGCTTATGCAAGACATCAAGTATAAAATAAATAGGGGGATTGGTAAATACATAAGGATTATGGAATTGACTGGCTGTTGTTAACTGCTACTGAAACCTTTAAGGAAGAACATGGCTCATGTCAGGCAACTATCAGCCTGTGGCTTGGTGTGGAAGCCAGAAGGCCTTTGTGGGCCTTGCATTTCCAATAGCAGGGAACAGATCCTGCTGATAACTGAGTCCAGGATCTGACTGTAAGAGAAGCAGAGTTACAAAGAAAACCAAATTGCCAACTCTGCCAAGACTCCTATGTTGAATTTGTGGCACCGTTTGCTCTGCGCACAGTGCCAGATCCTCTGGTCGAGCTTGCTCTGTACACGGTGCCAGACCCTCTGGTCCAGTTTGCTTTGAGCACAGTGCCAGACCCTCTGGTCCAGTTTGCCCTGAGCACAGTGCCAGATCCTCTGGTCCAGTTTGCTCTGAGCACAGTGCCAGATCCTCTGGTCCAGTAGAAGTGGCCCCCTCTCCCTAACTGGAGGAATGCCTAGAGATCATGCAAATGTCCCACCTTAGGCAGAGGTTCTTATGATGCTTATCTTCCTCAAGACCTTCCCCACCTCCACTCACTGTTTCCAAATAAGGAATAAGATCAACACTTGGCACAGCCTGTCTGGGAAGTTCTTCTGCTCTAGAAGAGAAGAGAGCATTCACCAAAAGATCTGCAAGTCCTAGTTAATATATAAAGTGGGGGCTGGAATGACATGCATGAGTATGGAAATTAGTTATTTTAGGGCAAAAAACCTGTTTTTACAGTTAGTGAAGAAATCTTGTAACATAAATTATACACAGAGTCCCAACTGTGGTTCCTCACTCCTCAATTAGCTTAACTCAGTCTACAATACTTTCTTATTATCTTTAGGGCTCTCCAGTGCAGAAGTGGCTTTCATTTTACTTCATCTTTTCTGTGTCCAATGTTTAAGAATTTATTAATGTCTAAAGTAGATTATATTTTATCTAGAGATGCAACTGTTCATTCAATTTTACAGATAACCTAGGTTTACTCATTGTCACCAAACACTAACTTGATACAATACCCTTCACTCTGTCCCCAGAAATTGTCTGACTATACCCATTTTCTACTCTTAACACAATCTGTCTCCAACCTTTCAGAAATAACGATAAACCTAATCCAAAATGCCTGGTAATCTTTCATTTGGGTAATATTGGGTGAGTTTTCAATCAGTGTGTGTCATTACCTATTCTGTGGGAAAAGGAAATCTTTATACATTTTGAGTTTAATTCAGCATAAGTAGAAACATGCATTTTCATACCTACTACTTGAAATTAAATTATCAGTATACCAAGGTAAACGTTAAAATGACTACTTTTAAAATTTCCAAAGACATATTCATCTGAACCCTAATTTTTGTGTTCCGATAACATTACCTAGAATAAATTAGAAAGAAAAAAAGTAATATTTAAAGTAATATTTTATTTTGACAATAACAATAGGTGTTCTGGATATGTCTCTTAATCAACACATAAATATATCAGAAAAGTTACCTGTGTACCATGTTCAGAAGATAAACTCTTGGGGAGGGAAAATCACAAAAGTCATATCATAAGTGTGCAAACTTTATCTTTGTTATTGCTGAAAAATTACCTTAAGTAAGTAATAAAATAGAAAATCCTTCTAAAAATATTAACTGCTAGCTATTTGACATACTATTACATTTTTAAAAAGAAGAGCGAAAAAGGAAACATCATAATGCGTTATCTAACTTTTCTAGGATTGACATGTTTATTCCACTAAAATCCATTGCTTTGGAGTCAATTCCAATGCGTAGTGACCCTAAAGGACAGAGCAGAGCTGCCCCATAGGGATTCCAAGGCTGTAAATCTTTGCGGATGTAGATTGCCACATCTTTCTCCCATGGAGCTACTGGTGGGTTCCAATGGCCAACGTTTTGGTTAGAAGATGAGTGCTTAACCACTGCAGAACTAGGGCTCCTTGACATGTTTATTACACATTATTTAATCTTCAAAGTGACCTATAAAGTAGTTAATATATTATTCCCATTTTGTATGTGGGAAAACTGAAGTTCAGAAAGTAAAATAATCTTAGGGTAACCAGTATTAAACTGGTCGATTTGGGTTTTGTTGAAAGTCTTTACAACAATGATAGAAATCAGATAAAGCGACATAATCAATACTTGTGTTTATCATTTTTTGTTTTATTTCATTTTATCAATAGACACTTTTGAAGGTCAGTGAGACGAGCAAGAGCTCTCTGAAGAATATAAACCATGGCAGGAATTGTCCGTTGAGGAATTGATTTTCTCCTTCTATCTCAACTTTCTTCCATTGCCAATGGAACTCTTTTAATTCTGTCCTACATTTCTCACTCTCAAATTATAAATCTGTCAAGATCAAAATGAATGTCAAGTTTGGACCACTTCCAGAGGCATTAAAGGGTTTTGGTCCTATCAGTGACTTTCTTGGAAAGTACCATTAAAATAAATTTCAAACTGATGTTAGTGAAATAATTATAAAGATAAAAAAAAAAAAACTTAATTATCTCAGGTGTTAAAATTATATCTCAACACACTCAGCCTTCTAAGCAAACTAGAGTTCAGAAACATAATATAGCATTTATCTTTAGTTTCTTGAAACAGTGAAAAAATTGACTTCTATAGAAAAAGTTTTTTTTTTTTTTAAGGAGGGAAGTTTTCCAAACATTAATATTGTTTGTCACGTTGCCTTTATATAGTATTGAATGTAACAAGAAACAATGAAATGAATATCAGTTCTTATATCCCTTGGTCAATTTCACTGGATCCATTGGAAAGATAAATTGTGTCTGCTCTTAAACACACATCTATAATATATGCTTAGAATATACATTGTCAACTTTAAAAAATATTTCTTTACTAGATACTACTGAGAGATACACCTCAAATTTTGCGGATGATGAAGAAAATCACTACTCTTTCATAAATTGTAAACCTTATAGAACAAAAATAAGATGAAGTAAACAGATTGGAGAAAATTGGAATATCTTTCAAGCTACTTCTTTATTTAACAATATATCAAACTTCAAGTCAAATGCCTGAATACTTCAGGAATAGATAAATTAATAAATATGAACAGTCACAGCCAAATGTTGCATTTATACATCAAAAAGTGGTCTGTTTTATTAGGGAATAAGGAGCCCTGGTGGCACAGTTGGTAATAACTTAGCTGCTAACAAAAAGGTCAGCAGTTCAAACCCACCAACTGCTGGGGCAGTTCTACTTTGTCCTATAGGGTTTCTATGAGTTGGAATTGACTCAAAGGCAACAAGTTTGGTTTGGTTTTGGATAAGGGAATAAATGTTATACTCAATAAAGATGAGAACATAGCCCTACTTGTCACAAGAGGGTAAAGAAAAATTGTCAAGTGATCCTCCTCCAGACAGGCATTTTCAAGCAGATAATCAGAAAACGGCACATAAAAATTATGTACTCAAACAACTACGTATATATATTTTTAGTGTGTTTCATAACTGTTAAGGTGCCTGTACTAAGTTAAGATAGTGATGGTAGGACAAATTGGGAGTTCATAGGACAAATATTATTGACCATGGAAAATCTTAAACATTTTAATTCTTGTCTGATTACCTTATTTTATCCTTCAGAAAATTCAAAAAATATCTATCCTCATAATCTTAAGCAGGAAGATATTAACATTCTCTCCTCTTAGTCAGAGACGTACATGTAGGGAATAACTCTTAATCAAGGAAATAAACATCTTCAAAAGTCCCTTGACTATCAAAGTGAGAACATAGAAAACTTCTTCCTTTATAGATATAGTGAACTAGGAAGACTGAAACAGAGCAGAAGAAAAGATATTCATGGTTATGCAAAGTTAATCATTAGCTGATGATGATTGAACACATTAATTCCTTCAGAATTTTATGTGCAGAAAGAAAATCCAATCTGCAGAAAAGAGGAGATATACTATAAATATTTGGAGTAAACATTCTGAAACTATATATATTTCCAGACAGTATTTGTTACATGGAAATAATTTCTGCGAATCAGCAAGCAGTTAGTTTGAATTTGATGCCAGTATACTCTCAAACTACCCTACTCTCAAAGAAAATATATTTTCTTGATTAATGAAGTATGTTAAATATTAAATAAAACCTTCTATGAAAGGTGTGTGATTAGTAGAAAATATTACCTCTTAATACAACAAAACATCAGGATTTTTATATGCTAAAATGTAGACATTATCCTTCAAAAACAAATAGACCTTCAAAAAGATCTATTTCCATGTCTCCTATGCTAATGGAAAGTATATGCAACAACTTGAAGTCCTCAGAAACATGGAACCTTTTTAATAACGTGTATTCTACACTATATGTATATATGTCAGTTGAAAAACTCTCATAAATTCTACAAAGAATTGACTCAAGGAAGTAGGAGTTATAGGAGGAAATAAAAACTCAGAGAAACTTGGAGATTTTATTTTCCTTTTTTGCAACCTTTGTTAAAATATCTCCAGTTGGAGAGATCAGTGTGATCCTTGAAAATTGGAAAATGTAGTTCTTCACACAGAAAGGGACTACCATGTATTTGTTACCTACAGGACACTGAGCCTAGGAGGCTAAAAAAGGATGGATAGTAAATACTTGGAAAGAGAAACTATAAATACTAGATGTCTTCCAGCGCTTCCTCATTTTCCCTTTTTTAAATGTAATATTCATCTGGAGAATCAGAGTTAATACTATAGGTGGTTGAATTAATTAGCCATTTCTGCATAATAGTTCACCAAATATCTCAATGTTTTAAAGAAAGAATGACATACTTAGCTCACTTTGGATCACCAACGTAGGCTAAGTGGTTCATCTGGGATCCTCTTTCTCACATACGTGTCCAGAGTTCAGCTAGAAACTGGCTATTCTAGGATGGTATCAGCCAGAAGAGTTGGGGTAACTGGCATAAACGGACATAAACAGAATGTTGTAACTCTTCAACATGTTTATTACATCCATCCAATAGGTTACCTGGGAATTTTCTTATAGTGAAGGCTTGAATCCAAGAGCAGCAAGAGAGCAAGATACTGTTATCAGTTTTCAAGATGTTTTTGCACCACATTTTCATCACAGTTCTATTTGACCTCGATTGGTTACACCACTCATATGACTGAGTCCAGAGTCAAGAGGTGGTTCAGATTACCCATCCATCATGAGAAAAAATAATACGGGATCATCAGTATAATCATGCTATCACAATCCACCCTCTGACCCCAACACCTTCCTGACCACAACAACGCTTTGACTCCCTCCAGGCAGACTTTTTAAAGTAGATCATCAGAACACTATATGCAAACTATTTCCCCCTCTATCCAGGACCTCTAATGTCTCATCCAATCTTGTATCAGGTTTGGAGTACCAGATCTCATGATTTGCACTGAGGAATAGGGGTAGGAACCAGTCATCACTTGTCTGTAACAAATTTGAAATCCTGCTGGGCAAGTGTTGCAAGATGCCTTTGATCTGACAGCAGGGGAAGTTCCCTGATTAAGGTTTAGTTCTGCTTCTTGGAGGTGTCTCTGTACTCTAATGTTCTCTACGACTCTTGGCTCCATCTTCTGGAATGTCTTTCCTTTCCTGCTTTCCTTGGCCACTTCTGAGAATGCATTAGAAATTAGTCCCTTTGAGCAGCTTTCTCAGACTCATGCCTAATGATAGAAAGTTGGGACCCCAGAGGCCTTTTTGCATTTTGAGTAATACCATGTGATAACAAAGAAACATTGCAACATTTTTCTAATATTGCACCCTCAAAAATTGTGTGGATTTCCCATGAATATAATTAGATTCCATTTCATGACCAAAAGTCAAGTTCACAATTCTTTTCAGACATGGCTTGATATCTATGGACTTAAGCACTGCTATATTTAGCTGTTGTATGACAATGCACTTAAGGCTCTTAGAAGTTCCTTTGTATAACAGCAAGGGACAATTAGGCACCAACTTAATTCTTTTAGAAGCCTTAATAAAAGGGTCTTACAGGATTTTGATTTGATTTTTGCCCCCAGGCTGTATTTTACTTTGATAATTTAAAGTATTTATAAAATGCTTGCTACAGTTTGGAATTTAATTCATTAAAATTTCTTGGGTCCTTGTGTCTCTCTGGTAAAATTAAACAAACAAAGAAAGTAAAAAAAACAAAAGCACAGCAACTATGATTTTGTAGTGTATTTGATCTCTTATTGAATGTTAGGGTATAGAAAATGTTCTCTTTTAATTTTACATCATTATGAGAAGCAGAAGTCTGCAATTAGATGTTAACTTACACCTGTAAGATTTTAAAAAAAAAAAAAAGAACTTTCAGTACAATGGACTCGGGAATCAGGAATAAATAATCACTTGTGGTATATGTGGCACAGTGGTTAAGAGCTTGGCTGCTAACCAAAAGGTCAGCAGTGCGATCCACCAGCTGCTCCTTGGAAACCCTATGTGGCAGTTCTACTCTGTCTTGCAGGGTTGCTATGAGTTAGAATCGACTTGACTGCAATGGGTTTGGTTTGATTTAGGGATATATACTATTTACATCTGTGTTCTAGGTGTGTCACTGACTCCTGAATATTCTCCACTTAAAACATGTTCCAGACATATTATTTTACTATATTCCATCTTTCTTTCTGATAATCTGAGAAAAGCATAATATTCCACAAAACATCTTAAACGTTTTAAAATGAAAATCACAATATTTTTTATTAGTTTGCCCAATGCATAGCACAAACAGTAGAAATGTAGTAACAGGCAGCTTTCTTCATGCCACCCATTCTGGGACAATGTCATCAAAAGTACATCGCATCTCTGGTACATGTAACTGTTAGAATTTTGTCCATGTGCAACTTTTCTTGGGTCATCAAATATCAAGTCATTGCTTATGTGGCAGTTACTTGCATAGATGGGTCTCTCTGCTTATTTTTCCACTGAGGAAATATTAAGTGAAAAAATACATTTAGAGAATAGTTTTGCCTCAACGCTTTAGAGGAATATGTGAAAAAAAAAATGATAACTCATATTTTATGGCAATATTGAACATGATTCTAATAGGAGCCAGATATTTAACATAAAAAATTAAATTCTTTATTTATATACATATAGTTGTATATCTATATAGTCTTTTTTCTTTCACAGTAAAATAATGCTGTTATTTTATTTTATGCTTGAAATATGTAATTTTCGAAAAAATAAGCAGAGCTGAGAAAAGCAGTTTTCTGACTCAGCCTATTTGTGTTCCCAAGAACCTTATTTAATTAGAAGAATTTTGCTCAATTGTCCTTTGCAGTGTTGCCAATGCTGCAAAATAGTTTAAATTCTTCCCACCGACCAGAAAACAAACTTGATTACCATGCAAGATGAAAGGAACATAATAAGTTTAAGCCTGTTTAATTTTATAGGTAACTTTTGGTTTATTAGAGTTAATTGTTTTTTCTGTTTGCAACTCAGGGAATGAAAATTGTGAGCGCGAAATTTCTTTAAAAATATCTTGCATATTCAAGAACCCCAAATCATCTGTAGATAATGCAACTGTGTTTTATACTTAGTTATACACAACTCGTCTAAATATTTGGCAAAATTAGTATAGACATATAGAATGCCTCGCAGAATTCACTGAGAGTGCTATAGTTACAATTACAGTTTTGTTATAGCAAAAGGATACAAACTGAGCCAGTCAAAGGTACATAGGGCAAAGTCTGGGAGGATCTCTAAGGCAAAGCTTCTGTGTCCCCAGGGACTCATCACCCTCCTGGCACATCGATGTACTCAGAATATTGTCAGTCAGGGAAGCTTTCCCGAGCCTCAGAGTTCAGAGTTTTTATTGGCTTCATAACATAGGCATGATTGATTGAATCATTACCAACTTTATTAAACTCAGTCTCCAACTCTTACCCTCCAGAGGTCAGACTGATAACATGTGGTTCAAAGCTTCAAACCTATAATCACATGATTAGTCTATTATTGGCAAAGAATACTGAAAATACATGGACTACCAGGAGAATGAACAAATCTGTCTTGGAAGAAGTACATCCAGAATGCTTCTCAGAAGCAAGGATGGCGAGACTTCTCCTATACTCTGGACATGTTATCAGGAGAGACCAGTCCCTGGAGAAAGATATCATGCTTGGTAAAGTAGAGGGTCAGTGAAAAAGAGGAAGACCCACAACGAGATGGATTGACACAGTGGCTGTAACAATGGGCTCAGACATAGCAACAATTGTGAGGATGGTGCAGGACCGGGCAGTGTTCCATTCTGTTGTACATAAGGTTGCTATGTGTCAGAACCAACTCTACAGCACCTAACAACAATTACTAAAGGCTACTATTTACAATTGGGTGTGTTTGATTTTTTTTCCCCCTTTTGTGTATGACTTGTTTGACTTCTGTCTGGTTACTCAAGGGATTCTTTCTTTAACCTTGCATAGCAATACTTTAAACTGTATGTGTCTTAATATTAAATTTTACTCCAGTGTCCTGTATATACTCTTCCTCCAGAACAATTTATCCTTTTGTTTTGCAGAGACAGTTATTACTATGAAGAGTGTTTTTCCCCACTAATTTGTATGATAATAGTTTTCCTGTTCCATTTGTTAGATTTTCTACTTTAGAGATAATGGTTACTTTTTATGATAGACACTTTCGGCCCTTCATATCTAACATCTTCTCTATAATTACTTTAATCACATGTCTATAACCTCTGTCTATACTGTGATTATCTCAAGCATTTTTATCATGCCCGTATTTCCCTTTTCAGCTTCACAAAATTGTTTTGATTTTCCTGGAATCCAGATTTCTTGGTTCATGGAATTGGGATGACCCACTCAGGCCATCTGCCTTTAGGTGTCCTTTTGAAACTTGAAGAAACTGGTTCCCTGGAATCACCTTCCAGTCAAGCAATAGCTTAGTAAACAGCTTGGCAGAGAGTGTTCTGCCTTAGGTATTGGGTTCTTTTGGAAAATTATCTATGAGCAGCCAATTTTGAGAAGCAGGAACTTCAGGATCTGACCAGAGGCTGCGTTTGAGGATATATCCCGTGTCCTTGGTAATTCTGTTTCTGTAACGGAGGGACCCTGAAACCCTGCTCAACTCTGCTCCTGCTTTGATGTTATCTTCTTATAAATTAACATAACAATGACCCACATAACTCACTTCCACTCTGCCCTCTACTGAGCGGGTGACGCTGCCCGAATCATATCTACTCACAATAAATATATTGCGTTACACAAATTTTTGGTATTTCTCTAGGCAATTTAGGTTTTTGACAAGCTGTGTCTAGAACTCTCCCATTCTCATTGTTTCTAACTTACTGTCATTAATGATGTAGTCTGTGGTCAGGGTGTTCCTTAGCTCAGAAATTTCCCTTTCCATGATATTCTGTGATTTTATCAACTTGCTTCATCATCTCCTGTCTATGTGAATTTGTATTTTCATTAAGGCCTTCTCTATGTGAAGTCTTTGTGGAGAATCATGTGCCTTTGTTACAGGAGTGATGCTATTCCAAGCTGGCCATGTCGTTTTTAGTGTGACGTCCTTCTCTCTCCCATCGTATTTGGTATTATATTTGGGTATTAGTTAGTATTATCTAACAGCCCTGACAAAACATTTTGTTTTCTCTATTACTTCCTTTTAGAACATCTATAAAAATATTGGAACATATATATCCATATTTTTCTATCTCTTAACTTCTCTTTCACATTTGTCTTTTTTTAAATCTCCCATTGTGCTTTCTTCAGGGAAGTCTTCCACCTAGTTTGTTTTATCCTCATGAAAAATCTGTTATTTAGACCATCTTAATCCCATTGCCCTTGAGTTGATTCTGGCTCATAGTGACCCTAGGACAGAGGAGAACTGCCCCATAGGATTTCCAAGGAGTGGCTGGTGGATTCAAACTGCTGACCTTTTGGTCAGCAGCCTAATGCTTTAACCACTGCGCCACCAGGGCCCCAACCATCTTAATATGTAATTTGATTTAAAAATCTTAATAGCTTTTCAGGTTCTTAAATTTTTACGGTTTTATCTTCATTTTCCGTTCTTTGTTGCACTAAAACGCATCCTTGTTGTATAATGAATGTTATTCATCCCCTAACTCCACTAAGGTATTAAATATGCTAACTTCAATGTTTTCTGTTTTCTCTGTTTCTTCAGTGAGGGCTTTCCCCATTTGCCAAGTCTGTTAGCTCTTATGACATTGGTCTTTATCAGATGTTTTGTGATTCTCGGTTGTGAGCTCATCAGAAGGAAAGTTCTCCTGAGTGTTTTTTTTTTTTTTGGGCGGGGGGGTGGGGGCAGGTGTGGAGCCCTCTTGGCTGGTGGGCTCTGTTGTAGCAAAGCTCTGACTACAGTTTTGCGTTCCCATCCACTTCCTTCTTAAAGGGTAACTCTTCTTTAAATTCATTGTTGTAGGTTACATGTTTTGCTCTTATCTTTTACATTTATATCTTACTTTGTCATTTTTTTTCTTCTTCCTTGTTTTTTATAATCTGTTTTCTGTAGATTTAAATTCCTTGGATAGTTTGCTATTATGATCTCAAGTACTTTGGTACACATTTGTACACAGGCACACCTACACAAAGAGAGAAAAAGCACTTATTTTCTAATTTCTCTTTTCTCACAACTTCACATTCTGTGTTCATAGATCTGGATATTTGAGGGCTACTTTTTAAATTACATTTTTATGCTAAAATATCAATTTTTAGCCTTTGCATTCAACTTCAGCTTTCGTAACTAGATTAATAGCAATAGCATAGACATATGTCTTATGCTTATTTGGTTTGTATTCATACAGTGAGATATTATATACTAAAATATTCGTATTTTTTTATTCCTAATTTTGTTCAGTTTACATCAAGTTTAAGTATTGTGAAGGTTAAGGTTATATGTCACCTTGGCTAAGCCATGATTCTCAGTGATTTGGCAGATATTATGTAATCATCCTCCATTTTGTGATCTGATGTGAGTAGCCAATCAGTTGAAAGAGAGTTTACTTGGGGGTGTGGCCTGCATCCAATATATGTGGATGTTCTGGCAAAGCCTGCCCTCTCTGGATCTTGCTTCCAACTCATCATCCTCTTACCTCTGGTTCTTGGGACGTGAGCCAGCAAACCAAAATTTTGGGTTTGTCAGCCCCTGCAACTTCTTGAGTTAGGGGAAGCCTCCAGACTGATGTCTAGCACAAAGATTTGGGACTTGCCAGCCTCCACAAATATGTGAGCCATTTTCTTGAAATCTGCCTCTCTCTCTCTCTCGTTCTCTCACTCTCTGTCTCTCTTTATATATGTATACATGCTTCCTTTGTTTTGCTCCTCTAGAGAACCCAGCCTAAGATAAGTATCTTAAAAGAAGAATAATAAATATTTTTAAGTCCTTGTATAATTGAGAAATGTCTTCCTATTGTCTTTTACATAAAAAACAACTTGGATGAGTAAAAATAATTTACAACAATTTTCTTTTCAAATCTTTGTATAATTTCTCCATTGCCTCCTGACATGTAGAGTGGCTGAGAAGTCTGCAGCTAGCTTCATTTTGTCTCTTTTTTAGATAAAGTTTTTTTCTTCCCTGTCTGGACACTTATAAATTTTTTCCTTACCCTGCTTTCTGATCTTCTTTTTTCTTTTAACTCAGGAAAGTATATAATTTTCAATGCTTCATTTGACTCTCCATTTTCTGCCATCAGTATTTATAATTAATTTGTTAATTGTTCTCATCTCTGTTTTTTATTTTTTATGTTGCATTTTGGAAAAATTTATTAAAATTTTTTTTTCCTTATTATCAACTCAGTTGTCTAAAGTGCCAATTAAGTTATTTGTTGGAAACAAAGTAGATTAAAGAATAGAATTATAATTTCCAAATCCCAAAATACTAGAAGATCATATTCATATACAAAGTTCAAATGCTCTGCTTACATAAAGAAAAAGTGAAATACAGTGGGTATTGCTACATTGGCATACTGAATGAGAAGATGCAAACAAAATAAAAAGCTAAAATTTAAATTTTGGAATAAATGTGTGTGGGTTTATTTGAATACAAATTCAGAAAGTTGCTGTGTCATTTTTTAAAGTAATCAAAATAAAATAGTTTGTGGTAGAGTGAAGAGCATGTTGAATCCATAAGCAATCTTGTAACTGTGGTATTTACAAGTCAAATTCATCTTGGCATGCTCTGTTAAATACTGTTCTCAGCACTCTGCGATGAAATTGCAAGCTTCAAAGAAGTTTACAGAAGAATCGGGTCAATAACCAAAAGAAAGGGACAGAAAGGAAAGAAGGCTGAAAAGAAGGAAAGAAATGTATGATTGAGGTACTCAATAAAGTGAAAGTAGTTATTTTTATAAAACTTTTAGAACACCAGAGTTATTGGATGTATTACAAATGTAGTCAATTATCTGTCAATTGGGGGTGGGGGCAGGGGATCCATCATCATATTGGCCTCTAATTTAAGATCATGGAGTTCAATTATGCTTAATTTGATTGGGCTCATGCAGATTTGGAATTTAGGGTCTGAGCTTTTTATAATTTTTTCTCCACCTCTGATACAATAGAGGCCATCAGTTAAGAGTAACATGAGATAAATGTGGTTTGAAACAATATCATGAATGACCTTGAATCCAAAATGAGGATGTTTTACCTCATTGTACATGCACTGAGGTGCATCGAGTTTTTTGAGCAGCGATTCAGACACACTTGCTTATTTGGAAGACTGAACTGCTTTGATTTTGTGTAAGAGAGATAGGGAAACCAAATAGAAACCAATTTCAATAAGCCAGCAGACATTTTAACTAACTTCATTGGAATGGAAAGTTTTGTAATATTTCAGGAGATGTTGTAAAGTTAATTTAACTGAACTTTAGAATAGAGAAAGATCAATACTAAGCAGTCATAGTATATCGGCAGTGTGCAGTTACGACTGATCTGATATCCTCTTATGTATTTAGGGACAAATGTGACGGGGAAATGGTGGGTGACCACAGGGTTGCGTTTGCATATTCCCTTTGTAAGTTTTATATCAAGGCTGTTGATTTCTATGCTGACAATATTTATTTTCCCTAAAACACACCTTCCTTTGTTATCAGAAAGCAAGTTGTATTCTGCCAGCCTCTTATTTTAGCACAACCCAGAATGACTCTGCAGGAAAAGGTGAATGTTCACACTTTTCTATTTAATTTTTAGAAAGGCATTATGCACACTCAAAGTGGAAATCTCCATAAATGCAATAGCTTTTGACTTTATGAGCCTTAGATACTGTTTGTTCAAGGAGGGCTTGGGGACATTGCTAGGAATGTGGGAATTACACCCAGATTCGGCCGTCATAATTCCTCTGGTTATGGCAAAGACAAATGTAAAATACCTGGTAACAGAGTCATGTTATGCTCGGATTTCCACATTGTGGCCTAAGTAGATATTTTGACAGGACCACATGTTTACACACACACACACACACACACACACACACCTTTACTTTCAACAACCTATTGGGATTAAAAAAAAAAAGAGTATACAATGAAGAGAATAAAGTTCAGGAGAGCCAAAAACAAACAAAGAAACCCCAAAAATCTATCAGGAATTGATGTTGCTAGCATTTCCAGTATTTAGAAATTTAATTAGAAGTACTCTGGTGTTCACATTCTCTAATTCAATGGGCACACAGCACAATGGAAAATGGAGGTCAAGCAATGTTATACAATAAATAAAATTTTAAAATATCTTCATAGCATGTGTGGATCTATATTATTGGTGCATAGCCTGCAAAAGCATGGTTGAAAGCACATCTCAAAATTATCATATGATTCATTCCCCACAGTGCACACCATGATGTGTTGCCCAGATTCCCCCATTGTTGGGAAGGCCATGGATAATTATCTGTTAGCTGTTAGCCCCTTCAGGGATTGTGCCAGCTGGAGAAAACCACCTCCCCAAGATTGTGTTCTTTTCAGACTGACTCACATCCAGTGACTGATCTCTTTCTTACGGATTCTAATTGCCTTGTCAGCTTGGCCAAACTCAGCACAACTCTGAAGGACTGGTCTACCTCCAGAGCTTTCCAGGGGTTTATCTAAAGTTGACCATCTTTGGGCTTACATCATGGTTCAACTGCTTCTTCCACCCAATCCTGTCTCTTTCCCCATTTTCTAATAGTGTTGACTCCAAGGGCGCTCAATAAACACACTGCATAATAAAGTCTGCTTCTCAGGCATCCAAATTGTGACATTTTTTTTTGTTAAAAGACTTAAGAAATATTGATAAAATATTGATAAAAATTTCTTTTTTAATAAAAGTGTGATAAATTCACTGCAATATGAAAGTGAAGTTTCTATTTTAAAATTCCCAATAACAAAGTGCCCTAATAAGTGAGCCTACGCTAGTACCTAGAAAATGACCCCACCTTTGGTACTGTGCTCCTCTAGCAAAGAAAGGATTAAGATAATTCTTCCACAAGCAACTAAACATTTGATAACAAGTCAAATGTGCTTTCTGGTACCTTAGAATCTTCTGAGTCATCTAGAAATGTAGCTGACAATACAGACACCCACAGAGTGGGGGAAACATTGGTTTGTAAAAGTATTTGAAAAATAATGTAATGTGGAAGACAGCAATTTACTTTGGGCAAAATTCTTAGGCAAAAGTGATTCATTTGCCTTCCTATAAATAATTTCAGAAGGGACTTACTTAAATCAATTAATATAATTCAGTTCTAATAAATTGTTCTCATATGATTCTGTCATACTTTGCTCAAAACATGTCTATGGCACAAAGCTAGGTATAATAAATCTTATAGCTACGACCACAGGGAATTCCAATATTTCACAAACAGCAGAGATGTTAAATCACTGAAACTTGGTAATATTTTGTCATAAAATGATAAAACACATAAGCTTTTAATAAGAAATTCTAACAAATTAAAATAAAAATGTTTATAATCCCAAATTTTAAAAAAATGGTTTGTATATTTTCCAGTTTTCTCATATTTTCTTACCCACATATTCAGTTATATGATTTGGCACAACTACATATATATATATATATATACATATATATATATATATATGTTATGTGTATATATATACACTTCTATATCTATACACTGTAATATACACCCAGAAACACATGTTTAATTTATAACTACATGTGATAATCTATTTTGAAGGGAAATTGGTTTCAAAACCCACAGTTGCCATGTTATTACTATTTTATAATATTCTACATGTCTATACTTGCAAAAAGTACTGTGCTAGGCTGAAGTATCCTTCTTTATTTAAGAACATGCCCTTGCAGACATTTTGGTCTAAAGTCACTTTGGGCAACTGCAAGTTTCAGCTTGCGTTTACTGAGCTCAATTTGGGCAGTGCAAGTGTGTATGTTCCAATTCTAAGCAACGACTTTTTTGCAATTACTACAATTGGGTAGCTGCAATTATTATAAGTAAGATGCATTCCTTTTACTGAAACTCTGCCTTTAGTTTTAGTTGTACTGATGTCAAACTTTCTCACTGGACATTTTATGGCCCTGATGATTAGGTTAACACATTCTGAAGGAAGAAATCAGAGTGGTTTTATTTTTAAAAAGAATCAAGAAAAGTTTGAGAAAGTTGTACTCAATCTTTAATACTAACGAATAACTTTTTAAATACGCTTCTCAAGCATTGTTTTCATTGTTTAGATCCTCAGTAACATACTGGGATGTCACTCGTTGGTTATTTTGTTTATCAGATCTCCTCCTGAGGACATCGAATCCTGCCTTTGCCATCACATCATAGTCTAAAGGAAAATGATGACTCCTAAAAGTCATCATATCAAGCGAGGAACTAGGAAGCATAGATAGGTTATCGGTAAAGAGATAACCTTGGTGTTCGCGAGCGTGTCTCTGATAATAAAGATCTCTGTCTGGAAATCCTGAAAGTACAGTAGAGTCGTTATGCTTCTGCTCAAAAAGCTATCACTTGTCAGTAAGAGTAACCACAGTCATTATAAGCAAGCAAAACAATGCTCTTCTCAGAAAACAGCCCTGAAACAGTCCGGGAAAGGGACTTATTTCATCATATTTTGGCTTTTGCGGATTCTTATGATCCGATCATTCATAGCTTGGGTTCAGCAGTACCTCCCAGACATAGCTAACGTTCAAAGAACTCAAGGCATCAACCAAGTAATGATGTACCAGGAAAACATCGTTCTTCAAGGACAATATGCCACCTTTCTATTCCATCATAATATGATGCCAGAATAAAAAACAAAACAAAACCCCTTGCTGTCAAGTCGATTCCGACTCATAGCTTCGCTATAGGACAGAGTAGAATTGTCCCATGGGGTTTCCAAGGAGTGGCTGCTGGATTTGAACTGTCGACCTTTTCCGTTAGCAGCCAAGCTCTTAACCACGGTATCACCAGGGCTCCAATCCCAGAAGAGGAGATATGTAAAATCTGTTTTCATTAGCATTGTACTGTATCTCCACATGGTCCAAATTTCTTCTGTTAAACTGAACTTAGAGCCAGGTCTGCTCACCCAGGCTCGGCAGGGTTACTCACTGCTGGTCATTTCTGGAAGCTGTTCTGATGACTCCATTCTAACTTAGATAAAAGTGTTTTTCTGGTTCCCCGAGGATAATTATACGTTAATCATATTAAATAGTTTATGCTTTCAGTGTTGACATTTTACTGGTAGGCAGAGTTAACTGAAAGGACAATGTGTTACTGTGTGTCAGTTATGGGAGAAGAGTATGCTGAAGACAAATTTCATCTTTTAACAGTTTGCTTGGGGAAGCAAATTGTTAGTGATCTTTGGGAGAGGGATGGGGAGAGAGAGAGATACATAGAGAGAGAGGCAGCTATTAGAGTTAGCTTGTTTCAGTTGTTATTTGCCATCCAATCAATTCCAACTCATGGTGACCGCATATGTTACAGAGTAGAACTGCTCCATAGAGTTTTCTTGGCTGTAATTTAATGGAAGCAGATTGCCAGGCCTGCCTTCTGCAGTGCCACGGTGTGGGTTCGAACTGCCAACCTTTAGGGACCTATTAGAGTTAGCACTTGGAAAACAGCATAGAAAGAGTGAAGTGATTCGTAGATTGGGAAATCCTCAATAGAGTCCGAACAATAAGCAATTTCAGAAATCAAATCTATCTGGGCACGCATTGTGCTTCTACACCATTTTCATGCCTGCAGATCCCTTGGAATTATTCAATGTGTTCAATGTTCTTCCGTTAAGTAGGGTTTGGCTATTCCCGTTCTGGTTGTAAATTGCATACCATCAGTAATCCTGTACTTATCTCTTCATGAAGGACCTTCTGCTATCAGATAATGTTCTTAGCTACGGAAGCGTGTAAAATTAAACAACGTTTTCATGTTCTGTATAGATCAGCAAAAGGACAATGTATGAGACCATGCCTGGAATAGCCAGAGAGATGTTCTGATGGTAGATGACCTTTGATCTTAGTCTTCGATGAACTGGCATTTTCCAGGTAGATAGACTGGGTGACTAAGGGAGGAGGTGAAAATCAATAGTCATCTAGGTTGTTGAAAGCATGCACTGGTGTCAAAGGCAAGGATTTCAATTCAAGATGTCCTATGTACTTGATGTATTACGGTAATCTTTCTTGACCTTAATTTCCTTATATGTTAAACAAGGCTATAATAGGATTGACCCTATCAGGTTGTTGAAAGACACAAATGGCATAATGTATGTAGTCATAAATCATCAAGTTCCTGACATACAGTAAGCACCCAATAAGTGTTAGATATTATTATTAAAAAAAAAAAAATTTATCCTTATCATCAAAGTGTCTTTCGATGTGACTATTCAATTCTCCGTGGGTTTCTTTTTTTGGTTTTCAAGTGAAATTAGAGCAATTAGAATGATAGACATTTAAATAATAGATCTCTGAATTAACAAAATACGACACATTTCTGACATTTATTTTTAATAATTATCATATGCATCCATCAATAATTTCAATTTTTTTCAGTTTTAGTATGTAGAAATTAATGAGATATTAATTCCTGATAATTATCAAAATTTTTAGACAAGTTGTTCCTTGATTCAGAGATTTTGATCTCTTTTTTGTAGTAGCTAGTTCTCTCAGCTATTTCAATCCAGACTTCCATACTATGTTTTGCAGCATCACGATATAAAGTCTGTTCCTCAAAATTGTAGCTCCAGCTACATAGTACAGTATAATGGCAATGTCTGAATCAGCCCTTACAATTTTTCCCCTTTCACAGCTAATGATCTAGATTTGTGTTTATTTGTTTTTTATCTGGCAGGTCTGGACTTTTCACTTTATTGAGCTGGTTTTTTTGTTACTGCTTTGATAAAAGAAATAGAAACAGAGTATGATGAACTGGACTTAATTACTTTCTCTCAGCTGGCTTCAGTGATGGTTCAATTACTCTCAGTCATCAGCTACTGAAGACCTAGTGTGTGTAAAATTGCTATAAAACAATGCAGCATAATCTTAGCGTATTTTTTTCTGTTCAGACCACTTTCCAGAACTGGTTTTCTCTCTCAGTAAGAGGATGGAAAGTCTCCCAATACTACCGTATAAATATGATTTTTGTTGTCAGATTTTTTTGAGGTCAACATGGGTACTTTTGACTCTTACCTTGAGCAGAGGGAAAACAAGCTTTGGCAAATGATGTTCTGACATTTATGCAGTTGTAGTTGAAATTATTTAAGTGGATTGTAAACTCCTTGATGATGAGAATTATTTCATGCATTCATTATTATACATTACAAATTATCTAAGGAGCCCTGGTGGTATCTGGTTAAGGCTCTGTTTTTAACCAAAACGTTGGCAGTTCAAACTCACCCAGTTGTTCCGTGGGAGAAAGACCTAGTGATCTGCTCCCATAAAGATTACAGCCTAGAAAACCCTATGGGGCAGGTTCTGTTCTGTCACATGGGGTCAGTATGAGTCGGAATTGACTTGATGGCACCCAACAACAGCAACATATTACCTAATGCTGTCCTTGGACATGGTATGTGCTAACTAAACACTTACTGAATTGAATTAAATAATAATATATCATTGATGGTTGTTATTTACCAAAAAAGAGTTGTCAATGAGAATATACGAAGAATTTAATTGTCAAATCAGGCTCATAAGAATCATATATTTTACACAGTATCACAGTTTACTGCTAATTTCAAGGATGCACATAAAAGTGAAGAAGAGCTGAAGCAAGAAGCCTTGGATCTTCAACAGCCCTCCAGGCGCTTCTTTGCTGCATCGAGATTCATCCTGATTCAGATTTATCCAGAGAATTCTCTAAGGGTTGTATGTACCATCACTTAGACACAAGAAGCCATTTTCATCATGAAATATTGTATTCATTTTCAACAACTACTGTAACAAATTACCACAAAATTTTTTTTGTTACTGTTAGTTGCCCTCAAGTCAATTCCGATTCATAGTGACCCTACATGTGCAGAATAGAACTGCTCCATCGGGTTTTCAAGGCTTTGATCTTTCAGAAACAGATCTCCAGGCCCTTCTTCCAAGGTGCCTGTGGGTGAGTTTCAACTGCCAACCTTTGAGCTAGTAGTTGAGTGCTTAACCATTTGAGTCACCCAGGGATTCCTTCCCACAAATTTAGTGGCTTAAAATAGCACAAATCCATTATTTTACAGTTGTGTAGGCTAGAAGTCCAACATGAGTTTCTTGGGTCTCATTGGGCTAATATCAAGGTGGACGTAGGGCAAGGTTCTTTTCTTGAGGCTCTAGGGGAGAATCTGTTGCCTTGCCTTCTCCAACTTCTAGAGCCACCTACACTCCTTGGCTTGTGGACTACATCCTTCATCTTCAAAGACAGCAACAATGGGTTGATTCCTTCTCACATAGTATCACTTTGACCTCTTCTTCTGCCTCCCTGTTCATCTCAGGACCCTTGTGATTGCATTGTGCCATTCCGGTAATCTGGGACAATCTATTTTAAGGTGTTTGCATTGTGCCATTCCAGTAACCCGGGACAATCTCTCTATTTTAAGGTCAGCTGAATAGCTGCCTCAGTTGCATCTGCAACCTTAATTCTACTTTGCTGTGGGCCTTATATTCCAAGGGCTGCCAAAACAAAATACCACAAAGTAGGTGGCTTTAAAGAACAAAAACTTATGTTCTCACAGTTCTGGAGGCTGAAAATACAAATCAGGGTCTCTGCCTTGATTTCCTCTGTGGCCCTGTCTCCTAGCTTCTGGTAGCTGTCAGCAGTTCTTGGAGTCCCTTTGCTGCTTTTAAGTACATGCATCTGCTTCTGTCACCTCATGGGATCTTCTCCTCCCTGTGTTTCTCTCATAAAACACCACTCAGAAGGGATTAGGATTAGAACCCACCTACTCTGGTATGACTTTAATTTAACCCTTTGGTGACCCAATTGTTTTCTGCTTTGTATTTTTTGTTGATACCATGTGTTTTCATTAATGGAAGCATGCTGAATTGTTGAGTGTGTCTGAATTTTGGTAGATAGTATGGATTTTTTTTTTTTTTTTGCCCCTTCCCACAAGCCTACCTTAAGCATTTAGTGGTACATATGAAATACCACTAACTATACCCCAGAGTTCCCACCAGGGTCTATTGGTACATATATGTAACAAATAAAAACTTTCAAAATTTCTAATTTTTCCTATCAAAAATTCAGACACCTCCTACAGTACCCTATAAAAACAGTCATTTGCAGCACATGCCCGTGTCTTCAGTTTCAAACAGTCATAAAGGTCCTTGCCTTGGGGCAGTACACATTCTCAATGGTGCAGCAGCTTCCCAATAAACCCCAGAGGCTGACAAAGTTTGCGTTGCTATACGTACCGCTGGGCAGGAAAGGGTTATGAACTGGTAACATCTGCAAAGAAAAATTCTATTTTTTCAAACAAGATCACATTCACCTGTGCAGGTATCAGGCCTTCAACATATCTTTTGAAGGGGAACAATTCGATCCATAACACTGTGTAAGGTAACAGATTCACAGTTTCCAGAGATTAGGATACGGACATCTTTGGGGAGGCATTATTCTACCTACAACAATCACCTCCATTTTATACTGTGGTGCTGATATAACTCAAATGACATTTTTGGTAAAGCCACAGATTCCAAGTTTATGTACAGTAATTAAATCTAGATAGACCAGATACATTCTGCTAAAATGGATTACAAAGGAAGCAACTCTTCTACTAGCAAATACTATTAGCATGTTGCCAGGAGATTTGACCAGATTACATTTTTGTTTTCCTTTCCTGGTATAACCTGATAAAGGGAGGGAATTGATTGGAGACCTTTTGCGACTTCTTACCTTCCAGTACCACCACATACCCTGGAATTTAAGTATTGGTTTATTATTAGAATGACTTTATATCAAACCAGGTATTACATTAACTTTTGTAATATCTAATACACTATAGCTATGGCTGTATATCAATCTAGAGGTGCCTCAGAAGAAAGTCCTGGCAAATCACGGCAGAAAAATCAGCCATTGAAAATCCTGTGGAGCACAGCTCCAGTGTTACATACATGGGGTCTCCGGGAGTCAGATCCACTCAACAGCAGCTATTTTTTTAAAAAAATATAAATTAATAGTTGAACAATAAAATAGAAGAATTTTTATATATAATTCACTTCTCCTCTTCATATGTAAGACTAAGTTGTATATGACCTACGCTTCTAGAATTCAGGAAAAAAAGTACACACGTACACCCACACACATACATGCACCCTGAGAGAAAAAGAAAGAATCGTTAGCCTCTTTTGGACAGATGGATCTGAATCTGAGTCAACCCTAGCCCAATGAGTAAAAAACATTCTATGCAGAATATGCCCAGAGCTCCTAAGAACCAGAGCTTCACCTACTTTGAAGACTACAGAGCTGATTCTAAGGTCGTATAACTTAAGGAGTCTGTTTCCACGCGGTATGTGTGACAACATCATCATTTGTCATCTTGTTCCAGGGTCACTTGGGTTGTATTTGGCATGACAACTGATTAAAAGCCATTTATTTCTTACTGAGGATTAACAAATGATTATTCCCATAGAAAAGTCTGTCTTTGATACAAACAACTGCCTAATATAAATTTTACTCCCAGGAACAACCCATACCAAAATAGCTGCTTGGCTTTCTTCCTAATTTAATCCAAGACTGGACAAACGTTACTTTCTACAGAGAAATGTCCGTATCGAAAATAATAATCCATCATTATCTGTTCCTTCACCCGACTTTATTTTCTTTCTTATCATACTTCCCAGGAAGGACACAATAGCATTTATTTGTTTACTTGTCATAGCCTCCTTTCTCAACTGGATGTAAGTTCCATGACAGAGAGACCTAAAAAAGTACTGGAAACACAGCAGGAATGTGATACATGTTTCCTGAATGAATAAATGGATGATCAGAAAGGATGTACCAGGTACACTGAATCTGTAAGCTTCTTCCAGCTTTTTCTGTATGAGCAGTTCTAGAAGATTAACTTTTTTTAAACTGTGTTTTAGGTGAAAGTTTACAACTCAAGTTGATTTCTCATACAAAAATTTATACACATATTGTTTTGTGACATTAGCTGCAATCCCCACAATGCGACAGCACACTCCCCCTGTCCACCTGGCTTCCCTGTGTCCATTCAACCAGTTCCTGTCCCTTCCTGCCTTCTCATCCTGCCTCCGGACAGGAGCCGCCCATTTGGTCTCGTGTATCTGATTGAATTAAGAAGCACACTCCTCATAGGTATTATTTTTTTGTTTTATATCCCTGTCTATAAAGAGTGAGCTTTGGAAATGGTTTTAGTTCTGGGTTAATTAGAAGACTAACTTTTTAAAAGTTTCTTTTACAATTTAATTGGTATTTAGAGCAACATAGTTATCAAAGACGATAGTACTTGGTGTGGTAGGCTGAATAATGGCTCTCCGGAGCAGTGGTTAAGTAAGTACCTGGCTGCTAACTGAAAGGTTGGTGGTTCGAACCCACCAGCTGCTCTGTGGGAGATAGATGTGGCAGTCTGCTTCTGTAAAGATTACAGCCTTGGAAACCTTATGGGACAGGTCTACTTTGTCCTATAGGGTCCCTATGAGTCGGAATTGCCTCAACAGCGACCAGTTTAGTTTTAAAGATGTCTATGTTCTAATTTCCAGAACTTGTGAATATGTTTCCTTACATGGCAAAAGGAATTTTTCAGAGATGTGATTAAAGCTCTTGATATGAGGAGACTATCCTGGATTATCTTGGTGAGCCCATGTAATCACATGGGTCCTTTTATGAGGGAAGCAGAAGGTTCAAAAACAGAAAAGGTGATGTGATGAGAGAGAGAAAGACATGGAGGCATAGATTGGAAGATGCTGCACTGACGGATTTGAAGACAGAGAAAGGGACAAAGCTGAGGAATGTACGGGGTCTCCAGAAGCTGCAAAGACAATGGAAAATTCTTCCCAGAGCCTCCAGAAGGAACCAGGCCTTCTGACACCTTAACTTTAGCCCAGTGAAACTGATTTTTGACTTTTAACTTCCAGAAACCAAAAAACCGATTCTGACTCATAGAAACCCTATAGGACAGAATAGAACCACCCCATAGAGTTTCCAAGGAGCAGCTGGTGGATTTGAGCTGCTGACCTTTTGGGTAGCAGCCATAGCTCTTAACCGTTACACCACCAGGGCTCCAAAATTATACATCTGTGTTGTTTTAAGCTACTGTTTGTGGTAATTTGTTACAGTGCATATAGGAAACTAATATAACTGGTAAATTATTGATAAATTAGAGATTCCATTCAATAATTCTAAGGCTATATTGACAAGTTTTTTTTTTTTTTTTTTTTCTTAATTCAATGTCCTGGATTCATGGGAAGTTGAGAAAGAACAGTGAGGGAAAACAGCCTTCATGAACTCTACATATTATAGATTTTTGTCTCTGAAGATTTTCCATTTCATGAGTTTTGGCCAGAAATAAGGTTAAAGCCTAAAGGTTCTTTCTCCTGTGGTTAAGGGGGAAAGAGATGTAACACTATCTGAATCCTGGTCCAAATTTGATCTCATGTTACGACTGGGATTCAGAAAAATTAATATCAAAGAATGCCGTGGTTTCAGTGGGTAGATAAAATATTCAACTTACTCATTTTGAAAATGCTGTGAAGTGTCAGTATAACTTAACATCTAAATAAAAGACTGTTTAATGTGTACCAATGGCCATAAAGGCATATGTAATATTTATTTCTAATTCTCATGCTATGCCAGGATATGATTTAAACTATTTAAAACACAAAAACGTTGTTGTTAGGTGTAGTCGAGTCAGTTCCGATTCACAGCAACCCAGGGTACGTTGCTATGTTTGAGCCCGTTGTTGCAGCCACTGTGTCAATCCACATCGTCGATGGTCTTCCTCTTTTTCGCTGACCCTCTACTTTACCAAGCATGATGTCCTTCTCCAGGGACTGGTCTCTCCTGATAACATGTCCAAAGTATGTGAGATGAAATCTCATCATCCTTGCTTCCAAGCAACACTCTGGCTGTACTTCTTCCAAGACAGATTTGTTTGCTCTTCTGGCAATCCGTAGTGTATTCAACAGAAAGATTTCTTAGCCTTAAATTTTAGTGTCTCATGAGGTATCTTATAGAATAATTATTACTTCATAGGGTAATTATACGGGTCAATTTAACGTTTGAAATTATAAAAAGAAAGAGAAAAAACTGAGGTCAATTTTATATAACTTAATTCAATTAAGAATGTATCACTCCTTTTGGATGCATACATTCAAGAAATAATGAGTAAGCCACAATTGTAAAGATGGTTATAGCTACCTTGCATTGGCGAAAAATCAGATGGTTAGAAAGATGAATGATGGTTAGAATGATGAAGAAACTCATAATGATGACCACTTTAGAATAAACAATTCTGTTATCCAAATTTGGGGAGTAATAGCAAATGATTGTCAGGTGCGTGCTGTGACAGCTTTTGTAGCTATTACCTCGTATAGAGTAAACTCATTGCCGTCAAGTCAATTCCGACTCATAGTGACCCTATAGGACACAGCAGAACTGCCCAGAGGGTTTCCAAGGCTATAGGCTTTACTGAAGCAGACTGCCACATCTTTCTCCCATGGGGCGTCTGGTGGGTTGAGCCGCTGACCTTTCAGTTAGCAGCCCAGTGCTTAACCACTGTGCCCCCAGGGCTCTTTATAGAGACCACTAAAATTCCTACTTAAAACTCAGGAAAAGAAAGCAGAGGAAAGTTAATTAGCCTGCCCAAATTCACATGGATTGTAAGTGCTAAAGGGACGATTTGAACTCCTGTGTAATGTCACAGCTTACATTCTTAACCACTATAATGCATTGGCTCCCATACCCGGACGTGGAATTACTGCATAATTAAATAGCTTTTATAGGAGTTCTGTCCATTTGGTAAAAATTTAGAGTTATGTGCTTGGACATGTCCCCACATAGGCACCAGGACTCTTCAACATCCTTCCAATCCATCCCCTCTTCTTTACTTTCTCACTCACTAGCAATGGAACATAATGATGGCAGTAGGTACCTGGGGGGATTGGAGAAATTCAGAAATAAGGTCCAGAAGTAGGTATCTGGGGGATTGGAGAGGCCCCCAAAATTAAAAAAAAAAAAAGCAGGTTCAAATGGTAAAGGTCAAAAACTTAGTTTACACTTCATGTGAACCAATAACTTTAACCTTCTGACAATGATGTGCGGCTTAAACTATCCAACCAAATCACAGCAGAAAATGCATGAGAGAAGGTTATCTTTGCAAACTATTCCTTCCTGGAAGTATGTTTCGTGTCTGAGTAGAGTCAAACTAACCTTTCACGCTCTGAATCAAGTCAGTTGGTTATCAGGTCATAATTTGAAGAATCTGGAAAAAAATGTCTGAAAAGTAAGGCCTGCTCTATATTGAATTACAGCTACAGATTTTATAATTTGGCAGATTAGGCTTTTTTTTTTTTTTATATTAAAGACCACAGTCTCTGACATACAAAAATTGTGAACTATAAAAAAAACTCTTTATTATACATTATCATGGTATAAAAGCTTAAATGATTAAATCATCAAACACTGAAACTCAAAGTAATAAATATGAAATGATCTGTGAATTCCAAAGCTCTTTGGTTGTAAAACTGAAAGATGTATATATATTTTGGCTGGAGGCAATTATGCCATTATCACATATTTTTCTAATTAAAAATCTAACAGTTGCCTTCTTCTTTATCTTTGTTGAGATTCTGGGGCATGAAACGACAATAATAGTAAACTAGATCAATGCATCTTAGCAAGACCCTGTTAGCAACAAACTCAGAAAGAAATTGTGTTTTTATCATTGACTTTATAATAAATCTTCTAAATTCTCAGCTGAAGCAGTCACATACTTAACAATAGCTGAAAATACAGTTGTGTTATTTCTTTGAAAAATGCAAATAAAAGTATGCTCACTATAAAATTTTCTAATTTTATTTTAATAAAAAAGTGGCAGACTTTTGAAAAGGGTTAATCCTATGTGCCCAGATTATTTGTAGAAAGGATTTAAATGATGCACAATGTTTCTAATTATGAAAGTAGATCGTGTTTTTGACTAAGCACCAGAAAATGTAAAAAAAAAAAATTAATAAAGTAATTTTAGAAAGAAGTTTTATATAGTCACAATATTTTATAAAGTAATATGAAAGCTTGACTTTTTTATAAATTTATTTTAGTGGCTTGAACCTCAGTTAAAAATGCCTTAAAAAGACCCAGCACTGATGCTAATGACAAATCCTGTGAGATCATTTAAACCGCATCAAATATTTCTAACTAAGAATAACATATCCACTAAAAATTACTTGCACAGTTAGAAAATTGGTCCAAATTCTGGCCAGCTAAGGAGCTGAATAAACACTTTACACAATATCAAATAAAAGTTAGTTCTAGAATGTTTGAGAAAGTGTCTGTGATCCCAAATAATTTAAAAGTTGAATGCAGTATTTTCAATTTCCAAGTAAAAGGTACTCTTGATTATATAACTCACTGAAACCAGAAGCAGAGTCATGTTTAGGCCAGGTGTCAGCAAGCAAAGGTGGATGAGTTCATCTTCAGCAACTTCAGTAACTCCAGGTTCCTCCTTATCGCTCTCCACCTCAGTCTCCTCTCCCCAGTTACTCCGTAGCCAACGGCGAGGCTCGTCAGTATACATCGGTATGGCCACAGGGTACTTTAAGGCCTGGGCCCACTCAGACTGGTCAGTGCCAACGAAAACTTGCTTGTTAAAGAGATTGGGTATCACTACTTGCAGTGTCCCCAGAGCTTTTTCTGATACCCATTTATATACTTATTCACAAAAAATCTCGTCCTGAAGTAGAAATGAAAAATAAAGTTTAATCTCTTATTTTTCTCAAGATGTTTGCATTTTAACATAGGCCATGCCTAGTTTAAGCCGAAGGAATTTCAGTTTCCCTGTTTCCAAAAAGAGATATCCACTCGACTTCAGTTGTTTACGCTCATGGCCCCTGCTCACTCCCCTGGAGAAAAAGAAGTGACTTGTGGGCAAGGAATCAGGCATGTTCACTTCAGCCTCTTTTCCTCCCTTTTATGGAACTCATCTATTTCGTTCACTGGTATTAGCCTCCATACTTAGAAATTTGCCTGGCCTGTAGGACGGGCTCAGTAAGCATTTGTGAAAGGAACAATGAATCTGCTGTGTCATCAGTTTAAGTAGTAAATTTCTCTAATTCATGGCATAGACCAAAAATTAGCCAGCTCATTGGCCAAAGATCTAAACCCACATTCTACAGTCTGTCAGTAATCAAGTAAATAATTTTACACCAGTCTGTTTGTTTGGTCTAACTCTAATAGGTTTAGACTCCAAACAGGGATAATAAATATTATTTAATGTGTTCCCTGAATCCCTAAAATATAACTGAGGGAACAGTACAATGAGGCAGTTTTCAGGTCAACATAACACAGAACATTTTCTAAATGAAGGCTATTCAAAAAACAGAATGTGTGATCTTGAGCGTACTCAATTCCAGCAGGAGAAATTTAGCAGAGAAAAATGCTTGCTTGAGAGGGATGTTGTAGAGAACGATCCCAGTAGCAGACATAGATACATCAGTCAATGTCCAGTCACAAAGGCAGGGAACACTCCAGATATTTCCAGCAAAGAGGAGTTTAATGCTGCAAATTGCTAACAAAATTATCAGAAGGGCTGGAAAACCAAAACCAAGAAAGCTAATTTACTGGAGAAGTAAAAAGGAGAAGGGAAGGTTACTTGGAAAACAGGATTCTTTTTCCAACCCTAGGATGAAGCACAGGAGCCAGTCCTCCAACTGATCTGCTAGAAGCATTGATGCTATAGGTGCTTCCATTGCCTTTGAGCAGAAACCAAGGCTCTGGATCCCACTGATGCTGCTGGTGACCCTGTCACCTGAAGGTGCTTCTGGAGCCCACAGTCAACTCCCCATGCTGCCGCTGCTGCTGCCAGAGAGACTACAGGAAACAGAACACATAGAATGCTTCTTTCTTCCTCCCTCTTTCAATCTCCTGCCAGTGCTTCCTGTTGGACAAATCTTACTCTAAGTCTGCTGGCAAGGGACTTTGGGAAGATTATTTTTCATATTTCCAGCTCCCTGCCATACAAAGGAAAGCAAAGTAAGGGTTGAAATGAAGCTGAGAGCCAGTACATGAGCAACTAGAATACCAGATAATTTATTTTTTAGTAAGATGCTTTAAGATCCAAAGAAATCAGTCACAGTACAAAAACTACTGTCAACCCCTCTAGAAATCACTGCAGCAGACAACTGAGGAAATTTAGAGGAAATAAGTAATTATCAGGTATTTATAGTGTCAAAAATACTAATACTAATGGTACAACCACCATGGAAAATGATATGGCACCTCCTTAAAAAACAAGAAATAGAAACACCATAGGATCCAGCAATCCCATGCCTAGGAATACATCCTAGAGAAATAGGAGCCGCCACATGAGTAGGTATATGCACACTCATGTTCACTGAGGCATTATTCACAATAGTAAAAAGATGGAAACAACTTAAGTGCCCATCAACGGATGAATGGATAAACAAATTATGATACATACACACAATGGAAAACTATGCAATGATAAAGAGCAATGATGAATCCTTGAAACATCTCACAACGTGGATGAATCTGGAGGGCATTATGCTGAGTGAAATAAGTCAATCACAAAAGGACAAATACTGTATGAGACCACTATCATAAAAACCCAAGAAAAGGTTTACACAAAGAAAAAACAATCTTTGATGGTTAGGAGGCAGGGAAAATCACTAACTAGATAGACAAATGTTAACTTTGGTGAAAGGAAAAACAACACACAATATAGGGGAAGTCAGCACGACTCGACCAAGGCAAAGCCATAGAAGCTTCCTAGACACATCTAAACACCTTGGAGTACTGAGTCACTGAGGCTGAGGGCTGGGGACCATGGTCTCGGGGGACATCTAGGTCAGTTGCCATAACATAGTTCATAAAGAATATGTTCTACATTCTACTTTGGTAAGTAGGGTCTGAGGTCTTAAAAGCCTGTGAGTGGCCATCTAAATACATCTGTTGGTCCCATCACATTCGGAGCAAAGGAGAATGAAGAAAACCAAAGACACAAGGAAAATATTAGTTCAAAAGACTAATGGACCACATGAACCACAGCCTCCACCAGCCTGAGCCCAGAAGAACTAGATGGTGCCCAGCTACCACTGCTAATCACTACGACAGGGGTCACAACAGAGGGTCCGAGACAGAGTGAAAGAAAAATGTAGAACAAAATTCAAATTCACAAAAAATGACCAGACTTACTGGCCTGACAGAGACTGGAGGAACCCCCAACACTATGGCCCCCAGACACACTGCTAACTCAGAACTGAATCCACTCCCGAAGTCCGGCTTTCAGCCAAAGATTAGACAGGCCTATAAACAAACAATAACACATGTGAGGACCTTATTTCTTAGTTCAATCAAGTATGTGAGACCAAATGGGCAACATCTGCCCAAAAGCAAAGACAAGAAGGCAGGAAGGGACAGGAAAATTGGACTAATGGACATAAAGAACCCAGGGTAGAAAGGGTAAAGGGGAGAGTGCTGACACTTTCAGGAATTGCAACCAATGTCACAAAACAATTTGTGTATAAATATTTGAATGAGAAACTAATTTGTGCTGTAAACTTTCACCTAAAACACAATAGAATTTAAAAAAAAGAAATACTAATATTGAACTACAACTGTCCAAGTACACATAACAAATAGTTTACATTCTAAATAAAGAGAACTAATTAGAAAAGTCTGAAATGCTAAAATTACCAAGTGTATTTATAATTATAATTTAGAATGAGGAAAAATTGCTTTGGGCTCCTCTGAAAAGACTTCAAGAGGATATCAAACTTCATTTGCACTTGTAGATGAAGTAGGACTGAATGAAGGGGGTTGTTTTAGGTTAAGAAGATAACATGAGCAAAGGAATGGACGCTAAACTGAGGTACCACGTGTGGGGAATATGGAAGGTGGGGGAGAAAAGTGAGAAAGTTAGTCTCACTAAAGGGCTTGAACATCAGAGTGGGGTCAGATTAGCTGGGTCCTAAAATTACAATCCCCTGGTGGTGTAGTGGTTGAGAGCTACAACTGCTAACCAAAAGGTTGGCAGTTCAAATCCACCAGGTGTTCCTTAGAAATTGTATGGGGCAGTTCTACTCTGTCCTATAGGGTCGCTATGAGTCGGAATCGACTTGATGGCAATGGGTTTGTTTGTTTGTTTTTTTTAAATTATAATCATGGTGCAGAAAACCACAGAGCCTTGAGAAAGCATGCTGAAAGTGGTTCCTGTGAAATCCACTCTGTTAGGTGGATTTTTTCTTAGTCTATCATCTGAATTTGAACGACTTAAATTTCATTCTCCATTATAATCTACAAACAATGGTCAACCTGTAATATATTGGGAAGTTTTCCTTGGAGGTCTTGTACATCTTGCTTGAAGTGTCTGGTATTTGCAGCAACATCCAAAGCCCTTGACTTTTCTGACTTCCCTTTTGCTTCCATCCTTATTTTTCCCCCTTCCCAGTTTCATCACATGGACAACTGGTGAATTCATGTCTAACACTAATATCAACTCTAGTAACATCAACCTCCCTTGAAGTCAAAACGGTAGAGTTGTTAAGAGAACGGACACTGGAGCCAAACTGCCTAGGTTCAAAGCCCGACTCAACACTTATTACTTGTGTGACCTTGGATACGGTAAACTTCTTTTGCATCATCTGAAATGTGGGATGATGGTAGAATTTGCCTTTTAAGATTGCTGTCAAGATTAAAGGAACTGACAGTATACTAAGTAGGTACAACAGGGCCTAGTACATATAATATTTTAGAAGTGTTAGCTTTATTTTCTTGATTATCCCCCGACCATGGTCTCTAAATTATGCTTAAACACTGCGTTTTGACAGAGGTGCTGTCATTTCCTGAGGCAGCTCAGATCATGTTGGACCACTGAAATCATAAAATCTTTCCTATCTATTTATTCACATTGTATTCCCTATAATTGCTAGCCATCGTTACTATTTCTGCCCTCGAAGCTACCTACAGTTTTTATTGTTGTTAGGTGCCGTCAAGTTGATTTTCAACTCAGAGGAAACCCATGTGACAGAGCAGAACTGCCCCATATGATTTTCTAGGTTGTAATCTTCACAGGAGCAAATTGCCAGGTATTTCTCCTCTGGAGCCTCCCGGTGAGTTCAAACCACCAATCCGTTAGTTAGCAGCTGAGTGTTTAACTGTTGCACCTAGAACTAGTGTGCCACGTTTCCTTCTGCATGTGGCAGCCTTTCCTAGATTGGGAGAGATACAGCTTCCCCCCTCTAAACTCTTTTATTTGGCATATTATTCGTATTTATAGTTCCTTTAATTATTCCTCAGATGATATATTTCTTAGACCCTCATCAGCCTGATTACTCACCTTTGGATCTTTTTCCATTTCTCTATATCATTCTCAAGCATCCAGATAATATTTGCATTTTCATTTCCAAAGAAGTACACACTGGGGAATTCTCAGATGGACAATGGAACAGATATAACTGGACAGATGACCCTTCTGCCAGCCCATCAATCATCTGCTTAAGTAATCTGCCTGTGTATGGAACTGCACCTCCCATGGTCCAATTGTTATTCCTGTAAAGGAAATACTCAAAACGACTTCCCTCAGCTGGACCAGTAAACTGACCGGAGATGATCCCAGAAGATATGGGAGAGAAATATAATATTTGTCCTCCCCATTCTCTCCCACTACCATCTCTTCTGAATTAGTGTCAGCACATTTAAGCTGCAAAGATTAAAAACTTATCCTGCCATGAAACGAGCAACAGTCGCAGAGACTAAGCCGTGCAGAGTAGCCATGCATTAAAAATTACAGTTAAAAAAAAAAAAGAAAGACCAAACCAGTTGCCGTCGAGTTGATTCCAACTCATAGCGATCCTGTAGGACAGAGTGAAACTGTCTCATAGGGTTTCCAAGGAGCGGCTGGTGGATTTGAACTGCTGACATGTTGGTTAGCAGCTGAGCTCTTAACTACTGCGACACAAGGGCTCCATCGTCCTAATATTTTAAAAAATTTCAATACTACGTATTAATTTAGCATAACGTTTTGACAAGTCACATTTTTTAATGTTTTCTACAGATACGTAGTCCCTCCTAGAATGCTAACCTACTATTTATTAATACTTTGTTAAAAATGAAAAACAATCGATTCATTTTTTTCTGACCCTTCTATTTTAAATTAGCAAAGTTTTCTTACATGTATATCAGCATTTCCTAAGACTGAAACTGTGTTTGTCTGAAGTATTATAAAAAGTATGATTATGAAATTTCTGAAAGATAGATCTTTTCCTATAGTTGAATTCTGTGTCACTAAATTTGATAAGGAGCCCTGGTGTCACAATGGTTAAGCGCTTGGCTGCTAACCAAAAAAGGTTGGCTATTTGAACCCACCAGCTGCTCTGCAGGAGAAAGATGTGGCAGTCTGCTTCCGTAAAGATTTACAGCCTTGGAAACCGTATGGGACAGTTCTACTCTGTCCTATAGGGTCGGTATGAGTCACAATCCACTCCCTGGCAACGAGTTTGAATTTTTGTCTTTTTTTTTGTATTTGATAAACGTATATGTTACCTTAAGAGAACTCAGAGAAAAACATTGTATTGACAGTAAAACCAGTCTTCACTCTGAAGAAGTCATTAGCTAATCATATATACTATATTATATATATATTTATACATATATTATTGTTGTTGTTAGGTGCTGTTGAGTCGATACAGCAGAATAAAACACTGCCTGGTCCTGCACCATCCTCACAATTGTTGCTATGTTTGAGCCCATTGTTGCTGCCACTGTGTCGATCCATCTTATTGAGGATCTTCCTCTTTTTTGATGACCCTCTATTTTATCAAGCACGATGTCCTTCTCCAGGGACTGGCCCCTCCTTATAATGTCCAAGTCATGCCATCCCCCTTCTAAGAAGCACTCTGGCTCTACTTCTTTCAAGATAGATTTGTTCATTCTTCTGGCAGTCCATGGTATATTCAGTATTCTTCGCCAACACCATAATTCAAATGCCTCAATTCTACTCTGGTCTTCTTTAATCATTGTCCCGCTTTCGAATGCATATGAGGCGATTGAAAATATCATGGCTTGCCTCAGACACGCCTTAGTCCTCAAAGTGATTTCTTTGCTTGTTAACACCTGAAAGAGGTCTTTTGCAGCAGATTTGTCCAATGCAATACATCATTTGATTTCCTGACTGCTGCTTCCATGGGCGTTGATAGTGGATTCAACTAAAAGGAAATCCTTGACAGCTTCAATCTTTTCTCCGTTTATCATAAAGTTGCTTATTGGTCCAGTTGTGAGGATTTTTGTTTTCTTTATGTTGAGGTGTAATCCATACTGAAGGCTGTAGTCTTTCTATCTACCTACCTACCTACTTATTTTTCCCCAGTAAGCCTAATATATATACACACGCACACATATATTAGGGGTGTGTGTGTGTGTGTGTGTGCAACACTCTAAGAAAAAAAGACAATGATACCTGCAATAAACCTTGTCTGAAAGATGTCCTTCTCTACCTTGTGGTCCTTGGAAAGCTTGTCCTTTCAGGCCTCCAGGTAAGCTTTCATGTACTCTACAAACCAAGATTCAGGTTTAGATTAAACCCGTAGGGTCCACATAATAATTTATCCCCTTGACAAATCTTTTCTGCTGATTAACAATGGAATTTTATGATCCATTGCTTGAACAATATATTGGAACTTGTTTTATGTGTACCTGCCCTAAGTTGCTGATCCTATAAAACTGAAAGATAACTACATTCTCTTGTCACATTTTTGGAGTTAACACGTTTTCCTTATTGGATTTGTTGATTTACTGCTAACAAAGATAAAACTTTCTACTTCAGTCACTTATCTGGGATGTGAAATTGCTTCAATTTGAAAGCAAATTGTATGAGTTTGAAAAAAATGCTTGAGGTACATTTAGCCACCAAAGTATTAACTAGATAGAAATGAAACTAGCAAAGAAAATGACCACATACAGACTTCTTTCAACTCTAAAGTAAAACAACTAAAAGTACAGTTATTTGAGCAGGAAAATAGATCTTGGCAACTGCTACCATCTAAATTTTCTGACTATTGAGTCACTTTTGCAAGTAACTAATCTTCTGTCACGCATTGCATTGGCCAAATCTGCTGCAAAAGACCTCTTTCAAGTGTTCAAAAGCAAAGAAGTCACTTTGAGGACCAAGGTGTTCCTGACCTAAGCCAGGGTGTTTTCAATCGCCTCATATGCATGTGAAAGCTGGACAATGAATAAGGAAGACTGAAGAGTGATGCCTTTGAGTCATGGTGTTGGGGAAGAATGTTGACTATATGAAGGCCTGCCAAAAGAACGAACAAATCTGTCTTTGAAGAAGTACAGCCAGAGTGCTCCTTTGAAGGGAGGATGGCAAGACTACGTCTCACGTGCTTTGTTTCAGGAGGGACCAGTCCCTGGAGAAGGACATCATGCGTGGTGGGGTAGAGGGTCAGCGAAAAAGAGGAAGACCCTCAAGGAGATGAAGTGACACAAAGGTGGCAACAATGGGCTCAAGCACAGCATCCATCATGGGGATGGCGCACGACAGGGTAATGTTTCATTCTGTCGTACATAGGGTATCAATGAGTCGGAACCAGCTCAACAACAATAATATTCTTATCAAGAATATAATAATTAATGACAGTAGATTTATCAACATTTTATAGTTGCATTAACTATGGGATATAGTTACAGACTATTATTCTATAATTAATATTCTCTGACTAGTTAATGTTCAGCAGGAAATAAAAGGATCCTTAAAAGCCTTGGAAAATACTTATAAAAATCTCATTGCAGGCAATAGGAAATGCTTTACTTTTTGAATCTTTATGAGAAGTAAAAAGTATGTTGAAAATATCCTTCCTAAATTTTATTCTGTAATCCCCAGCTAGACTAAAAAAAAAAGATGATTGATTTTTTCTTTTTAGGCTTCCCTTAGGTACTGGCTGTTTGCTACATGATTATCTTATTTAATAAAAAGCCTTTTGTTTTGCTGGAAAATTTCTATTATGACATTTCGTGTACATACCTATTTGTAAATGTGACTGTCTTCCCCAATGTAAATAAAAACGAGACACTTTCATGTTCTAAGTGGGTCTTTGTGTCGTAGAAAACTTAACGTGATGCTTCCATTCCAAAATCAGCACTAAACCTGGCCAGGAGAACAAATCCCAAGAGCAGAAACAATTAATCTTTCCTGTTCAATTGAAGAAAAAAGCTGAAGTTCTATAATCCAGTGTTCAGTCAGAAGGCAGAAACAACATTCTGAAGTTATATAAAAGAAAACTTAATGCCTCTTTAACTAAAAATAGTTGAAAAACGAGCTGTGCTCTGGAACTCAGGTGAATGTACGCTCCGCCTCCTGCGCTCACTCTTGCACTTTCTTCAGTGTAAACAGTGCGCTGCAACCACATCACTTCAGCGTTTAGAGTGCTAGAAATAAGCCACGAGAGAGCAGAGC
This sequence comes from Dugong dugon, assembly GCA_030035585.1. Lineage (NCBI taxonomy): Eukaryota > Metazoa > Chordata > Mammalia > Sirenia > Dugongidae > Dugong > Dugong dugon. Next base: position 76,741,876 of record CM057476.1, read on the forward strand.
AGGAAAACCCACTGGAGAGAGCAGCTTGTTCTGGGCAGCACAGAGGCAGACAGATCTACATTCTTGCCTTAAACTTGGGTTTGTCTATGAGCATATGCTGTTCACCACAGTGAGGTCGGATCATACCAGCACCAAAGGAGCAAAGTCAGCTCCATAGAGACAGGAGGCACTTATTATTTTCAAGCGACAGAATTTGCTGCTTCAGGAGAGTAGTTTTATTACAGAAGGAATAAACCAGTAGGTATCCTAATTTCTTTGCCACAAAGGTCAAGTTTGAAAGGAATGGAGATACCAGAACAGGCACGCCAACACATTTTCTAAACTGGTGGTAAGCTATGCAAAGCATGTCTTGGGCTCCTGTTTCACAAATTCTAATCAACATGTCAGGCAATCATGGCTGGGTGGGGAAAAAAAAAAAGAACAGAGGCCATTGGTGGGGAGGGGGAGAGAAGGAGCAGAGTTACTCAGCGGAAAGCTATGGAGAGGTTTAGCTTACGAAAGGGTTGGATAACCTGGAGAATGGTTGTCATGTGGAATGAGGAGATGGGTACTTTTTCCTAAAGCTACAGGCACAGAGAGGACTGAAGTTGTTTCAGGAAAAAATCCAACTGCTGGGATTCTATGCATTGGAGTTGGCATTAAAGATTGTCACATAGTCCAAAATTTATTTTATGTAAGGATGAGAAAATACGATTTTTAACTCTCCTTTAAAAAAAGAAAAAAAAAAAAAGAAAAAAAAAAAAAGAAAAAAAACCAGCACAAATGATTGTCCAACAGAAGCAATTTTGCCAGAAAGTTGACAAAATGTTACCTCTGCTTCCTTTCTGCAAATTTGGAATCGAATAAGGAGAATTTGGCCCCAAGTTACCGACCTCTTTGCTTTGACACTATAAATCAGATGGTGAGACATAGAAGACGCAATCTACACAACAACAAAGAAAACCAAGCTTAAGATAAATGTTGATTTTAAGCGGAGAAATAAAATAGGTAGACCAACCAATAGTATAATTTATCATTTACCAAAAAAAATCCAAGAGTAGCAAAGGTGAAATTTAAGCTCTTAAATATTTGAAAGGAAAAGGTTGTAAGAGGAAAAAGCATGCGCAGAAAAGGCGGGTACAAGAACCTAGCTGAGCTTCCCAAGTGGGTTTCCGGGGACTCAGAAGTGAAGAGCTGGGGCAAGAAGAGTCAGATAACCACGACACGTGTCACCTTCACTACTTGGAAAGAAATTGTCTAACTAGGGCAAACTGACCTGCGGTGTCACGCCCTTCCCCAGTGGAAGTGCTGCTGTATATTGCTTGTTACATATTTGTGTAAGTTGTTTCTCCAACCAGATCGTAAGCACTTATAGGGAAAAATCATGGCATATGCATTTCTCTGAAAGCCTAGCACAGTTGTGAACTCATTGTAAATATTCCTTAGTAATTATTCGTTGGCAGATAGAAATCCAGTTTCTTGGGAAAAAATATTTCAGGCCATTCAAACCAAATATGTGATTTCTTTTCGAACTAAATACACATTTTATATATATTACTCACCAGACTGATCTGCATTTATAACTGAAATTTATTAAATTTTCAGATGGAGGATGAAAGAGAAAATTTTAAGTTGGTAACTGTGTCAATGATAGCTGCACTTATTTGGGGAAGTGAACTAGACTTCACAGTAACAAGTTAATATGCCCACACATTATACTTCATTTGCAGGGGAGGGTCTATTTTTAAACTCATCAAAGAGAACTTCAATTCAGATTTAGTTTTGTATTAATTGCCTCTGCTTTATTTCCTGTTGTTTCTACTCTGCTCTATCCTATGTGGCAAATTTGTGCTTAGACTATATTACAAAACTGAGATTCTGCATAACTTTTGAGATATTTTATAGCATAGAGTTTTTTTCAGTTTTTCTTCCCCTAAGATTCTTCTTATTATTTATTTTACTTTTTTTTTTTTATTGTGCTTTAGGTGAAAGTTTACAGCTCAAGTTAATTTGTCATACAAAAATTTATACATATATTTTTATGTGACACTAGTTGCAATCCCTATAATATGACAGCACATTCCCCCTTTCCACTCCTGGTTTCCCGTGTCCGTCCAACCAGCTCCTGTCCCTTCTTGCCTTCTCATCCTGCCTCTGGACAGGAGCCGCCCATTTATTGCTTGAACTAAGAAGAACATTCTTCATGAGTATTATTTTATGTTTTATAGTCCAGTCTAATCTTTGTCTGAAGAGTGGGCTTTGGGAATGGTTTTAGTTCTGGGTTAACAGAGCGTCCAGGGGCCATGGCTTTGAGGGTTCCTCCAGTCTTAGTCAGACCATTAAGCCTGGTCTTTTTACTAGAATTTGAGTTCTGCGCCACACTTTTTTCCTGCTCTGTCAGGGACTCTCTTTTGTGTTCCCTGTCAGGGTGGTCATTGGTGGTAGCAGGGCACCATCTAGTTCTTCTAGTCTCAGGCTGATGGAGTCCCTGGTTTATGTGGCCCTTTTGTCTCTTGGGCTAATATTTTCCTTGTGTTTTTGGTGTTCTTCATTTTCCGTTGCTCCAAGTGGGTTGGGACAAATAAGACACATCTTAGATGGCCACTTGCAAGCTTTTAAGACTCCAGATGTCACTAACCAAAGTCAGATATACAATAGATATTTTGGACTTTATCAGGTGGTTCAAAAAGTGACTGACTTAGCAGAAGTAAAAACCTAAATTGTTTCTCAACGTATACATAGCTAACAGTCTGCAACAAAGTACGCCCAGTGTTGTTTGAAGGTGTTTTCATTGTTTGGATTTGCAAAACTGATTTGTATGCTTGACATGAGTGTATTATAATTTAAAGTACTACAGGGGTGGGCCTTAGGATGTAAATATGGATCTTGAAAAATTATGAACTGTTCCTGCTATGACCTTATATAATCCGTGCATTTTTGCTTCCTGTTTGCATCTGGTAATTATCTTTAATCAGCTTATTTCCTTTGAGGGGAAGATTTACTTCTGTTGCTGTCTTACTGTTTTGCAACTTAAATTCTTTTCCCTTTAAGTTTCTTGTAACTCTTCTATCCCTTACACTTAAAGGCATGATTTAACATACAGCAAGGATGACATAAAAAAATCAAATTATCTGTATGTGTAAAGGACAAAGCCAGTTAGCCAGTAGCCATCAAGTGGATTCTGACTCATGGCAACCTCATGTGTGTCAGAGTAGAACTGTGCTCCATAGGGTTTTCAGTGGCTGATTTTTTTAGAAGTACATTGGTAAAGGTTAAAAGGTACTATTAAAAAATGATAAAAATGTTTCTCTGAAATTTTGTGTGTATACTAGGTGTATATTTATGTATGGTACATGTATCCATTTCAATAAACATAAACTGATTTCCTTGTAATGTAAGCTATTTGTAGAAAAGAACATTGAATTTTTAATGTTTGAAAATAACCCTCAAGAAATAAGTCCTTCAAAATGGAGGGAGAGAGCAATCACAGCAACAACAATCACCAAACAACATCGCCTCCATCAACCGTTCTGAAAAAACTGAGGTTTATGGAAAACAATTTTTTTCACAAATCAAGATTGAAGGGTCTTAAATTAAAACCAACATACTGAATATAATTTTCTTTTTTTTAATACTTCAAATCTGAATGTTTAGCTCTCTTATGGTATAATAGGCCCATCCTTTCCTTTTCATCCTTGTCATGTTTCTCTATAAGCAATTGATCAACAAATAGATCATCCACAATGCTGAAGAATGTCTGAGAAACATTCTCTCTGAATGAATCTCTGCAGAAATACTTACGTATCACACATGCACACACACAGTTGATGTGTTCTTCTATATATCATATTCTCTGTTTCAGAGAAAATTTCATGCATTATATCTATGGACAAATTTTTCAAGGAGCAAATTCTTTGAATCAGAGACACCATTTATTCTCATGCTGACATGTCTTTAAAAACATTTACGTTGATTAGAATCATCGTTTATTTGATTTCTTTGTCTTTTTCACTGATTATCAAGCCTTCTCTAAGCCCAAACTTCAGTTTTTCGTCCTACTGAACCCATTTCTTGCTGTTTCTAATTTCTGTATTAATTTTGAGAATGTGTTTTGGCTATTTACTGAGATTTGTACTCTCTATTTCATTTTCTAAAGTTTTATCATTTGTGTTTGAGCTCTTGTGTCCTTACATTTAAGCTAGCTTAAGTGTTACATAGCTCAGCATATTGGTGGGGAATTATCTGTAGTTCCTTGCATTACGTTTTCTTCCATGTTGGGTTCTTTATAGTCTTTTTTCATTCTAAGTTCCTTTTCTTTTCTGTAACATATTATATTTTTACATTAGGTGGTGTACTGAAAACTAGTAGGATTTTATGACTCATCAGTTTGGCTCATGGAGAACAGGAGCACACTTAGGACACTTGTCACTTTACTTCAGAACACTTCTGTGGTTCTTGGCCAAGCATTTTTTATATGTGTGTGTGTGTTTATTAAAGTCGTTATTTTATGTTATTTTTGTAGTTGTTTACATGCATGTTATTTTTGCTTTTTTTTTGTTGTTGTTGTTGCTGTTGTCAGGTTTTTAGGTTTTGGAATGGGAAATTCTCTGAGGCAGCTTCATACAACTACCTCAACTTTGAGTCTTACATCTACAGTGTTTAATGTGGATATTTCTTCATCAAACCACAAATTTTTCAAGACTTGAACTATTTATTATACCACAACTTTGTCAAGATTTGAAATATTTATAATTTAATTCTTGGCATATCATAGAGTATCAATGCATACTTTATGCACAAATAAGTGAATGAATGAATACATAGCTATAATATATAACCAGTATAAAATTCAAAAGTTTTTAACTAAACAATCTTCTGCATAAATAAAATCTGAGACTTGGAGATGTTTTTTCCAGATATTGGACTAAATGAATACCTTTGTGCTCTTTTAAAGAGTAGTAAGAAGGAACGTTGTGAGTCTCTCATACATTATTTTCTGTTTTTATGATGTCTGTAATGGAAGAATTAAATCTTTAAAACAAAATGTAAATTCTCTGGGGAGAAACTAAAGTTTTACCTTAGTTCTGCATAAGATCATAACATCATTTTCTTAGCGTCAAGTTCTAAAGATAAAAGAAAGCTAATACCTGGGCAAGTAAATATTTGAGATGGGAAAAATAATGCTACTAGATAATGGAAAATATTAAAATATAAAAAAGATTTAGACTCTTCTTTTACTTCCTGATGTTATCACTATTACTATTGCCCACTCCTAGACTCTGGCCTTATCCAAATAATCATTCTAATTGAAATTTGCTCTTATTTCAAGTCCTAGAACATTCTCTACATCACAAATTAATATTCTATTATTTATTTTCTAAACCCCCCAAAACTTACCTCACAGGTTTATTGTGAGGATTGAAATACACATCTATATTGTTTATAGTACAGGACATAATAAATAGTAATAATTCAATAAATAGTATATATTTATATAACCATCATTATCATGATTAGAGCCCTGGTGGTGTATTGGTTAAGAGCGTGGCTGTTAACCAAAAAAAAGGTCAGCAGTTCAAATCCACCAGCCACTCCTTGGAAACCCTATGGGGCAGTCCTGTTCTATCCCATAGGGTCGCTATGAGTTGGAATCGACTCGAAGCCAACGGGGTTTTTATTATCATGATTATAATCAAATTCTCCATATTACTCTCAGGATAAAATCCAAATTACTCAGCTTTCTTTGAATGCCTTCTGAGATTTTATGAAGCTGCCTCAGAGAATTTCGCATTCCAAAACCTCAAAGTTGATTAGGATAACAGCTTCCACCAAATGACCTGTGTATGTCTCACTTTGGGGCTCTTGAATGTGCTGTTGTTTCACCTTGAACATATTTTTATCTTCCTTCTTCACCCAAATGGAAGACCCAATAGAAGAAAAATGTTTCCCCGTATTGGAAACTTTACCAGCCCTCCAAAACAGAGGTCTCTGTATAAAACATGAATAAAAATATATATTAACATGAGTAAAGGAGAACTTCCATTTCTGGAAGTATGATGGACTAAATACTCTGATGAACACTCCCATTTGAAAAAGTATATAAATGTCAAATAAAATATATTTTTTAAATTATTTAAAATACATCTCAGTGAAGGTGGGAACTTGGTGAAGTAAGCAGAGCACTAAAATAGGGAGTTTAAAATTTACTTTTTGAATACAGAGGATGACAAACACAATTATACAGGCGAGTCTTACCAAACTTTGAAGGAACAAATCATTTTAATTCCAAATGAGCAATCCAAGGAGTAAAAGGAGAGAAACATACCTCAACTCATTTTACAAGACTAGGAAACTAGTAAATTTAATTGGAGGGTAGTGGTGGTTCAGTGGTAGAATTTTCACCCTCCATACAGGAGACTAGGGTTTGAATTCTGGCCAATGGATCTCAGTCACAACCACCATCTGTCTGTCAGTGGAGGCTTGCATGTTGCTGTGGTGCTAAACGAGTTTCAGCAGATATTTCAGATGAAGAAAGACTAGGAGAAAAGGCCTGCTTATCTACTTCCATGGGATCTCCATGAATCGGGAGCTGACTCCAAGGCAGCTAACAACAACAACAACAAATTTAATATTCACATCTGACAAGTACAGTACAAAAATGAAAAACTGCAGGCCAATCCCACTCAGAAACAAAGGTGCAAAGATTCTAAACCAAGTATTAGCAAACAGACCCAGCGAATCCAGATATGAAAGCTTGGCTTAACTAACATTAAAGAATGAAGTTTATCACACTAAAAAGTTAATATTGAAGAGTATTAAATAATTAAAGTTAAAAAAGACCCTCTGATCATCTCAAAAGATGAAGAAAAACACCTACTCCTGAAAAAAAAAATCATAACAAACTATGAACAGATTTAAACTCCCATAAATTGGTAAATCTACAGTGAACAGAAAACTCAGTAGAGAGAAGAAGAAAACATTCCCTCTAAAATCAGGAATAATACAAGGGTGTCTACTATAACCAGTTTTATTTGACATTGTACTGAATGTTCTAGCCAGCTCAGTAAGCCAAGAAAAATAAATACAGGTTTGCAACAATTGGGAAGGAAAAAAAGAAAGTTTCCATTACTTTCATATGATAATTATCAAAGGCAAAACTACAAAATAAACTCTCCCAATAATTTTTAAAATAGTATCAGGTTTCTGGATACAAAATCAATATGTTGTTGTTCTTATCAGGCACTGTGGAGTCTGTTCCGACTCATAGCGACCCTGTGTACAACAGAACAGGACACTGCCCAGTCCTGTGCCATCCTCATAATTGTTGCTATGTTTGAGCCCATTGTTGCAGCCACTGTGTCAATCCATCTGGTTGTGGGTCTTTTTCACTGACCTTCTACTTTACCAAGCATGATGTCCTTCTCCAGGGACCAGTCCCTCCTGATAACATGTCCAAAGAAATTGAGACAAAGTCTCACCATCCTCCCTTCTAAGGAGCATTTTGGCTGTACTTCTTCCAGGATGGTTTTGTTTGTTCTTCTGGCAGTCCATGGTATATTCAGTATTCTTCACCAACACCATAATTCAAATACATCAATTCTTCTTTGGTCTTCCTTATTCATTGTGCAGTTTTTGCATGCATATGAGGTAATTGAAAATACCATGGCTTGGGTCAGGCACACCTTAGCCCTTAAAGTGACATCTTTGCTTTTCAACGTTTTGAAGAGATCTTTTGCAGCATATTTGTCCAATGCAATGCATCGTTTGATTTCTTGACTGCTTCTTCCATGGGTGTTGACTGTGGATCCAACTAAAATGAAACCCTTGACAACTTGGATCTTTTCTCCATTTATCATGATGTTGCTTATTCGTCCAGTTGTGAGGATTTTTGTTTTCTTTATGTTAAGGTGATCTTCAGTGTTAAAGTCCCCTTTGCTTTCGGCAAGCAATGCATATTGCATTTTGTTAATGAGTCTTCCTCCAAACCTGATGCCTCATTCTTCTTCATATAGTCCAGCTTCTTGGATTATTTGCTCAGTATAAAGATTGAATACGTATGTGACACAAATCTTTCCTAATTTTAAACCGTGCAGTATCCCCTTATTCTGTTGGAAGGACTGCCTCTTGGTCTACGTACAGGTTCCTCGTGAGCACAATTAAGTGTTATGGAATTTCCACTCATAGTAATGTTATCCATAATTTGTTATGATCCACACAGTCGAATGCTTTTGCATAGTCAATAAAATACAGGTAAACATCTTTTTGGTATTCTCTGCTTTCAGCCAAGATCCATATGACATCAGCAATGATATCCCTCATTCCACGCCCTCTTCTGAATCCAGCTTGAACTTCTGGCAGTTCCCCGTGGACATACTGCTGCAACCATTTTTGAATTACCTTCAGCAAAATTTTACTTGCACCTGATACTAATGGTATTATTAGATAATTTCTGCATTCTGTTGTGTCACCTTTCTTTGGAATGGGCACAACTATGGATCTCTTCCAGTCAGTTGGTCAGGTAGCTGTCTTTCAAATTTCTTGGCATAGACAAGTGCATCCATTTGTTGAAACATCTCAGTTGGTATTCAGTCAATTCCTGGAGCCTTGTTTTTCACCAGTGCATTTCACCGCAGCTTGTACTTCTTCCTTCAATACCATCAGTTCTTGATCTTATGCTACCTGCTGAAATGGTTGAACCTTGACAAATTTCTTTTGGTGCAGTGACTCTGTGCATTGCTTCCATCTTCTTTGGATTCTTCCTGTGTCGTTCAATATTTTGCCCGTAGAATCCTTCAGTATTGCAACTTGCAGCCTGAATTTTCTCTTCAGTTCTTTCAGCTTGAGAAACGCAGAGCATGTTCTTCCCTTTTGGCTTTCTCACTCCAGGTCTTTGCACATTTCACTATAATACTTTATTTTGTCTTCTCGAGCTGTCCTTTGAAAACTTCTGTTCAGCTCTCTCACTTCATCGTTTCTTCCACTCTGTGTTCAAGATCAAGTTTCAGAGTCTCTTCTGACATCCATTTTGGTCTTTTCTTTCTTTCTCCTCTCTTTAACGACCTTTTACTTTCTTTGTTTACGATGTCCTTGATGTCATCCCACAAATCATCTGGTCTTCGGTCATTAGTGTTCAATGCGTCAAATCTATTCTTGAGATGGTCTGTAAATACAGGTGGGACATACTCAAGGACATACTTTGGCTCTTGTGGACTTGTTTTAATTTTCTTCAGTTTCAACTTGAACTTTCATATGAGCAACTTATGGTGTTTCCTCAGTCAGCCCATGGCCTTGTTCTGACTGATGATATTGAGCTTCTCCATACTCTCTTTCCACAGATGTAGTCAATTTGATTCCTGTGTTCTCCGTCCAGTGAAGTCCGCATGTATAGTTACCATTTATGTTGTTGAAAAAAGGTATTTGCAATGACTAAGTCGTTGGTCTTATGAAATTCTATCATGCTGTCTCTGGTGTCGTTCCTATCATCAAGGTTGTATTTTCCAACTACTGTTGCTTCTTATTTGTGTCCAAATTCATTTTCCAATCACCAGTAATTACCAATGCATCTTGATTGCGTGTTTGATCAATTTCAGACTGCAGAAGTTGGTAAAATTCTTCACTTTTTCATCTTTGGCCTTAGCAGTTGGTGCATAAATTTGAATAATAGTCATATTAACTGGTCTTTCTTGTTACGTGTGGATATTATCTTATCACTGACAGTGTTGTAGTTCAAGATAGACCTCGAAATATTCTTTTTGATGATGAATGGGCTACCGTTCCTCTTCCATTTGTCATTCCTGGTGTAATAGACCATATGCTTGTCTGATTTGAAATGGCCGATACCAGTCCATTTCAGCTCACTATTGCCTATCATATCAATCTTTATGCGTTCCATTTCATTTTTGATGACTTCCAATTTTCCTAGATTCATACTTTCTATGTTCCACATTCTGAATTTTAATGGATGTTTACAGCTGTTTCTTCTCATTTTGAGTCATGCCACACCAGCAAATAATGTCCCGACAGATTTACTCCATCCGTGTCATTAAGTAGACTCTACTTTGAGGAGATAGCTCTTCCCCAGTTGTATTTTGAGTGTCTTCCAACCTGAAGGGCTCATCTTCCAGCTCTATATCAGACAATGTTCTGCTGCTATTCATAAGGTTTTCACTGGCCAATTTTTTTTTTTTTTTTAACATAAATGGCTACGTCTTTCTTCCTAGTCTGTCTTAGTTTGGAAGTGTCACTGAAAACTGTCCACCACGGGAACTCTGCTGCTATTTGAAATACTGGTGTCATAGCTTCCAGCATCACAGCAAAAAGCAAGCCACCACAGTATGACAAACAGACAGAATAAAATTTCATTTTATTCAGCAGCAGGAAAATCTATATATAAGTACTTTACAGAAGAAAAGCAAATAAATTTTGTAGGGTAGTTCCAAGATCATTAAAATTATTATGAATATTCTATTATAGTGTGAAGAACTGCTTTTTAAAAAATTAACCATAGCGAAGACAGTCAGTAGAGTTTCTGACTTCTACTTCTTTGCTTCATTTTTTTCTCATGAGTAACACAGTGACTAAAATTCACTTGTGGTGCTACCTCTTCAGTGCAGAATCCTTTTTTGGAAATTCTACTCAAAGAATCCAGTGCAATAGTGGTTTCACTTATACAGGTTTTCTGCCTCAAACATTGTTTTGTTTTCATTTTATTGACAAGTAATTTTACTCTGAGATTACATTTTCTTCAAAACACCTTTGTTTTAGGGGCTGGAAAAAAGAAGTTCTTAGTGCGTTTCATTACTGAAACAGACTTTACCAAATCCCGTTAGTTCAGACTTGTTAGCGAGGATACAGTTTCATTCAGCTGGATAGCAAACCACCTGCACTGTGTGATTTATTTTAATAGTAGTTTCTTCATATCTTCAACCATCTATTTGCAGAAATAATGTTGGTTAGCTTTCCATAATATCATTTTAGTAGGAAGAATGTGTTTTCCAAATGGTATCTGGCATTCTTTTTGCTTTCCACTTTTTAAGAAAAAACCTCAAAAGAACATTTTAATATTTATCACTTAGTGAAGTTTTGTAAGATACTGAATTGAGTATTCATGAATTTAAACATCACTAAAATTTTATAAAGGTTTTTCTTCATCTTCCGAATGCTTAGTAGATAAATATCTAACAACACTTGTTAATATCTCAAGCCTCATATAAAGTTAAATTGATGTTCATTGTTAACTAAGTATTTGTGAATACGTGTTGTAAATAGTTTTTATTTGAAGTTTTATAAATTCCTCAATATTTCTGAGTTTTTTATTTTGACTGACCGATTGACTGATCATTATTTTTTTACCTGAAAACTTGATGGATGCAGAACTCATACCCTGCCCCACGAGCTGTAATAATAACTCTGCTGTTTTATTTTCATCCTTTGCTTGTGTTTAAAAAGTTGGCATTACCTTCACCCCTCTCATTGCTTTCAGCAATCCTTATAAACCATTTGTTCATTTTGTGAGGGTTAGTTGTTTTGCAATTAGTTAATAGGATTTGCAAATCTATGTAACTGACTATATAAAAATTGTAAAATCTCTCAGTCCCCTAAAAGCAAAGGAATGCATTAGAACAGCACTCTCTTAGAATTCCAATTTTTCTCTCAAGATATAAGAAATGGGGCGGGGGGAGGGAAGAAAGGTATAAGAAATGGGGTATGTAAAACAAGACCAGCATGACATCACTGAGATAAAGATTTAGTGAGGATACCAATTCCAGTCCAGTAACTATATATTGATAAATATAATTATTTCTATATTAAGACAAATAAATACTAATATTTTCTCAACTCATCCCAAAATATTCTCTTGCAAGCCTTGCTTTGGAGATCTGCATTTTAGAATAGTTGGAGGGTCTCCCTCCAGTGGGCTAGCATGACATTTTGTGAATATTTTTAAAATGGTCTTTATCACACTGTCACGTTTCTCCTTTCCTCCGAGACTGGAAGTTCTGAGAACTTACGGTATGGCATTTGTTATTATCATATATACAGTTTATAGCCCTACAACGGGAACATAGACAGTGCTCAGTAACGTGTGGAATGAAGACACAGCCACTGGTTGAAGCCAATAATAGAACTAGCTAAAAAGTAGACTAGGTACATGCAAGTGTAGAGTCTGTAATTGCATCCAGCACTAGTTCCATTCTGGGCCTAAAAATTCAAACAAAATAATTTCACATGAACCATAAACTGTGGAGAAAATCTTGACAGGGCAAGGGGGAGCTGGATTGTATGATTCCTACAACTAGCAATTGGCTTATTTAGCTAGACTGATTCTTTAATCTTTAAATGGTGTTTTGATCCCAATAGCTGTACAAATTTAAAATCCAGATGGCAGGCCTGCACTTTGAATGAGCTTTGAGGTGGCATCTCTCTATGTAACTGGACTTCAAGCTCATCCTCCCCAATCAGGACTAGTTTGGGAACATTGTGTTGAAAGTAGCAAAGTAGTCAACAGTTTATGTTCCAATAAATGAGAAGCAATCTTGGAGGATGTCATTGATTTTTATTTCCTTCAATACTAGGGCCTGGGATGAGAGCCAGGACAACTACTTCTGTGTAGTACCCTTTCTTCTATATCCTGAGAATCCTACCCTACAGACTTTCCAAGCATGGCTGTGCATGATTGGGGCATTCATCAGAAGTTGCTGTTTATTATTCAACAAATACTTATTAGCTATAGATACAATTTGCCACAAAATATTACATGTTGTTTTTATGTGCCATTGAGTCAATTCCCAGTCATAGCTACCCTATAGGACACAGTAGAACTGCCCCACAGGGTTTCCAAAGAGCAGCTAGTGGATTCGAACTGCCGACCTTTTGGTTAGCAGCCCAGCTCTTAACCATTGCACCACAAGCAAAAGCACAAAAACTTTGACGTCACATTGGTCAGATTTTAGCATCACAGCTTTACCACATCCATCTGTGAGCTGGTACACTACTTCTTTCAGCCTGCTCCCTCGTCTGGAAAATGTAGATGTGAGTGCCTGGATCTTAGTAGACAGTCACTAAGTATCTGTTTTCCTTTTTTTTCTTTCAAGAGCTTTTCACCAATGCTGATATTTAACTTGTTAGTCATTCATTTCTCTCTCCTACTGACTATGTGGCAAGGGCATGGTTGTTGTTTGTGGCTGTTTGCTTTCTCATTCAGATAGACTCATGTCTGCAGGGATAATTATGTGGGCCCTCTGGATGATGACACAGCTCTTATATGAGCATGAGGGAGCTCATTTGCTTTAGAGTCCAGGTCCTCCATGGAGAATGGGACTTGTTAGTGTACAATTTGGAGTAATGCAGTTACATCCTTAAAAAACAAACAAACCTGTTATTGGCGAGTCAATCTCAACTCACAGCGACCCTATAGGACAGAGTAAGACTGCCCCATAGGGTTTCCAAGGCTGTAATCTTTATGGAAGCAGACTGCCACACCTTTCTGCCACAGAAAGGCTTGTAGGTTCGAATCACTGATCTTTCAGGTAGCAGCTGAGTACTTTAACCACTGCACAATGAGGACTCTTCTAGTTACAACCTCAGTAATCATAAAATGAAGGCAAAGATACTCAACTGAAGAAAAAAAGGGCGGCTCGAGAAGACAAAGAAAAGTATTGTAATGATGTGTGCAAAGAGCTGGAGATAGAAAACCAAAGGGGAAGAACACACTCAGCATTTCTCAAGCTGAAAGAACTGAAGAAAAATTCAAGCCTCGAGTTGCCGTATTGAAGGATTCTATGCGGAAATTATTAAACAGCGCAGGAAGCATCAAAATAAGATGGAAGGAATACACAGGGTCACCATACCAAAAAGAATGGGTCAGTGTTCAACAATCTCAGGAGGTAGCATATGATCAGGAATCGATTGTACTGAAGGAAGAAGTCCAAGCTGCACTGAAGGCATTAGTGAAAAACAAGACTCCAGGAATTGACAGAATAGCAGTTGAGATGTTTCAACAAACAGAAGCTGCACTGGAAGTGCTCACTTGTCTATGCCAAGAAATATACCTGGCAACTGGAAGAGGTCCATATTTATGCCTAGTCACAAGAAAGGTGATCCAACTGAATGTGGAAATTATCGAACAATATCATTAATGTTACATGCAAGTAAAATTTTACTGATGATCATTCAAAAGGGACTGTAGCAGTATATCAACAGGGAACTGCCAGAAATTCAGGCCGGATTCAGAAGAGGAAGTGGAACCAGGGATATCATTGCTGATGTCAGATGGATCCTGGCTGAAAGCAGAGAACACCAGAAAGATATTTACCTGTGTTTTATTGACTATGCAAAGGCACTGATCTGTGTGGATCATAATAAATTATGAATAGCATTGTGAAGAATGGGAATTCCAGAACACTTAACTGTGAGAAACCTGTACATAGATCAAGAGGCAGTTGTTTGAACAGAACAAGGGGATACTGTGTGGTTTAAAATCAGGAAAGCTGTACGTCAGAGTTGTATCTTTTCACCATACTTATTTAATCTGTATGTTGAGCAAATAATCTGAGAAGCTGGACTATATGAAGAAGAAGGAGGCATCAGGATTGGAGGAAGACTCATTAACAAACTGCAATATGCAGGTGACACAACCTTGCTTGCTGAAAGTGATGAGGACTTGAAACATTGCTGAAGATCAAAGACCACAGCCTTCAGTATGGAGTACACCTCAACATAAAGAAAAGAAAACTCCTCACAAGGGGACCAATAAGCAACGTTATGATGAACAGAGGAAAGATTGAAGTTGTCAAGGATTTCATTTTACTTAGATACACAATCAACACCCATGGAAGCAGCAGTCAAGAAATCAATGGACGCACTGCACTGGGCAAATCTGCTGCAAAAGACCTCTTTAAAGTGTTGAAAAGCGAAGATGTCACCTTGAAGACTAAGGTGAGCCTGACCCAAGCCACGGTGATTTCAATCGCTTCATATGAATTTGAAAGCTGGACGATGAATAAAGAAGACCCAAGAAGAATTGACGCCTTTGAATTGTGGTGTTGGCTAAGAACACTGAATATACCACGGACTGCCAAAAGAATGAACAAATCTGTCTTGAAAGAAGTACAACCAGAATGCTCCTTAGAAGCAAGGATGGCGAGACTACATCTCACATACTTTGGACATGCTATCATGAGGGATCATTCCCTAGAGAAAGACATCATGCTTTGTAAAGCAGAAGGTCAGCAAAAAAAGAGGAAGACCCTCAATGGGATGAACTGACACAGTGGCTGCAGCAATGGGCTCAAGCATAACAATGCTTGTGAGGATGGCGACGTACTGGGCAGTGTTTCGTTTTCGTACATAGGGTTGCTTTGAGTCGGAGCTGACTCAATGGCACTTACCAACAATAACAACATCCCCAATCAAGTGTCCTCCTCCCATATCTGTCTCTATTTTGGCTACTGCTTCTTTACACCACTCAGGCTGGAGATGTTGGCGTCGTTAACCATGACTCCTCTGCTTCTCTCATACCCACTATCCAGTCCAGCAGCAAATCCCGTGTTCTCTATCTTTATAATGTGTCCAGATTCAGCCCCCTTCTCAGCACCTCCAGCCCACCACCTGGGTGCCAGACCCTATCTTTTCTCCCCTGAAGGATTTCAAGAACTTTCTAACTGATTTCTCAGCCAGAGAAATAGTATAAAAATATAAAATCATTTCATTGTTGAGCTCAAACTCACCGATAGCTCTCCTGTCTTTCAGAAGATAAGTCAAAGCCTTCGTGTGACCCCTTAAGGCTCCATATAGCCAGACCCTCTGCTGCTTCTCTGACCTCACCTTTTAACTTTGACCCTGACCTCTGGTATTTCTTCTTGTTTCCTCTGCTCCTGCCACCGTGACCACCTTTCTGCTCTTTGAAATGAGAGATGTGAAACCACCCCAGGGCCTCTACGACTGTGTTTTCTCTGCCTGGAATATTGTTTCCCCAGATAAACTCACCGCTCTTTCCATAGCTTCCTTCATTAGCAAGCTTCCCAGCAAAGCTTTGCCTGGCCACCCTACAAACCACTGCAACTCATCTCCTCCTGCCAATACCACAACCTGCCTACTTCAACTCTTAGCACATCTCTATCCAAAGTGCTACACGTTGTCATACCTTTGCCTTATTTTCTGTCTCCTCCTCTGTACGACTCTCCATGAAGGCATAGACTTTTATTTCTTTAGATCTCTGATGTAAACAGTAGCTAGCACACAGTAGGTGTTTAATTATTATGTTTAATGAATGAATGAATATAAGTGGCTTATAAAATCCACTGGGATGTAGAAAGAAGCAGTCAAGGAGACCACACTTCCTGAACTTGAAATTTACCCAAACTTGCTCACTCTTAAAAGCAAACCATAAGACTTCTATTTTTAATTAAGTTTTCACTGCTGGTTTTGGACGTTCTGCTCTCAATCATGTCCAACACCTCCCAAAGTCATTCTACAAACAGCTAATTCACTCTGTGCTTCACAATCGCGCTGCTTAGCGGCACCAGCAAAAAAGAGCTGATGATAGGAGTTTTGGTTGAAGCTCGTTTCCAATTTCTGATTAAACTGCTTTTATTGTACTGAACTGTCATGCTAATAAGAGTTAACTAAGAACAAAAACATGGCCAGGATTGATTCAAAATCATTTTAATAAGCTCATATACTACAACATAAATTGTATAGGCACAGAATATGTGCAGAAAGATGAATATTGGAGCAAAAAGCTACTGCTGAAAGATTGTCTAAATTGAGGATTTATTTTATACAATTCTGAGGCCTACTCTGGTGGAGGCTTATACAGGAAAACTCATTTTAATTAAGATTATAAATGGCCCCAAGGTAAACAGTATGTCTGCTGGCCCTTTTGAATTGAGAGAAAGGGCTCGACTTTCATTTCATCCCGGATAAGAAACGGCCCGCATTTTCTGTTATTGTACGCGTGATATAAAGAACCGGTCATAGAAATCCAAATTATATAAGCATGACAGATGGCTGTGCCTTTGGACATCGTAAATTTTATTTTAAATGTGCAAAGACTACTACTCAGAATACTAGGAATTGTGCAGAACCGTCTCGTATGACTGCAGGACAGAGTCACTGACTGATTAAAATCCACACAATACTCAGAAATCTCGTTTGTACCCTATCTGTAAGCTACTACTTTGCCAGACCCTGTACTGAAGTAGCCAATATAAAAAAAAATCTGATGTGCTGCCTTCCCTCTGGAGGTATGGTTGTTGTATAAAAGCTCAGAGAAAGAGAAACAGAGAGCCCAGATCCTCCACAAACCGAGCAACTGAGAGTGGGGCCCTGTGGAGTGCTGTGTGGAGGGGGCTTGTTTGTGAGTCCCTCGGCTGCGTTTCACTGACCACACTGAGGCACTGGGAATGTGAATGTGCCACACTGCACCCAATAAAGCTAGCAATTAGCTTTCAGAGTAAAGTGACAAGTATAATAGATTCTGTTTTTCAATGACACGATAGCTTAAGGGTTTAGCTTTAAGAACACTGTTGTGCATGCCCTCTAGTCAATGTTAAAGAATGGAGATATAATTACTCATTCAATGTTACTTTACACTTTCCACAGGTAATTTTCTCTCCTCAACAGCTTAGCAGTGCTTTATAAAATTGACAGTGTAACTCTTTCCCTGTGAGCATTCGACACTGCTATATAATCCATATTCTGTGTCTTTCACAAGAAGTAAACGGTTACTTGCAGTTAAAGAGCTGAAGCAGAAAAAGCAGCAAGGCAGAGGATCAAAATGTAAAAGATCTTTCCTTATCAATGGCTTCAGCAGTCTGCAATCTGCAAACGAAGCAAAAATGCAAAAGACAGCAATCTTTATGTTTCACAGTCTGTTTTTGTCCTCTTTCTTAGGGGCCAGCTCTATTTGTCAAAAATGTGTTCAGCAAAACTTATTTCTCCCTCCTTGCCTGCTGTTGCACTTGAGGCTTTATCCTTGTCAGAGTTCAAAAGCTAAACAAAGTTGCCTGTCAAAATTTGAATGCAATGCACTCAAAGTCTGAAGATGCTATAAGGAAAAAAATAATGGCTTCCGACTCCCTACGGTTGGGATGATTTTGACAAAATTTTAAGGTAACCGATATTGTATTAATTGCAGCAATATCCTGGTCAAAATTTCTATAATATTCTGACAGCTTTATCAAACCAAAAAACCAAACCAAACCCAGTGCCGTTGAGTCCATTCTGACTCATAGCAACCCTATAGGACAGAGTAGAACTGCCACGTAGGGTTTCCAGGGAGCACCTGGTGAATTCGGACTGCCAACCTTTTGGTTAGCAGCCAAGCTCTTAACCACTGCACCACCAGGTTGCCGACAACTTTATAATAAGAATTAAAATACACAACAGAAAATGAAGCCTGTGTTAGGGATTCTCCTAACAGATGGATGGTAATTAGATATTATTTCTTATATCAACTACAATCCATTGACAGGTAATGGTATCTGGTGTGCAGTTCCTGAGATTCTGAGGTCCAATCTGAGAAAGTGGGTCCTGATCTAATGGTGATGTCTGCCAAGGACAGCCATGAAGTAGTCTCCCAGTTCCAACATTGCCAATCTAATGCAGTTCATGCTTGCCTACACTTTTGCATACTGTCCCCTATATAAAAGTCAAGGCTTAAAAAGTTTGTGTGTTTCCATTTCTTCCAACTTCTTCTATTAGGGAAACATTAATTTCAAAGACATGTCCCTGGATGCTGGAAGTTAGATAACAAACACCTCCAAACTTTGTTTTGAAACACTCATTCTAATACATCTCTAATTTTTGGAAGGCCCACATTTGTTCGTAGGTTTAGCCCTTATGTTTATTTACAACACACGAATCTGTAGAATTTATGTTCGTTAAACTGTTCACGTATATTCTAGAAAGGAAATTGCTTTCAGAATGTAGTCAGAATGTAAATCCCCTCACACCACTTGCCAAAATGTTGGTGGTTGTGTCTGAAATATGGTTCAAGGACACTCAACCCAAAGGCATATCAAGAAATATCCTCACAATTTCCTGACCAGGTTAATGAAGAAACGTTTAGGGAGTGTTGAGGGTCAGGTTTACTATCTACTGGAAGGGGAGAAGTAATTTTTTCGGAGCTCTTTGTTAGAGCTGCTTTTTCCTTGAGGATACAACTTTCTCTCTCTCTCTCTCTCTCTCGTGTGTGTACGTGTGTTTTAATTGTAAAGCTGAACTGTGTTTCGTGTGTATTTCCACTACGTGTAAGATCAAAACAGATATAGCCCTCTTCCTTAGCAAAATGCTTCTCAAAATATCTGTGACAAAGGACCGATTTTTTCCTAATCTATTATGCACCAACATTTTATTAAAGTCAATTAAAAAAAAAAAACAAAGACAAGGTCAAAACCCCTAATTTGCTGTTATCACATTCAACGGGTATAAAAATATATAGCAATAAAAATAAGCAGAAAACAATTATAAAATGTGTACATGTTGCAACTCTTTTTCGTCCCACAATCTTGCCAGTATAAAATTGTATGCTTGATTCTGTATATTTGTTTCCCTATATTAAGTACCTATAAGCGCTCTTTGCACTTTTGATGAACAAGTGTCCACCAATAAAGTTGCTAACTTTGCAAATGAGTTTTCTTTTTCTTTGTCAATTTATCTAATCTAGGTTATATAGATGACACTATTTGTACCTAAATTGTTTTCATACAGCACCTGACATAAAATCCTAAAGCCAAAAAAACCAAACCTGTTGCTGTGGAGTCAATTCCGACTCACAGCAACCCCACACGACAGAGTAGAACTGCCCCAAGTGGTTTCCAAGGCTGCAGATCTTTACAGAAGCAGTCTCCCTGAAATATGCAGTCAACAGTGGAAGAAGAGATTTTAAAATAATTTCAGCAAGCTTAGAAGATTCATCTTAACATTTGTCCAGAATGAAGCAATTGGTACTATATTTCAAGAGTCGTTTTCAATTTTTCTTTTCTTTTTTTTTTTATATTTTATTGTGTTTTTAGTGGAAGTTTATACAGCAAATTAGACTCTCACTCAACAGTTTCTATACAAATTGTTCAGTGACACTGGTTACATTTTTCACAATGTGTCAACAGCCTCATTATTTCCTTTCTGGTTAGTCCATCTTCAATTTTTCATCAGTATGAAGTTTTAACAGTTTATCATGTAAAGTGATAGCTACATTTTAAGTATCTTTTGTTTAGATAAATGAGTTCTGGATTTTATACACTTTCGGGTTACAGTTGACAAACTAGTCTTAAAACATTATGCGCTGTGACAACATGCAGCTCACTCCCAGTCAAATGGCCTTGTGACGTTTACAATACACAAATGGGTCTATGCTTTGTTCAGCAAATGAATCTGCCAAATGTTTATTTTCAATTTCTCATCAGGGACCAGGAACAAACTGTATGTAGGTCAGCACCTGTCTGTGGATCATGCTTTGCATGGCACTACTAAAAATTCCACCCCCCCACCGCCTTTTTTTTTTTTTTCCTATAACTCTAGGCAAGACCAAATCTTATGGTCTGGTCTTCATTTGCCAGGTATAAAAAGGAATCAGAATCACAAGTTGCTTCAAAGTTTAGAGTTATTAAACTGGACAAATTCTACCTCTGAAGTGTCCATGGTCCCCATCCATACAGAATTTCAGAAGTGTATCATAAAAAGTGTATGATATATATCATATATCATAAAAAGACTCTATATGTTAAACTATAACAATAAATTGTTCTAAATAAAAAAAATTACAAAATAATCCAAGGAATGTGATAAAACCAGTCACATTTTATCCCTTCATTACTGTAAGAAGCATCTGGTAAAATATTGGATGTTCAAAAGCAGCTTTTACTTTCAAGGATAAAGGAAAAGATAAAGACAGTCTCAGTGTAGATGTTTCTAGAAGCAATTGTAAGTAAAACTATATAGCAGAGGGATATGAAAGTAACAGAGACCTTATCAGAAAAAAATAAAAATGGAAGGAAATCAATAGTCAAAAAAAAAATTTTCTTGTAAGACCCCAAAACAGGAAAGTAAAAGGTAGCTATTAGGGATTTATGACATAAAAACAAAAACAAAACCATTTGCTGTCCAGTCAGTTCAGGCTCATGAAGACCCCAGGAGTTATAACATCCCACTGCTGTCGAATCGGTTCCGGCTCATAGCGACCCTGTAGGACAGAGTAGAACTGCTCCATATGGTTTCCAAAGATCAGCTGCTGGATTTGAACTGTCAGCCTTTTGGTTAGCACCCATACTCTTAACCACTGCGCCACCAGGACTTATTTATAAAAAGGCAAAGATTTTCTTATTTTATCACTTCCAAAAAGTTCAATTTAAGATATGTCTTCCTGTGTGAAAATGACATCCTATAGTGGTCAAGATGATTAAATGTTCAACATCTATCCATGGCAAATGAAATCTCATTTCCCTTTACAGAGAATGATTTAAGGAAGGTCAAATGACCTAGTCCTGGCTAAGGAGGAATGAGGAAAAGTTTGCTGTGAAAGGCTCCTCAGAACTAGTCCTTGCCTCTGTGTAGGACACCCAAAGAACAGTTGACTCCTGTTGTTTTCAGGAGATTGGAATGTCTGGGTAGGCTACTACTGAATCGCCACCAACCTGGGGTTGGAGTCCTGGTGGTGCAGTGGTTAAGAGCTCGGCTGCTAATCAAAAGGTCGGCAGTTTGAATCTACCAGCCGCTCCTTGGAAACCCTATGGAGCGTTTCTACTCTGTCCTATAGGGTCGCTATGAGTAGGAATCGACTTGACAGCAACAAGTTTTTTTGGTTTGTTTGTTTGCTATTTTTGATCTTGCATGTCAATCATGATTTAGCAAGATTCTGATCTCCATGCAGATATTAGCTACGGCTTTATGGCCAAAAAATACAGAGTTTGTTCAAACTTTACGACTTCTTTTCTCCCTTGATTTATCTAATAGTGAGGGCTAACTTTTGAGACTTTTTAAAAATTGAATTCTCCAGGAAGATGTAGGTCTACTCGGCAGAGATAGTGTCTACTTCTCTATTCCAAGCAGAAAACAAGGCTCAATAAATGCTACTTTATGAATAATAATAAATGCACATAAAACCTGAGAGACAATGTTGCTGAGTGCATGTTTATTTATTAATTCAACTTCCACAGTACTTTCCTGTTGAAGAATGCTTTATAAATTTGACCTCAAAAAAAAAGAAGCAAGTAAGATGAGTAAGTTGATAGCAAATGTAAAGGATTTACTCAAAGAAAGAAAATATGGCTCATGAAAGCCCAAAATAGGAAACCACTTTTAGTAAAATTTTATGTATGCCCTAAACCTCCACAGTGAACTCGTTAGGGAATTTGAAGAAAAAAGAATCCCCAGTGAGTTTAAGCTCATTTATTATAGAAAATTGATGTAAAAAGACTAGCTCAGTTCAACAGAAGAGTTCTAGAGAAAACAAAGTTAATAATACTAGGACTCTGAAGAGGATCTGTAAGGCAATCAGGAGAAATTTCCTGGGCACATTTTTCAGCAGGTTAAACACAGGTAATGGTCATGGAGTTGAAAGAACCAACTCAGAATCAGACTTTCTTCTGGGGTGTACTGAGTCTCCATGGCTTGAGAGGGATAGCTTCCATAAAACTGCGTTCTAGAATAGGAAATGTGTTGCCTGCCATATAATAGTTAAATAAAATGGAAGGGAATTTCTGTATTCTCTTTGAATGTTTTTCAAACATTACTTGTATATCCAAAAGGGTAGTAATTCTGAAACAACTGAAAAAAAATTGTTGACAATATAAAAGGCAAGATACAACAACAATTTAATTTAACTACATCTGTCTTAATAGTGGGACCCAAAGGTTTATGTAAACACACCCAACTCAAGCAGCTCTGGTAGGTCTGTGCAGTTTCTTGTCTCTGTCTCTCTCTTCCACTCTAAAGAGATGGATTACTAGGCCCAAAGAAAAGCAACAAAACAGTGAAAACAGCATCACTCCTATCATAAATTGGAAGTTAGTGGCACCTAACATATGGCTGCAGTTCCCCTTAAAATACAGAAAGGATGAAAAATTGTGTCTTTGAATGAGGTAAGAATCCTGAGACAGCATATCTTAGCTTCCAAGTGCTGCTGTAACACAAATACCACAAGAGGGTGGCTTTTAAAAACAGTGTTTATTTTCTCACAGTCTGGAAGCTACAAGTTCAACTCAGAGTCTCAGCCACGTTGATTCCTTCCTTGTTCGTTTTCCTGGGTGGTCCTTGGATCCTTTGGGACCCTCTCATACATCTGTCTTCCCCAGTGTGTGCCCCCTGTGTCTAATCTGCTCGTTTTGTAACCCGGAAGTGTTTAGGTTTAGGACACACTTTACACTGATATGGCCTCATTAATTTGTTACGCAGCAGTAGAAAACTAACATACCAATGATTGAAAAAGATAAAATACTTTACATTCTGTACGTTTTTATGTTGTTCTTTAATGACATGCTAAAATTGTTGATCTATACGTTAAGGTTATATTTATGTGAAGAAAAAATTTTAGAATATTAATGTGCACATCCGTCACCTGTCTGGCAGTTTACTGCGGTGTGGTGTCTTGTGTGTTGCTATGATACTGGAAGCTATGCCACCGGTATTTCAAATACCAGCAGGGTCACCCATGGTAGACAGGTTTCAGCAGAGCTTCCAGACTAAGACAGACTAGGAATAAAGGCCTGATGATCTACTTCCAATAATTAGCCAATAAGAAAATTCTATGGATTACAGAATATTGTCTGAGACTGACACTCACTTACTTGGGACTATTCTTCAGGAGGAACTGATTACTAGAAAAGAACATCATGACTGGTAAAGTGGAGGGCCAGCCAAGGCAAGAGAAAGCTTCAATGAGATGGACTGACACAATAAACCACAACAATAGACTCAAGCATACCGAGGATCATGAAGATGGTGCAGGACCCATCAACATTTTGTTCTGTTATACGTGAGGTTGCCATGAGTTGGAGCCAACTTGACAGCAATCAACAACAATAACAATATGCACATAACCAAAATAAACAAAAATTTTATTGGACATATATTGCAATATTTGGCATATAATAAGATTTACTAAAATACCTATTGGCAAAAATACATAATTAAAAATAAAGTAGAAAAATTATGTATTCAGAAAGAAAATGAATTTTTTGATCTATATTTTGCCCAAGCTAGACATTATCTAAACAATACAGTCTTCCATATTTTATTCTATGAACTCATGTTTGTCATTCCTACAAATATGGTCAAACTTTTTTTATGACAACATACTTACCTACGTTTTTAAAATTGTGGCAGATATGAGAGGCTCTAGACATTACGGAGAATTTAGTACTCTGCAATATGTGTTTTATGTCTTCAAATAATATTGAAATTAATAAAATTGCTGAATATCTTCTTGATCTAACTCATCCCCAGATTTATGTATATATACAGAGAACTCTGAAATTCATGCAAATCACTTGCCTTCATTTTAGAAATCTAAACCAAGAGCCATTGTTGTTGTAGAATTCAGTCATCAATAAATAAAATGTCAGTGATTAGAAGAATAAATGAATAACTCTAATAATTAATTTTGTTTGCTTTTTAAATAAATCTTTAAAATTTATATTTTTATTTTCTTAGGCATAACAAGACTAATTATAAATGTTCCCATAATGTTTTCATAACAGCAATCTATTTCATAGTTTGAAAGTTATCTTGAAAGTCATTAGGTCTAATCCTGTCCTTGGGTAATGCCTGCAATGGGAGGAGGTCTCTACCTTCTGAATGAATACCTCCAGCAAAGGTCCAATCTTTTATGACCATCTGTATCATTTTTGAATAATTCTAATTACTGGAAAGTTTCACCAAATATGGCTTCAAAACCCTTGAAGATTGTTTGTACAATAGTATGAAAAAATCAATGCATATACCTGAGGATGCTAGCAAAGCAATAATGTTTGCCAAATCCAAATAAAACCATTTGATTTTCAAGCATTTGTGAAAGGAAGGAATACTTATTGACTCTTGCCAGGTTTTTGCCACCGAGCTAGGCACTTTCTATATTTTAAAAATTTGCAAATCATTCAGTAATTTGCTTCACTGAGCACTAGTGGACTTTCAGAATCAATATGCCTCCCAAAAGTTGAGCCGTGATTGTAATAGGTTTGTTGACACGATCTGGCTAATGACATTTTCCAAGCACTCCTAACCTTTTATTTCTTTCAGTCTAATTGTTCATCATTCCACTTAGCACAATTTTTTTTAATGAAAAATGGCCACTATAAAAATGGTAAAAATGCAAAAATAACACTAAAAGGCACAGTCAGATGCTGTTTTTTTTAAAAACAACATTCTTCTTTTTCTTTTTTAGTGTCAAAGATTTTGAAGCACCTTTTACCCGCCCTTTGCTGGACTTCTGGTGTAAGAAGGAAGACAGAGTACATATATCCAGTTCTCCTTTTTCTCCCGTCTCCAGTGATGTGACAGGGAATATGTAAACCCCTGATAAAAAGACAGTTACAATTAGTAAACATAGGTTTTCACAGATTTTTTGGAGACAAAAAGTGGGTAACATACATTGAAGCATAAGGCCAAGCATAAAAGTCACTGTGCTGAACAAACACACAAGAGAAGGTGCATCAGAGTTAACAACCCTTCTCTGTGAAGCATAAATAAGGTCTCTAGGTACCACAGAATAATTGATGTCTTTGCATTATTGTGTTGGCGAAGAATATTGAATAGACTGTGGACTGCCAGAAGAACGAACAAATCTGTCTTGGAAGAAGTACAGCCAGAGTGCTCCTTAGAAGCAAGGATGACAAGACTTCATCTCACGTACTTTGGACATGTTATCAGGAAGGACCAGTCCCTGGAGAAGGACATCATGCTTGGTAAAGCACAAGGTCCGTGAAAAAGAGGAAGACCCTCAATGAAATGGATTGACACAGTGGCTACAACAATGGGCTCAAACATAACAACAATTGTGAGCGTGGCGCAGGACCGGGAAGTGTTTCATTCTGTTGTACATAGGGTCGCTATGAGTCGGAACCAACTTGACGTACTAAACAATAACAACAATGAACAAAGTTGCCATAAACAGTTTGCACTTGACTACTAACCTAAAAGTTGGCAGTTCGAACCCACCCAGAGTATTGCAGAAGGAAAGGTCTGAAAATCTGCTTTCATTAAGATTACAGCCAGGAAAACCCTTTTGAGCAGTTCTACTCTATAACACACAGGGTTGCCATGAGTCAAAATCAACTCAACGACAGCTATCAACAACAGGCGTAGAATCGAGTTAGTAAATACACACAGCAGAGCGGTTTGTGGCAGTGAAATGAGAACAGTGTTCCAGTTACTATCACTGGATAGCCCTGCAGACATAGTGGCATAAAATAGCAATCTTTTTACTATGCTCACACGTTCTTGGGATAAATATTTGAGAAGGGCACAATGAAGTCACCTTAGCATTGTTCCACAGTATCTGGCGCCTTACCCGGAAAGACTTCATAGCTGGAACTGACTCAACGGTTAGAGAGATTCAAAGACTGGGAGTGGTTCCACTGCTGGGGACTGGACTTATCCAAAGCCGCTCTCACTCTGGTGAGTGTCTGGTGGTTGATACTGGCAGTTGGCCAGGATGTTTTCATATGGTTACTTGCTCTTCCTCACAGTATAGGTGCTAAGTTTGAAGGATGAGTTTCCAAGAAGAAACAGACAGAAGTTGTATCACCTTGTATGACCTAGTCTAAGAAGTCATATCTGCCTTAGTCACAAACTCACCCAGATTCAAGGGGAGGAATCACAGAATCTACCTTTTGGTGGAAAGAAAGTCAAAGTCACAAGGGAAGGAGAGCATGTGGAATGGAAGGTATTGTTATGGTCCACTTGGTAAGATAAAATCCACCACAGGTAATTCATTATAAAACAGAATAGTTGAGTCAGTTAAGTCCTCTTACTCCAGTCACACAGAAAAATCTGCTGAAACCCTGTGGGAAAAAAATGTAAGAAATCTTGTTTTGCCAGGAGTGAAAGGAGCCTCGTCCCACTCAAAATATTCCACCCACCTACCCAGAGCTCACACTCAGCCCTCCCATTCAGGAGACAGAAGGATTATGGAATCCGACATATACACTTTTAGCCCATACTTATTCCAAAACCAAATCCTGTTGCCATTGAGTCGATTCCGACTCATAGCAACTATGTAGGATAGAGTAGAACTGCCCCATAGGGTTTCCAAGGAGCAGCTGGTGGATTTGAACTGTCGACCTTCTGGTTAGCAGGCAAGCTCTTAAACTAAGCTCTTAATCACTGCGCCAACAGGACCTCATACTCATTCCAGAAAAGACAATTATCAGCCCAAACCCTCATTCCTAAATATAGTTACCACACATTGGGAGAAAACAATGCCATGAAGACAGAAATCAAGATAAAAAAGACAAGGCGATTGATTTAATAGAAAACAGATAATTTAGGCAACAAAAGAGAACTTTAAGAAAAAAACTAAATATACGTCTTTTCAGAGATTCATGTTAATATGGCATGTACATAGTAGGAAGAGCAATATAACCTTGATGAAAAAGCAGTGGTCAGATAACAAGACAGATTAATTAGAATTTTTAAAATAAGTTGCAGAAATAATAAATATAATGAACTATTTGAAAAACAGAATATGCACAGGACAAGGAGGTTGAGGACGTTTGCTAAGGCTTTCTAGCTAAAACTTTTAATTGACGGAGTAAATTTAAATGCAGGTCTAACCTGTGTGCTTCCACCTATATACACTGGGATCAAATTCAGGTCAAATTTGTAATAAAGAAAACTTATACACCTATTCCTCACTTATTGACTATCTCCTTATCTGACATTTCGTATTTACAACAGTAGTAAAAAATCTGCTATGTGACTATTTTGCACATTAACGATGTACGTCTGGCAGTAACGAACGCCAAGGTGTAAGGTGAGAGTGACTCTGGCTGTGATGGTGAAAGTTATTGTGTCAACTTGGCTGGGCCATGACTCTCAGTGGTTTGGCAGTTATATAATGATGTAGTCATCCTCCATTTTGTGATATGATGTGGTCATCCTCCATTTTCTCATAACACTGATTTTTGCATAACGACCTGATCTTTGGAACCTAACCATCTAAGTGCTATATGTATATTTTCAGTACCTTAAGAACACATGTATCATATATAAATGGAGGATATATACACACAACTTTTAGGATTTGCTGTATAATTTTACTATTTTAAGTCATCATTGAGTTTTATCATACTACATCTTTGTTTATACTATATATTATTGGCCTTAATTATAAATTATTTTTTCTTTGTCCTCGGTTAAGAATATAACCCCCACTTATATTTTTCTCACTGGAGTGTAAAATAATCTCCTTTATTACAGCTTTCAGTATAACGTTTTCAATGATTATATGTGCTATTAATAAACACTTCTGATTCATAATGCTGAGCACAGAATTTACCAGTGATGACAAAAATGGGAGAAGCCGCCTCAGAGCTTATGCTATGTATTCTGACTTCTTTGCTCTTTTTATATTAAAATATAATTCATAATTTGATATCGAGGTACGAAACCTGTCAAATTAAGTGCATTTCTTGACCAAAGTTACTTTTGTTACTATTGAATTGTCTTAGTTATCTAATGCTGCTGTAACAGAAATACAACTGAGTGGCTTCAATGAACAGAACTTCAGTTTCTCACAGTTTAGGAGGCTGGAAGTCCAAATTCAGGGAGCCAGCTCCAGCAGAAGGCTTTCTTTCTCTGTCAACTCTGGGGAAGGTCCTTTTCTCCTTTGGGCTTCTGTGCGTCAGATCCTTGGCGATATTCGTGTGGTGTAGCATCTGTTGTCTCCCATCCATGCTTGCTCTCCTCTGTGCCTAGTTTGTTCCTTTTTACACCAAATGTAGTTGGCTTAAAACACAGCCTACACTGATATGACCTCGTTAACGTAACAAGGGTCCTGTTCCCAAATGCGAATACGGGAGTTAGGATTTACACCTATTTTAGAGGGGACACAACTGAATCCATAACATGAATATATTCATGAAGAATCTTGCCAATGAAAATGTTTTGATTTTATGTTTTTCTGTTCGAGATTTTATGCTTTAAGAATATCTCAACATCTCAACTATAATTATATTCATTAATTATAGGAATCGTATACATTTTGAAGATCATTTTCTATTGCTTCCTTTTTTTCCCCCATACCATACCTTGTTTACTATATGCTCTTTTCATCTTTAAAAATTCAGTGAATATTAGCATTCCAGATACTTTGCTTGCATCCATGTTTATGGGAGTTTTCTGGAAACATTCAAACATTGACAACCTCCGTATCTTAACTTATTATGGACTGAGATCCAGCCACAACCCTATTCTTTTTTAACTATTTGACAAATAATATTACCTCTTACATTTGTATATGGCCTTAAAGTTCATAACAATTTTCACGTTTGCTCTCAGGTGATTCTGGCAAAAATCATTTAAGACAGATAGAGCTGAGCAAGTGTCTGTATTTAAGAAATGAATTAAAAGGCTTAGGGATAGCAGAGGAATCCTTCAAAGCTGTGTCTTTTTATTTGAGCTCTAGCATTGTACGAGGTTGTAATATCATTTCCTGAATGGGCCAGTTTTCTTAGTTTAAGACAACAGATGCCTTCCAATTCCAGTAAAAATTGGATTACTTAAAGAATTGTTTGAAGGGTGCAGAAACAGACTCTAGGCAGAGTTGAGACACTAAGGTAACTGCAATGCTGCTTCTGCCAAAAGTAAGAAGAAGCAGAATCCGGAATTTGCTGCCATAGATGGCAATGTCAGGGTCATACATACCCCTCCCAGGAACTTTGCCAGCAAAATGGATACTTCCCTCTCTCCCCGTGCAACTTGGCTCCGAATTAAAGCATTGTTCAGTTGGAACCTACATCATATCTGAACTCTGTCTTTGGGACTGGAAATACATGTTGACAGTCTACAATATTGGCCTTTGCTACTCCACATCCACACACAGGTTACTTCTGATATGTGAAGTGATATGTGAACTCACAAATGACAGCAGCAGCAACATGCTCACACAAAATATAAGACAGTTAGTCCTCGGACAAATACACATGTGCTCACTGTCTCCCTGAAAGAGAAGGCCTAAAGTCCCATCAATTATTACAGTAATCTCTGGATAACGTTAATTCTTTTACACTCACAGCCCTGTCTCCTTCTTTTTTTCTTGTACATTATGGACACATTATAAAAGGTGACCATCACCAAAACACACAATATAAAATAACAGGAGCAACAGAAAAGAAAAACAAAAAAGTGGTTAATCACGTATATAAGAGAGTAAGAAGAAAATATGAGTAGCGACTACTGTTCATTAGAAGCAAGGATGGCAAGACTTCATCTCATATACTTTGGACAGGTTATCAGGAGGGACCAATTCCTGGAGAAGGACATCATGCTTGGTAAAGTAGAGGGTCCACGAAAAAGAGGAAGATCCGCAATGAGCTGAATTGTGACAGTGGCTGCAACAATGGGCTCAAGCATAAGAACTATTGTGAAGATGGTGCAGGACCAGGCAGTGTTCTGTTCTGTTGCACATAGGGGTGCTATGAGTCAGAAGCAACTCTTGGCACCTAACAACAACAACACTATTGTTCTTACTTCTGCAACAGTTAACCAGAGTTCCATCACTGTTTATAACTCTAGCTTCCCTCTATCCAATCAAAGTTTCCCTTTCCTTTAGTCTGTGCCTCAGAGGTCTAGGGTTCTTGCCTGGAGAGAGGACCCAAACCTACATCCTTGGAGTCTGATCTCTCAGAGCACATGCCTACCCACATGTCTTTGTTTTCTCTTAACTTTTCTCCCATATGTAAGATGGCCTGGATTTCAGAATTTCAGCTTCCTGCCACCATTGAATAAACCAAAAACCAAACCAAACCCCTTGCCATCCAGTTGATTCCAACTCATGCAGCCCTACAGGACAAAGTAGAACTGCCCCATAGGGTTTCCAAGGAGCAGCTGGTGGATTTGAACTGCCAGCCTTTTGGTTAGCAGCCGAGCTCTTAACCGCTGCACCAGCAGGGCTCCACCACTGAGTAAGGGACTGTATTTCCCCTTGATAATCCTGCCAGACACTACTATTCCAATTATAGTCTGGAGTACTTAGGAAATAAACCCAGAATTGTTTCATGAGCCCCTAGACCCACTGTGAGAGATTTAGGGCCAAGATCAGTTTATCACCTGATTCCCACAAAACACAACTCTTCCTGGCAGAGAAGAATGGCGTTCTGTGGCCCAGGGACTGTACTATATCAGAGGTGGTGAATAAACCTCCAAATATCTGGTGTGCACAATGACTCTGATACAAAGTCACAGGTGTGTTTAAGGAAGGCTAGGGTGAATATCTATAATCTATACTAATGATGTTATCACAAGAAACTTTCTCAAAGGTATGCATATTTCTCTTCACTCAGTGGGAATGTGGGAATTGGTTGAGGCTCCTGACTCCTCTGAATGGTACCTCAGTCAGGTTTTCTTTGTTTGGTCACCACATCTACAGTTGACTCATCTAGAAGAATAAGAAGAATCTTAGTGGCTTTAGGGATACTATCATCAATTAGCCTCAATCAAAGATTCACAAAGGTCCATTCATTTTATTGGGAGCCCTGGTGACACAGCGGTGAAGAGCTGGGCTGCTAACCAAAAGGTCAGCCGTTCAAATCCACCAGCAGCTCTTTGGAAACCCTATGGGGAAGTTCTGCTCTGTCCTATAGGAGTTTGTTTTTTTGTCTACTTTGAGGAGGCACCTCTTCCCCAGTCGTATTTTGAGTGGCTTCCAACCTGAGGGGCTCATTTTCCAGTACTACATCAGACAATATTCTGCTGCTGTTCATAAGGTTTTCAGTGGACAAATTTTTCAAAAGTAGACAGCCGGGTCCGTCTTCCTATTCTTAGTCTGGAAGCTCCTCTGAAATGCTATGAGTTGGAACCAACTGGACGGCAATGGGTTTGGTTTTTTTAAA
Source organism: Dugong dugon (assembly GCA_030035585.1). Classification (NCBI taxonomy): domain Eukaryota; kingdom Metazoa; phylum Chordata; class Mammalia; order Sirenia; family Dugongidae; genus Dugong; species Dugong dugon. The sequence continues at coordinate 76,773,903 of CM057476.1, forward strand.
TTCATTTTATCAAGCACTGTAGCCTTGTTACCTGTTTTGATAAGCACTCCTACCTACCTTTCCTGTTGTGCTGCTACATCTTCACCAACATCAGGGAGCATATCCCAGTGCATCATCTCCCACCTGCATTGCTAGTGCTGGAGGTGCACTGGGGGTGCTGATGCTCCCCACACCAGTGTATTTCTCCATGTCTGTGGGAAGGAGGGAGCCAGGTGGCACAGTGGGTAAGAGCTCGGTGAGACCTCTAGCCATGAGGTTGACAGTGAGAAGGAGAAGTGGTAAAAAATGACTAAGTCACACATAATAAATCCACTCCAACGTCCCTGTCTCCCTAAATCTTTACATCCCTTCTTTTACAACATACTGAGGAATGTCTAGCTCCTCAGAATCGTTCATCGCTGCACACCACTGCATCCAAGCTTCAGTTAACCAGCAGAGCAAACAATCTGAAACATCCCCCAGCTTCTTGAGCTAGCAATTTAAGTCCTGTGAGAACCAGGATCTCATGGAAGTGTACCCACATCAATAAATCCTGCCCAATTTAAAATTGCATCTTTTTCTTCCTGGTTTGGCACCATCGGTCTTCAGTCCTACACGTATACTGTCAGTTTACTTTTTCAGTATAAATAGAAAGTCTTACACGTGGTTACGTGTGTATGTTTATGTGTGCGTGTGATTATGTTTGGGTGTATTGTGTGTGTGTAAGACTTTTCTTGTCTTTCATTTTACAATTTTCTTTCAACCAGAGAATGTTCCTTATTTTTACTCACTAAGGATAACTAAGCTACAGGTATACTTGCACAATCATATTTAAATTATGTTTAAAGTATTTTTTCCTTTATGCCTGTAAAACATTACCCAGTTCTCAGAAGTTTGTATGTTTTTCTTCAGTTTGCTGTTATGTTACAGATTTTTCAGACAGAATACCTCTGCGATTGCCTACTAAAAGGTTTACATTCTGTATAACAAATGAATCACTTAACCTGATCATCACTAGTGTACTATGAATTCAAACGTTTTTGAATTTCAGTTAGTATGTCAGTCAACATCGGGTAGCTAACTGCTAATGCAGTTTATAGACACACCACACCATCTGCTTGATGTAGTATGAAAGTATTCCAAGAACAAGAAGCAGCAGCTAGGATTTTGGTTTGTTCATTTGTTGGTTTATCTGTTACCTTTCCCTCAGTGGCCCTGTCTACTATGGCAAGAGTGAGACAGACTGATACTTTGTCGGTTGTTTTTTGGCATCCTGTTTCCGACTTAACTTCAGTAATATTTTAGCCCACCACTTGTCTGTCAGTTTGTCATACTGTGGTGGCTTGCATGTTACTGTAATGCTGGAAGTTATGCCACCGGTATTTCAAACACCAGCAGGGTCACCCATGGTGGACAGGTTTCAGAGAAGCTTCCAAAATAAGAATAGAAAGAAGGGCCTGGCTGTCTACTTTTGAAAAAATTGTCCAGTGAGAACCTTATGAACAGCAGCAGAATATTGTCTGATGTAGTACTGGAAGATGAGCCCCTCAGGTTGGAAGCCATTCAAAATACGACTAGGGAAGAGCTACCTCCTCAAAGTAGACAAAACATACAAACAAAGCAAAACCAAACCTGTTGCCATGAGTCAATTCCAACTCATAGCAACCCTATAGGACAGATAAGAACTGCCCAGTAGGGTTTCTGAGGAGCGGCTGGTGGATTCGAACTGCTGACCTTTTGGTTAGCAGTCAAGAGTCGACCTTAATGACATGGATGGAGTACAACTTTCAGGATCTTCACCTTCTGACTTGATGAGACTCAAAATGAGAAGAAACAGTGGCAATTATCCGCTAATAACCAGAACATGAAATGTATGAAATATGAATCTAGCAAAGTTGGAAGCTGTCAAAAATTAAATGGACCATATAAAGATCATTATCCTAGACATTAGTGAGCTGAGATGGACTACATTTGCCATTTTGAATCGGACAATCATATGGTCTACTAGGCCAGGAATGACAAATTGAAAAGGGATGGTGTTGCATTCATCATCAAAAAGAACATTTCAAGATCTATCCTGAAGTACGACGCTGTCAGTGTTAGGGTAATATCCAGTTAATACGACTATTATTCAAATTCACGCACCAACCACTAAGGCCAAAGATAAGGAAACTGAAGATTTTTACCAACTTCTATAGTCTGAAATTACTCAAACATGCAGTCAAAATGTATTCATAATTATGGTAATTAGAATGTGAAAGTTGGAAACAAAGAAGAGAGCTCAGTTGTTGGAAAATAAGGCCTTGGTGATAGAAATGACACCAGAGACTGAACGATAGAATTTTGCAAGACCAACAACCTCTTCATTGGAAATAACTTTTTTTCAACAATATAAATGATGACTACATTCATGAACCTCGTCAGATGGAATACACAGGAATCAAATCGACTACAGTGTGGAAAGAGACGATGGAAAAGCTCAATATCATCAGTCAGAAGAAGGCCGGGGGCCGACGGCACAACAGACCATCAATTGCTTATATGCAAGTTCAGGTTGAAGGGAAGAAAATAAAAACAAGTCCACAAGAGCCAAAATACCTCTTTGAGCATATCCCATCTGAATCTGGAGATCATCTCAAGAATAGATTTGACTCACTGAACACTAACGACCGAAGACCAGACAAGTAGTTGGATGACAAAAATGACATCACACATGAAGAAAGCAAAACGTCATTAAAAAGATAGGAAAGAAACAAAAGACCAAAATGGATGTCAGAAGAGACTCTGAAACTTGCTCTTGAATGTAGAGTAGCTAAAGTGAATGGAAGAAATGATGAAATAAAAAAGCTAAACAGAAGATTTCAAAGGGATGCTGGAGAAGACGAAGTATTATAATGAAATGTGCAAAGTCCTGGAGTTAGAAAACCAAACGGACACAGCCCTGAAGTGTTCACTCATCTATGCCAAGAAATTTGGAAGACAGCTACCTGGCCAACTGACAGGAAGAGATCCATATTTGCGCCCATTCCAAAGAAAGGTGATCCAACAGAATGCGGAAATTATCCAACAATATTATAAACATCACAAGCAAGTAAAATTTTGCTAAAGATCATTCAAAAGGGGCTGCAGCAGTATATCGACAGGGAGCTGCCAGAAATTCAAGCAGGATTCAGAAGAGGATGTGGAACTAAGGATATCATTGCTGATGTCAGATAGATTTTTGACTGAAGGCAGAGAATACCAGAAAGATACTTACCTGTGTTTTATTGACTATGCAAAGGCATTCAACTGTGTGGATCATAACAAATTATAGATAATATTTTGAAGAATGGGAATTCCAGAACACTTAACTGTGTTTATGAGGAACCTTCACATAGATCAAGAGACAGTCGTTCAGACAGAACAAGGGGAATACTGTGTGGTTTAAAGTCAGGAAAGGTGTGTGTCAGGGTTGTTTCCTTTTACCATACTTATTCAGTCGGTATGCTGAACAAATAATCCAAGAAGATGCACTACATGAAGAATAATGGGGCATCAGTATTGGAGGAAGACTCATTAACAACCTGCAATATGCAGATGACCCTACCAGACATTGTTTTGTTCTGTTGTACATAGGGTTGCTGTGAGTTGGAACTGACCTGATGGTACCTAACAGCAATAGCAACAATATTTTAGCACCTTTTATGGATTGATACACAGTGACATTACCATGATGATTAACTCCTTAATCTGGCATATAACTGAATTTTTAAAAAGTACATCAAGGATTTTAAAAATAGAATGATGAATGTAGGTCAGAGAAAACTATTTAATTAGGTTCTGGATGGTAGTAGGTTATTTAAAGCAAATTATATAAGGCTTGTCTTAGTTATCTAGTGCTGCTGTAACAGAAATACCACAAGTGGATTGCTTTAACAAGAGAAGTTTATTCTCTCAAAGTCTAAGAGGCTAGAAGTCCAGATTCAGGATGCCTGTTTTAGAGGTAGCCTTTCTCTCTCTCTCGGCTCTGGGGACAGGTCCTTGCTATCAGTCTTCCTCTGGTCTAGGAGCTGTCAGCCTAGGGACCCCAGATCCAAAGGATGTACTATCCTCCTGGTTCTTCATTCTTGGTGGTATGAGGTTGCCCTGTCTCTCTGCTAACTTCTCTCTTATATCTCAAAGGGGATTGAGTCAAGATACAACCTAATCTTGTAGCCCGAGTCCTGCCTCATTAACATTATTGCCTCTAATTCTGACTCATTAACATCACAGAGGTAGGATTTACAACACACAGGAAAATCACATCAAATGACAAAATGGCAGACAGTCACACAATACTGGGAATCATGGTCTATACCAGTTGACACACATTTTTGGGGGACACAATTCAATCCATAACAAGGCTATAAAAGAAATAAATATAATCCAAATATATGAGTTGATTTAATCATATTTTAAGGTAAATGTATTCCTTCAAACCATTTTACACTAATCCAGTGGTGCAACCTTATTGATGGTTGGATATTTTGTAAAAACACACAACAGAGGTTGAGCCTATTTAAGTCTCCAAGAAGAGCTATATACTCTTCAAGGTTGGTCCATGAGATTGCTAAACAGAATTTGAAATTAGTGCCACATGTTGCCCTTCCTCTGTGCCTACTCTTTCCTGGGTGCCTGTCCTTTTGCTGTAATAGCCACATTGTACAGACCTTCCCTGCTCCTGCTCTGCATCTCCAGTAAGTACAGGGTAAGAATGTGTAGTTACCCACGCGTTTATCTGATTGTCTTCACGTGTTTTTCATGGTGTCTTGAATAAAGATGCTACTGTGGACATGCCAAGTGAGCTGATGGGTGCTGGTGGGAGAAGGGTGTTTCAGCGGGGAGGAGTTGTCAGAATGCCACACTGCAGCTAGGACAACTGTCCTACAGAACATTGCAATTCATCCCATCATTGTTTTGTAAAATATAGACTATTAATTAAAGAATTCCATATGTTTTTTAATTCAAACCCAGGATTTGGACCATCAGTTGTGCCCCTTAACATTAAGAACAATGAAAATATCCCTCCCCCTAATAAATGTGATTTGAGGCATGAAAAAAGAAAATTGATTGAGATTACATCTGTTTCTTTTTCCCAACCTTTCCAAATTTCACCTTTAAAGTGACACTCTGGGAGAAAAATAATAATAACCAAAACCTCTCCGGAATATAAAATCTATATTTTTCTGTTCACATACAAAACAAGTCTGGCAATTCTGGAATTTATTTACCAATTTCAAATATTTATATACAAAATCACTGATTTGTACACTTAAATGGATAAACGTTATGGTATGTAAATTATATCTCAAAGAGGTTGTTAAAATAAATAAATAGATTACAAATATCAAAATAATAATAATAAGCCCTGTGGCCTTGCAAAGTCCCTTCTGTGACTACATCCTGCATAAAAACTCTCACTGACAAAAATGACAGAGCCCTTACTACGTGCCAGTCACTATTTTACATGCTTTATAAATAGCTTGTTTAATCTCCATTTTTATATACATGGGTGCAAAATAGATACAGATAAATGCCAAAATTCCATACGTTTATTCATCCATTTATTTATTTTAACAAATATTTATTGCAGGCCTACTATGTACAAAGCAGTATGTAAACTTATGATGATCTACAGTCCTTAGAGGAACATTAAATAACATTGTCGATACGCAAGGAATATAAAATGACAAGTTCTGACACTACACACTGATTAGAAAAGATATCAACAAAAGAAAACATGGTTGAGATTAGGAGACAGTAAAGCCTTTCTGAGGAAATGCAGTTTGAGAACTAATAAAACAGTATAAGAATACAGTTTAGCCAGGTTAAGGGTCATGGAGACAGTGTTTGAGTCTTCTCAACAAATTGCCGTTTTGCGTCTTGATGCCACATCAGAGGCTTATTTTCACCAGTGAGAGAAGAGAATAAAGAGTAGTGGAGTTAGGTTGCTAGGAGTTGGGAAAGGAGACAAGATTGTGAGGTATCACTTAAGTAACAGTAATAAAGAATGGATGGGGTAAAGCTTCCCGGACCTTCGTTTGCTGATGTGGCACGACTCAAAATGAGAAGCTGCGAACATCTGTTAGTAATCAGAATGCGGAACGGTGGCAGCACAACGGGCTCAAACATAGCTAGTATCGCCAGGATGGAGCAGGACCGGGAAGTGTCTCGTTCTGTTATACGCAGGGTCACTGTGAGTCGGAACCAACTGGAAGGCAAGTAACAACCACGATATTGAAAACATCAGTCTCAAAATGTAAAATTGTTTATTTTGTTTGAAGACTGTGTGTGGTATGAAAAGCTGAGAATACTTTAGCAGAAATAAACATTTGCTTTGGAAAATACTTCACATACCAGAAAAAAGAATACATTATCAGTGCAGATCTCAGCTTCCGTTTAGTACTCATATTTATCCAGTACATTGCATTACAAGCACAGGTGATAAATCTGCTTCTCACTTGTGATCCGTCTGCTATTTCCTAATGGCTCAGATTTCTGTAGTTTGTAGTAGTGTATCCTGTTTAAAAAAAAAAAAAAAAAAAAGAAGTATCAATAGCTCTTATTCTTCCAGTAATTCTAAAAAAGAATTCGTTAAGAGATTCAGAGGAAACTACAAAGTGAGTGCATTAATGTCATTGCTATACTTCATGACTAGCTAATCTACAACCAAATTTTTTTTTAATTTTTTGTTTTTATTGCACTTTAGGTGAAGGTTTACACAACAAATAGTTTCTCATTAAACAGTCAGTACGCATATTGCCTTATGACAGTGGTTAACAACCCCAACCCCACAACATGTCAACACTGTCCCTTCTCAACCTTGGGTTCTCTATCATCAGCTTTCTTGTCCCCTCCTGCCTTCTAGTCCTTGTCCCTGGACTGCTGTGCCTCATTAGTCCTGTTTTGTTTAATGGGGCTGTCCAATGCCCTGCTGAACAGGGACCTTTGGGAGTAACTTCACCTCTGAGCTAAAAGTATGGTCCGGGGGCCATACTCTCAGGGTTTCTCCAGTCTGTCAGGCCAGTAAATCTGGTCTTTTTTTGTGAGTTAGAGTTTTGGTCTACATCCTTCTCCAGCTCTGTCCAGGACCCTCTGTTGTGATCCCGGTCAGAGCAGTCAGTGGTGGTAGCCGGGCACCATCTAGCTGTACTGGACTCAGTGTGGTAGAGGCCATGGTAGCTGTGGTCCATTAGTCCTTTGGAGTGATCTTTTCCTTGCATCCTGTTCTCTTCACTCTCCCTTGCTCCTGAAGGGGTGAGAACAGTGAAGTATCTTAGATGGCTGCTCACAGGCTTTTAAGACCCTAGACACTACTCACCAAGGTAGACTGTAGAACATTGTCTTTATAAAGTGTGTTATGCCAATTGAGCTAGATGTTCCCCAAGACCATGGTCCCCAGAGCCATCCACCCAGCAATTCAGTCCCTGAGGAAGTTTGGATGTGTCTATGGAGCTTCCATGACCTTTCCTTGTACAAGTTGTGCTGGCTTCCCCAGTATTGTGTACTGTCTCACCCTTCACCATACGACCAAAATTTTGATAATTTGTATTCTATAAAAATGAGATCATATACCTTTTATTCTATTATATATTTTTCAAAAATATGTAATAAGGAATTTTACTGAACAGTTTCAAAATAATAATTTTGAAGCACATAGTATATTATTATAAATGGTCTTTTAGCTTTACTGCAGTTTGGAGTGAATAAGACATATAAATTTAAAGTGTAAACACCACAATGACTTGTTTAAATTTTATGTGATAAATACCTGTGTCATTTTGCATTTGATGCTTCATTTGCTTCAACTTTCTTGATATTATGTAACCATCTGATTTATTGAGATTTAAAAGCCACCTGGATAACTAGACATAGGATTACACACATAAAGCTGTGGAATTTATTCATGATGATCCTGTCTAAATTATCATCTTTAGAACTATGTTTTGCTACCATAAAATAGCCATTAAAAATCATAAGTGAGGTGAATAAAGCATTGTTCAAGGTTTCCAAAAGTCCCTGCTGTGATTTGAACAATTCTTTCTCCTTTCATGTAAGTCAATACTAGATACGCAAGTGGGCCATTAGAGAATGCTGCTGTGTCCGGAAATTTTCATGCCACTACCTCCTTCCACTCCCTGCAGTCTTCCACTCTCTAAGCTGAGAGCACTGATTCAATCTTTCTTTTAAAATCTTTAACAAGGGCCTCCAGTGTACATTGGAGTCCCTGGGTGGTGTGTGGTGTGAACGGTTAACACCCTTGGCTGCTAACTGAAAGGTTGGAGGTTCAAGTCCACCCAGAGGCGCCTTGGAAGAAGGGCTTGGCAATCTACTTCCGAAAAAATCTGCCATTGAAAACCTTATGGAGCATAGTCCTACTCTGACACAAATGGGGTCGCCCACCATGAGTCAGTGTTGACTCCACAGCCACTGGTTTTACAACATATAGAGACACACTTCTGTGAGCTGAATCACTTGATTGCAACTTCAGACTCAGCCTAAATCTCTTTTAGGGCAAATTTTCAAAGGTAGCAATAAGGATTTAAGGTGTTTTTGCCCAAGACAGTGCAGCTAAGTGTCAAACTACAAATAATGGGAATTCATCTGTAACCTTGCTGTGTGTCTTAGTTATCTAGTACTGCTACAATAGAAATACCACATATGGATGGCTTTAACAAACAGACATTTATTCTCTCACAGTCTAGGAGGCTAGAAGTCCAAATTTAGGGCGCCAGCTCCAGGGGGAGAATTTCTTTCTCTGTCGGTTCTGGGTGAAGGTCCTTGTCATCAATCTTCCCCTGGTCTATGAGCTTCTCAGCCCAGGGACCCCAGGTACAAAGGACATGCTTCGCTCCTGGAGCATCTTTCTTGGTGGCATGAGGTCCCCTTGTCTCTCTGCTCACTTCTCTCTTTTGTCTCTCAGAGAGTTTCACTCAAAATACAACATAATCCTATAGATTGAGTCTTGCCTCATTAACCTAACTGCCTCTAATCCTGCCTTATTAATATCATAAACCTCCCAAAAAACCAAAATGTTTGCCATTAACCCTATAGGACAGAGTAGAACCGCCCCGTAGGGTTTCCAAGGAGCTGCTGGTGGATTTCAACTGCTGATCTGTTGATTACAGTTTGTAACCACTGCACCACCAGGGCTTCATTAACGTCATAGAGGTTAGGATTTACAACACATAGAATAATCACATCAGATCACAGAATGGGGGACAACCACACAATACTGGGAATCGTGACCCAGCCAAGTTGACACACATTTTTGTGGGACACGATTCAATCCGTAACATTGTGCCTCAGTTGTACTTCTGAAATTATAGCTTGTTTTTTGAGATCCAGTCTATACCTTCTGTAAAGTTTTAATAAATAACTAATTCAGTTTTCCCTAGGTCTGAGATTTCGCTGTGGAAGCCTTTCTCCAATTCAGTTTTCTGTATGACTAAACACTGCCTTACTCCTTGCTGTGTGCTAGAATTCCTCAATGGTACTTGTCGCTTTGTATGATTGTTGTACAGTATTGCCACTGTTGCTCCCCCATTGCTGTACTCTGTCAACCTCTTGAGACCCTTAATTGCCTCATGTTTCACGTCCACTATGATATTTCAATATCAAACGTTCTCATATTAATTTACATTAGTCTTCACTTTCTCTAGCCCGGCCTTTTGACAATATTCTCTGCAGGGGATCCTCTTATCTCTCTATTCAATTTCTGATCATCTTTATCAAGATAAATCCTTCCCTCAGCCTTAAAAAGAAATGTATTCATTTCTTAAGTATTGCTCAATAATGGAGCTTTTTATTTGTGCATAATTTTCTGTGAGATACATATAAAATCTTATGAGATGTGGTTATAAGAATACTTAGATGTGAATTTACAGCATTTGTTATGAATTGAATTGTGTCCCCCAGAAATATATATTGTAAATCCTAACCCCTATTCCTAAGGTTATAATCCCATTTGGGAAGGTGCTTTCTTTGTTACGTTAACGAGGCAGTATTAGTGTAGGGTGTGTCTGAAATCAATCTCTTGAGATATAAAAAGAGCAGATTGACCAGGCAACTCAGCAAGCAAGCAGAGATGAGGAAAGATAAATACCACAGCACATGAAAATCACCCAGTTACCAAGGAACAAGGACCAGATTCCCCCAGAGCCAACAGAGAGAGAGCATTCCCCTAGAGCTGGTGCCTTGAATTCGGACTTTTAGCCTCCTAAACGGTGAGCAAATACATTTCTGTTTGTTAACACCAACCACTTGTGGTATTTCTGTTACAGCAGCACTAGATAACTAATACAGCATTAAATGAAATGAAGAGAAATGAATGATAAATTCAGTGCACAACTGGAGTAATTAGAAAAAAAATAAATCCAAAGAAAATAGAAATAAATAAGAAGAAAAAAATGAAGGCAATTAACTTTAAATATAAATGTGAACAACCAAGAGCACAGATGATCAATAATAAATACCAAAAATAGGTTGTGAAGAGACAAATATAGATGGACACAATTTTGGTAAATCTAGTAAAAAGAAAACAAAAGAGAGAAAAAGGATAAAGAACAATTGGAAGAGGAGAGAAAAAATTATTGTTAAGGAAGTGCTTATAGAGAAAGAAGTACTCTGCACAGTTTGACTATTAGTAAAATGAGAAAGCCTAGATATAACACTTAATGTACATTCCAGATAGAAAACCATCCCAATATGTATAGAATTCCAAAATGTGATAAAGCATATCTATAAGAAACATATGAAAATATGTACTTTATGTTAGACAGTCAGAAATGTTTCCATTAAGTCAAGAAGTCAATGAATACCAAAGAAATGAGTATTGGCAAGGAAAAGACATTTTCATTTACAGAGGTTTATTATATTTTTCAAAAGACATTCAGGATGATTGCAAACTAAATAGCTCTAAGAAGAGAGGTCAGCATGATTGCTCAATACAGTATAATCAATGACAAAATTAATGCATTCCTAGGTACAATTCATCCACCACCATGTGTCTGTCAGTTTGTCATACTGTGTTGGCTTGCATGTTGCTGTGATACTGGAAGCTTTGCCACCTGTATTCAAATACCAGCAGGATCACCCTTTAAGCATTAGAAAGCAAAGATGTCTTTCACAACTAAGGTGCACCTAACCCAAGCCATGGTGTTTTCAGTTGCCTCATATGGGTGTGAAAGTTGGATAATGAATAAGGAAGACTGAAGAAGAACTGATGTCTTTGAGTTATGGTGTTGGTGAAGAATGTTGAATATACCATGGACTGCCAGAAGAGTGAACAAAATTGTCTTGGAAGAAGTACAGCCAGAATGCTCCTTAGAATCAATAATGGCAAGACTTCATGTTAAGTTCTTTTAACAGGTTATCATAAGGGACCAGTTCCTGGAGAAGGACATCATGCTGGTAAAGTAGATGGTCAGGGAGAAAGAGGAAGACCCTCAATGAGATGGATTGGCACAGTGGCTGCAACAATGGGCTCAAGCATAACAACAATTGTGAGGATGGTGCAGGACCGGACAGTAATTTGTTCTGCTGTACATAGGGTCACTATGAGTCAAACCAACTTGACGGCACCTAACAACAACAACAGATACTATTCAAAAGAAAGGAGCCCTGGTGATACAGTGGTTAAGAGCTTAGCTGCTAAACAAAAGGTCGGCAGTTCAAATCCACCGTCGGCTCTTCTGTCCTAGAGAGTCACTTCGTCGGAATCACCTTGACGGCAATGATTATCTTTTTTTTTTTTTTTTTAGGTTATAACTGAAATCGTGTTTATTCTTAGAATAATTGTGAAAAATTAAAGTATTACATTTTTACAGTAATTTTCTGACATTTATGTGATAGAATAATTCAATCCTGTTGATTTTGATTTTTACAGCACAAACATGTTTTTTGCAAAAATATTCTAGAAACTCAGTTTTCCCTAGAGCATCTCTTAATTATTTGATTTTTTTTTTTTTTTATATTTTATTGTACTTCAGGTGAAGGCTTACAGAACAAATAGTTTCTCATGAAACAGTAGTACACATGTTGTTTTATGACATTGGTTAACAATTCCACAACATACTAACCCTCTAAATTCACAACCTTTTTTTTTTTTTGGTGAAAATACACATAGCAAAATATACACCGTTTCAAAAATTTCTACATGCACAGTTCAGTGACATTGACTACGCTCTTCCAATTGAGCTGTTATTCTCAGTTAAGATGAAGGCTTACAGAACAAAATAGTTTCTCATTTAACAGTTACTACAAATGTTGCCCTATGACAATGGTTAACAATCTCACAACACATCAACAATATCCTTACTCAACCTTGGGTTCCTTGTTACCAGCTTCCTTGTCCCCTTCTGCATTCTGGCCCTTGTCACTGGACTCCTGTACCTCGTTAGTCTCATTTGGTTTTACAGGGCTGTCCACTCCCAGGCTGAACAGTGAACCTCGGAGGTAACTTCACCCTGAGCTAAAAGGGTGTCTGGGGGCCATACTCTCGGGTTTCTCCAGTCTCCTTTAGGCCAGTAAATCTGGTCTTTTTTGTGAGTTAGAATTATACCCTACATCCTTCTCCAGCTCTGTCCAGAACCCTCTGTTGTGATCCTGGTCAGAGCAGTCAGTGGTGGTAGCCGGGCACCATCTAGCTATACTGGACTCAGTCCGGTGGAGGCCTTGGTAGCTGTGGACAATTAGGCCTTCGGACTAATCTTTTCCTTGTATCCTGTTCTCTTCATTCTCCCTTGCTCCCGAAGGGATGAGACCAGTGGAGTATCTTAGATGGCCGCTCACAGGCTTTTAAGACCCCAGACACTACTCGCCAAGGTAGAATGTAGAGCATTGTCTTTCTAAGCTGTGTCATGCCAACTGAGCTAGATGTTCCCCGAGACCATGGTCCCCACAGCCCTCCACCAAGCAATTCAGTCCCTCAGGGAGTTTGGATGTGTCTATGGGGCTTCCATGACGTTTCCTTGTACAAGTTGTGCTAGTTTCCCCTGTATTGTGTACTGTCTCACCCTTCACCCAAGATACCACTTATCTATTGCCTATTTAGTATTTCCCCCCCACCCCTCCCATCCCTGGTAACCAACAAAGATTGTTACATTTTGTGCGTGAACTTTTTCATGGGTTTTTACAATATAGGTCTCATACAATATTTGTCCTTTTGTGATTGACTTATTTCACTCAGCATAATGTCCTCCAGTTTCATCAATGTGATGAGATGCTTCACAGATTCATCGTTGTTCTTTCTCATTGCATAGTACTCCATTGTGTGTATGTACCATACTTTGTTTATCCATTCATCTGTTGATGGGTATCTAAGTTGTTTCCATCGTTTTGCTATTGTGAACAATGCTGCCATGAACATAGGTGTACATATGTCTATTCGAGTGACGACTTTTATTTCTCTAGGATATATTACTAGGAGTGGGATTGCTGGATCCAATGGTATGTCTATTTCTGGCTTTCTAAGGAAGCGCCATATCATTTTCCAAAATGGTTGTATCATTTTGCATTCCCACCAGCAGTGCATAAGAGTTCCGATCTCCCCGCAGCCCCTCCAACATTTGTTATTTCCAGTGTTTTTGATTCGTGCCAGTAATGCCGGGGTGAGATGGTATCTCATTGTGGTTTTAATTTCTGTTTCTCTAATGGCTAGTGATCGCGAGCATTTCCTCATGTGTCTGTTGGCCATTTGAATGTCTTCTTTGGTGAAGTGTCTGTTCATTTCCTTTGCCCATTTTTTAATAGGATTATTTGTCTTTTTGTTGTAGAGGTGTTGGATTTTCTTGTAGATTATGGAGATTAGACCTTTGTCTGACTCGTACTGTCCAAAAATTTTTTCCCAGCCTGTAGGTTCTCTTTTTATTCTTTTGGTGAAGTCTTTTGAAGAGCATAAGTGTTTGATTTTAAGAAGATCCCAGTTATCTAGCTTATCTGTTGGGGTTTGTGTGTTGATGGTTATGGTTTGTATCCTGTTAATGCCAGGTATTAAGGTCTGAAGTGTTGGTCCTATTTTTTCTTCTATGAACTTTATAGTTTTAGGCTTCATCTTCAGGTCTTTGATCCATTTTGAAGTAGTTTTTGTATACGGCATGAGGTATGGGTCCTGTTTCATTTTTCTGCAGATGGATATCCAGTTTTGCCAGCACAATTTGTTAAAAAGACTGTCTTTTCCACATTTGATGGACTTTGGGCCCTTGTCGAAGATCAGGTGACCGTAGGTGGATGGATTCACATCTGGGTTCTCCATTCTGTTCCATCTGTCAATGTATCTGTCGTTGTACCAGTACCAGCCTGTTTTGACTACTGTAGCTGTATAGTAGGTTCTGAAGTCAGGTAGTGTGAGTCCTCCAACTTTATTCTTCTTCTTCAGTAGTGCTTTACTTATTCGGGGCTTCTTCTCTTTCCATATATAGTTAATGATTAGTTTTTCCATCTCTTTGAAGAATGTTGTTTGTATTAGGATCAGGATTGCATTGTATTTGTAAATTGCTTTGGGTAGAATTGACATTTTCATAATGTTGAGTCTGCCTATCCATGAGCATGGTATGTTTTTCCATTTATGTAGATCCCTTTGGTTTTCATGCAGTAGTGTTTTGTAGTTTTCTTTGTATAGGTCTTTTACATCCCTGGTCAGATTTAGTCCTAAGTATTTTATCTTTTTAGGGGCTATTGAAAACGGTATTGTTTTCCTGATTTCCTTTTCATTGTCCTCCTTATTGGTGTATAGGAATCCAACTGATTTTTGAATGTTTATCTTGTATCCTGCTACTCTGCTGAATCTTTCTATTAGTTCCAGTAGAGTTCTCGTGGCGTCTTTAGGGTTTTCTATGTATACTATCATATCATCTGCAAACAGGGACAGTTTAACTTCTTCATTACCAATTTGGATGCCCTTTATTTCTTTTTCTTGCCTTATTGCTCTAGCTAGAACTTCCAGCACAATGTTAAATAGGAGTGGTGATAAAGGGCATCCTTGTCTTGTTCCTGTTCTCAAGGGGAATGTTTTCAGCGTCTCTCCATTAAGAATGATGTTGGCCATTCATTTTGCATAGATGTCCTTTATTATGTTGAGAAATTTCCCTTCTATACCTATTTCATTGAGAGTTGTTATCAGGAATAGGTGTTGGTATTTGTCAAATGCCTTTTCTGCGTCAGTTGAGATGATCATGTGATTCTTTTCTTTCCTTTTATTTATGTGGTGGATTACGTTGATTGATTTTCTAATGTTGAACCATCCTTGCATACCTGGTATGAATCCTACTTGGTCGTGGTGTATTATTTTTTTGATATGATGCTGAATTCTATTGGCTAGAATTTTGTTCAGAATTTTTGCATCTATATTCATGAGAGATATTGGTCTGTAATTTTCTTTTTTTGTGACGTCTTTGCCTGGTTTTGGTATCAGCGTTATGGTGGCTTCATAGAATGAATTTGGAAGTGTTGCTTCCTCTTCTATGCTTTGAAATAGCTTGAGTAGTACTGGTGCAAGCTCTTCTGTAAATGTTTTGTAGAATTCTCCAGTGAAGCCATCTGGGCCAGGGCTTTTTTTGGTTGGGAGTTTTTTTAATTACCTTTTCAATCTCTTCTCTTGTTATGGGTCTGTTCAGATTTTCAACATCACTTTGTTGTAGTTTCGGTAGGCCGTGTGTTTCTAGAAATTTATCCATTTTCTCTAGGTTTTCAAATTTGTTGGAGTATAGTTTTTCATAATATTCTGTTATAATCCTTTTTATTTCAGTTGGGTCTGTTGTAATGTCCCCCATTTCATTTCTTATTTGGGTTATTTGTGCCCTCTCCTGTTTTTCTTTTGTCAGTCTGGCCAGTGGTTTGTCGATTTTGGTGATTCTTTCAAAGAACCAACTTTTGGTGTTGTTGATTCTTTCTATTGTTTTTCTGTTCTCTATTTCATTTATTTCTGCTCTGATCTTTACTATTGCCTTTCTTCCGGTGGCTGTGGGCGTTTTTTGCTGTTCTCTTTGTATTTGTTTGAGTTGTGTAGTTAATGTTTTGATTTTGTCCCTTTCTTCTTTTTTGGTATGTGCATCTATTGCTATATATTGTCCTCTGAGGACTGCCTTTGCTGTGTCCCAGAGGTTTTTGTATGATGTGTTTTCATTCTCATTTGATTCTAGGAATTTTTTGATTCCATTTCTGATTTCTTCTATTATCCAGTGATGTGTAAGCAGGGTATTATTCAGTTTCCATGTAACTGATTTTTTTTCCTTGCTCTTTCTATGGTTAATTTCTACCTTGATGGCATTGTGGTCAGAGAAGATACTTTGAATTATCTCAGTGTTTTGGATCTTGTTGAGGATTGTTCCATAGCCTAAGATGTGGTCTATTCTGGAGAACGTTCCATATGCATTGGAAAGGAATGTGTACTCTGCAGCGGTTGGAAGGAGTGTTCTATATATGTCTACGAGGTCAAGTTGGCTGATTTTGCCCTTTAGGTCTTCTGTATCTCTGCTGAGTTTCTTCTTAGTTGTTCTGTCCTTTACTGACAGTGGTGTGTTGAAGTCTCCTACTATTATTGTGGAACTGTCAATTTCTCTTTTCAGTGTTGTTAGAGTTTGTTTTATGTATTTTGGAGCCCTGTCATTGGGAGTGTAGATGTTTATTATGGTTATGTCTTCATGATGGATCATCCCCTTAATCATTATATAGTGTTCTTCTTTGTCTTTTATCGGATATTTTGTTTTAAAGTCTATTTTATCTGAGATTAGAATTGCCACTCCTGCTCTTTTTTGGTAGTTGTTAGCTTGATATATTTTTTTCCAACCTTTGACTTTTAATAAATTCACATCTTTGTTTCTAAGGTGTGTCTCTTGTAGACAGCAAATTGATGGATCCTGTTTTCTTATCCATTTTGGCACTGTCCGTCTCTTTATGGGTGCATTGAGTCCATTTACATTCAGTGTAATTATTGATAGATGTGAGTTTGTTGCTGTCATTTTGAAGTGCTTTTTTTTGTGATGCTGAAGTTCTCTTTGTTCTTCTTACTCTCCTGTGCTGAGTTACTTTTGTTTGTGGATTTTTTTTTTTCATTTCTTTTGTTTTTGTAGGTTTTGTTTTTGCTTAGACTTCACATTTTTCATCGTTATTTTTATGAGTTGGTTTGTTAACTTCCTTTGTGGTTCCCATGAATTTTACCCTTATCTTTCTAAGTTTGAAGCAGTTTACCATTACTTGGTATCTCCTTGCCTTCCTTTTCATTAGAAGGTTCTATTCCTATGCTGTTTATTCCCTCTTTTATTGTTTTGATGTTGTTGTCATTTATTGATTAACTGCTCTGATTCTCTCTTGTATTTCTTTTGGTTTTGGATAGTCCTCGAGAGTTCATTTCCTAGATTGGTATCTGCCCGGTATGATCCTGCATCCTAGGTTCTGCATGTGAGCTCAAGCTGTTTGTCTTCAGATCGAAGAACTCCCTTTAATAAGTCTTGTAAGTTTGGTTTGACTTTTGCATATTCCCTTAATTTCTGTTTATCTGGAAATGACCTAATTTCACCATCAAATTTGAACGAGAGTTTTGCAGGATATATTATTCTTGGCTGGCAATTGTTTTCTTTCAAGATTTTATATATGTCATCCCATTGCCTTCTTGCCTGCATGGTTTCTGCCGAATAATTTGAGCTTAGTCTTATGGTTTCTCCTCTGTATGTGACCTCTTGTTTTTCACGAGCTGCTCTCAGGATTCTTTGTTTATCTTTGGTTTAGGCGAGTGTGAATATGATATGCCTTGGTGATTTTCTTTTGGGGGTCTCTTCTATATGGGGTTCGTTTTGCTTCTTGGAAGGCCAGCTTTTCATCTTTCCTGATATTGGGGAAGTTTTCTGTCAGCAGTTCCTGGATGATCCTCTCCATGTTTTCTGTTTTCTCCCCCTGTTCTGGAATTCCAATCACTCGAAGATTTTTGCTTTTGATTGTGTCCCACATAACTGTCAGGGTCTCTTCATTTTTCTTTGTTCTTTTTTCTGAGTTTTCATGAAACAGTCTTGTATCCAAGTGTTTGTCTTCAGTTCCACTGATCCTGTCTTCCACTGTTTCAAATCTGCTTCTCAGCCCGTCTATGACATCATCCATTTCTGAAAGCTTGTTGTTTATCTTTTGCATTTCTAATTGTTGTCTTTGTATAACTTCTAGTTGTGAATTTATTTTGGCATTTGGTTCCTGCATTATTTTCCTGAATTCTTCCAATTTTTTGTCTGTATTTTCCATGAATTTGTCAATTTTTTCCTCATGTTTGTCAGCTTTTTGCTTCAGTTCTTGGAGAATTCTGAGTATTAGAGATTTGACTTCCCTATGAGGTAGTTCCAGTGCATTTTCTTCCACAAGAGAGTCATCTGGTGTTTTATTTTGGATGCCTACTGGAACCATCCTGTCCTGTTTTTGTAAATATTTAGATATTGCCTGCTGTTTTGGGGTCATTCAGTAGTTATTTTTCTTGTTTATTGATTGTAGATTTGTTTGTCTCATCCCTTTTTTAAAAAAAAAAAAATTTGACTATGTCTGAGCAGGCGGACTGTGTGTTCTTTGTTGTTTGCTTGTCTGTGTGCTCAATAATTTTCACCTCCTTCTCCAACTGGCAGGATCAGTCACTCAGATACGGTACAGCAGGGCAGGTCTAGCTAAAGAGGAGTTACTGGGACGGGTTGTTTGTGGCACTTAGTACAGCCACCAGAGCGGGTCGGTAATCAGTGCAGGGCAGGTTCCAGTAGGCCATGCCTGTGCTGCTTGGTGGTGTGATGTCAAGCGCATGGTGCAGGTAGGCAAGATGCAGCAGAGGGATTGTTACGTGTGGAGCTAAGATGGTTATGGGAGAGAGGAGAGAGGAACAGGAGCCAAAAACATACAAACAAACCAAAAAGAATGCTAGGGGAGCTTGCTGTTGGAATGGAGAGATGAGAGACTATGAAATGGAGAGAAACAGAAAGGGGAAGAGGAAGAAAAGAAAAGAATTAATAAATAAAAATCAGAAAGGTTAAAGAACCACAAAATTCCCAGGGATCCCACCGATGCAGCTATGAGGTCTGGGGAAGTCACTCTCAGGTGTTGCAATACAGCCTGGCTAGAAGGCCTAGAGGTATACAACACCGGGTATTCAGGTATCAGAAAGAGAAGGAAGATATAGAGGGACGAGAAACTGAGCAATGAAGAAAGAGAAAAAGAGGGAAAAGAGTACAAAACAAATTAAAAAAAAAAAAAAAGAACAAGAAAGGGCCCCCAAAAA
Source organism: Dugong dugon (assembly GCA_030035585.1). NCBI lineage: Eukaryota > Metazoa > Chordata > Mammalia > Sirenia > Dugongidae > Dugong > Dugong dugon. The sequence goes on from CM057476.1 coordinate 76,793,137, forward strand.
AACAGAAAAAAAAAACAACCCAACAATAAAAGAAATGTTCTCAGGGATCCCTCTGCACATCTGTGGAAGCTGAAGGGAGTTCCTTGCCATGCAGCTCCGCCTGGCCAGAAAGGGCTCCCAAGTCAAGAAAAGGAAAAGAAAACAAACAAACAATTCAAAACGAACAAATGAACAAAAGCCCCGGGATCCTGCCGTCTTGGTAGCCCAGACTGGGAAGCAGCTCCACACTCGAATGGAGCTCCGCAGCCCCTCAGGAAGAAGCAAAGATGGTGCACGGAGCCAGGCACTCGAGCAAAAGGAGGGGGAGGTGGCAAGAGGCAAGCAAGAAATCAAAATAGGCAGGAAAAAAAAAGCGACACTAGCAGCGAACAAATGGCACTCAGAGAGCCAGCCAGTGCGGGCTGGTGTTTCTGGACAAAAGACTGTGTCCGTGGGAAGCAGAGGAGGCTGGGTGTGGGTGATGAAGGGTAGATAGTGGGAAAGCATATATCACAAATTCCCGGCGCTCTGTAGCCCCTCAGGAAGAAGCCAAGATGGTGCACAGAGTGAGGCACTTGAGCGAAAGGAGGGGAGATGGCCAGAGCCAAGGAAGAAATCAAAAGAAGAGGAAAAAAGCAACAGCAACAGCTAACAAATGGTACCCAGAGAGCCACCTGCTTGGGTGTGTAGAATCCAAGCTGCCAGTGCTTCCTGGTCAAGAGACCGTGGCCGCACGAAGCAGAGGAGGCCGAGCCGGGGCGAAGAGGGGTGGGGGGTGGGAAAGCACACACCACAAATTACTGGTTGTTTTGTCTCCTGCTGGACGCTCCGTGAGGCTGCTCTCTCGTACCCCCGTTTGCTGGTCTCCGATAGGAGTCCAAGATGGCGGATCCGCGCTGCGTTAGCTGGTAGGGGACCTCTGCATGAATCTCTCCTCTCTCTCCGTTCTCTGTCAGTTTTCTCACTCCATTTGGTGCTTGGCAGAGTTCTTTATCTCTTCATTTGATGTTTTAGGGTTTCAGGATTGTTGTATTCTCTGTTCAGCTTAGTTTTTTGGATCTTTGCTGTAGAGGGACTGCGTGGTGCTTCTGCCTAGAGTGCCATTTTGCCAGAACTCCAATGATTATCTTTTTATTCATAAAAAATTAAAAACATAATGAAACACGAAATATTTCATTCAAAAACAACACAATGTTCACAAAACTCAAATTCAAAATTAAAACTATAATTATGCAAGTTAATTTATAGCTAGTGGGTTTGTTTTTTTGGTTTAAATCTATTACATAAGACTTAGATACCTGGTTTTAAACCTCCATTAATGGAGACACCATCAAGCTGCTGGCTCACATAAAAGCATCGTTCTACCCTCCTAAATTTGTAAATTCCGGGGAGTTTCACAAAATTTTTTGTTTTTGTTTTAGTGGAATTTGATAACTGATTATGTAAATTAAAAGAAAGAGAAAGTAAGAAGTATTAAGGGGAATTTGCCTAGCAGGTGCCAAAGCAGAATATAAAACTAACATCACTAAAAGAGCATGTTATTACAGCAGAATAAAAGAAACTAAAACAATAAAATAGAATTGAATGCTCAGAAACATACTTGTGTAAATATTTCTCAAACATTATAAAGAAGCACTTCAAGTCATGAGTGAAAATATGAATAAGTCAGTAAATGGTGATGTGGTAATTGAATATCTAATGGAATTGTATATTTATTGGAAAAATAAGCAATGCATATCCAATACCTCCTGCTGCCATCAAGTTGATTCTGACTCATAGTGACCCTATAGGACAGAGTAGAACTGCCCCACAGGGTTTCCAATGAGCAGCTGATGGATTCGAACTGCCAACCTTTTTGTTAGCAGCTGAGCTCTTATAAATTCCTGATGCATCAAAACTGTAAATGAGGGGGGAAAAAGCATAAAAAGGTGTTCATTACCTTGAAACACATCATGGAACACTTTTGTGAGCAAGACAAATAGTCATAAAGATCAAGACTGATAAATTAGAACATGTGAAAATACAAAATTTTTATATCAGAAAAGAAGGCTTAAGAAAAGTTAACGGATTAATGAATGACTGTTGTTAGATGCCCTCGAGTCCATTCTGACTCATAGTGACCCCATGTATAGCAGAACAAAGCATTGCCCTGTCCTGCACCATCCTCACAATTGTGGCTCTTTGAGCCCATTGTTGCAGCCACTGTGTCAATCCATCTGTTTGAGGGTCTTCCTCTTTTTTGCTGACCCTCTACTGTACCAAGCCTGATGTCCTTCTCCAGGGACTGATCCCTCCTGACGACATGTACAAAGTATGTGAGACGTAGTCTTGCCATTCTTGCTTCTAAGGAGCATTCTTGTTGTGCTTCTTCCAAGACAGATTTGTTCATTCTTCTGGCAGTCCACGGTATACTCAATATTCTTCACCAACACCACAATTCAAAGGCATCAATTCTTCTTCAGTCTTCCTTATTCATTGTCCAGTTTTCAAATGCAAATTGCATATGAGGTGACTGAAAACACCATAGCTTGGGCCATGTGCTCTTTAGTCCTCAAAGTGACTTCTTTGCTTTTTAACACTTTAAAGAGGTCTTTTGCAGCATATTTTCCCAATGCAATGCATCGTTTGATTTCTTGACTGTTGCTTCCATGGGTGTTGATTGTGGCTCCAAGTAAAATGAAATCCTTCACAGCTTCAATATTTTCTCCTTTTATCATGGTGTTGCTTATTGGTCCAGTTGTGGGAATTTTTGTTTTCTTTATGTTGAAGTATAATCCATACAGAAGGCTGTGATCTTTGATCTTAAGCAGTAAGTGATTCAAATCCTCTCAGCTTTCAGCAAGCAAGGTTGTGTCATCTATATATCGTAGGTTGTTAATGAGTCTTCCTCTAATCCTGATGCCTCATTCTTCTTCTTATAGTCCGGCTTCTTGGATTATTTGCTCAACATACAGATTGAATAAGTATGGTGAAAGGATATAACCCTGACACACATCTTTCCTGACTTTATACCACACAGTACCCCCCTTGTTATGTTCAAATGACTGCCCCTTGGTCTATGTACAGGTTCCTCATGAGCACAATTAAATGTTCTGGAATTCCCATTCTTCACAATATTATCCATAATTTGTTATGATCCACACAGTCGAATGCCTCTGTATAGTCCGTAAAATACAGGAAAACATCTTCCTGGTAGTCTCTGTTTTCAGCCAAAATCCACCTGACATCAGCAATGATATCCTTAGTTCCATGTCCTCTTTTGAATTTGGCTTGACTCTTTGGCACTTCCCTGTCAATGTACTTTTGCAACTGTTTTTGAATGATCTTCAGCAAAATTTTACTTCTGTGTGATATTAATGATATTGTTCAATAATTTCTGAATTCTGTTGGATCACCTTTCTTTGGAATGGGAATAAATATGGATCTTTTCTGGTCAGTTTGCCTAGTAGTTATCTTTCAAATATCTTGGCATAGACAAGTGAGCACCTCCAGTACTGCATCTATTTGTTGAAACATCTCAATTGGTATTTCGTCAATTCCTGGAGCCTTATTTTTCACCAATGCCTTCAGTGCAACTTGGACTTCTTCCTTTAATACCATTGGGTCTTCATGTATGCTACCTCCTGAAATGGCTGAATGCCCACCATTTCTTTTTGATACAGTGACTCTGTGTATCTTCTTTGGTTGCTTCCTGAGTCGTTCAATATTTCGCCCATAGAATCCTTCAATATTGCAACTCAAGGTTTGAATTTTTTCAGTTCTTTCAGCTTGAGAAATGCCTAGAGTGTTCTTCTCTTTTGGTTTTCTAACTCCAGGTCTTTGCACATGTCATTATAATACTTTAATTTGTCTTCTAGAGCTGCCTTTTGAAATCTTCTGTTCAGCTCTTTTACTTCATCATTCTTCCATTCGCTTTAGCTACTCTACTTTCAGGAGCAAGTTTAGGAGTCTCTTCTGACACCCATTTTGGTCTTTTCTTTCTTTCCTGTCCTTTTGATGACATCTTGCTTTCTTCATGTATGATGTTCTTGATGTCATCCCACAACTGGTCTGGTCTTCAGTCATTAATGTTCAATGCCTCAAATCTATTCTTGAAATGGTCTCTAAATTCAAGTGGGATATACTCAAAGTCATACTTTGGCTCTCATGGACTTCTTTTAATTTTCTTCAGCTTCAACTTGAACTCGTTTATGAGCAATTGATGGTATGTTCCACAGTTGGCCTCTGCTTTGTTCTGACTGATGATATTGAGCCTCTCCATCGTCTCTTTCCATAGATGTAGTTGATTAGATTCCTCTGTTTTCCATCCAATGAGGTCCACTTGTATAGTCACATTTATGTTGTTGAAAAAAGGTATTTTCAGTGAATAGTTCATTGGTCTTGCAAAATTCTCTCATGTGCTCTCCAGCGTTGTTTCTGTCACCACGGCCATATTTTCCAAATACTGATGCTTATTCTTTGTTTCCAACTTTCACATTCTAATCATCAGTAATTATCAATGCATCTTAATTGCAGTTTGATCAATTTCAGACTGCAGAAGTTGGCAAAAAGTCTTCAATTTCTTTACTGTTGGCATTAGTGATTGGTGCATAAATGTGAATGATAGTTGTATTAACTGGTCTTCCTTGTGGGCGTATGGATATTATTATATTATTGACAGCATTGTACTTTAGGATTGATCTTGAAGTGTTCTTTTTGAAAATGAATGTGACACCATTCCTTTTCAATTTGCCATTCCTGGCATAGTAGACCATATGATTGTTTGATTCAAAATGGCCGATACTCATCTATTTCAGCTCACTAATGCCTAGGATATCTTTCTTCAAGCATTCCATTTCATTTTTGACAACTTCCAATTTTCCCAGATTCATACTTTGTACTTTCTACTTTCTGATTATTAATGGATGTTTGACTAGGAGAGTGAATGACTAGGAGAATATAATTGCAATATATAGACAAAGATGAGTATCCAAGTTTATAAAGAAATTCTGCATACTTATAAAAAGAAAACAAGCTCTATCAAAAAATGGTCAAAAATATGAACAGGTAATTTCCTAAAAAACAATTATAATCTTCAAATAAGCAAACTTAAATATATGCAACTTCAACAGTCATCATGAAATGCAAATTAAAGTTAAAAAATACATTTTTCTCCATGTCATTGACAAAATAATTTTTTATTAAATGGAGTTCTCAAACATAGGAAAAAATTGTTACACTCATTTGCTGTTGATGGGAATCTAAATTTATAAAGTAGTTTTGGAGGGTATTTGACAATATCTATTAAAATTGAAAATGGATATCTCATGAGAATCAACAGTTCCAATTTACTTTGTCGAGCCCTGGGAAAGAAATGTGAATTTAAAAGAGGCATTTACAAAGGAGATCGTTACAGTATTACATATATGCTTAGTGAAAAATGGAAAACTAGTGAAATCTCATCAGTAGGAACTAGTTAAATAAATTAATGTGCCTCCGTATAAATAGATGTTCTGTAATAGTTAAAAAGAATGAGGTAGACTTACAAGCACTGATAGGGAAATTTCTCTAAGATATTGTCAAGAGAAGAAAGCAAGTAGCACAATAATAAATATATTTTGAGTTAAGTTTTAAATGGGGATGTTTTGAGTGCATACTTATATCTAAGTGCACTGATAAAAAATTAGAAGGACCGACACCAAATTGCTCACAAATTCTCTCTTTATGGTAGAAAGTGGATGTGGGTGGAGAGAAACACCTGAAAGGGAATTTTCATCATTTGCTCTGAATTCTTATTTATTTAAAAAAATTATTTGATTGATTAGGTAATATGAACAAGTATTTTAAAGTTATATTTCTAACATGGTTTCTTTTTCCTAATACTTTTATTTCCATAGTTAGCCTCTTTATTAACTTGAGAGATTTTTAACTTGATATAAAATTATTTAATATAAAAATAATTAAGAAGAACTTCCATTATTAGTGTGTGACTGTCTCTAGTTGTTGACGAGGTAAATTACTCCCTCAGTGAATGTGCACAAGGCTGTGTTTGAGAACTCTCCAGTCCATTTCTTTATTTAATGTCAGCTCTCAGCCCTGAACTTACCTATGTATAGATATAAAGTAATAGAAATAAACCCTAAGTGCAAGGCATTAGAAATTGCAGATTTAGGACGGTCTTTTAACAGCATTTTGTGGCTCAGATAACTTACCTTGCAGCTTTTCAGTTTTTGAAATACATTTGGCTTAACTGGATTTCAGCTCAGTCAGTTATACCTGCTTAGACTCCTTCATCTCCCGAGCTGCAGAAATTAGCCACTTGGTAATGAGCAAGCGCTGTGTACGTGAAGTTACAGAAGCCATTACCCAGAGTTAGATAAACAGCGGAGCTAATGAAAAAAGAGTCTTTGCAATGTGTTGCTGAGTTATTTGATATGCCTAATTCCATTTCAAAGCTTGGTGAAAGTGAATTAGAAGAGCTGATCAAAGTCATTCGGTGACTGTTTAGCACAAAAATAACTCAAAGGAGAATGTGCAATTTCAGAGCATTTATTAAAACCCTTTGGAAACTGCCAAGAAATGGTCTGCTAGGAGTAAGTCAGCGCTCCTTCATTTGTATGTGAAGGGGAGCCCTGCACATTAGGAATAAACACTTGTTTCTCCAAACCTTCTTTGTTCTGTTTCACAGATCAAAAAAGAACCCTAGTCACACACCCCTCCCTGTCCCTCATCGCACAGTGTGGCCAGCTCTACCTACCTTCAGTCCGAACTACATAATTTCTTTATGCATTCCCTTCATTTTTATATCAGTAACCCTGAGAAGGAAGAGCTCTGTGGCGCAGTGATTAAGCACTTGGCTGCTAACCCAGAGGTGGACAGTTCGAACTCACCTGCCTCTCCACAGTAGAAAGATGTGGCAGTCTGCCTCCATAAAGATTACAGCCCTGGAAACCCTGGGGGGTAGTTCCGGTCTGTCCTGTAGGGTCGCCATGAGTTGGAATCGACTTGACAGCAACAGGAAAGAAGTCTCCTCAGCTTGATCATCTACTTCCTCATCTTCCTTCTAAGCTAAAAACCTTGTTTTCTGCTTCTTTGTGAAAAAAAACCCGAAATTATCTGGAGTAAAATTCCACAGAATACCACCACCACATATGTCCGCCTAATAGCATCTGTACACATATACTCTGCCATCCTGTTTCTAGACATTAACTATTTGTCTTCTGTGTAAAGCCATCCCATCATTGGGCACGAAAGGCCATTCCTTATTGCTTACTTAATGCTCTAGAAATCATCCCCTCTCTCGTCTATACTATCAAATTTTTCCATATTTAGTGAATCAATCCCACCAGTGTAACAACTTGATAATAATTTTCCTGTTTCCAAAATGAAACAAAGCAAAAACGAAACAAAAAAACACACCTCTCGTAATGCCCCTTTCCTCCACCAATTGCTACTCCATTTCTCTGTTCTCCTTTACAGAAAAATCCTCAAAAGAGTGGTCTGTACTCACTGTCTCTATTTCCTCTTCTTCCATTCTCTTAACCCCTCTCTAATTAGGTATTTGACTTTATCACTTCAGTGCAACTACCTTTCCCGAGTTCCCTCATAATCTCCACATTGCTAAAGTCAATGGTAAGTTATCAGTCCATATTTTTGGTTGACTAATCAGTAGCATTTGACTGTCTTGGCTTGACTACCAAGATACCACACTTGCCTAATTTTCCTCCTACCTTTCTGACAGCTTCTTCTTAAGATCCTGGAATGGACTCTCCCTTTCTAAGATGGCTTCAGGGCTGAATTCTTGGCCCTCTTCTTTATTTACACTTACTCCTCTGGTGATCTCTTCCAATGACATTGTCTATGCTGTCTACATGCAAAAGCTGGACAATGAATAAGGAAGACAGAAGAAGAACTGATGCCTTTGAATTGTGATGTTGGTGAAGAATATTGAATATACCATGGACTGCCAAAAGAACGAACAAACCTGTCTTGGAAGAAGTACAGCCAGAATGCTCCTTAGAAACGAGGATGGCAAGACTTCGTCTTACATACTCTGGACACGTTATCAGGAGAGTTCAGTCCCTGGAGAAGGACATCATGCTTGGTAAAGCAGACGGTCAGTGAAAAAGAAAAAGACCCTTATCGAGATGGATTGACACAATGGCTGTAACAATGGGCTCAAGCATAACAACAGTTGTGAAGATGGCACAGGACTGGGCTGTGTTTCATTCTGTTATACATAGGGTCGCTATGAGTTGGAACCGACTTGACAGCACCTAACAACAACAGTCTACATGCTGATGACTCTCAAATTTGCATCTCCGTCCTAGAACTCTTTATTAATTGTTGTGCTTTAAGTGGAAGTTTACAATTGAAGTTAGTCTCTCATACAAAAATTTATACATACATTGTTATGTGACCCTAGTTGCTCTCCCTATACTGTAACAGCACACTCTTCCTTTCCACCTGGGATTTCCTGTGTCCGTTCAACCAGCTGTTGACCCTCTCTGCCTTCTCATCCTGCCTCTGGACAGGAACTGCCTTTTTAGTCTCATGTATCTATTTGAGCTAAGAAGCACCCTCTTCATGAGTATCATTTTATGTCCCAAAGTCCAGTCTAATCTTTGAAGAGTTGGCCTCAGGAATGGTTTTAGTTTTGGGCCAACAGAGAGTCTGGGAGCCATGTCTTCTGAGGTCCCTCCAGTCTCAATTAAACATTAAGTCTGGTCTTTTTACTAGAATTTGAATTCTGCACCCCACTTTTCTCCTGCTCCATTAGGGACTGTCTGTTGTGTTCCCTGTCAGGGCGGTCATTGGTGGTAGCTGGGCACCATCTAGTTCCTCTGGTCTCAGGCTGATGAAGTCTCCAGTTTATGTGGCCCTTTCTGTCTCTTGGGCTGATAACTTTCCTTGTGTCTATGGTGTTCTTCATTCTCCTTCACTTCAGGTGGGTTGGGACCAGTTGATGTATCTTAGATGGCTGCTCGCTAGCTTTTAAGACCCTAGATGCCACTCACCAAAGTGGGATGCGGAACGTTTTCTTAACAAACTTTGTTATGCCAATTGACCTAGATGTCCCCTGAAACCATGGTCCCCAGATCCCGCCCCTGCTACTCTGTCCCTCAAAGTGTTTGATTGTATTCAGGAAAATTCTTAGCTTTGGTCAGGTCCAGTTGTGCTGACTTCCCCTTTAGTGTGTGCAGTCCTTCCGTTTGCCTAAGATAATTATTGTCTACTATCTAGTTAGTGAATACCCCTCTCCCTCCTTACCAACCCTCGGAACCATCAAAGCATGTTTTCTTCTGTGTTTAAACTTTTTCTTGAATTCTTATAATAGTGGTCTTATACAATATTTGTCCTTTTGTGACTGACTAAACTCACTCAGCATAATACCTTCCAGATTCCTCCATGTTATAAGATGTTTCATGGATTCATCGTTGTTCTTTATCATTGTGTAGTATTCCATTGTGTGAATATACCATAATTTATTTATCCATTCATCGGTTGATGGGCACCTAGGTTGCTTCCATCTTTTTGCTATCATGAACAGTGCTGCAATAAACATGGGTGTGCATATATTTATTCGTGTGATGGTTCTTATTTCTCTAAGATATATTCCAAGGAGCATGATTGCTGGATCATATGGTACTTCTATTTCTAGCTTCTTTTTTTTTTTTTTTTTTTGTTCTTCAGGTGAAGGCTTACAGAACAAACAGTTTCTCATGAAATAGTAGTACACATATTGTTTATGACATTTGGTTAACAACCCCACAACATGTCAACCCTCTAACTTCTCGACCTTTTTTTTTTTTTTTGGTGAAAATACACATAGCCAAAGATACATCATTTCAAAAATTTCTACATGCACAGTTCAGTGACATTGACTACGCTCTTCCAATTGTGCAGTTATTCTCACTTAAGAGGAAGGCTTACAGAACAAAAGTTTCTCATTTAACAGCTACTAAAAATGTTGCCCTGTGACAATGGTTAACAATCTCACAACACATCAACAATATCTTTACTCAACCTTAGGTTCCCTATCACCAGCTTCCTTGTCCCCTTCTGCCTTCAGGCCCTTGTCCCTGGACTGCTGTATCTCATTAGTCCCATTTGGTTTTATGGGGCTGTCCACTCCCAGGCTGAACGGTGAACATCAGAGATGACTTTACCACTGAGCTAAAAGGGTGTCTGGGGGCCATACTCTCGGGGTTTCGCCAGTCTCCTTTAGGCCAGTAAATCTGGTCTCTTTTTTGTGAGTTAAAGTTATGGTCTACATCCTTCTCCAGCTCTGTCCAGAACCCTCTGTTGTGATCCTGGTCAGAGCAGTCAGTGGTGGTAGCCGGGCACCATCTAGCTGTACTGGACTCAGTCCGGTGGAGGCCTTGGTAGCTGTGGACAATTAGGCCCTCGGACTAATCTTTTCCTTGTATCCTATTCTCTTCATTCTCCCTTGCTCCCAAAGGGATGAGACCAGTGGAGTATCTTAGATGGCCGCTCACAGGCTTTTAAGACCCCAGACACTACTCACCAAGGTAGAATGTAGAGCATTGTCTTTATATGCTGTGTCAAGCCAACTGAGCTAGATGTTCCCCAAGACCATGGTCCCCAGAGCCCTCTGCCCAGCAATTCAGTCCCTCAGGGAGTTTGGATGTGTCTATGGAGCTTCCATGACCTTTCCTTGTACAAGTTGTGCTAGTTTCTCCTGTATTGTGTACTGTCTCACCCTTCACCCAAGATACCACTTATCTATTGCCTATTTAGTATTTCCCCCCCCCACCCCTCCCATCCCTGGTAACCAACAAAGATTGTTACATTTTGTGTGTGAACTTTTTCATGGGTTTTTACAATAGAGGTCTCATACAATATTTGTCCTTTTGTGATTGACTTATTTCACTCAGCATAACGTCCTCCAGTTTCATCCATGTTATGAGATGCTTCACAGATTCATTGTTGTTCTTTCTTGTTGCATAGTACTCCATTGTGTGTATGTACCATAGTTTGTTTATCCATTCATCTGTTGATGGGCATCTAGGTTGTTTCCATCGTTTTGCTATTGTGAACAATGCTGCCATGAACATAGGTGTGCATGTGTCTATTCGAGTGATGACTCTTATTTCTCTAGGATATATTCCTAGGAGTGGAATTGCTGGATAGAATGGTATGTCTATTTCTAGCTTTCTGAGGAAGCGCCATATCATTTTCCAAAATGGTTGTATCATTTTGCATTCCCACCAGCAGTGCATAAGAGTTCCGATCTCCCTGCAGCCCCTCCAACATTTGTTATTTCCAGTGTTTTTGATTCGTGCCAGTAATGCCGGGGTGAGATGGTATCTCATTGTGGTTTTAATTTGCATTTTTCTAATGGCTAGTGATCGCGAGCATTTCCTCATGTGTCTGTTGGCTGTTTGAATGTCTTCTTTGGTGAAGTGTCTGTTCATTTCCTTTGCTCATTTTTTAATTGGATTGTCTTTTTGTTGTAGAGGTGTTGGATTTTCTTGTAGATTATGGAGATTAGCCCTTTGTCTGACTTGTACTGTCCAAAAATTTTTTCCCAGTCTGTAGGTTCTCTTTTTACTCTTTTGGTGAAGTCTTTTGAAGAGCATAGGTGTTTGATTTTTAGAAGATCCCAGTTATCTAGCTTATCTGTTTGGGTTTGTGCATTGATGGTTATGGTTTGTATCCTGTTAATGCCGTGTATTAAGGCCTGAAGTGTTGGTCCTATTTTTTCTTTTATGAACCTATTTCTAGCCTTTTAGGAAGCACCAAAACAATTTCCAAAGTGCTTGCACCATTTTACATTCCCACCAACAGTGTATAAGTGTTCCAGTCTCTCCACAACCTCTCCAGCATTTATTATTTTGTGTTTTTTGGATTAATGCTAGCCTTGTTGGGGTGAGATGGTATCGCTTTGTAGTTTTGATTTGCATTTCTCTAATGGCTAATGATCATGAGCATTTCCTCATGTGTCTGTTAGCTGCCTGAATGTCTTCTTTGGTGAAGTTTACGTTCATATCCTTCACCCACTTTTTAATTGTGTTTTTTGTCTTTTTGTTGTTGAGATTTTGCAGTATCTTGTAGATTTTAGAGATTAGACGCTGATTGGATTTGTCATAGCCAAAAAATTTTTCCCAGTCAGTAAGTTGTCATTTGACTCTTTTGGTGAAGTTTTTTGAAAGCATAAGTATTTAATTTTTAGGAGCTCCCAGTTATCTAGTTTCTCTCCTGGTGCTTGTGCATTGTTACTTATGGTTTGTGCCATGTATTAGGGCTCCTAGCGTTGTCCCTATTTTTTCTTCCATGATCTTTATCATTTTAGATTTTATATTTAGATCTCTGATCCAATTTCAGTTAGTTTTTGTGCATGGTGTGAGGTATGGGTCTTGTTTCAGTTTTTGCAGATTGGTATCCAGTTATGCCAGCACCATTTGTTAAAGAGACTGTCTTTTCCCCATTTAACCGACTTTGGGCCTTTGTCAAATATCTGCTGCTCATAGGTGGGTGAATTTATGTCTGGATTCTCAATTCTGTTCCATTGGTCTATGTATCTGTTGTTGTATCAGTACCAGGCTATTTTGACTACTGTGCCGGTATAATAGGTTCTAAAATCAGGTAGTATAAGGCCTCCCACTTTGTTCTTCTTCTTCAGTAATGCTTTACTTAGCCAGGGGTCTTCCCTTTCCATATGAGGCTAGTGATTTTTTTCTCTATCTTATTAAAGAATGCTGTTGGAATTTGGATCGGGATTGCATTGTATCTGTAGATCACTTTGGGTAGAATAGATGTTTTCACAATGTTGAGCCTTCCTATCCATGAGCAAGGTATGTTTTTCCATTTATGCAGGTCTCTTTCGGTTTCTTGCAGTAGTGTCTTGTAGTTTTCATTGTATAGGTCTTTTATGTCTCTGATTAGATTTATTCCTAAGTATTTTATCTTCTTGGGGGCTATTGTAAATGGTATTGATTTGGTGATTTCCTGTTCGAATCCATCCTAGAAATCTTACCTGAAGTTTAGACTCTTATACCTGACCTTGGAACCCTGGGGGTGTAGTGGTTAAAAGTTCAGCTGCTAACCAAAAGGCCGGCAGTTCTAATCCACCAGCCACTCCTTGGAAACCCTAAGGGGCAGTTCTACTCTAGCTTTTAGGGTCACTATGAGTTGGAATCAGCTCGACGGCACCGAGTTTGTTTTTGGTTTGGCAGATTTAAGCTTCCTCTAGAATTCTACATTTGAATGTTAAGACGTCTCAAGCCTAACATGCCCCAAATGTAACTCCTGATCTTCTCTCCTGGTCTTCCTCCCACAGCCTTTTCCTATCAACTGATGATACATTATTCTTTCTGTTGCTGAGGTCAGAAACCCTGGAGACAGCTTCAACTCCTCTGTTTCTTTCTCACAACCCATGCAATCCTTTAAGTAATCGTATTTTGTAACTATCTGCTAAACATGTCCAGAATCAGGCATCTTTTTCCAACCGCCTTCGTCACCCCCCTGATCTGTGCAATCCTCATGCTTCCCCTGGATTACTGCTCTACTCTCTTGCATGGTTTCTGCATGCACACTTGCCCTCTATAGTCTAATTGCAACACAGCAGCCAGAGGGGAAACATAGATCAGATAATCACCATCCTCTGCTCAAAATCCTGCAGTGGTTTCCCACTCTCCTCATAGAAAAAGCCAAGTCCTACAATTCCCTTTAGGGAACTAAAACCAAAAACCAAACCTGTTGCCATCAAGTCAATTCCGACTCATAGTGACCTATAGGACAGAGTAGAACTGCCCCATGGGGTTTCCAAGGAGAAGCTGGTGGATTCAAACTCCTGACCTTTTGGTTAGCAGCTAAGCTCTTTACCACTACTCCACCAGGGCTCCTTAGGGAACTAGGTTCCATTAATCTTCAAGCACACGCCCCTCCTCTTTCTCTCTCCCTACCATTCCTCTGGCTGAACCAGGCACCTTGCTGCTTTTCAAGTAAGGTAGACATTTAGCCACCTCAGGACCTTTGCACTGCTTTTTCTGCTCCTTACAATGACCTTTCTCCAAAAATTTGTTTGGCTATCTCTCTCACGTATTTGCCTAAATTTCACCTTCTCATAGAGGTTTACTCAGAATACTACATTTAAAATAGAAAGCACCACCCCATCCCAGCATGGCCGATCCTCCTATACTTGCTTTATATTTTCTGTAGAAATTATCACCATCCAACACACTGCATCATTTACATATTAATTATAAGTACTATTTATTTTCCCCTTGCTAGAATGTAACCAGCAACAGGGCAAGGATACTTGTTATATTCACTAATGTAACCCATGAACACATGTATGTTCAATAAAAAGTTGCTAAATGAATGACCCCCCCCATTCAGATAATTTATTTCAAATTTTCTTGGATTTTTAATGTAAAAGGCATGTTATCTGTAAATAATGGTAGTTTTATTTTCCCCCCTTTCCAAGTCTTATTCACTGTATTAATATTACTTCTGTTTAAATGCTAAGAAAGCAACAGCATGTGATACCATTAATTGGTTAGGAATAACACTGTAGAAGCATGATTTATGTATAAAAAAGATTCTTACAATTTGTAATTTAGTAAAAAATAGTTACCAAGTAGTGTAAAAAGTATGACCTATAAACATTTATTTTAAGGAAACAAAATCATATATATATACATATATACACATAAGTATGTACACAGACTCACACTTTATACCTCACTGGGTTTAATACTCTTAATCACTACGAAGCATTTACTATTACGCGTGCTTTACGGATAAGTAATCTAAGTTCCAAGATTGCACAGCTCATATGTGGCAAAGTGAGAATTTAAACCTCATTGTATTATTGCAAAGCTACCTACACACGACTGCCTCAAATGCTGAAATTTAAAATCTGTCTTGAAAAATTTCAACTTTCTCAGTACAAGATAGGAAATAAATTCAATGTTTTGTTTTTTGTAAATACAGGGTTTATTTTGCAATAACTCAGCAGATGAATGGATATGCTTATTACTGTTTGAATGAATCCTAGTTAATCCACATCAGAAGATCATTCCTAGCAATTCCTATTTAATCCTTAATTCACATGTACGTATTTGTTAAAATACCTGATACGTTTTATTTATATTTTGGGAATAAATCCTGAGAATCCTTATAACTTTACATAATCTATGGTAGAAATTGCATGTATTAATGCAATATATATATAAAAAACTTAGATATAATTTCACATTTTCAAATGCTATTTCTCTGCTCATTCTTCGGTTATGTTGAGAGTCCCATGCATTAATCCATGTAATATAATTTGTGTATACCTTTGAGTGGCTCAGAACCTAACAGTTTTATTATCCTCTACTTCCTTAAAAATCCCCCTCTAAAGTGGCCAAACACAATAGTGGTTGTTCTCACAAGTGAACAAAACATGTTATGTCCAGATAAAACAATAAATAATGTGAAAAAAAATCCCGCTATAAATACCTTGAAATGACGGATATAATAATATCTTTTTAAACGTCCAACTGAACTCACTGAAAAATAAGGAAAGCCACTTGGCCCTCAAATCAAGACAAAACTGAAAAACAGAGTGAGAAGCATGTAAAGTGGACGCTCTAGGAAGTCGAAATCATAACTGAGATTCTAGAACCTTGAAAGGCTGCCTCACCATTGAAAGGATGGTCTCAAACAAAAATTGCCAACAGCACAGAGTGAGTTAGCCTTTTTTTGTTTTGACAAGGGTAGCGGGAATGGGAAGAGGAGGAGGAAGTAAAAAAGAAGCAAATCCCCTGAAAATGCATACCACTTCTACTGTCTGGGAGCTCTGGGGGCTCAGTGGCTAAGAGCTCAGCTGCTAACCAAAAGATTTACAGTTGAAATTCACCAGCTGCTCCTTGGAAACCCGATGGGGCAGCTCTCTTCTGTCCTATAGGGTTGCTATGGGTCAGAATCAACTTGACAATGGGTTTTTTTTCTACTTTCTAAGAATCTCAAGTGAGAAATTAACCCCCAAATTGGTCCTTTTTAATAGAGGTAAAAACTTACCTGCTGTAGTGGGAAACATTCTCAACACAGGTCTCCCTGAATTCCCTAAATAAACCCCCATCTACTGACAAAACACGAACTCCAGAATAACATATACACCAGGAGACAAGGCACCATGTAAGATAGTCTGCAGAAGCAACAAGACTGAACACTTAAAACGTTCCGTTAATGAAATTCCGATAGACATTGTTTAGTAAAAACAAAATAAAGACATAAAAAGAAAAAAAATCATAGTAGAAAATCAGTAATTTTTAAAAGAAAAGTACACTTTTTGAAATAATGCAGTCAATAAATTATTATAAACAACTGAAGAGGAAATTCATGCACTGAAATGTCAGTGTGAGGATATTACGAGGAAGACAGCAGAGGGGGATAAAGAAATAGGAAATGTCCAAGTCAGTTAGGAGGGCGTGAGAGAAAACGTGGGAACATCCAACCAATATCTGACTGCCGTTCCAAAGGGAAAGAGGGACAAGAGCAGAGAGGAAATAGCAAAGAGTTAATGACAAAGAACCTTCTGGATTTGAAAAACGGAATTAATCTTTGTATTGAAGAAGCACAACATTTCCTAAACATAACAATTGAAAATAAACTTCACTGGGATACATAATCGTGAAACTGCAGAACTTAGAAAACAAAGAGGATCTCTTCAAAGCAAACATCGAGAAGAGATATTACCAATATTAAAATGACGGCAGTTTTGGCAGCGGAATTCTCAAGACAAAAAGAGATGCCAAAAGACTGAAGAAAAGTCCAAAGTGTTGAGAAAAAACAACTTGTCTCCTGGAATTCTAGAGCCAGTCTACTTACTATTAAAGAATGAAAAAAATACTGATGTTTCGATAGCAAATCTGAGCCATATACCACTAACAATTTTAGAGGAATCTTAAGGAAATGACAGAGAACACAAAAAAGAAGGATGAACTTGTGGTTAAATCTGAAAAAGCACCAGTTGCAAGAAACAATTTTAAAAACATCAACTATATATAGAATTGTTAAGAGAAGACAGAACTATAATAATGGACCCAAAAAATTAAGAAGGGAAGAAAAGTGATTAGATTTAAAGCTACCTACCTAATATTCCGGGAGGTTTGTGAGGAGGTTAGAGATTCTGAATACATACAGAAATTGTTTTATCAAGTGTGGATGTTATAATTTTAAGAATTCAAGCAATAAAAGAGAAAATAACACATATAAAACAGAAACACTTTCAAAATTATTATTCCGTGAAAATAGAGTAAGAGCTATCAAATTACTTAAAACAAACATAGTTACCAATTACTGATGCCTTAGATTTTTTAAAATTATATGGAAATAACACTAATAACTGAGACCTATAATGTCCTTAATATGTATAAAACACTTTTCTAAGCACACACATATGTTAACGCATTTACTAACCAATAATTAAGAACAGTATGAACTCTGTTAAGCCATTAAATCAGAAAAAGTTTTTAAGTCAACTTTTTTTTCAACAAAGATGTTGTTGTTAAGTGCCCTTGAGTCGGTTCCAACTCTTAGCGATCTTATGTACAAGATAAAAAAACACTCCCCAGTCCTGCGCCATCCTCACAATTGTTGTTATGTTTGAGCCCACTGTTACACCCACTGTGTCACTCCATCTCATTGAGGGTCTTCTTCTGTTTTACTGACCCTCTACTTTACCAAGCATGATGTCCTTTCCCAGGGACTGGCCCCTCCTAATAACAAGTCCATACAAAGGTACGCTTACTAAAACTGTCTCAAGAAGAAATGGAAAGTCTGAATAATTCATAAATATTAAATAAATTCAATTTAGGGGTTTGAGAGTAGAAGAGAATCTCATTGCAGCATGGTTGAAGGCTGTAGTTGAAGAAAAATAAGGTCATTCTTGTTGGTACCCTTAATGAATACATGTTTAGTAAATTAAGAACCAAAACCAACAGACAAACCCATTGCCTTCGAGTTGATTCGGACTTATAGTGACCCCATAGGACAGAGTAGAACTTCCCCATAGGGTTTCCAAGGAGCAGCTGGTGGATTCCAACTGTCACAGCAGTACCTCTTACCCTCTGAACCACCTGGGCTCCAAATTAAGTACATGTGCATATAAAATGAATGGAAATGGTCAACCCAAACACAGGATAGGGACTCTGTCCTTGAAAGGAGGGAGTGAGGGCTGCCAGTGGAGTTCGGCAGGCTCCACCGACCACTGTCTCACCTGGACACATGTCGATACTTCACCCTAGAGCTGTGCAGCCCCAACCTGAAAATACATACACAAAGACCCCCAGGAGAAAAACTGTGATGCTGTAGTCCAGAATATTCACATATTGAAATAAATCGGGGGGGGTGGATTTTAACTTGGGCACATGGATGGTCATTATAAGCCTCTATTCTCCTCTACATGTTGGATGCACTACATAATTTTTAAATATAAAGAAATAGCACACAGGTGACTGTTTCTGCCACAGAAAGTACTTAACTACCCATGTGAGAGGTGTGCCTTTACGTGTCTAAAAGGTGTGACACTTTTGATGAAGAACTGTTAAAATATGAATAGCGTTGGAGTGCTTCCATTAGTGAAGCAAATAAAAGAAATGGTTAATTCTTGAACTTTTATTTAAGCTATTAATGTAATTATTCTCCCAAGAATAATAGGACTCAATTTCCCCTTAGTTAAATTCAAGAGGCTTGACTACTTGATCTCTTAGAGTCTATTCAAACCGAATCTTGGACAGTTTTATAATTTGCAGTTTAAAACGTATTATTTCACTTTAGCTATTCACATGTCATATTCATTTCTTAAGCATGTAAAAGTGTCTTGCTTTATATTAACATCACATGTTATATGCAATTTAACCAGGTATATCAATTCCTTTCTTAAATATCTTACCAATAAAAAAAAAAAGGCAATTGTTCTTCGGGAATTTGCAAATACATTTTCAGAGGATATTTGAATCCATTTTTGTCATATTCTGAAAACTCAGTATGAAACCTTCAATTACTATCTTGTAGCTCTAACTGATATATTTTCTATTAGGTCGCTTTGTTTCACCTCAAACATTGTAAGCTTCTCGTAAGGAGGAAATAAAAGCAATTTTCTTTTAAAGTGAATTGAAACCTGTTAGGAAAAAAAAATTGTAGTTTTGTCAAACCATAGTCTATTGTTTCAGTTAGAAAGGAATCACACACACAACAGAGTGTAAAGGGACACCATGAAATTATTATGACATGATGAATTGCTAAAACGTTGGATTAAAAGTGTTGTCTTTCCTCTTTGAGAATGATGTGAACAAATTCCAAAATAACTGTTTTTATGCCCAAACCATGAAGTATTTTAAATCAAATATAGTTGAGTACCATATATATTCATAGTAAAACTAAAACAAATCTTACTTGTATAACCTAACTAACACTGGAGTTTTATTCATATTGATATGCTTTTTTGCAGACTTTCAATTGCTCGTTCTTTTCACTTTTTCCACAGAAGCATTACACAATATTCTAATGTTTAGTAAAACCCATTGCCGTTGAGTCAATTCTGACTCACAGCCATCCTATAGGACAGAGTAGAACTGCCCCATAGGGTTTCCAAGGAGCACTTGGTGTATTCGAACTGCCAACCTTTTGGTTAGCAGCCGTAGCTCTTAACCACTACACCACCAGGGTTTCAAGGTTTAGTAAAGGTCACTGTTAATTATACCATGAAGTAAAAATAATAGAAGAAGGGTCACCTTATTTTCATCATAGCCATGTTATGGTGTAGAAAATAAGTTATTGTAGAGGGATAGTGGATGTTTTTGTGACATAAAATATGTCAAAACTTGTATATTTTCCTAGTTGCTATAGGTGAACAATGAAATGTAGGAAGACATTGATCTCATGCTGATAACTTATTGTGGAAGCACCCAAGGAGAGCCCACAGGAGTTCAGGAGAGAACGAGAGAGAGAGAGAGAGAGAGAGAGAGAGAGAGAGAGAGAGAGAGAGAGAGAGAGAGAGAGAGAGAGAGAGAGAGAGAGAGAGAGAGAGAGAGAGAGAGAGAGAGAGAGAGAGAGAGAGAGAGAGAGAGAGAAGGTTATTGCGGACAGCCTTGGCTGAAGACGGTTTCCCAGAGGAGCTGAGATTTACTAGGTTGCCAAGGATGAGCCTGACTGGACATTCCCCCATGGAATGCATATGTGAGAAAGTCATGAATAAGTTATTATTATACAATGCAGGCTGGGCCTTTCTTAGCAAATGTCGTACAGGTAATGAACCTTCCTTCCGGAGGCTGAAATTCCAGTGAGAGGGACCTTGAGTATTTGAAACAAGCGCCTTCCCTTCTGGTTCAAAGCAACTCCGAACGTTACATCATCAGTGTGTCCTCTTTAGGAATATTGAAAAGCTCACAGGATAGTAAGGACATATCAAAGCCAATGACAGTGAAAGAGGCCCCACAGGAGCAAGTGGAGCCTTAGAACATCAGAGCTGATGTAGTGCCAGAGGATTGAACAATCCAGGCAAACTTGGGCTTCAGTTCAGGAGTCTTCTGAAGTAAAACACATGCCTGAGACTAGACCTAATCAAGTAGTTCCCCTCACAGGACACCAGCCAAAATGAAGTTGGGATATCCATAGACAGGTAAACCAGCAATCCGACACACTCAGGGGCATCACAGCTGGGCTTGTTCATCCTTGTGGTTTTTTAAACGAGTAAAAGTTAGAACACACTACAAATCTAAATGAGAAGTCGGATGGAGCAAGTAAAGTTGTTTCAAGATCCTTTCTGATGGTTGGGGAATGGTTAGGGTTTGGTTTAGACTTTGCTTAGTCTTGTACACAGTCTGTAGTTTCTAGGAACCCTGGGTGGCACAGATGGTTAAGCGCTGGACTACTAACTGAAAGTTTGGCGGTTCAAACCCACTCGGGAGAGCTTCCGAAGACAGATCAGGCGATTTGCTTCAGAAAGGTCACCGTCCTGAAAACCGTCTGGAAAGCAGTTCTACTCTCCACACATGGGGTCGCCATGTGTCGGAATCAACTAGATGGCAACTAACCAGAACAATAAGGATAACAACTAAAATAATAGGCAAAGCATGTGTTAGAGATGAAAATAAGTAAAAAAAAATCAAGCAATCTCAAAGACAGCACCAAAGGGAAAAAATTGAAACAGAACAGATGGAACAAATAAAAAACACAAATTAAGTTGGTGATTATACAGCCAATATCATTATTGATATTAAGTGTAATGGAATAAATACACCAGTTAAATAAGAAAGATTGTGAGACTGGATTTAAATGTCTAACTCTCAGTTGTTTACAAGACAAAAACATAAAATATGAGACTATATATTGACTGAAAGCAAATGGATGAGTAAAGAGATAATAATACAGAACAAAAGAACGCTGATGTAGTTATGTTAGCATTAGACAAAATAGATTTTAAGGTAAAAAGCATTATTAATAGAAATTAACAGCATAATTTAACAGTGATGTTCTTCCTTGTGCTTCATCTGATCTGTCAAATACTGAGTGAACTATGTTAAAAATCAGACATGCTGTTTTGGAGATGTCCGTCTCTTCTGTGGGTCTGATTTTTTTTTTTTTTTTACCACCTCTGTCGTTAATTGTCATCAAACTAGCTCTGACTCACTGTCACCCCGCGTCAAACAGAAAGAAGCATTTCCTAGTCATGCCTCGTCTTCATGATCCTTGGTGCATTTGAGCCTATTGCGGCCACTGTGTTGATGCATCTTATTGAGGATTTCCCTCCCCTTCCCTGGCCCTCCACTTTAGCAAACGTGATGTCCTTCTCCAGCAATCGATCCCTCCTCAGGACACCTCCAAAGTGAGTAAATTGAAGCCTCTGAAAATATTTTGTGATTCATTGGCTAATTTTTTGGAAGTATATTGCCAGGCTTTTTTCCTAGTCTGTCTTAATCTGGAAGTTCTACTGAACTCTGCCCACCATGGGCGACCCTGCTGGTATACGAAATACCTGTGGCATAGCTTCCAGCATCAGAGCAACATGCAAGCCACCACAGTATGGCAAACTGACAGATGGGTGGGGGTTATATATTTCTAGGCTGTGTTTTTAGATTCATGCAATTTAAAAAGTATAATTTCCTGATAAATTAAAAGTTTTGTCATTCTAGAATGATCTTCCTGTTAATTTCTATTAATGTTTTTTACCTCAAAGTCTCCTTTGTCCAATATTAACATTTTGCCTACTATGCCTCTGTCTATCTATTTTCTTTCAATCTGGAATATCTGAAGAAAACTTTGACAGTCAGTGGCTGGAGAGCAGCCAGAAGGGGCAATATTATGTAGGGCCTTTTAGCCAAAGTAAGGATTTTGGCTTTTACGCCAAGTGAGATGTGAAACTCTTGGGAAGTTTTGTACAGAAGAATGACATAATATGACCTAGATTGTAGTGGGATCGGTATGCTGCTATGTTAAGAATGGAATAAAGGGGTGAAGGCAGAACCACAGAAGCCGGACAGGAAGCTCTTGCAATAATGCATGAGAGATTGTGTGGTAGTTTGTATCAGAGTTCTGGCAGTAGAGATGGTGAGAAATTTTGAATATATTTTGAAGCCAACAGGTCTTACTATAGGAGCTAAGGTTGCTGAGGATTGGACTTGGGATGTTAAGGAAAGTGTAGAGTCAAGACTGAATTCATGGTTTCGGTCTGAGCTACCACAAGAATGGAATTACTATTAACTGAATTAGGAAAACAGTCACTGCAGCAATTTTAGGGGGAAATATCAGGAACTCACTTTTGGACTTGCTAAGCTGAAGATGCCTATTAGATATTCTGGAGTCCCGCGGTGGTGCAAATGGTTAAAGCACTCAGCTGCTAACCCAAAAGGTGGAGGTTCAGGTCTATGGAGGCACTTCAATAGAAAGGCTTGGAGATCTGCTTCCAAACAATCAGTCATTGAAAACCCTGTGGCGCACAGTACTATCCTGGCACACATGGGGTGGCTTTGAGTCAGAATTGACTGTATAGGAACCTTTTTTTTTTTTTTTTTAAATAATGTTGCTCTTGAGTCAGTCATTCTGGGCAGTTGCTACTTGCATGTTTAGGAAATTGTCTTTTTCTTCGTGTATTCTCTTCCAACTGCCTGTGGTACCACACCAAACAGACAATGACCTTTCTATTTGCGGTGACGACATCATCTGTATTGGTAATCTGCTAGGCATATGGCTTCATATTCCTAAACTTGATGCACAAATCCATAGCATTAGGATGAATACAAAATCTTCTTTCTTGAACACAAACAAATGCATCTGTGTACTTCATTATGAAATCTAGACCCCTGCATTTCCACGGACAAGTATTTTTCCTCCACTTGTAAGCTCTCATCAACACATTATTTAGTCACGAGGGGAATTAATAATAATAATATATTTTTCAGCTAGATTATCATCTATAGCCAAGACTAAGTGTCCAGATAACTGTTAAAAGTTTGGTTTAATAAAGTCTGCATCAGTATTCTGTCTTATGCATACTATAATTGTTATCCCATGTGTCGGTAGCAGAGGTAGCTTGCTTTTCATAGCAGAAGAATATGAGCCTAAAAACAAACCAGATACAATTTTCTACATCTCTTGTCACATAGGGTAGGCCCGTTCCCCATCTTGGCTATGGTGACTGATCCAAGGGGTGGACACTTGACCTAAGTTGGGCTCTGTAAGGGTGTGGCCCTAGAGTAGTTGATGGCTGAGCTCCACATCCCTGGAGAAGCCAGAGAGAAAGCAGAGACCCTAGGTGTCTTCTTTGCACCGTGGGAGAAAGGAGAACTGCAGCATCACGGACTGGGGGTGGGAAGGTGAGTTACCCCGATAGCCCAATCCTTGGGCTGGCAGTGGGAGCAAAAGGAAGGAAAGCCAGTGAGCCAGAGGATTGGCTTACAACTGGCCTTCTGTGGGGACAGCGTGAGGGAGCGGGAGGAAGGCTGAGTGGCTCATACCTGGCCGTCATTCCACGGCCATCTCCCTCCCCCAGTGTGTGCACGACCCTCAGGCGCCCAGGCTCTGGCTCAATGTTTTTGGTTGCTGCTCTGTTTTTCTTGTTTGTTTGTGTGTTTTTAATATAAATTATCTCCTAACCAATTAGTAAATAGGGAAAGATGTCAGTATAAAAAGAATTTGTGTTGGTTCATAAGAAAGGTATTAAGTAAGGACAAGCATTGTTAAAATTAAAGAAAAAAATAGAAATTACATAAATTAGGTTAAAAAATGAAACTAGTATAAAAAAATGCCTTCATGAATGCAATTTGTAACACCCCCCCCCCCCCCCCCAAGAACTGCTACACTTTTCATGGATATTAAGATATCGGGGGAGACTGACGATTCAAATGAAGAAGCTGGGATTTCACATGGTGTTTAAAACACAAATGGTATAGAAATAAGATGTTTAGTTTGATGGAGCTGGTTTCTAATCAGAAGTGAATAACCGCAAGTTCCTACAACTCCGAGGAGGAAGGTTGAACCCAAAGATTTAAAGCTGCAGAGGATCCCCTGTTTTTCTCTCTCCAAATGACTGTATGGATTTAACATTAACAATTCTTCTCATCGTTGCAGCTTTTATTCCTCATTCTCTATTAACAAAGTTCACTTTGTTTTTACTGGTCTATTCCAACCCGATCTTCCATAAGGCCCTGTGTTTTCAGTACATAGTTTGCAGAGCCCTGAGATTTTTCAGCAAAGCCTGTATGACCCAGTAGTACAAGTACCTGTTTATGGGCAAACATCCATGGTGGTTGATAGATGATACGTTGGGACCTTGTGAAGACTATTTTCCTGATTGCTTCAGTCTTCTCAGTGGACAAACAAGTAAGATCATCGTCTTCAAGTGAAGATGATGGAGGACTGTTTGGAAGTTTCAGGAGAAAAGATCAAGTATGAACTAGTTGTTTAGGAGAGTGGGGAAATGAATGGAGTAGGGAAATGTAACAGGACCCAAGGTCAGCTTTAAGGAATGACCTGAAATCAGTCATGATGGATGTAAAATGAGACAAGTTTAGGAATTTGAGTACACGCATGGGATAAGGGGAGACATGGATACATGAAATTTGCTGTAGATATTTGCTCAGTTATTTTTCTAAGTAAGTCTTTTTCTCTTTCAAAATTTCTAAGAGGTTTTCTCCCATGAGTGAGTATTGAATGTAAACAAACACTTCTCTACATAATTTAGATGATCATGTTGTTTTTCTCCTTTAATTTGTTAATCTAGAAAATTACATTAATTAACTTGTTTCTCAACCCTCCTTAAAGCAGGAGAAGAAAGCTAATTCTGTCCTGATTGTTATTTTTAAATCACTTGATAATGTTTTACTTAGGTGTTTGATTTTTTTTTTCTAAAATGCAATTGGCTTTTAGATTTTACTTAGATTACCGCCTTATCTAGTTTCAGTGTCAAAGTTACTTCATATCAATAAATGATTTAGGGTGACTGGATAGAGTAGTTAATCTTTTTTTCCACAATGATGTCAGCCTTAGACAGCGGTGTCAGTTCTAACTCCTAATGTGGTGCAGGTTCAGGGCCAGTGGCTCACGTGACCATTGAATACTTACGAACCAAACCTTACAGATACGAATATGAGCAATTCTTTCTGGGTATTCTCAACAAGAGACTATTTTACACTCTGAATTTCAGCTTTTATTCTTCCTTGCCATTTCTCTATAATTTTTATTAACTCTCTCTTGACATCGCACATATGCATTTGAGAGGATATTTCTTATATGTTTACCAACATTTACAGGTTTTGTAAGTGAATAGCTTCTACATACGGTTGGCTACCGTGTTCTTAAAAAGAGAAATAGAGATAGGTACCAAGTGACAAAAGCAATATGTAGAAAAATATATACAATGTGATCCAATTCTGTAAAGAAATATCTGTGTGTGTATGGATGTGTATGTGTGGGTGTGTGTGCCGGGAGAGAGCATAAGAGAAAGAATGAGTAAAATCAGAGAGTGAGGAAGAACGTTTAAGCACTAAACATTTTTTTTTTTTTAATGGAGGAGTGTCATTACTTATTAGTGTACATATCATTGTTGTTCATAATTATGACATGGAGGAATACATTAATGAACAAAATAGACATGGCATCCACTCTCGTGACCTTACAGAACAGTAAAATTAAAAGTGAATACGAAGAAAATTTCAGTCATTGGAAACGAGGCTCCAAACGATAGTGATTTTTGAGGGGAAGGAAACACAGAAAGTGACTCCTGTGCTCATTGTGGTTTTGCCTTCGGAGAAGTATTTTGTGAAGTCGGTGTGGAGAAGTGGAGATTCTAGAGAACACAGCAGACTCACTTAGCTGTGGAAGGAGAAAGTGATGTTCATTACTGCTGAAGCAGCTGGAATTTGCAGGGCAGAGTATCTAAGAGGATGGAGCTATATGTGAGCTGGGCCTCAGCATTCTTCGTAGGTGTTCCCATGGGACCTTAGACAAGGGCTGGACTGTGCGTGCACAGGTAGACTCCATGGAGACTAGCTGAGAGCAATACCCGAGGACCGAGAGCTAAACAGAGACGACGGAAACCATACAGGCCAGGAAGACACCAGCACTCAGACCAGCCAGGGTGCAGAGACCTCTCCGAGGACCTCCTGCAATCTGCTAAGATCCCAGAAAGACCTCATCTTGGAGATAAGAACTATGCCCTTGAATAAAGGCCATGTACTAGTTCTAAGGACAAAAACAAAATAGACCAGTTCTAACAACAATAAACAAACATAGCAAAGCAAAACAAGCCTGATAAGATGAAAAGGATCCAGTAGTAATTTAATAACCTGCCAAAATAAATTTTAAAAACCATTTTAGGAAAACAACATAATCCAGGTCCCTACAACATATTATCCACTCGGTTCAGCATTCAATTAGAAAAAAATCGCTTAATATGTGAAGAATCAGCACACTGTGATCCATAGTAAAAAAGACAGAAAAAGAAAAAGCCAGTCGAAACAGACTTCAAGATAACTCAGAGGCTGGAATGTACAGAGAAAAACTTAAAAATAGCTCCTAAGTCTGTTAAGGAAAATGATGCATATTATGAGTGAACATATAGAGATTCTCAAAGAGAAATGGAAAGTATAAACACAAGCCAAGTAGAAATTGCAAATTAAAAAAGTATAATATCAAATATACTGGATAAGCTTAACAGAAGATTGGAGATGCAATATACAACTGTTCTTTACATCTTTTCTATGTGGACTGAGTACAGATCAGCTATACTTCCAGGATGTACTTGTGCAGTTCATTTCGTCTAAAAGAATCCACAGTGGCTCTTACCAAGACACCCACTTTTTATTTTTTAATGAAAACGTGACTACAGTTAAAAAGAAATTGAATGCTAAAAATAAAGATATATGGGTAGACTTTAAATAATCTAAATAAAATGAATTTTGTGGATGCAATTATAAACACCGAATGTCAGCTTAGATCTCTGGATTTTTTATTGATTCCTCTTCTCTATGTTTTTATTATGCTCTCTGGTGACTTAATAGAATTTCTACATACAGAGATAGAGAGAAACAACAGAAAATTGGGTAACAGATAATTATAAACAATCTTGTCATATACTTAATAGCAAGAAAGATATCTGATTCTATATTTAATATACTGTACTTCCTGGCACATGATTAATATACCACAAACCTAAAAAATAAAAAGTTGTTTGCTATGTCTTAAATTTAAAAACTGTCTGGCAAAGCTCTTATATTAAACTACTCTGCCCGCCTAGGTTTTATTTATGTATTTACTTTTAATAGACGAGCATTTCACTAACTTGTTGCTTTTTCGTTACTTCTGTAGGTAGCAGTCTATCCAGATGTTCACCAAATACCTTCTGATAAAAAATAGCGTCGATCTTCTTTTTCATATTCTGGTGGTCTTACCAATTGCCTCTCTAAGACAAACGAATTAGTCATTTACAGCACATATTTTATCTATGCAAATGTTCCAGGGTATGCAATGAAATTACAATTATATATCAGTTATCTTTAAATATTTATAATTTTTCAACCTTAAGATCTTGCCATTTTTAATGTGATTTGATAAAAGATTTGTATCATATTTTGAGACCTCCTTAAAAAAAGTTCTTTCTTCCTTAAAACTCAGATAAGCACTGTGATGATAAATATTTCTATTTTTGATCTGATGCTGACAACTTATGCAGACATCTAAGCTATTCCTTAAAAAAAGTTGGAATGCTTGAGAAAGCGGAAGAAAATTTTAAAAATATACAAGAGAATGAAATGATAGAAAACTAATTTATTCCCAAGAACAAGCAAAGATTGTG
Organism: Dugong dugon; assembly: GCA_030035585.1. Taxonomy (NCBI): domain Eukaryota; kingdom Metazoa; phylum Chordata; class Mammalia; order Sirenia; family Dugongidae; genus Dugong; species Dugong dugon. The sequence continues at coordinate 76,821,401 of CM057476.1, forward strand.
AAAGTTACACTAGACAAAATTAAGACCACTTAAGTTTCATTCTGCTCTTTCTATTAATTTGTATTAAAGAATGTTATTGTTGTGTGCCATTGAGTCAAATCCAACTGTTAGTGACCCTATTAGACAGAGTAGAACTGTCCCATATGGTTTCCTAAACTGTAATCTTTGCCCACAAAGCGACCGGTGGGTTCTAACCACCAACGTTTCAGTTAGCAGCAGAGTGCTTAACCACTGTGCCACCAAAAAGACCAAAAAGCCAAATCCATTGTCATCGAGTCCATTCTGATTCATAGTGACTATATAGAACAGAGTAGAACTGCCCTCCAAGCAGACTGCCACATCTTTCTCCTGCACAGTGACTGGCAGATTCGAACAACCAACCTTTCTGTTAACGGCCAAGTGCTAAACCACTGTGCCACCAGGGCCCCTTATATTAAATGATACATTCATTTATGTAATTTAACCATGTATGTTGAGACTGAAAACAAACAAAACCAAATCTGTTGCTGTGAAGTCCTTTTCCAACTCACAGCAATCCTATAAGGTTGCCAAGGCTGTCATGTTTTTGAAGATTGCCTCATCTTTCTCCCACAGAGTGGATGGTGGGTTCAAACTGCCAACATTTTAGATAGAAGCTGAGTGCTTAACCATTGTGCCACTAGGGCTTCTGATTGAGACCTACAAATGATCAAATATAAAGGGAATTCGGAATTTGACAAATAACTATCTCCCCCTTATGGAAATGATACAAGAAACGATTTCTCCAACTTACTTTCAGAAATACTGTGTGTTGTCTACGATTCTTTTTTCTGTTTGATTTTCTTGGATTTTTTAAATTTATTTTTATCTTTTATTAGGATAGAAGTGAAGATAAAAAATGGGAAATTTGGCAATAGTCAGGAAAGAGGGAATTCAAAGATGGGGGAAAGGGGAAAATGCTAACAGAATCTTGGGAAAGATGACAGAATGGATGAGATAAAGGTATATTTATTTTTGACAGCACTGAAGCAAGGATAGAAGGCGTTGATGGGCTAGGTCTGAGCATCCTGCTAGCATGAGGTTACATTCATGGGACTAAAGTTACATCACTTTGTGTATTGAAGAGGGTTTTGAAGCCCTAGTGGTGAGTGGTTAAGAGTTACAGCTGCTAACCAAGAAGGTCAGCAGTTTGAATCACCCAGCCGCTCCTTGGAATCCTTGAGTTCTGCTCTGTCCCACAGGGTCCTATGAGCCAGAATAGACTCCAGGGCAAATGATTTGGTTTGGCTTCCCAATCCAAGCAGCATATGAAAATTACCTTCTTTATCTAGAATGAAGTAAAGTTATAAAAAATTCCATTTTTTTTTTCTATTTAAAGCATTTAAATTTCTTCCTATCTCTCACACATAACAGAAGATGGATGTTAACCCAATGGGTACACAGGAAATATATAAAAGATATAAAATTGATCAATCAGTCTTGCTTTCTCTCTCTATCTGCTCCCCCCACCCCTTAATACTATTAAGTTATTAAGTCTTGGTGCTTCTAGGGAATCAATCTACAAATCACATAGGATTTTAGACAAGTTCAGAGTAAAGACTCTCCCCTTGTCTCCATTGAAGAGATTTTCCAATCTAAATCACTTTCAGAATTTCAGGAATCTATGCATTTTAGGGGGCTTCATGGGAATTATCTTACTCTAAGATATAGTTGGTTATCTTGTTTTTGGTATTTTTCATGTATTGAACTTGTTTTTATTTTTTGTAAATAGCTAGAGGTCACAGCACAAGGTCAGAACAGATGGGCTTGCAAATAGAAGAGAAAATGTATTTACTGCATTATAATTATAATATTTTTGTTATATTATAATAATGTCAACAGATGTTTAAACTCTTACAGCAATGCTAATTAGTCCTCTAAGCTGAAATAGCAGCAAACCAACCAAAACGATGATAAAAAAAAATTCTTGGTGTTCCTCTAGCACAGCAGTCTTGTTTCTATGACAAAGCCTTGAAACTTAATGATGTGCCCTACCTGGAATGCTCATTCCCTGGATCTTTGGATGGCTGCCTCCTTCTCGGAATTCAGACCTGAGAACAAATGTTACCTTTCCTAAGAAGTCTTCTCTGGTCGTCCTGTCAAATACAACACCACACAGTTACCCTCCATCCCAGGACTCTGCTGTGTGTTCTTTGACACTTGCACTTTCCCAAATCATATTAATTATTCGATTTGTTGATTAACTCGTTGATTAGCTTGTCTTTTCCTACTAGACCAGTGGACTAAGAACAGGAGCCTTGTCTGCAATGCTTACTTCGTACCTGAATACCCAAGAACAGTATACATTAGGTCAATATTTTTTGAATGGCATCTAATGAATAGAGACACTTACAAATAAAGTCAATATATGTATATAATCATTTCAGTCTTTAGAAATATTTAGAGGGTAAGTCAGTTCGTCTTACTGAGGTAGCTTGCTTATTAATATGATGCTGGAAAATATGCCACCAGCACTTCAAATACTAGCAGGATCACCCATGGTGGGCAGGTTTCAGTGGAATTTCCAGACTAAGACAGACTAGGAAGAAAGGCCTAGTGATCTACTTCTGAAAATTAGCCAATGAAAACCCTATGAATCACAACCGAATATTTTCTGATATAATGTTGGAAGATGTTGGAAGATGCTAGAGAGGTTAGAAGGTACTCAGAACACACAGTAGCCATAACAATGGACGTGAGCATATACCAATGATCAAGAAAATGGCACAGGACCGGGCAACATTTCGTTCTGTTGTAAATGAGGTCGCCATGAGTCGGAGCCAACTTGACAGCAACTAACAACAACAAAAAAGGGGTTAAGATTCTGGATTCTAGAGTTTGAATCCTCATCTGACATTTATGGTCTATGTGGCTTTGCTTAACATAGGAGGAAAAAAAAGCATAACTGCTATATAAGATTATAGCAAATCAAGTAATTAGTTATCACTGTTTGTGGCATGAAAGATCCCAATAAAGCTTATTTATCTTTATTATTAGCCACAAAAATCAGATAATTTTATAAATATGTTATTAAAATAAAGCATTTTCTTAATTGTCAGAAAAATCAAAAACAAAAGAACTGAGAATATTCTACAATCCTATTATTCACTAAGAACATTAGAAATGACACATTCTAAACTAACTACAAAAAGTACAGCACATGTAGAGAAAAAAATGCAGCAACCTATAATGCCCTTGAACGTCAGAAAACAAAACAAAACAAAAAAACCACCGGGAATTCCATCAATCATCTAAATGCAGCATTTTTCATCTACTTATGAAATTATGCTGTAAAAATTAGTAAAGAAAGAAGATTATGCATATTTATATAATGCTTCAGTGGAGATGATAAACTAAACAAAGCTACAAAATCATTCATTGGATATGACATGATTACATTTATTTCCATACTTAAGTGACAATAAAGATTACTGTGAAATTCCTATGTGCCTTTGGAGAAAAAAAGTCTGAATTTCTGAGTGAAGGGAAAAGCCGCATGTACATTTTTAAAACTGTTAAATATTATGTGATTTTATTTTATTTTTTTGTTTTGTTTTGTTTTTTAATTAAGGAAACCAGAATGAAACACAAAATCCGATAAGAAGATGAGCGGTTATCCTGACTCACTGAGATTTTCAGAAACTTGGCTTCGGCAATGATTAACGATGAAAAAAAAGTAACTTTTTTATATTGTAATGGGTTTTCTAAGTAAACTTAGATAGTCTTTAAGGGTATTTTTTTTTTTTTAACTTTTTGAGTTGTTCTTAAGCAAAAGAATAATATCACTTTAAAGAATGTAGAAACTTATTTTTTTTAAAAAACATGTTGTTAGTGTACTATATCAAAGTGATGGGGCTTTGATGATACATTATAGGATTAACTCATCAAAAAGACGGCACTTGGATAATACCATGCATTAAATTCATCACCCAAACTCTTGCTTTGTAATAGCGATGTAAAACAGCACCTGGCAGAAACTCTCTTTTAGTTAGATGACTTCCTTTTAACACTAGGAATTCAGTCACACACACACACACACAATCCATTCCTCCTGAATTCTTGTTGTTAGTTGCCTTCCACCTCATGGCAACCCCACGTGTGCAGAGTAGAACTGCTCCATAGGATTTTCAAGGCAGTGAACTTTTGGAAGCAGATCACCTGGCCTGTCTTCCAAGGCATCTGGGTGGGTTCGAACTCCCAACCTTTCAGCTAGTAGTTGACCAATTAATCGACTAAGCTTGTGTTTATACAAAGAATTCAGCGTAATGAAAAGCAAACTCAGGTGAACAAATTTGGTAAAAGTAAGTCGTTCAACATGAAAATGCAAAGAGAGTTCAATGCCTGTCTGTGTAGGTATTTAACCACAGCTTGTCTGTCAGTTGGTTGTACTGTGGTGGCTTGAGTGTTGCTGTAATGTTGAAAGTTACACTGCTGGTATTTCAAATACCGAAAGAGTCATCCATGGTGGACAGGCTTCAGCAGAGCTTAGAAACTAAGATAGACTGGTACACATAGTCCCTGTACCAAAAAGAATTGGTCGATGTTCAAACATTTCAAGAGGTAGCATATGATCAAAAACCAATGGTACCGAAGAAGGAAGTCCAAACCGCACTGAAGGCATTGGCGAAAGATAAGCCTCGAAAAATAGGCCGAAAACCAATTGAGATGTTTCAACAAACAGATGCAACGCTGGAAGTGCTCACACATCTATGCCAAGAAATTTGGAAGACAGCTCTCTGGCCAGTTGACTGGAAGAGATCCATATTCATGCCCATTCCAAAGAAAGATGATCCAACCAACTGTGGAAATCATTGAATAATATCATTAATACCATATGCAAGTAAAATGATGCTGAAGATAATTTAAAAATGGTTGCAGCAGTACATCAACAGGGAACTGTCAGAAATTCAAGCTGGTTTCAGAAGAGAACGTGGAACGAGGGATATCATTGCTGATGTCAGATGGATCTTAGCTGAAAGCAGAGAATACTAGAAAGATGTTTAAACCAAAACCAAACCTGTTGCCGTCGAGTTGATTCTGACTGATAGCAACCCTACAGGACAGAGGAGAACTGCCCCATAGGGTTTCCAAGGAGCCCCTGATGGATTCGAACCACCAACCTTTTGATTAGCAGCCATAGCACTTAACCACTACACCACCAGGGTTTCCAGAAAGATGTTTACCTGGTTTTATTGACTATGCAAAGGCATTTGACTGTGTGTATCATAGCAAATTATGGATAATATTACAAGAACAGGAATTCCAAAACACTTAATTGTGCTCATGTAGAACCTGTACATAATTGTTCAAACAGAACAAGGAGATACTTCGTGGCTTAAATTCAGGAAAGATGCAAGTCGAGGATGTATCTTTTCATCATACTTACTCAATTTGTGTGCTGAGCAAATTTGAGAAGCTGAACTATATGAAGAACACGACATCAGAATTGGAGGAAGACTCATCAACAACCTGCGATATGCAGATGACACAACCTTGCTTGCTGAAAGTGAAGAGGACTTGAAGCACTTACTGATGAAGATCAAAGACCACAGCCTTCACTATGGATTACACCTCAACATAAAGAAAACAAAAATCCTCACAACTAGACCAATAAGCAACATCACAATAAACGGAGAAATTTTTGAAGTTATCAGGATTTGATTTTACTTGAGTTCACAATCAATGCCCATGGAAGCAGCGGTCATGAAATCAAATGATGAGCATTTAGGTAGTTTCCATTTTTTGCTATTGTGAACAGCACTGCAGTGAACATGGGTATGCATATCTGTATTCATGTGATGGCTGTTATTTCTCTTGGGTATATTCTTGGGAGTGGGATTGCTGAATAGTATGGTATTTCTATTTCTAGCTTTTTTAAGGAAGCACCAAACCATTCCCGAAGCCCACTCTTCAGACAAAGACAGTACTATAAAACAAAAAATAATACACATGAGGAATGTGCTTCTTAGTTCTATCAGGTATATGAGGCCAAATGGCAGCTCCTGTCCAAAAGCAGGATGAGACAACAGGAAGGGATGGGAACTGACTGAATGGACTCAGGGAACCCAGGTGGAATGGGGGAGTGTGCTGTCACATCGTGGGGATTGTGACTAATGTCACAAAACAATATGTGGATAAATTTTTGTATGAGAAATTAACTTGAGCTGTAAACTTTCACCTGAAGCACGATAAAAAAAAAAAAAAGAAAGAAAGAAACGAATCAAACAATGTATTGCGCTGAGCAAATCTGCTGCAAAAGGATTCTTTAAAGTGTTGAAAAGCAAAGATGTCACCCTGAGGACTAAGGTGCGCCTGACCTAAGCCATGGTATTTTCAATCGCTTCATATTCATGCACAATGAATAAGGAAGACTGAAAAAGGATTGATGCCTTTGAACTATGGTGCTGGCAAAGAATACTGAATACATGGACTGCCAGAAGAATGAACGAAAATGTCTTGGAAGAAATACAGTCAAAATGCTCCTTAGAAGTGAGGATGGCAAGACTTTGTCTCACGTACTTTGGACATGTTATCTGGAGAGACCAGTTCCTGAAGAAGGACATCATGCTTGGTAAAGTAGAGGGTCAGAGAAAAAGAGGAAGACCCTCAATGAGATGGATTGACACAGTGGCTGCAACAGTGGGGGCAAACATAGCAAAGATTGTAAGGATGGGGCAGGACCAGGCAGTGTTTCATTCTGTTGTGTGTATGGTCGGTATGAGTGGGAACCAACTCAATGGCACCTAACAACAACATATGTATTTATAAATAATAAAATTATTCACTGACAATTGTAGAAAAATCAAAAGTACAGGAAAATCACAAAGAAAAAATAATAGTCATCTACACCGCCATCAGGAAAAAAAAACTAAAATATTTCATTGTATATGCCTCAAGTCTTTTTATCTCTCCAATTAGTTTCTGTTAATTCTCCTATGATTATATATAATACACATATATAATTATATAGATATCACACAAAGATAATCACACAATAAATATATTTCATGAAGACTTTATGATGCATGTAATACATAAACATGAATGCTAAAATAATTGAGTTCATTACGTATATACTATTACATAACCTATTGTTTTCGCTAAAAACTATACTGTAGACCTCTTTTTAAATAACTAAATATGCAGAACTAAAACATCTTCTTAACTGCATTAATTGAAATGAACCAATCCCTAATTCTAAGTTATTTAGACAATTGTCACTTTTCACTTTTAATACAAGCTAAGAACATTCTTGAATATTCAACTTTAAATACATTTTGTATTATTTCCTTAGAATAAACTACAAGTTGTAGAATTGCTTGGATAAAGAGGATACGGATGAACACAAAATTCCTTCCAGAAAAATTGTTCATATGTGAATTTTCATCAGTGTTACAGTTCAGGTTCTCTCAAGGCAGAAGCTAAAATTGGTTTTGGGCACAAGATATTTATTAGGAATCGATATCTGTGAAAGGAGGGGAAGACAGCAGGATTGAGCAGAGGAAGAAGCTGGTCAGCAGGGCACGTTCAACATTTCTTCTCTTATTTCGGTACCTACTCATGGCCTTTCATTTGTTTGTACGTTCACTTTTGCATTTATTTTTAGGAGCTTATCATTTGTTAAGGATATTAAACTTTTCTCTCTCAAGTATTTTGCAAATAATTACCAATGGTCCATTCATATTGTGGTCAATAATACCATCTATTTTATGTAATAGTAACATATTTTTAAAACCACTTCTCCTGTTAAGAAAAATCATGTCTCTTCATTTAGTTGTCTTGTTTTCTGATCCTTGATTGAAATGTAGTTTGCTAGAATCCAGTGCATTATTAAATTAATTTCCTAGGATTTCACATATGTTGCAGAAAATTGAACAAGCACTATTTGTTCACTAAAGATAGATACATACAGTCATACATTCGTATACGTACATGTAAACATGCATACATTAAAAAAAACCCAAACCCATTACCATCGAGTCAATTCTGATTCATAGCGACCCTGTAGGACAGAGTAGAACTGCCCCATAGAGTTTCCAAGGAGCACCTGGTGGATTTGAACTGCCAACCTTTTGGTTAGCAGCAGCAGCACTTAACCACTGCGCCACCAGGGTTTCCAGGTATACATACATACACGCATATAATACATAGATACATAAAGACAGTAACCTCCCTTATAAGTTACTCCAACACTTAATCGTCTTACGGTTAATAACTTTATTTTTCTTATTACAAGGTGGCCATCTGCACACTTCAAATCAGATTAATCCATTGCCATTGAGTCGACTCTGACTCATAGCCACCCTATAGGACAGAGTAGCACCGCCCCACAGGGTTTCCAAGGAATGGCTTGGTGGATTAGAACTGCTGATCTTCTGGTTAGCAGCCAAGCTCTTAACCACTGCACCACAAGGGCTCCACTCAAATCAGATTAGTACCCTCTTATTTAAGTCCAAGGAGATAGATGTTTAATACATTAAGATATCAGTTAGCTATAGATAAAACCACAGAGGGAGCAAATCTTGCCTTTAATCTTGTCCTTCCTCATCTTTCGTTCACTGTCTTTTCTTCTGCTATCCAAGAAATCCCCAAAGCCTTTCCACCATAGCCCCCCAACTAAAGTGAAGAAAAGTACCATTATCTACATTTTGAATGCCTACTAGCTTCCAGGAGATATGATAAGTGCTTTATACACATCTCTAGGGAGCCTCAAAACAACTTTTTGAAACTATGCATTACCCTATTACATATGAAGAAATAATGGAGGCTCAAAGGTTTTTAACTGCCCAGTGTCACACAGATAATTAGTAAATAGTGAAAATATGTTTGAACCCTGGTCTCTCTGACTCCAAATCTCTGTATAATTACTATACTAATTTCTTTAAAGAATACCCCATGATTTGCATATCTCTACCTCTATTCCTCCCCGTTTCAAAACCTTCCTTTCTAAGTTACGTTTTCTTTCTGTGTTTCCCTTTGCTAGGAAGTTGATAAAGGTAGCTCTTTCTAATGCAGAATAAATGAGTGCCGAAAGTCAAGGAAGTTTTGTTTTAAGAAGTAAATTTAATGATAAAAATTTGGGGCATGAGGACAATCTATTTAGAAAAGGATACTTTTCAATATATTTCACATCAGAACTCAGAGGCCGTGGTTTAGCCTGGCTTCTTGCAGTTCCAAATAACAATAAAGCTTCCCTCAAAGATGTGTTTCCTCCAAATTACGTTTTAAGCCAGATGCCTGAGCCAAAGAATTCAAGATAGTGTCCAAGGCACCACGAACGTAGAGCAGAGGGTCAGATTGTAGCAGCTCGGAAAGAACCCGGATGAATATCTAAGTAGACGCAAGTAGGAACAAGGTAGGCCTGTAAAGTACTTTCTACATGGGGGATGTTGAGCCATCGTTGGGAAGAAAAGGTTTAACCATGCGTACAAACATGAAGTGTGTGTTCACTGAAAAAGTAAATGTCAAAGGAAAGTATTGGTTTCCGTCCAGACTGCAAGCATTTACCAGAAGCAAGTGAGAAGTTAACCTAAGCTAAGAGGTCAAGACTGGGGGCTGCACCTGTAACGATGAAAGCAAAGGAGTGATGGGGTTTGCACTTCCTGTCTGGATTTAAGTCTGCAGGAGTCTAAACTAGCTAGGAGTCACAACACAAGTTCAGAATAGAAGGGCTTGCAAACCGGAGGTAGAATGTATTTACAGCTTTATCGGGGCACTTCACTTCCTCTTGACATGCAATTCTATCTGGTAGTGTTTGCTGCATAACACGTTCTATCAACACAACCAAACTCAGCGCTGTCGAGTCGATTCCGACTCATGGTGATCCTCTAGGACAGAGTAGAACTGCCCCATAGGGTTTCCAAGGAGACTGGTGGAATTGAACTGCCTACCTTTTGGTTAGCAGCCAATCTCTTAACCACTACGCCACAGACCAAACATAGTGGCTTAATAAAGCAAACATATTATTTCTTACTTTCTGTGGACTAGCGCAACAGTTGTTGTGGTCTGGGCTGGCTGACTGGGACTTGATGGACAAGCATGACTTCACGCTTTGACTGGTATGACTGGGACAGCTGGTGCATCTCCATGTGGTCTCTCATGGTCTTTGTTCACCTGTGGAAGAAGGGTTCCCAGCATAAGAAAGGGCTAGTGACAAGGGGCCTCTGTTTGCACGTTTGTTAATGTCCCAGTGGTCGAAGCAAGTCATTTGGCCAGATGCAGCTTCAAATGGAAGAAGCAGCAAAGTCACATTGCAAAGGGGTGTACATGTAGGAGTGAGAGAAATCTGCAGCCATTTTGGAATCTAACACAACGTTCTAGGACCAAAGGCAAAACTCACTTAGATGTATAATACTTTTCCAACGAGAGGGTCAGAAATCTGGGAGTTAACATGCAGAACATATATTTGTTTCCTCAGTTTTGGTGGGTGTTGCAGGAACTTTCTGTCACCAGAACCAGGATCACCACTGGAGCATACACACATAAGAAGACCATGATGTAATGAATGTTTACCAGAGTCCCTCGACACGCAAAGTTTCAGAATGGCATCAAACATTACATTAGATTGGAAATAATTCCAAAACTGTAATTCACATGCAAGTAACTCCTAGGATCAGTCATGAACAAGCACCTCCTCCAGAACTGGACTCAATATACAAATGCTTTTCTGAATTACTTTCCAAAGTATACATGTTACTATAAGAATATCCCAAAGTAGCTCTACAATGTTGCTAAAGACCTTTATGGAATTTTATTGTCTCAGTATTCACTCAGTTATTTATTATACAAAGCGATGATAATGTCTACAGATATCAGATATTGTTCTTTTCACGTCTAGAGTACTTTGTTGGGATCTTGTATCATCTGATGACTCAACAATGCCTTGCACATATTCAATTACGATCTCAGTCACCATGTCATCTCCATTATTGGTGTGATGGAGTAGATGTCACAGTTTAGCACTTGTTTTAAATTTATATATAAATGTTTGGCACTGAAGATTTTTAGCATTCTACAAGAAAATTCAATTTGAATAATGGTAGCTTACAAATGCAATTTTTTCTTTCTGCCTCACTAAGAGGTAAATAACATTACTTGACTTCAATTAAATAAAGTGACACTAAAATCTTTGTAAGCAAAAATATAACAAGAGAAATACATTAGGATGGAAATTTATATGCTCACAATATCTTATGCATTAGGATGCATTGTGATGAGTGTCAAGTGCCACAATTCCATTCCTTAAAATGCAAAACAAACCTTTACTCACCAAATTCATGACAGAAATGAATCATGAAAAAAATTACTTTTTTAAAAAAAAAATCCAACTCCAGTGCATTTTCAATTAGATAAATGTCTGATTCAGATCAGGAGTCAGAAAATTAATACCTGAAAAAGAGACACATACAGAGCCAGAGTGTACTGCTAAATGATAATGAGCGGATTAAATCTATAAATTATTCCCGTTGTTTAATTCAATTCAACAAAGCATATTCTCTAAACACCGCTGGTATTTCAGTAATATGTCTTAGTTATTGCGAGAAACAGAAAGTCAAGAAAGGGCTATCCTGCTGGGCTGGCCCAGTCTTATTTTATTCAGAGTCTTGTGGGGAGGGTAGTTTTTATCCCTTCCCAGGTCACTGTACCCTTGCTTTATGTTTATGTAATCCCAAGACAGGGGTCTTGTGGTCCAAGATTCATCTACCCTGACAGGTTCCTGTTGACAGGTCCTTCCTCTCATCAGCATTATCCCGAGGACCTGAAAGCTCTCAATTGGGTCCGAGCTCTACCTGGGACTCTGAGAGCTTTCCTTCAAGTTGTCAGTGGCCCTGCTTGCCTAACTGGCTCATGTAGCCACTTCTGCTCTGAAATATTGCTGTCTGTCTGACTGGTCTGCTGGAAATTAGGGACATGTCCCCTGTGCTCTGAGTCCCGAAGCTTCTCTGTTCCCACCATCTCACTTCACACAAGGAGGGAAAAACTCCCTCTAGTCTTAGTGAATATTTCTCCTGGTGCTTATGGTCCCCTTGCCATTGATGGCTTGACACAGTGGCTGCAATGATGAGCTCAAACATAGCAATGATTGTGACGATGGCGCAGGACCAGACAGTGTTCTGTTCTGTTGTACATAGGGTCACTACGAGTCGGAATCAACTCGACAACACCTAATAACAACAACAACAGTGCTTATGGTCAAGATATTTTCCCTGTGACCTAATCTTCTCATAATTCTGGGGTTTACAAAGACTCACAGGGGAATTCTATACTTATCCTGTCCCATAACTCACTTGAAACGATAAGCAAGAAACTGCCCACTTGTTTGAAAGGGTGGTCAAGGGAAAACATAGGGAGAAAAACTATGTTAATATGATACCTCAGATATTATACCATCTGCACGCTTGATCTACAGGATTGTAGTAGGAGCCCCGGTGGCACAGTGGTTAAGAGCTTGGCTGCTAACCAAAAGGTCGGCAGTTCGAATCCACCAGTCACTTCTTAGAAACTCTATGGGGCAGTTCTATTCTGTCCTATACGGTCGCTATGAGTCAGAACCAATTCGACAGCAACAAGTTTGGTTTTTTTGTTTTTTTGTTTTTTTTTTTTTTGAAGTAAGATTTAGAAATAATGCGTGCAAAGTTTCTGGCATATTCTAGAGTTGCTATATGATGATAACTATTATTATTGTTATTATTATATTGAAACGTAATATTATGCCACAGACTTACACCTGTGACATCCCTGTAACAATTATTTTGAACAGACTCCTAATAAGAATATTAAAATGCTGTATAATTATGCTTCATATGGACGACATTGAATCCCTAAGGACTAATAATACAGGGAACTTGGCACAGCAGAATCAAACTCCTGATACTTTGAAGATACAATAAAGACTTAAATTCCAAAGAATGCAAATCAAACTTACATCTAAACAATGAGCAAGTTCACTGACACATTTAGCACATAAGCAGTCTTCCCAAAGTTCTATTAACGTTTTCTTAAAACTTTCAGTTATCTCTGGGTTGCTGACTGACTGAGTATGCAATGATATTAAAAACCAAACCAACCCCGTTGCCGTCGAGTCGATTCCCACTCATAACAACCCTATAGGACAGAGTAGAACTGCGTAGTGTTCCCAAGGAGCAGCTGGTGGATTTGAACTGCCAACTTTCTGGTTAGCAGCTGAGCTTTTAACCACTGCACCACCAGGGCTCCACACTGACATTACTATGTATAAATACATAGATTCTTTTAACTTACCCTTAGTGCAGCAGTGATGCTGTTATTCCCTCTGCAATATAAACGAGCTCTGCCTTTCTCTGTCTGCAGCTGTTCTTTTTCATGGATGTTCATCTAATTTTAGAGGCCATGACTCCAGAGTATATGCCCAAATATGCCTACTTTCTGAGAGAAAAGGCACAAAAGGTCAAGATTTTACAGTCCAGAGACCGAGTGAAGCAGTGTTTAAGGGACATGAGGGACTAGGAAACAGTCCCAAGGAACAGGTTCTCCAATAAAGGCTTTTTATATGTTTTAAGAATACTACCAAAAGGCCTTAATACTGAGGCCATCCACTCTTTTCACGTTACCTGAGGCGACACGGTGGCATGTGTTCTACGCCCCTTGCAGGGAGGCAGAGGCTGAGTCACAGGATGTACACTTGTCGTTGTACATAGCACCACCTAGAAGCCACACCTAGAGATGCAGCCGTTTGCAGAATGCATTGCGGAAGTGGACAGCTCTGTGCAGCCAGCTTCAGCATCAACCAACCAGGCCTCTAGCTGTTCGTGTCACTGAGCCTCCAACTTCTCTTGGGCCACAATTCTACCCAGGTCAGCTTAATACCTAGAGAGAGAAAGTAGAAGAGAATCTTGGCCATCCTACCAATGCATGAGCCAGGCATGAAATTAAAAATGAACGAAGCCCTTTGCTGTACCTTTAAGTCATAGTAATCCATCCGCTAATAATGAGGCAGCGGAGCTGTCAGATTCTGAATCTAATATCAGGGGTGCTTTATCCAATGGAGAAAGTGAGTTAAAAATGGACGAAAGCATTTATTCTAATACTTTTTTGTTTACTCCCTTGTATGAGACAGACTGGAAGAGAGCTATGAGGAGAAGATTAGAAGGTTTATCCTTAAAGCGCTGATAACTGGGCACAGACGAAACAACGAACAGGTTAAACGTGGTTCCTCCTCTTTTGAAGGGTACAATCCTTTTGAGAGTGATTAGTGTGAAACTGGTTAGGGGGTTATTATTGCAGGAGTGGGAGGAGGCCACGGGTATTTGATCAAGATGTTAGCAACGAAGAGAGAAAGAAGCAGATGGACTCTGGGTAGATTTTAGATAACTTACTGATGGATTGGCTGAGATCCTGCGCTACATGACAGAGATGGGGGCGTCATAGTGTCTTCTGCAATTGGGTTTTTTTTAGGCGTGATGTATATACTTGGAAATTGCTAACATATAGACAGTAATTGGAAGCCCTGGTGGCGTAGTGATTAAGTGCTACGGCTGCTAACCAAAAGGTTGGCAGTTTGAATCTACCAAGCGCTCCTTGGAAACTCTGTGGGGCAGTTCTACTCTGTCCTATAAGGTTGCTATGAGTCAGAATCAACGGCAACTTGTTTTTTAGGTTTAGACAGCAATTATGTGTACACAAATGGATACAATCACCTAAGAAGGGTATCGAGCAAATAGGTAAAAGAATGAAGACATTTTAGAAAGAAACAGAAAACAGAAACAAGAATTTTGCTATGTTTATAACTTTGTGTTCCATTCACTGATGTTATTTTATAACGTCTCTTATGTCTGGAAACTGAGCCATGTAGCTAACATGTATTGACTGCTCTCCTTGTCTCACGATCGTGGGAAGACTATTTCATACATTATTTCCTTTATTCCCTGTAGCAGTAATATCTGTAGTAATTGTGCGTGCACACAGTAAATACTCCAATGTTTAATGGAAACCGATGTTTAATATGGGCAAAATTTTCCAGTCATTATCTCTAAATCTTCTTTAAAAATTGAGTAGAGAACACAAGAAAGACAAATAAGTATTTGCACTCTCTGTAAAGTCTTTTGTATTTTCTGAAAGCCATAAATTTCTATAAGACATCTTGAGGGACAAGGTAAGAAAACACTCAGATTGATTGCAGGGTTTTCGAGACTTTAAATGTCGGTGATTTTAAGCCAGTCTTAATCTCACCTGAATCACGTAAGTGTAAAAAAAAAAAAAAGAATAATATATATTTGCAAACTTTTTTTATGCATACCATTGCTAAAACCATGTGTTTATTTAACAGTTGTATATATTTACAATTCTGACTATTAATAAGAGAGGATATTGAGACATTTTCCTTTCTCTACCTTCTATTATATTTTTATAAAATGCTTAACATTTTTAATGATTCCATTATATGTCATCTTCTCTATTAGACTATGAGCTCACTGATGTTCGAAAACATATCTTCCCCGTCTTGCCTGTCCACAGCATGGTGTTAAGCACCATGCTTATCATGCATTACTCTGTAAAATCTTTTATGACAAATTTAATCTTAATTGTATTTTTGGTAAGTAACAATAAAACATATTTGTCTTCTAGTTACAAATAAATAATTAACACAGGCTTGTAAGTAAATAAAAGATTAATTTGGAAAAGGAATGGCTATATATCTGGCAGAGGAGAGAGAGGTACATACAGATTCTTTACTACTTGTTTGCTCCAACAGTCCGTCTACTTTCTTCCCTAGGTTTTTTTTGCTTTTGATCATTTTTCATACTTCAATTTACACTGCAATATTGTACTCCATCTCCAATATTATATTTCCTTAAAGTACCAGTCTGAAGAAAAAATAAAATTGAATTTACCCTTGAATCATTTTTCATGCATATAATATGGTAGCTACTTTATTCATAGTATGGTAGATAGTAGGAAGTAGCTTTGAGTGGCTGATTGCCCTGTTCATGTTATTCCAAGCAATATCTGAACACAGATGTGCTGAGCAAACTGAGTTAAACTTTATCCGCTGAAATCTATAGCTCATTTAATGACTTATTACAAAAAAAAAGAAAGAAAAGAAAACACAGAGATGGCATAGAAAAACATTTTTTTTTTTACATTAAAAGGTCCTTATATATTCTGAGTATGATTACACGTAGGTCATTTTTCAAAATGCCCAATAGTTCCTTATTAGAATAACACGAGACCCTCTGACTTATGTGACTTAGAATCTCCTAGCCAGTTGCTGAACTAGCATAAATTAAGTGAGAACTCTGAAGCAGCTTTGGTCTCTGCCCAAATCTGCTTTGTAGGACATCATGATATATTAAACTATCAAGAGCACCGCGTACAACAAACACACACACACACAATAGTTAATATTTCCTCCACAATCCAGTTATTGTAAAGTCAGTGATTTGACATCATGTATGAAATTATCTACCCGATGCTAAAGGGAAGTATTGTATAACCAGGCTCAACATCTGTCCATCCCAGAGGGGAAGTAATTATAACGTTCAGAACTCGTGCAGATTATTGTGGCTATGTCTGTTCATAATGATATCTGTAAATCTTCTAGCTACATACATCTTGTGATGTTTCGTATGAAATTGAACAAAAGCAATGAAAAATATGTAATTGAAGCCAATTGAAATTGTTGTTTCACATAATTTGAAGGGATATCCAAACAGTTGGAAATAAATAATGAAAGAAAGTTATCTAAGATTTTAAAATTATGCTTGCTCTGATTTTGCAGATGATTTTAATTAGTTCTCATAGATAGCTACCGCCTTTACCACGGTGTTCTAAATACGTTTGTGATGATAATTTGTCAATTTTGTTTGGCAGAGGCCACTTCCAGTTGATAGTTTATGTGTTTGATCTGAGGAGCTGGGCTTTGAATTTTGAAAACCATCTTACAACCCACTGACTAAGTGTTTTCGGATTTTTGTTTTTAATTTAATCTCTGAATAATGGCAATGTCATTATAAAGATTTAAACAAGCATCCTCACATCACTGAGCTCTCTACCCTCAAAAGTTGTGTTTAAAACTGGAGGTGAGAAACCTTCTAAAGTAGAATGTTGTACCCTAATCATGACCCAAGCTGGCAGATAGAATCAGCCCAAAACATTTCCGTCAGCCAGCACAAGTTTTTGTAATAGTTGTTATGTGTTTTCATTTCTTCATGATGCAACGAGACGAACGGGGTCTGAAAAGATCTCTGACTTGAAGCTCTGTTTTGTTTTGAATAATAATTAACTCTAGAAACTTTTTACATATTTTTTCTTTACTGCCTGACTACTCCGTATCACTTAGTAGTTTACTTCAGACCCAAAGATTTCTCTAGAATTATTATTTTACAATCAAAATGCAATGCATCTATTTATGTTATTGTTAATTCAGATTTAAGTAGTCATTTATTAAAGACATACCAAACAACCAGGTCATTGAAGGAAAACCTTTTTTTCAAGGAGAGAGAAGAAGAATCCTTCCGTCATGCTTTTACTCCTGTCTTTAATGGTTTGTTTTGGCAAGATTTTTCCCCCTTTAATTTATTAAAAACAAACAAAAAAAAAAAAACAAACTGTCTTGAGAAGGACACCTTTGTGCAATCAGCTGGTCAACACTGGAGCTTTCTATCCATAGGACTCAGGCAAGTCAAGTGTCTCAGGCTGGGTTCTCTAGAGAAGCAAACCAGTGCAGCATATAAATATATATATACAGACAGATTTCTATCAAGGAAATGGCTCATGCAGTTTTAGAGGCTGAAAAATCCCAAGTCTGTGGTCAGGCTGGAGGCTTCCCCTGACTCACGTAACTGCTGGTGTTGGTGAACCCAGGATCAGCAGGTCAGACAGCAGGCCTCTGGCTCACAGGCTGTGGAAACTGATGAATCCCAAGACTGGCAGGTAAGCTGCTAGCTCAAGTCCCAAGAACCGGAGGTCAGATGAGCAGGAGGCAGTGGCAGGATCCAGAGATAGCAAAAGCAAGAGAATTTTGTCAGAAAGTCCACCTGTATTGGATGTAGGCCACATCCCCAAGGAAACTACCTTTCAACTGATTGGCTACTCATAGTAGATCTCATCATGGAGGTGATCACATTATATCAGATCTCATTATAGAGGTGATTACATCATTACATAGCTGTTAAACTACATCATAACTGCCAAACCACTGAGAATCATGGCCCAGTCAAGTTGACACACAACCTTAACCATCACATCAAGTAAACTCTCTTGAATTTCCTCATCTCTAAAACTAGGTTGCAATAGTACATGCCTCATAGAAATTCGGTGAGAATTAAGTGGGATAATGTATGAAACCGCTGTCCGGAATCTGGTAAACAGTGGGCTCTCTGAGTTCAGGGAGCAAGCAGGTCAGTTCTGTTAACCTCTCTACCTGCATGTCCATATCTACTAATTGTATTAACAAACGAAATAATTGAATCTGCTTCTTAACTTTGACCTCTAATTAGTGGTTATGGGTTTAAAGACACAGGATTAAGAACCAAGATAGATCAATGAAACATTATAAAAGAATGATCCCATAGAAATATAGAGAACAATAAACACCCAAGTTATATTAAAGCAATGTTTGTTTGGATGATACATAATTTACAGAGACAGTCTGTCTTTCTGTATTATGTTTGTATGTCATGAAAAATCGTGATTATCTGTCCCTTTAAATTCTTGGCTGCCTAGAATTCTAGGTCATGGAGGAGAAAATTTTATTATTTTATTCATTCTAAGTTGGTACGTGTTAAAATGCTACAGCTAAAATGTGCTTCTCCGGTGACTTTGACTGATACCCAATTACTGTGCATTTGCAGCAGTTAGGGGCAAACCTAGACAAAAATACAAACAAAACAGGTATCACTTTGAAAAAGGGGGTAGAGATATGCATTACAAGCAATAATGAGTCTCCTAATACATGGAAAAACTGAATGTATCTTTTATGGATGGAAAAGGAGCACATTTCACCCGAGGTTCCTCACACACCCCTGAAAACATCAGAGGTGGCACAGGAATTCAGGAATTTAATTAGTCAAAGAAACCTGACCAGCAGTCAGTTTAATATCATTTTATATATGTATGTGTGTGTGTGTGTGTGTGTGTGTGTGTGTGTGTGTGTGTGTGTGTGTGTGTGTGTATATATATATATGCGCCTATTTGTGGAGTAAAGATAGTGTATTTTCCAAAGGTTCTTTGGGATGGGTCATTTAAATGTATGCCCTATTTAGAATCTTGTTGTAATTTAGTTGGTGTGGGTGCTAAGCCAGTATAAGATCACGTCAAAACCCTAAAGTGTATTTTCAGTCTTACTTAAATAGTTCTAGAAAGGTTGATCACGTCTTCCAGACTAGCAAACAAAAACCAAATTATTTGATTCTACATTTTATTTTTTTAAAGGGTGATGTTTAAAAATTAGTCCCGTTTCTTTGAAGTGGCTTTCGTCTACGTCAGAATTAAGCCGCTCCCTAAACCTGTGTCTATGGTTTATGACCGCTAAAGCAAGCGGATTCTTTTACAAAACAGGAACCAGGGGCCCAAAGAGATTTCTTTCTTTGCTTTGCTCTCAGTACCATTGGGTTTTTGCTTCCAGTGTTCTGTTCACCTTCAAGAGCAGAGGAAGTAAGTTTTATGGACTTAAGCGCTGCTTTATCTATGGCGGCAAACTGAGTAAATACAGTAAAATGTGTGATTCAAAAGCCCACGCTTGGGGAGATGACTTCAGTCTACAGAATCCAACTATCTATATTCTTGTAACTCAGCCCTAAAAATTTACAGCATTGGGACCAATTTTACATACCCCAGCCGCTAGTCCTGAGCATCCTTATATCAATGTGAAACACTGTTGCTCAAAAAAATTATTTTCTACCAAGGCATGGCTGGGTGTTTTTCTTCCTTATTTAACATTTTGGATTTCCTCTCAAGACATTTTTCTTTCTGTTACTTAGGATTCATCTCGCTGTCAGTGAAATCATTTATAGCTAAGGGCACTTTTAGAGATTTATAAGGTTTATGATTTTTGGTGATGCAGACATTGTGTTCAGTTTCTAAAATGCATTGTCTCAGTGAAATCTTATCAAGTATTATAACTCAGGTCAAACTTTTAGAACGAGCTGGTATTTATATTAGATAACACACCAGAATGAGGACGATTAGAAAACGGAAGATTTTAAAACAGGGTGTATATTTACATTGTTGATTCTGTAGGTGATGGCCTTCTTTCTGGTTGGGTAGAAAGCAAGATATTGAATATGAATAGTGTTATGAACTCATAACAAACTCATACATGTCGTGAAAGCTGTTAAGAAAAAAATTACCAACAATATTACATTTAAATGCATGTAATCTTCAGGACTAATTGTAGGGCTATAATATGCATGTTGTTGTTGTTAGGTGCCATCAAGTTGGTTCTGACTGATAGCGGCCCCATGCACCACAGAACGAAACACTGCCCGGTCCTGCACCATCCTCACAATCATTGTTATGCTTGAGCCCATTGTTGCAGCCACTGTGTCAATCCATCTTGTTGAGGGTCTTCCTCTTTTTCACTGACCCTGTACTTTACCCAGCATGATGTCCTTCTCCAGGCACTGGTTCTCCTGAAAACATGTCCAAAATATGTAAGACATAGTCTCGCCATCCTTGCTTCTAAGGAGCATTCTGGCTGTACTTCTTCCAAGGCAATGATATGCATGATATGCATAGCATAGTATATTTCTGAGGGGATGCAGATGGAAGTTCCATTTTTATCTCAATCTGACTTTCTTCTCTCCAAACTTTACTTTCATTCTGGTGGCTAATTTAACTTTTCAACAACAAAGGTTAGGAGTAAAAATGTAACTAACTGAACATTTCGTTGCACTGGTCTCTATGGAATGCTTTCTGCATGTAGGGCCCAGCACAAGGGAAAACATGAACCATTGTTGTTTTGCCAAACAGCTACTCAAATGCAAAGTATTTGCCCTTATTGATTGTGTCTGGAAGCCACAAAACCATTAACACCACTTGATGGTTTACCATTTCCAGTCTCAGCAATCCATCTGACAAAGCCTTAATTGCCTCTCTGCCTGTGAGTCAGAGGGTTTTCTGAACTGCTGAGACTCCTCATATGTTTAAAGAAGAGTCTAGCTAACGTAGCCTTTCCTAACTCCCCACAAAAATATCTATGGCCTTATCCTTACAGACGTACCCACAGAAATACACACATACACACTCATACACGTTCACAAACACTACACGAGTTAAGGTTACTAGCCTTCCTCTGGTCCATGTCCAAAAGAAATTTCTCGTATTGTGTGAAATAACAAGATTAGTGGTTAACACGTATTTTGTAGGATGGTGGAGCAAATCTGCTGCCCTCTAAGAAAGTAGTATTAGAAACTCAGGATGGGATTGGTGCCAAGGGAAAACTAAGAATAATGGATATTGTCAAGAAGTCTATTCTTTACACTTACATTTATAGGTTTAATGCGAAGATAATTAAAATTGCTGATGGAATTTATTTTTTATTAGAAAAATTAGTTCACAGTTATTTACAGCAGTGGTATAGGGACCATTTGCCCCCACCAAGGGCTGTTTGTCCCCAGGAGCCATTTGGCAACGTCTGGAGACATTTCGGTCATCACAGCCACAAGGTGGGGATGAGGGGAGGGCGGGTGCTGCCGTCCCACTGACAGCTTGCTGCCTGTCCAGGGCCGGTGCTAGGTGGCATCCAGACGCCCAACAGCCACTAATGCCCAGAACAGACTCCTCCACTACAAGGAATTATCCAGCCCCAAATGTCCATAGGACCAAGGGTGAGGGACCCTAATTTAGAAAAATAGGAAGATGAGAAGAATTAAGACAATTTTTTTGGTCGCTTTGAGTTGGAATCGACTCAGTGGCAGTGGGTTTGTTTTTTTGTTTGTTTGTTTGTTTGTTTGTTTTTAAATAATGGCTAATGAAAAAGGGACATGTTCTGCAAATCTAAAAATATTGTATTTTTCTAATATTTAAGAGGGACGTACTGGTGTAAGAATTGGTGAGAAAATCCCTGGAATAGCATTGTTAAACAAAAACAAAAAATGTTATCCATCAGGGTAATTTGATACAATGTTTCTAGTTTGGCATGAAGTGCGAGAAGCCTTTTAAGACACAGAATGCATGCTGAGGGATTATCAAACATATGAATAGGGATCTGTGTACCAGCTTTTAATAGGATTATTAAAAGTATAAAAGGAGGTGATGCCCCTCAAATGTCTCAAAATAAATATGAGAAGACGATAGTTTAAAAAGTAAAATAAAGGAAATGCATCAAGCATCTGTTATACCTTCTTATTTTCAGTAATTCCTGACCCTTTCTCACCCTTTTTCATCCTCATTCCAGGTACTAAGTATAAGGAAGGAGCAGGTGCCTTGTATGCCCAGACCCTCCCTGGAAAGCCCTACCTAGGCTTAATGACATCCTTTACACATCGTCCCCAATTCCTGTTGACCTCCAGTGGATTTATACTTGACCATTTAATTGAATAAATGCTAACCTTTTATCCTCTATGACCTTCTAGAGCAGTTATTTAAACTTAATGAAGTTATTCTCTGGGAACGCAAACTCTGATCCAGCCCCTTTGTTGCACCTGCTCGGCTCAGAATGATCCCCTTTAATCACCTGTTTCAAATAAGATCGAAAAGACGCGGACAGAGATCCCAGAGTCTGCATGTATAGATGTGTATATTAATGTCCCCTCCTGCATCTTGTTCTACCCCAGTGACGGCTAAGTTTGCATTTAACATATGGGTTCTCTCTTAATAAAACAGACAATGCAAGCCAATGGCAATGACAGGAAGAATAGTAGTTTGCCTCTTCAAATTACAATCAACGCAATACTAGGTCTGTACTAATTAGACGTGGGACTCAACCAAATGGAACATGGCACCTCTTTATCTGCAGACAGGGAGACGACATGCTGCCCATGTGAAAGTTATTTAAAGTTATGCATTCCTACCCTTTGCCTTCCCTCTTTCAAATTTTTTCTTTTTTTAAAATTATAACCCAAACTGTACCACCTCTTGCTGTAAACCAGTGGTTCTTACTAAGTTTGGGGGAAAAAGAGAATACAGAAAATAAAGGATGAAAGACTTTAAGTTACGTATTTCATTTCAATAGTGTGACGTATTTAGAATTGTTATATCAAAATGCAAAATAAAGCTGTTCAAAACATTGGGTAAATCTGAATAAAACCGGAACACAGCCCGGAGATCCTGATTTCGGCAGCTTTGGAGAAAGTGCTGGTTAATCTCTACTTTTAACTAGCCCCCCAGGATATCTGGGGGCTCTCTAAAGTCTAGGGACACGGTATAGGGCTTGGAGAGTTCACATAATTAGTAAGTTCTGAAGGGAGCATAGCAGGTATGCTATATCTGTCAATGATAAACATTGATGGCTGACTTAGTACAAATATATTTTATTTTTTATTTATTTATTTTTTTATCGTACTTCAGGTGAAGGCTTACAGAACAAATAGTTTCTCATGAAACAGAAGTACACATGTTGTTTTATGACATTGGTTAACAACCCCACAACATATCAACCCTTTAACTTCTCAACCTTTTTTTTTTTTTTTTTTTGGTGAAAATACACATAGCCAAAGACTTACCATTTCAAAAATTTCTACATGCACAGTTCAGTGACATTGACTATGCTCTTCCAATTGTGCTGTTATTCTCACTTAAGAGGAAGGCTTACAGAACAAAATAGCTTCTCATTTAACAGTTACTACAAATGCCCTACGACAATGGTTAACAATCTCACAACACATCAACAATATCCTTACTCAACCTTGGGTTCCCTATCACCAGCTTCCTTGTCCCCTTCTGCTTTCTGGCCCTTGTCACTGGACTCCATTTGGTTTTACGGGGCTGTCCACTCCAAGGCTGAACAGTGAACCTCGGAGGTAACCTCACCACTGAGCTAAGAGGGTGTCTGGGGGCCATACTGTCGGGGTTTCTCTAGTCTACTTTAGGTCAGTAAATCTGGTTTGTTTGTTTTTTTGTGAATTAGAATTATGTTCTATATCCTTCTCCAGCTCTGTCCAGAACCCTCTGTTGTGATTCTGGTCAGAGAAGTCAGTGGTGGTAGCCGGGCACCATCTAGCTATACTGGACTCAGTCCAATGGAGGCCTTGGTAGCTGTGTACGATTAGTCCTTCGGACTAATCTTTTCCTTGTATCCTGTTCTCTTCATTCTCCCTTGCTCCCGAAGGGATGAGACCAGTGGAGTATCTTAGATGGTGGCTCACAGGCTTTTAAGACCCCAGACACTACTCACCAAAGTAGAATGTAGAGCATTGTCTTCATAAGCTGTGTCATGCCAATTGAGCTAGATGTTCCACGAGACCATGGTCCCCACAGCCCTCCGCCCAGCAATTCAGTCCCTCAGGGAGTTTGGATGTGTCTATGGGGCTTCCATGACCTTTCCTTGTACAAGTTGTGCTAGTTTCCCCTGTATTGTGTACTGTATCACCCTTCACCCAAGATACCACTTATCTGTTGCCTATTTAGTATTTCCCCCCCACCCCTCCCATCCCTGGTAACCAACAAAGATTGTTACTTTGTGTGTGTGAACTTTTTCATGGGTTTTTACAATAGAGGTCTCATACAATATTTTTCCTTTTGTGATTGACTTATTTCACTCAGCATAGTGTCCTCCAGTTTCATCCATGTTGAGATGCTTCACAGATTCATCGTTGTTCTTTCTCGTTGCATAGTAAGTACTCCATTGTGTGTATGTACCATAGTTTGTTTCTCCATTCATCTGTTGATGGGCATCTAGGTTGTTTCCATTGTTTTGCTATTGTGCACAACGCTGCCATGAGCATAGGTGTGCATGTGTCTATTCGAGGGACAACTCTTATTTCTCTAGGATATGTTCCTAGGAGTGGGATTGCTGGATCGAATGGTATGTCTATTTCTAGCTTTCTGAGGAAGCGCCATATCATTTTCCAAATTGGTTGTGTCATTTTGCATTCCCACCAGCAGTGCATAAGAGTTCCGATCTCCCTGCAGCCCCTCCAACATTTGTGATTTCCAGTGTTTTTGATTCGTGCCAGTAATGCCGGGGTGAGATGGTATCTCATTGTGGTTTTAATTTGCATTTCTCTAATGGCTAGTGATCTCAAGCATTTCCTCATGTTTCTGTGGGCCATTTGAATGTCTTCTTTGGTGAAGTGTATGTTCATTTCCTTTGCCCATTTTTTAATAGGATTATTTGTCTTTTTGTTGTAGAGGTGTTGGATTTTCTTGTAGATTATGGATATTAGACCTTTGTCTGACTTGTACTGTCCAAAAATTTTTTCCCAGCCTGTAGGTTCTCTTTTTACTCTTTTGGTGAAGTCTTTTGAAGAGCATAGGTGTTTGATTTTTAGAAGATCCCAGTTATCTAGCTTATCTGTTGGGTTTTGTGCGTTGATGGCTATGGTTTGTACCCTGTTAATGCCATGTATTAAGGTCTGAAGTGTTGGTCCTATTTTTTCTTCTATGAACTTTATAGTTTTAGGCTTTATCTTCAGGTCTTTGATCCATTTTGAAGTAGTTTTTGTATACGGCGTGAGGTATGGGTCCTGTTTCATTTTTTTGCAGATGGATATCCAGTTTTGCCAGCACCATTTGTTAAAAAGACTGTCTTTTCCGCATTTGATGGACTTTGGGCCCTTGTCAAAGATCAGGTGACTGTAGGTGGATGGATTTACATCTGGGTTCTCAATTCTGTTCCATTGGTCAATGGATCTGTTGTTGTACCAGTACCAGGCTGTTTTGACTACTGTAGCTGTATAGTAGGTTCTGAAGTCAGGTAGTGTGAGTCCTCCAACTTTATTCTTCTTCTTCAGTAGTGCTTCACTTATTCGGGGCTTCTTCTCTTTCCATATAAAGTTAATGATTAGTTTTTCCATCTCTTTGAAGAATGTTGTTGGTATTTGGATCCGGATTGCATTGTATTTGTAAATTGCTTTGGGTAGAATTGTCATTTTCACAATGTTGAGTCTGCCTATCCATAAGCATGTTATGTTTTTCCAGTTATGTAGATTCCTTTGGGTTTCTTGCAGTAGTGTTTTGTAGTTTTCTTTGTATAGGTCTTTTGCATCCCTGGTCAGATTTATTCCTAAGTATTTTCTCTTTTTAGGGGTTATTGAAAATGGTATTGGTTTCCTGATTTCCTTTTCATCGTTCTCCTTATTGGTGTGTAGGAATCCAACTGAATTTTGAATGTTTATCTTGTACCCTGCTACTCTGCTGAATCTTTCTATTAGTTCCAGTAGATTTCTCGTGGAGTCTTTAGGGTTTTCTGTGTATAGTATCATATCATCTGCAAATAGGGACAGTTTAACTTCTTCATTACCAGTTTGGATGCCCTTTATTTCTTTTTCTTGCTTTATTGCTCTAGCTAGAACTTCTAGCACAATGTTAAATAGGAGTGGTGATAAAGGGCATCCTTGTCTTGTCCCTGTTTTCAAGGGGAATGTTTTCAGCCTCTCTCCATTAAGAATGATGTTGGCCGTTGGTATTGCATAGATGCCCTTTATTACGTTGAGAAATTTCCCTTCTATACCTATTTTATTGAGAGTTTTTATTAGGAATGGGTGTTGGACTTTGTCAAATGCCTTTTCTGCATCAATTGAGATGATCATGTGATTCTTTTCTTTCCTTTTATTTATGTGGTGGATTATGTTGATTGATTTTCTAATGTTGAACCATCCTTGCATACCTGGTATGAATCCTACTTGGTCGTGGTGTATTATTTTTTTGATATGATGCTGAATTCTATTGGCTAGAATTTTGTTCAGAATTTTTGCGTCTATATTCATGAGAGATGTTGGTCTGTAATTTTCTTTTTTTGTGACGTCTTTGCCTGGTTTTGGTATCAGCTTTATGCTGGCTTCATAGAATGTATTTGGAAGTGTTGCTTCCTCTTCTGTGCTCTGAAATAGCTTGAGTAGTACTGGTACAAGCTCTTCTGTAAATTTTTTGTAGAATTCTCCAGTGAAGCCATCTGGGCCAGGGCTTTTTTTGGTTGGGAGTTTTTTTTATTACCTTTTCAATCACTTCTCTTGTTTTGGGTCTGTTCAGATTTTCAACATCACTTTGTTGTAGTTTCGGTAGGCCGTGTGTTTCTAGAAATTTATCCATTTCCTCTAGGTTTTCAAATTTGTTGGAATATAGTTTTTCATAATATTCTGTTCTAATCCTTTTTATTTCAGTTGGGTCTGTTGTGATGTCCCCCATTTCATTTCTTATTTGGGTTATTTGTGCCCTCTGCTGTTTTTCTTTTGTCAGTCTGGCCAGTGGTTTGTCGATTTTGTTGATTCTTTCAAAGAACCAACTTTTGGTTTTGTTGATTCTTTCTATTGTTTTTTGTTCTCTATTTCATTGATTTCTGCTCTGATCTGTACTATTTCCTTTCTTCTGGTGGTTGTGGGTTTTTTTTTGCTGTTCTCTATTTGTTTGAGTTCTGTGGTTAATGTTTTGATTTTGTTCCTCTCTTCTTTTTGGACATGTGCATCTATTGCTATATATTGTCCTCTGAGGACTGCCTTTGCTGTGTCGCAAAGGTTTTGGTATGACGTGTTTTCATTCTCATTTGATTCTAGGAATTTTTTGATTCCATCTCTGATTTCTTCTATTACCCAGTGATGTGTAAGCAGGGTATTATTCAGTTGCCATGTAGTTGATTTTTTTCCTTGCTCTTTCTATTGTTAATTTCTACTTTGATGGCATTGTGGTCAGAGAAGATACTTTGAATTATCTCACTGTTTTGGATCTTGTTGAGGATTGCTTTGTGGCCTAAGATGTGGTCTATTCTGGAGAACGTTCCATGTGCATTGGAAAAGAATGTGCACTTTGCAGTGGTTGGATGGACTGTTCTATATATGTCTATGAGGTCAAGTTGGCTGATTGTGCCCTTTAGGTCTTCTGTATCTTGCTGAGTTTCTTCTTAGTTGTTCTGTCCTTTACTGACAGTGGTGTGTTGAAGTCTCTTACTATTATTGTGGAAGTGCCAATTTCTCTTTTCAGTGTTGTTAGAATTTGTTTTATGTATTTTGGAGCCCTGTCATTGGGTGCATAGATGTTTATTATTGTTATGTCTTCATGATGGATCGTCCCCTTAATCATTATATAGTGTCCTTCTTTGTCTTTTATGGTAGATTTCGTTTTAAAGTCTATTTTATCTGAGATTAGAATTGCCACTCCTGCTCTTTTTTGGTAGTTGTTAGCTTGATATATTTTTTTCCTACCTTTGACTTTTAATAAATTCACATCTTTGTTTCTAAGGTGTGTCTCCTGTAGACAGCATATTGATGAATCCTGTTTTCTTATCCATTCTGTCACTCTCCATCTCTTTATGGGTGCATTGAGTCCATTTACACTCAGTGTAATTATTGATAGATGTGAGCTTTTTGCTGTCATTGTGTAGTGCTTTTTCTTGTGGTGCTGACGTTTTCTTTGTTCTTCTTACTCTCTTGTGCTGCGTTACTTTTGTTTCTGGATTTTTTTTTTTCATTTCTTTTGTTTTTGTAGGTTTTGCTTTTGCCGAGACTATGTTTTTCATCTTTATTTTTATGAGTTGGTTTGTTAACTTTCTTTGTGGTTCCCATGAATTTTCCCCTTATCTTTCTAAGTTTGAAGCAATTTACCATTACTTGGTATCTCCTTGCCTTCCTTTTCATTAGAAGGTTCTGTACCTATGCCATTTATTCTGTCTTTTATTGTTTTGATGCTGTTCTCATTTATTGATTAACTGCTCTGATTCCCTGTTGTATTTCTTTTGGTTTTGGATAGTCCTCAAGAGTTCATTTCCTAGATTGGTATCTGCCCGGTATGATCCTGCGTGCTAGGTTCTGCATGTGAGCTCAAGCTGTTTGTCCTCAGATCGAAGAACTCCCTTTAATAATTCTTGTAAGTTTGGTTTGACTTTTACATATTCCCTTAATTTCTGTTTATCTGGAAATGTCCTAATTTCACCATCAAATTTGAATGAGAGTTTTGCAGGATATATTATTCTTGGCTGACAATTTTTTTCTTTCAAGATTTTATATATGTCATCCCATTGCCTTCTTGCCTGCATGGATTCTGCCGAATAATCTGAGCTTAGTCTTATTGTTTGTCCCCTGAATGTGCCTTCTTGTTTTTCACTAGCTGCTCTCAGGATTCTTTGTTTGTCTTTGGTTTTGGTAAGTGTGAATATGATATGCCTTGGTGATTTTCTGTTGGGCTCTCTTCTATATGGGATTCGTTGAGCTTCTTGGATGGCCAGCTTTTCATCTTTCGTGATGTTGGGAAAGTTTTCTGTCAGCAGTTCCTCAATGATCCTCTCCGTGTTTTCTGTTTTCTCCCCCTGTTCTGGAATTCCAATCACTCGAAGATTTTTGCTTTTGATTGTGTCCCACATAACTCTCACGGTCTCTTCATTTTTCTTTGTTCTTTTTTTCTGGGTTTTCCTGAAACAGAGTTGTATCCAAGTGTTTGTCTTCAATTCCATTGATTCTGTCTTCCATGGTTTCAAATCTGCTTCTCAGCCCTTCTATGACATCGTCCATTTCTGAAATCTTGTTGTTTATCTTTTGGATTTCTAATTGTTGTCTTTGTATAATTCCTAGTTGTGAATTCATCTTGGTATTTGGTTCCTGCATTATTTTCCTGAATTCTTCCAATTTTTTGTCTATATTTTCCATGAATTTGTGTATTTTTTCCTCATGTTTGTCAGCTTTTTGCCTCAGTTCTTGGAGAATTCTGAGTATTAGAGATTTGAATTCTTTATGAGGTAGTTCTAGTGCATTTTCTTCCAGAGGAGAGTCATCTGGTGTTTTATTTTGGATGCATACTGGAACCATCCTGTCGTGTTCTTGTAAATGTTTTGATATTGTCCGCTGTTTTCGGGGCATTCAGTAGTTATTTTTCTTGTTTATTGATTGTAGGTATGCTTGTTTTGTCCCTTTTTTAAAAAAAAATTTGAATGTGTCTGAGCGGGTGGACTGTGTGTTCTTTGTTGTCCGCTCATCTGTGGGCACAATACTTCTCACCTCCCTCTTCAACTGGCAGGTTCAGTCACTCA
The DNA here is from genome assembly GCA_030035585.1 of Dugong dugon. NCBI lineage: Eukaryota > Metazoa > Chordata > Mammalia > Sirenia > Dugongidae > Dugong > Dugong dugon. Next base: position 76,851,510 of record CM057476.1, read on the forward strand.
GATATGGTACGGCAGGGCAGGTCTAGCTGAAGAGGAGCCACTGGGGCGGGTTGTCTGTGGCACCCACTACACCCACCAGAGCAGGTCAGCAATCAGTGCAAGACAGGTTCCAGTAGGCCATGCATGTGCTGCTTGGTGGTGTGATGTCAAGCACACGGTGCAGGCAGGCAGGATGCAGCCTGTTATGTGTGGAGCCAAGATGGGTATGGGAGAAAGGAGAGAGGAATAGGAGCCAAAAACATACAAACAAACAAAAAAGAATTCTAGGGGAGCTTGCCGAAGGAATGGAGAGATGAGAGACTATGAAATGGAGAAAAACAGAAAGGGGAGGAGGAAGAAAAGAAAAGAATGAATAAATAAGAATCAGAAAGGTTAAAGCACCGCAAAGTTCCCAGGGATCCCACCGGTACAGCTATGAGGTCTGGCGAGGTCACTCTCAGGTGTTGCAGCAGAGCCTGGCCAGAATGTGCAGAGGTATACAACGCCAGGTATTCAGGGAACAGAAAGAGAAGGAAGATATAGAGAGATGAGAAACTGAGCAATGAAGAAAGACAAAAAAGGAAAAAGGGGAAAAAGAAAACAAAACAAATTAAAAAAAAAAACAACAACAAGAAAGGCCCCCAAAGAAACAGAAAAAAAAAATGTAAAAAGAAATGCTCTCAGGGATCCCTCTGCATGTCTGTGGAAGCTGAAAGGGAGTCTCCCTGCCACGTAGCTCAGCCTGGCCAGAAAGGGCTCCCAACTCAAGAAAAGGAAAAGAAAACAAACAAACAATTCAAAACAAACAAAAGCCCCTGGATCCCACCAGTGCGGCAGCCCAAACCAGGAAACCGCTCCATACTCTAATGGAGCTCTGCAGCCCCTGGGGAAGAAGTAAAGATGGTGCTCGGAGCCAGGTACTTGAGCGAAGGGAGGCGGAGGTGGCGAGAGGCAAGTAATAAATCAAAAAAAGCAGAAAAAAAAAAAAAAGCAACACTAGCAGCCAACAAATGGCACTCAGAGAGCCAGCTACTGCAGGCTGGTGTTTCTGGACAAGAGACTGTGTCCGTGGGAAGCAGATGGGGCCAAGTGTTGCTGAAGAAGAGTAGATAGTGGGAAAGCGTATATCACAAATTACCGGAGCTCTGCAGCCCCTCAGGAAGAAGCAAAGATGGTGCACGGAGCGAGGTACTTGAGGGAAAGGAGGGGGAGGTGGGGAGAGGCAAGTAGGAAATAAAAAGAAGCAGAAAAAAAGCAACACCAGAAGCCAACAAATGGCACTCAGAGAGCCACCCATTCGGGTGTGTGGAATCCAAGCAGCCACTGTTTCCCAGTCAAGAGACTGTTGCCGCGGGAAGCAGAGGAGGCCGAGTGCGGGTGGAGAAGGGTGGGGGGTGCAAAAGTGTATATTGCCAATTACCTGTTGTTTTGTCTCCCGCTGGAAGCTCCGTGAGGCTGCTTTCTCATACCCCATTTGCTTGTCTCTGATAGGAGTCCAAGATGGCAGATCCATGCTGCGTTAGCTGGTAGGGGACCTCTGCATGAATCTCTCCTTGCTGTCTGTTCTCTGTCAGTTTTTTCACTCCATTTGGTGCTTGGCTGAGTTCTTTATCTCTTCATTTGATGTTTTAGGGTTTCAGGATTGTTGTATTCACTGTTCGGCTTAGTTTTTCAGATCTTTGCTGTGGAGGGACGGCGTGGTGCTTCTGCCTAGAGCGCCATTTTGCCGGAACCTACAAATATATTTTAATTGGAACTTGAGAAGGAGTGGTGACTGAGACAAGAAGAGATGATAAAATAATTAAAATAAAGTGGTTTGACTTCCAGAGTATCTATAAAGTCTTCAAGTAGGAAAAAAAAAAAAAAAACCAAACTCATTGTTGTCAAGTCAGTGACATTACAGGACACAGTAGAACTGTCCCATACGCTTTCCAAGGAGTGACTGGTAGATTTGAACTGCTGACCTTTATGGTTAGCAGCCTGAGCTCTTAACTACTCCACCACCAGGGCTCATTATTTTACCCCTGTATTCTACTTAAAGATTGTTCTCATCTACTTAAAGATGGTTCTCACCTTTTTAGCCTTAAGAACACTTAATTTAATTTTTCAAGAGTAATTTCATTTGAGCTTGATGTGCTCTATCAAACAAATGCATTCATTAAGTAAAAATTTATTTTTTTTACCACTTTGAAAATTAATTAGAATTTTATACTAGATCAGTCAATCAGGAGATAAAGATAAAAAGGGCAGCCACTCTAAATGAATATAATTTCAACTAGAAGCAAATTTAGTAAAGCCTTGTTTATCTGATGTCATTATGACCCATAATTGGTGGGATAATGGAAAAATTTTACTAAGTAGGAAGTCATGAAAGATAATATGTTTTCATCAGTGCTCTAAATATTTTATGTTAGCCTTAGGTATGTAAATTTAAATTAGTGTAGCATTGTTAATGAAGAGGCAAGGCCTTTCCTCTTGAGTTCTCTGTTGTTTTTTTGCATACACCTGAGAATCGTAATCTATGATTCCTAGTGATGGTTCAAAAGAAATTAAAGACATCTGCAGAGCTACTTTGAGTGTATAACCTTTATCTATAGTTATTTTGACTAAATCTAATCTTGCAACTTTTTTTGATTAGCATTTATTTTCATAGTCATATTTCAATAGTGTTTATATTTTATTATATTACAAAATTACACTAAAAAAGTACAGTTAGAACAAACACATTTGAGAACAAACAAAACTGGCTCTGGTAAGATAAGACTCACTTGGTGGGAACAGAAGTGCACAGGTGTACCAGAGAGTAATCTACTAACCTTAAGTTTCTAGGGAGAGTTGGACGTCAGTCAGTGTGTTTTACAGAGAAAATGGAGTACATCCTCAGAGAGACACTATGTAAGGAGAGGTTAAGAGAGCTTCTATTATAGTAATAACAGCTACCATCTACTGAAGAAGCCCTGGTGACGGAAAGGTTAAGCATTCAGTTGCTAACCAAAAGCTTAGCGATTAGAACCCACCCAACAGCTCCTCAGGAGAAAGACCTGGTGATCTGCTCCCATAAAGATTATAGCCTAGAAAACCTTGTGAGGCAGTTCTGCTCTGTCACATAGGGTTGCTGTGAGTTGGAATTGACTCTACAGCACGTAACAAGAACAAACATCTGAGTCCTACTGTCCCTGCGTTGAGCTTTTTTGGCATATCTTTTATCTTATTCCCGAAAGCAACCCTGTGGATCATTGTTGGAGGAAAATACTATTTAATCTCCATTTCACAGATGAAGAAATAGGAGTACCCGGAGGTTAAAGAACTGGTCCAAGGTAAGTAAGTCCAGAGTTTGGAAAAGTAAAATGAGGTGGTCTCACTCCAGAAGTTTTAGGATTAAAGGGAAATGGACAAATAGGAAGTCAGTTTACAGAGATTTATTGTGAGTTTACAAAAAATTCACTTTTTAACACTTGTTGAGAGTACTTTGTTTCCAATATTTAACTAGTATTTTCTAGTTTTTAACGTAATATTTTCTCGTTTTCCCTTTTTAACATTTTTTTGAAAGTATTCAAAATTTAACTCGTTTTTATGTGCTTTTCAAAGTGATATTTTCTCATGGGAAAGAAACAAAAACAGACTACACAGAAAAATATTAAGAATGCAGTTATTATCACCTGAAATGCTACAAATATGGTCTAGACTTGATGGTGATGCTTATGCTTTACTAATCAGTTTTACCATCTGAAATGAACAAGCCTTCCCAGCTTTACATGGTGTTAGATCCTTCAAGGTAACCATACTCCCAGAAACCTTGTTTCTGTGGATTATAACAAATTATAGACAACATTGTGAAGAACGGGAATTCCAGAACACTTAGTTATGCTCATACGGAACCTGTACATGGACCAAGAGCAGATGTTTGAACAAAACAAGGGGATACTGCGTGGTTTAAAATCAGAAAAGGTGTGTGTCAGGGTTGTATTCTTTCACCATACTTATTCAGTCTGTATGTTGAGCAAATAATCCAAGAAGCTGGACTATATACAGAAGAATGCAGCATCAGGATTGGAGGAAGATTCATTAACATGCTGCAATATGCAGATGACACAGCCTTGCTTGCTGAAAGTGAGGAGGACTTGAAACACTTACTGATGAAAATCAAAGACTACAGCTTGCAGTATGGCTTACTTCTCAACATAAAGAAAACAAAAATCCTCACAACTGGACCAATAAGCAACATCATGATGAACGAGAAAAAGTTTGAAGTTGTCAAGGACTTCATTTTACTTGGATTCACAATCAACACCCACTGGAGCAGTGGTCAGGAAATAAAATGACGTGTTGCATTGGGCAAATCTGCTGCAAAAAATCTCTTTAAAGTGTTCAAAAGCAAAGATATCACCTTGAGGACTAAGGTGAGCCTGACCTAAGCCACGGTATTTTCAATTGCCTCATATGCATGTGAAAGCTGGACAATGAATAAGGAAGACCAAAGAAGAATTAATGCCTTTGAATTACGGTGTTGGCGAAGAATATTGAATATGGACTGCCAGAAGAATGAACAAATCTGAATGCTCCTTAAAAGCCAGGATGTCGAGACTTCATCTCACTTCCATTGCTCATATATAACTAATACATGCCTTTTGCATTCTTCTTTTTTGGGTCACCTATAGCTCTTCATAAAGAAGTAACTTTATAGAATTTTATATTTCAGTAATACGAATTTATTCATTATTTTATGTAGAATTTCAAACAAAATTAAAAAAAAATTACCACCAACTTTTAAAAAGTTACCACATTATTTGAAAATTTCTTATTTTAATACTAAAATATTTATGTAGTATACTGAAAGATTTTATTCAAAGAATAGTCATACGTAACAATGAATAAGGAAGACCGAAGAAGAACCAACGCATTTGAATTATGGTGTAGGTGAAAAATATTGACTATACCACGGATTGCCAGGAAAACAAACAAATGTGTCTTGGAAGAAGTACAGCCAGAATGCTCCTAGAAAGGAGGATGGCAAAACTTCATTTCATGTAATTTGTCATTAGGAGGGACCAGTCCCTAGAGAAGGACATCATGCTTGGTAAGGTAGAGGGTCAACGAAAACAAGGAAGATCCTCAACAAGATGAATTGACACAGTGGCTGCAACAATGGGCTCAAACATATCGATTGTGAGGATGGTGTAGGACCGGGCAACATTTTGTTCTGTTAAACATATAGTCACTACGAGTTGGAACTGACTTGACGGCACCTAACAACAACGACAACATGGTATGAAAGGTATAGTTTATGGAAATTATTAGAGAAGGCTTCCTGGCAAAGGTACTACTTGAGTTGGACCTGAAGAGTGGTCAGGAATATGAGAGCTAAGGTTTTTATGAAAAGGTATACCAGGTAGAGGATACATAATTGATAAATCATGGACTGAATTTGTTAAATGATCAGAGATAGAATTTGGGAAGGAGAGAGCTGCATTTGTGAGGTAAGGTCAATGGAAATAAAATAGAAATAGTGAATTAGTATAAGATTACTTTGAATGATCTAGCATATGTCAACATTATCTCACTTCATTTAAAGCTCTGTCTACGGGTTTGGACTTTGGAAAGCTATTTAAGATTTGTGGGCAAAAGGTTGACATAATCAAACATACAAAATAGTTTCTTGTTACTCAGAAGTGTTATAATGCCGATAGCTGGATCTGTCAGAAAAAGAAATACAGGAATCTATACATTGCTTTTAGATTGTTTTATTGCCACGTTTAAACTAGTTTTACCAGATAGAATTGTTTTTGCCTTATCAGTGTGACCAAGTCAGTGGGCTGGAAAATAAAAATTTCTGAGTTCCAATTTACTGTGCACCAACAAGGAATTTGAACAAGAAGCTTTGTGTAACTCCCTTTAAACATAAAAAATTAGAAAGTCTAGCTTTCCCTAATAGCTAATGTTTCACTGACAAAGTCTACTGATTAAACATAGACCTTTAATTCACCTTAAAACTTCATAGAAGATTATATGTCCGTTTATGGCTGGATTTTAACACTGAATCATTTATTTTCATTTATTTTAAGAATCACAGAACATGGTAGATGAAGTTCCGTTTCAATTTGGTTAGTTTCCAAAACCAAACTCATTGCCACCGAGTCAATTCCAACTCACAGAGACCCCACAGGACAGGATAGAACTGCTCCATAGGGTTTTCAAGGCTGCAAATCTTTGTGGAAACAGACTGTTGTGTTTTGCTTCTGTGGGGTGGCCGGTTGGTTCACAACACCAACGTTTCAGTTAGCAGCTGAGTGCCTAACCTCTGTCCACCAGGGCTCCTATGTTTGGTTTACTGAGCAATATATCATCTATTGTCTCACTGAAGCCTGATAGAATACCTCTACACTTAGCAGGCATCACTTCAAATGTCTTTGCTAAATTTGATCTCCTACCCACTGAAGGGTGTAAAGTTCTCTCCAAACTCCAAAATTCTGGCTCTCTTATCAACCTGCTAACTCAGGTGATGATTTCACTTTTACTTTGTATTAAAATGAGAAACCATCAAATGGCAATTCCCTTAACTTCCCATTAATTTATGTGCGATATACATTCTTTTCCCCCACTATCCTCTAGATGCTATCCACTAACTCCTCAGAGACATAGTTCACTATTGACTCTTCCTTCTTGCCCCATATTATGAATCTATTTGTCTTTACTGGCTATTTCTCATTACTATTCATACATATTCTTCCATCATTAAAAATTTAAAAATATTCTTTTCTACCCACTTCCCCATCAAACTCAAACTTATCTGAAGCATCGTTCTTATTCACACCTTCTTTTCCACCCACCCTATTCAGGAGGTCAAACTATTAAGGGATGAATGATTTGAAGCATAGACCATTAGACTCTTGGTGTGAGTGCAAGAACTGGATGGTGGAGTGTTAGCATCTTGTATTTCACATCTACAATCATGAAATGCAAAATGAACCCATGTCAACAGCTTTCAGAATTTTCTCCCTCTTCTCTCTTCCCTTCATGGTATACTCCCCCTTACTGCAAATCCCTAACCCTTCGCAAATATAGAGATAGATAACATACACCTATATATATTATATACATTCTTCAAATATATATGTATTTCAGGAAATGATAGCATAAGAAAATGGATTTTGTGGAGATGAAGAAAGACCATGTCCTGAACTCCTAGGCTCTGAACACAGTTTCTTCAACCAACTCAGCACTCCAGTTTTAGAGAACTACAGAGACTACTAATAATAACTTACCAAAAAAAAAAAAAAAACCTGTTATATAAATAAATTATTATAATGCGCTTTCATAACTTCATCCTATTATTACACAAATCACTGTAGATAAACTATTCAAACAACCATATTATTAAAAAGCAAGCATTGTGTTATTGAAATGTTAGATATAATGTTCTGGATACAAACTATAACTGCATTTTAATACTTCAGCATTTATTAAGAATTATAGAAACATAGATGACATGCTGTTTTAATATACAATTTGAAACTTTAATGGTATTTCATTTTCAATGATGGAATAATTACTTATGAGCATAATAATCAAAATTATCTCCAGGAATGTCGTTTATACAAGTTGTAATGATGTGTTTTTAAAAATTTACTGAATATAAAATAACTTGGTTCTCAGAACCTTCAATAATTTACTAGTGATGTAATTTTTCAAGTTTGTTTACTCATAATAAATTAAATTACATATGCAAGAAAATGCATTTATATGAATTCACGTGATGGAAGGATAATAGATCATGACAAATGCTTGAAATTGAAACTCTAACCCAACACACAAAAAAATTCACAATGCAAAAAACACAGATTGTCTTATACTATGGAAAACAGTGCGGCGTATTAGAAAGTGTTTTTTATTTTTTCCCTGTAATACATAGTTTTTGATATATAAAATTTTCTGTATATATTTATCTCTAAAGTTAATTGTGCTTATGAGGAACCTGTACATAGACCAAGAGCAGTCGTTCTACCAGAACCTGCGTGGTTTAAAGTCAGGAAATGTGTGCGTCAGGGTTGTATCCTTTCACCTATACTTATTAAATCTGTATGCTGAACAAATAATCTGAGAAGCTGGACAATATGAAGAAGAAGGTGGCATCAGGATTGGAGGAAGACTCTTTAACAACCTGCTACATGCAGATGGCACAACTTAGCTTGCAAAATGTGAAGAGGGCTTGAAGCACTTGCTGATGAAGATCAAGAACTACAGCCTGCAGTATGGATTACATCTCAATGCAAAGAAAACAAAAATCCTCACAACTGAACCAATCAGCAACATCATGATAAATGGAGAAAAGACTGAAGTTGTCAAGGATTTCGTTTTACTTGGATCCACAATCAACACCCAAGAAAGCAGCAGTCAAGAAATCAAACAACACATTACACTGGGCAAATCTGCTGCAAAAGACCTCTTTAAAGTGTTGAAAAGCAAAGATGTCACCTTGAACACTAAGCTGCGCCTGACTCAAGCCATGGTGTTTTCAGTTGCCTCATATGCATGTGAAAGCTGGAAGATGAACAAGGAAGACCGAAGAAGAATCGACGCCTTTGAATTGTGGTGTTGGCGACGAATATTGTATGTACCATGGACTGCCAGAATAACTAACAATCTGTCTTGGAAGAAGTACAACCAGAATGTTCCTTAGAAGCAAGGATGGTGAGACTACATCTTACATACTTTGGACATGTTATCAAGAGGCATCAGTCCCTAGAGAAAGACATCATGCTTGGTAAAGTACAGGGTCAGCAAAAAAGGAAGACCCTCAAAGAGATAGATCTACCCTGTGGCTGCAACAATGGGCTCGAGCATAACAACAATTGTAAGGATGGCACAGGACCGGGCAGTGTCTCATTCTGTTGTGCACAGGGTTGCTATGAGCCTGAAGCGACTCAAGGGCACCTGACAACAACAACAACGACCCCGTAAACTAGCTATGCCTGTTTTTTTGTTTTGTTTTGTTTTAATATTTTTACAAATGAAACCAAACTATTTGTCTGACATCTTTCTCTCAGTATCTTGCTTCGTTCACTCAGTGTCTTGTTTGTGAAATTCATGCATGTTGTTGCTTTGCGCAATAGTATGTTCCTCTTCATTCTCATCGAGTATTCTATTGTATGAATATAATGTAATCTATTAATTCTGTTCTTGAAGGACTGTTGGGTTGTTTCCAGTTTTTGCCTAATATAAATAGTGCTGTTATGAAATTCTTATAAATATTTTTGATGAGTTTTGTTTGCAATGCAGTCAGATATGTACTAAAAAGAGAAATTGTTGGTTCATAGGCTGTCTGTTCAAATTAGTAGATATAGCCAAATACTTTTTTTTTCCTAAGTGGTTTAACCAATTTATACTCCCACTATCAAGGATGAAGGTTCTATTAGTTCCACATCTTTGCTTATTCTCGGTGTTACAGGGTATATGTATTCCTGACTTTCTCCGTTTTCCTGCCAAATGGAAAAAATAGACAGATCCTAATCATTGTAACAACCAAATTAGTCCACATATTTCTAAAGACACCTTAGGGAAAGTGATATCTCTTTTTATAACCACTAGGCAATGCCCATGACGGAGGATCAAGTAAAGGCATATAGATGCCCAGGGAATTCACCACGGCTTAGGGCAGCCGCGTAGGGCTCCTGACATATCATATACCCTTTACTGTTATTTTATTGCACTCATGGCAATTTGGGTGATTGTCTAATATTTATCTCCACATTTGACCCTACGTTTCATGTGTTGGCTTTGTTATATTTGTGAATTTAAAGAACTTCTTATGAACCAATGCTTTAATTGGTCAGAAACTTGGCATGGCAGAAGAAGGGAGTCATTAACGGCAGAAGTCAGGATGGGAAAATGAGGAGGTTAAAGCTCTTGCCATCAGGCAGGCTTATAAGAGAGGGCAGCCCCAGAAGTAGAACTTGGGTTCAAAGCCCGGAATAACCAGATGTTCTGTCTTAAATGCAATGCTCATCTCGAACAGAAAGGTCTATGTTGGACTTTACTTAAAGCCAACCTTGTGAACCTGTTACCAAGATTAATGTGTTTTCAAAAACAAGTCCATATTGGTTTCCACATTATCTATTTTGAACAACGAAAAAGCATGAAGTAATCTTATAGATTCTGATAGCTCATTATTCTTCTCAGCAAACCTATAAGCTTTATAATTCGTATTTTACAAGCGAGAAAAATCACAACTTCTTTAGCTAAAATATTTTCTTGGATGCAAATGGACTTTTTGAAACTGTACTACTTTTAAAAAGAACATCGACTGTTCAGTCATGTGACAGCTCTATTGACACTAAAGCCTCATGGAATTTTCGTGTTACTGTTCCGCTTTGACCTTTGAACTAACCAGTCACAGAGGTTACTTGACCCAGACAGAGCCCTAAATCTGTTTCACTAAATTATTTAACCTTTTCTCTAGTGGTGAAATAAATGGCAGTATAGCTACCATTTTGGTACATCGGTGGTTTGTGGCAGCAAGTTTTGAAAACAAAGGGCCAAGTCCATTGGAGATAACCATGTGCTGAAACACAGCAGTCTTCATCTATTACTATAGGAACAGCCAAAGCTGGTGTTTTTGTTTTTAATCCACAATGTTGTACTTCTTTCCTAAATTAAAAAAAAAAAAAACTATACTATTAAGACTTAGAGTCTCCAACTTTGGTTAATTTTGATATTTGCAAATGGTGTTAATGTCATTTGATATACTTGGTGGACCTTTTATGCAATTTTTATTTATAGTATATTAAAAAAAAAACCCATTGCCTATGAGTCAATTCCGGCTTATAGCAACCCTATAGGACAGAGCAGAGCTGCCCCATAGGGTTTCCAAGGCTATAATATTTATGGAAGCAGACCGCCACATCTTTTTTTGGCGGAGTGGCTGGTGGGTTCTAACTGTGGGTATTGCCATCAGTAGCCTAGCACCGTAACCACTGAGAAGCCAAGGCTCCTTTTAGTTGTGTCGAGCATCTCAAATTTATTTTCTCTATCCCCTCCCCCCTTTTTTCTTTTTTATTTTTTTATTTTTTTTATATTTTATTGTACTTTAGGTGAAAACTTACAGAGCAAATAGTTTCTCATGAAATAGTAGTACACATGTTGTTCTATGACATTGGTTAACAACCCCACAACGTATTAAGCCTCTAAATTCTCAACCTTTTTTTTTTTTGATGAAAATTACAGATGGCCAAAGATACACCGTTTCAAAAATTTCTACATTCACAGTTCAGTGACATTGACTACGCTCTTCCAACTGTGCTGTTATTCTCACTTAAGATGAAGGCTTGCAGAACAAAATAGTTTTTCATTTAACAGTTACTACACATGTTGCCCTATGACAATGGTTAACAATCTCACAGCACATCAAGAATATCCTTACTCCACCTTGTGTTCCCTATCACCAGGGGACTTCCTTGTCCCCTTCTGTCTTCTGGACCTTGTCAGTGGACTATTGTACCTCTTTACTCTCATTTGTTTATTTATTTATTTATTTATTTATTTATTTATTTTATTTTATTTAAACACCATTTCAAAACTTTTTACTTACACATTTAAGTGATATTGACTATGCTCTTCCAATTGTGCTGCCATTCTCGCCCAAGATGAAGGCTTACAGGACAAAACAGCCTCCCATTTAATACTTACTACAAATGTTGCCCTATAGCAGTGGTCAACAATCTCACAGTACATCGACAGTGTCCTTATTCAATTTGTGTTCCTTATCATCAGTTTCCTACTCTCCCTCTGCCTTCTGGCCCTTGTTACCGGACTCCTGTACCTCGTTAGTCCCATTTAGTTTTACTGGGCTGTCCATTCCCAGGCTTAACATCGAACCTCGAAGGTAACTTCCCCTCTGAGCTGAAAGGGTGTCTGGGGGCCACACTCTCGAGGTTTCTCTAGTATTCTTTAGGCCAGTAAATCTGGTCTTCTTTTTTTTTTTTTTGGGAGTTAAAATTATGCTCTACATCCTACTCCAGCTCTGCCCAGAACCCTCTGTTGTGATCCTGGTCAGAGGAGTCATTGGTGGTAGCCGGGCACCATCCAGCTGTACTGGACTCAGTCCCGTGGAGGCCTTGGTAGCTGTGGATCATTAGTCCTTTGGACTAATCTTTTCCTTGTATCCTGTTCTCTTCGTTCTCCCTTGTTCCCGAAGGGATGAGATCAGTGGAGTATCTTAGATGGCCGCTCATAGGCTTTTAAGACCCCAGACACTACTCACCAAGGTAGAATGTAGAGCATTATCTTTATAAGTAGTGTCATGCCAATTGAGCTAGATGTTCCCCGAGATCATGGTCCCCAGAGCCCTCCGTCCAACAACTCAGTCCCTCGGGGGGTTTGGATGTGTCTATAGGGCCTCCATGACCTTTCCTTGTGCAGGTTGTGTTAGTTTCCCCTGTACTATGTACTATCTCACCTCTCACCCAAGTTACCTCTTACCTATTACCTATTTAGTATTTCCCCCCACCCCCATTTAATTAGTATGTGCTGCAAATACGCCCAGAGGAGAGATGTGATTTTTGAGATTTACATTTTGTTTTTCTCTTGGTATACTAGTTGATAGATTGGATTTTGTTGTTTTACTGTTGTAGATTAGATTACGATTTTGAGATGTTATGTTTGAAATATGGAATAACAAGATGTTCATACAAAGCCTTGATCACATATCACATATTTTATGTCAACAGCCAGAAAATGTGTATTTAGTAGATCTACTCAAACAGAAAGTCAAATTTAGGATCTCGTTGATAGGGGATATATTATAATTGCTTTCTATCCATCGTATGCTGACTGTGTTCCACAAGAATTTGAACAGACTGGAGACTGTGTTCAAATCAGAAAAAGAGAAGGAAAAAATAAGTCCTAGGACTATAACATGTCATAGGAAGGTCTTGTTGTCTTTATGATATTTTAGAGTGAATCCTGGATTCCCAAACTGTCAAGTCCGGAGAGAATGCTGTGTGGAGAGAGGCTTTCTTAGGTATTTACATTGTAGTTTACACACATTTAACAGTCAAAAAATTCAACAACTAATATAGTGACTCATTTGTTTTCAGTTTATGTTACAGTCATCTTAAAGTACGTATATGTATTTGATAGTTTTAATCATAGCATGAAGACTTTGGTATACTGATTTTTTCAATTACCATTTAATTGACACTGTAATACTGTTGTTATTTTAAATGAACCTTGTAATGATACTGTCAACTCTTTCCTGTATGTTTGTTTCCCAAGAAGACAAAGCTTCTCAAGCAAAAGCTTGGCTTTCATTTTCTTCTGTATTACTCAAAGTCGTTTGTACAGTTTATACTATCCTCATCGATGCTGACGGAAAAAGAAAGATCTCAGTCAGAATCCAGCACACATTCATTGTACGAACCGTGGGTAACACAGTGTGATAAGTCTGTGATACAGAAAACAATTGCCCCAGACCTTTTGCAATTTGCAATCTAATAGTAAAGAGATATAAACCATATTACAAAACAGGGAGAAAAATTAGCATTATATGTGTATCTAGAGGAAGGATCCATAAAATCAAGGGAAATGGAGGAGACAATAGGAAAGGCTTCAGAAAAGAGGTGGTATGCGACATGCATCTTGGTGGGAAAACAAACAGAATTTCCCACCGGGGATGTGAGAGGATGGGTTATCCAGGTTGAAAAAAAGAAAACATTTCTTTTCATCTTCTTAAATTACTTTTATTGTTATTTCTTATGCAAAATCAAAACTATTAATCAGTAAGTTTCCAGGGAGTCACAACACTGCCTCAGGTAAACGGTCATGTTTGTAGGCAGGAGTCTAGTTGAATATTCTACGTAAAAACGGAATGAGGATGTTGAAGCATACTGTGCATAAAAACATGAAAACACAATATTAATCTGTAATTAATTCTATTTAGTTCCTATAAGTTAACACCATCCAGTTAATTAGAATGCCAGCAAAGTTATTAAGTATGAAAAATTTGCTTTCTGTTGACGCAGTAAAAACTAAGAGGAAAATTTTTCTTAATTGTCTAGCTACAGTTTTTATTATGTGCTAAATACATTAACTATGGACTTAATATGCATTTCATTTTATCCTTTAGAAAGCTTTATAATTTTTAAGTTTTCCTTCTAATATTCTTTCCACGTTTATTGTGTAGGAATATTTATACATACGCTGCATAATGTATAATTTATATTTTAATTTATATATACTTATAAATTTAGTTAGAATCATACATGTGTGAATATGTCAAATTAAAAGTTTTATATTGGCTCTATGACATTATAATGAAACTCATTAAGAACGATTCCGCTACACATAAATTATTGAAAATAAGAAATTTTGTCCTGAGCAAAGAAATGCAATAGAAGAGGAGGGAGAAGATGTTATTTCTTTATTCACAGCAACAAGCAAATGCCTGAAGGTGACAAATATAACTAATTATGAAAGCATAGATTTGAATAGTTCATACACAATGCATTTAAACACTGAAAAAGGACTCAGTTGAAAATTTCTAGAAAATTAACAGCACTTTAAAAATATTTATACGTGCCTATAAATTTAAGACTGCTGGTAACTGCAAGTTATCTTTATTTAATCTTTAAGTCTATTTGTACTTTTTTGGTCTGAAACAATGCCTTAAAATTGACTAGATTTCTGTATAGCTAACTTTACAGTTAGATGAATTGTGAATCTTTCTAATTCTACATTTTCTGGGTGATTCCATGATATTGAACATGCTGTCATTCACTAAGAAACTTCTATGCAAAATATTTGTTATTACTCTCATAGTTACAAAATCTCAAAATGGAAATGTTCTTCAACAGTGCTATGATCATATTCTCCCTAATTATAGATGCTGTTTCTGTTAGTTGCTGTAGAATTGGCTCTGACTCACAGTGACCTTATGAATCAAACATTGCTGGTCCTGTGACATCTTCGTGATCGTTGGTATGTTTGAGCCCATTGTTGCAGCTATCTGTCATGTCAATCCATCTCATTGATGGTTTTCCTTTTCTAGCGACTGGTCTTTGCTGATGACTTGTCCAAAGTAAGCCAGACAAGTCTTGCCATCCCCACTTCTGAGGAGCTTTCTAACTGTACTTCCTCCAAAACTGATTTGTTCTTCTGGCCATCTACGGTATAGTCTATATATCGCAGTTCAAATACATCAATTCTTCTGTATTCCTTTTTCATTTTCTAACCTGGGCGTGCATATGAGGCCACTGAAAATACCATGGCTTAGGTCAGATGCACTTTAGTCTTTAAAGGGGTCTCTTGCAGCAGATCTCCCATTGCAAAAAGTCGCTTGACTTTTTGACTGATGCTTCCATGACCACCAATTTAAAAACAATCTTTGATAAACAAGAAGTACAGCCAAATTATAGAAGTATTAATATGTGTAAAATATGTAAATGTATAAATAAATATTTATCGCTAATGGTAGTTTTGCCTGTACTCTATAGCTATTCATTTAATCATTCATTTAACAGAAAAAGGAGGGATCAGTCCCTGGAGAAGGACACCATGCTTGGTAAAGCAGAGGGTCAGAGAAAAAGAGGAAGACCCTCAATGAGATAGACTGACACAGTGGCTGCAACAATGGGCTCGAGCGTAACAACGGTTGTGAGGATGGCGCAGCACTGGGCAGGACCGGACAGTGTTTCATTCTGTTGTACACAGGGTCGCTAGAAGTCGGAACTGACTCGATGGCACCCAACAACAACGCTCTATGTATGGAAGAGACTAGGTTTCAGCAATAGCAAAATAAATGAGCCATGTAGTTCACGCCTAGGAATTTGCAGTCTCTCACCTGAGATAAACATATATACAAATAATTACGGTAAAAATGAGGTCAGTGCTATAATAGAGGTGTGAGTAAAATGTTCAGCATACAAAGAAGAAGGAACACTTCACAATGGGCACTATTAAAACAAACACATTAAAAGAGTGGTTTATGGGGTGGAATATGCATTGTTCCTCTAGCATGGCACCAGCAGTCCAAGCATTGAAGGGAATCGTGGGGTTTCTCTCAGTCCAGTGAAGCAAAACAAATGGATTGTTTCCATTGCTGCAAGGCCATTGCCAGAGAGTTTTATAGAGTCTCACTGTCGAGAATCCCCAGGTCAGCTCTATCCTTTACCCAGAAACTAAGCCCATTTTATTTTAGAAGCGTAATGTACTCTAAGCTCCCAAATGAAGCCAATTCAGCCTGCATTTGACTCATATGGGAAGCAGAAGGCTCCTTTGGAGATGGAGGTCTGAGCTCACGGTGTTTTTCCGTCTCTCACCATCTCCGTCTGCTGCTTGTCGCCCGCTGGCATGGATGCAGCCACTGCCTGCCCTGGAGTATCCGACACGTTTGATGGAGAAGAAGTTTCAGCTGCAGGAACATTGTTCCGGAATAAATCTCAAGAGTACACCAGGTACAGGTTTTTGACTTCAGATTTATGAAACTTAACAAATTTGTTTTCAAACTCCTCCATAGGACAGGAACAGATATGCATCTTTCATACAAATACATATATATATATACATATATATACACACACATACTAGTTACCATCGAGGCAGACTCCTGGTGACCCCATTTCTTCAGAGGTGCCGCTGGGTGGATGTGAACTCCCAACCTTTCAGTTAGCAGCCGAGCGTGTTAATCATTTGCATCACACAGGGACTTATATATATTTATATGTGATTTCATAATTTTTCTTCTTGCTAATTTGTTCTGGAATATAAGATCCCTCCCTTCATATTTCTTTGTAAATGGTCTTTCAATTAATGTTAGGGGAATATATAATGTAAGATACTTGTTAATAAATTGTTTCTTTTTTGCTGCCCCATGTACTCTACCCAATTTTGCCTTAATGTCAATTGCAATGTTCTCTATTGAGAATGAAATTGATGTAAAATATAAGATTGATGATTTAAATTTTAAAACCTAATCACTGAATTGTGAGGCACTTAGCATTTATAATGTGACAATTTTTAAAATAGCTAAGACATGTTTTCATGTCACATTAAGTATTCTTAATAAAAACGTATATACTTACAGTACTTAGCCTCTCATTTTGCAGAACATAGTGATACTCTGGAGGGTAACCCAGGAGAGTAGGAGAAGGCATGCGTAGCTGTACAAGGCAGTGTTTGCAAAGTGTGTCCATTCAGCGCCTGTGGGAAGCCAGAAATAAACCACAATCACCTCAGAGCAGGAAGGGCAATCAGCTGGGAGTAGGTTGGAGCTCAGCAGATGAAGACAACATCTCTCCGGACAGCCAAGAGCTGGTGATAATAGAATGGGCACAGTAACTAGTCAGTTTGTGGCAGCAGTCACTTCAGTTGTCAAGTGGTGGGGGACCTGCTTTCAAGATCATTCACATGGCTGGAGACAGTCCTCAGATGATCTGCTTTCAAGTTGGCTCATGGCTGCCAGCAGACCCAGGTCCTTTCTAGCTATTGGCTGGAGGTCTCTCTCAGTTCATTTTTTGCCATGTGAGACTCTCCATACCAAAAGAAAACCAAACCCATCACCATCGAGTCGATTGAGACTCATAGAGATGCTATAGGACAGAGCAGAACTGCCCCATAGGGCTTCCAAGGAGAGGTTGGTGGATTCGAACTGCTGACCTTTTGTTTAGCAGCTGAGCTCTTAATCACTGTGCCACCAGGGCTCCCATAGGAACTTAAAACATGGCAGCTAGCTTCCCTCCAAGCAAGCAATCCAGAGAGCAAGGGAGATCACTCAAGACAGAAGCACTAGCCTAGCTCAGAAGTGACATGGCATCATTTTTACTGTAAGGAGCCCTGGTGGCGCAGTGGTTAAAGCATTTGACTGCTAACCAAAGGTCAGTGGTTGGAAACCACCAGCGGCTCCTCAGGAGAAAGATGTGGCAGTCGGCTTCGGTAAAGATTTACAGCCTTGGAAACCCTATAGGGTCTATGAATCAGAATCAGTTCAATGGCAGTGAGTTTGGTTTATTCATTATCTGCGGAGCCCTGGTGGAGAGTAGTGAATCCACAGCTAATCAAAAGGTCAGCAGTTCAAATCCACCAGCTGCTCCTTGGAAACCCTACGGGGTAGTTCTACTCTATCCTGTAGAGACACTATAAGTCAGAATCGACTCAATGGCAACATATATTCATTGTATGCAAGTTGCTAGGCCCAGCCCACACTCAAGGGGTGGGGATTTCACAAGAGACAGGAATATCAGGAAGTGGAGATTATTAGGAGTCATTTTAGCAGCTACCTAATTCAGTCTGACTTCACTTTTTTCTTTTAAAAAAATCACTTGCACACTCCCAGACCCTAGTTAGTGGCCATGTTGTTCATAGAATAATTCTGTTTGACTTGCTCTCAAGTTTTTAGTTTCCTATATTCATCATAATGAGCATGTAACCGGATTGAAAATAAAGATACTTAAAGTACAGAAGTATTACAGAATATAGGAAATTTATGCTTATCAAATGCATGAAATTTAACAAAAAAATCACTCAAAATCCTTTCTTTTATGAAATTTATAAAGTAGAAGAAAAACAATGCTATGCTTAAAAGCCAGAAACTCTTTGCCATCTAGTAGATTCCAACTCATAGCAACCCTACAGGACAGAGTAGAACTGCCCCATAGGATTTCCAAGGAGTGGCTGGTAGATTCGAACTACTGACCTTTTGGTTAACAATGAGCTCTTAACTGCTGCACCACCAGTCAAAGCACCTCTGATCTGTTCTTCAGAGAAAGTCTGCACAGAAAACATATAGCTGAGATTTTATACTAAATGCAATTGAATCGGTTCATAATCTTTCCATTTAAACAAACTTAGCAGTATTGTTATATCACAAATACAAGGTTCATTCTATTCTTATCTTTGTAGAGTTATCAAGGGACATAAAACCAGATGATGAGAAATTATTTGGAAAATTACGTAGGAATTGGGTGTATGTTCCAGTATGTGGAGAGATTCATAATCTGCAAAATCAGTAATGGAAGGAACTCTGACTGGTTTTCAACATTTCAGAATTACTAATGAATATTATACACTTACCTGTGATAACCTTGTATAGAGTAAATACTAGTTTCTTTGCTTTTGTCTATAATTATATCATTTAAATATGAAAATTATCACATATCAGAAGCTCTCATTGGCATATATATATACACATTAATAGAAATAGTAAAATAAGTTATTGTTTAATTCTGCTTGATGAGCAATAAGTTTACATATTAGTCATTTAGAAATTTGTGAAACATTACAAGTTCAATCCTTGAATTTTATAAATGAGGAAAATTTGACCCAGAAATAAAACTGACTTCTTACAACACACAGCTAGTTAATTGTATATTTGATATTATGACTTCTAATTCCTATTCCTCTCTCATTTTGACTACAGATCAACAGTGTAACTTCATCTAGATGGACTATAATAACCTTTACCTGTACAACCGTAAGGACACAAACCCAGTCTTCATGGAGAACAAGCGTCTTTCTGCTTTCTGCCCAGGACGTTCCTTGATTGCCTGCATGACTCTGAGGGACAGAGCCAAGTAAGAAACCACACGGGAGCTGGAAGCCATTGGGTAAGTGTTCCAGCCGTCTATCCTTAGGCAGGAATACTGGGTGGGGCACTCTGTATGCGTTCATGAGGTCCCGTTGAATTGAACTCCTCATACTTGCTTATAGTGGCGACCTTGATAGTGTGCTTTTGGTTTAAATCACCATTATTGAAGGATAACATACATAGAAAAAATCACCTATTTTAAGAGTATGGTTAGATGAGTCACGACAAGTGAAGACAGTCAGGTAAAGTCCGTGAGAATCAAGATGTAGGAGACAAGTATCACCCCAAAATTCCATTGTGCCCCTTTGGATTCAACCTCCTACATCTGGCAATAATACATTTCCTTTCTACACTATAGTTTTACCTTTTCTAGAGTTTCATACACAGAGAATAATATACTACAGCGCCTTTCATGTTTGGCTTCTTTCACCTGGCATAATACTTTGAAGATTTACCTCTGTTTTAGAGGGTTTTAGTAGTTCCTTCTCTTTAATTCTGGGTACTATTACATGGAAACCTGGTCGTGCAGTGGTTAAGAGCTAAGCTGCTAACCAAAAGGTCAGCAGTTCAAATCCATCACCTGCTCCTTGGAAATCCTATGGGGCAGTTCTACTCTGTCCTATAGGGTCACTATGAGTTGGAATTGACTTGACGGCAACGGGTGTATATATATCACATCATGTGAATGGGTTACAGTTTGTACCCACATTTGCATACGTAAAGAAATCGTGTTGTATCGACATCATTTTCCAGCTCTATGAACATTCGTTTGGAGACATATGTATTCATTTCTCTTGGGTGGATCTTTAGAAGAGGTACTGATAAGTTACACAATATGTTTAACTTTACAAGGAACTGTCAAAATATTTCCCAAAGTGACTGTGCCATTTTGCATTCTCACCAGCAACATGAAAGAGTTTCAGTTGTTACACATCCTGTCAACACTTGGTTTTATCAGTCTTTTTAATATTAGCCGTTCTATAGGGCGTGTGGTGGTATCTCGCGGAGGTGTCGGTGTACATTTCAGTAATTGCTAATGATCTTTTCATGTGCTTGTTTGCCATGAGCGTATCTTTGGTTAAGTTTCTAATTAAATATTTTACCTGTTTGTCCTTCTTTCCTTCCTTCCTCCCTCCCTATCTCTCTCTCTTTTTCTTTCTTTCACCAGTTTGCTTGTCTTCCTTTTACTGAGTTAGAAACTGGTTTTTATTTATTCTGGATATAAGTTGTTTACCCAAATACATGTTTTGCAAATGTATTCTCCAAGTGTGTCTCTTGCCTTTTCTTTTACATAGCCTTTCAAAAGCAGAAGTTTTAAATTTTCATACAGTCAAATTTGTGATTTTCTTTCTTTTATGGTTTATGTCTTTTATGTCCTAAGAAATCTCTGTCTAAGCGGAAGACAAAATCATTTCCCCTGTGTTTTCTTATAGATATTTATAGTTTTAGCTCTTCTATGTAAGCTGATGATCCATTGCAAGTTAATATTTCCTATATCGTTGAGTCTATATTCGGTTCCATATGTCTATCGTTATGCTAATACTGCACTATCTTGATTACTATAGTTTACAGTAAATTTTGAAATTGGATTGTGTGAGTACTACAAATTTGTTCTTTATTTTCAAAACTACTTTGTCTATCCTAGGTTTTTGCGTTTTCATGCTAATTTTACACTTAGCTCACACCAGATTTAAAAAAAACAAAACAAAACTGGAATTTGAACTTCAATTGAGTTGAATCTATAGATTAGTTTAGGCAGAAATGACATCCGTAATATTATCTTTCAATCCATGAACAAGTTGTATCTCTCCATTTTCTCAGCAAATGTTTTGTAATTTTGAGTGTACAGGTCTTGCACATATTTTGTTACCTTTTCTCCTTAAATGTTTCTTTTTTTTTAAGCTACTGAAAGTAAACCTGTTGCCATTGAGTCAATTCCAACTCATAGTGACCCTATAACAGAGTGAAACTGCCACATAAGGTTTCCAAGGAGTGGCTGGTAGATTCGAACTGCCAACCTTTTGGTTAGCAGCCAAGCTCTTAACCACTGTGCCACCAGGGCTCTGTTCTTCTGGCTGTCTATGGAATATTCAATATTCTTCACCAACACCATAATCCAAAGGCATCAATTATTCTTCAGTCTTCCTTATTCACTGTCCACCTTTTGTATGCACATGAGGCGATTGAAAATACCGTGGCTTGAGTTAGGCACACCTTAGTCCTCAAAGCGACATCTTTGCTTTTCAACGTTAAAGAGGTCTTTTGCAGCAGATTTGCCCAGGGCAACACATCGTTTGGTTTCCTGATCGCTGCTCGCATGGTTGTTTATTGCGGATCCAAGTAAAATGAAATCCTTTACAACTTCAACCTTTTCTCCATTTATCATGATGTTGCTTCTTAGTCCAGTTGTGGGGATTTTTGTTTTCTTTATGTTGAGGTGCAATCCACACTGCAGGCTGTAGTCCTTGATCTTCATCAGTAAGTGCTTCGAGTCCTCTTCCCTTTGTGCAAGCAAAGTTGTATCATCTGTGTATCAAAGGTTGTTAAAGAGTCGTCCCCCAATCCTGATGCCACCTTCTTCTTCATACTGTACTTAGATTAAGAGGCAGTCGTTCGAATAGAACAAGGGGATACTGCTATGATATCCCTGGTTCCACGTCCTCTTCTGAATCCGGCTTGACTTTCTGGAAGTTCCCTGTTGATATACTGCTGCAGCCGCTTTTGAATCATCTTCAGCAAAATTTTACTTGCGTGTGATAGTAACGATATTGTTCAGTAATTTCTGCATTAGGTTGGATCACCTTTTCTGGGAATAGGCATAAATATGGATCTCTTCCAGTCGATTGGCCAGGTAGCTGTCTTCCAAATTTTTTGGCATAGACAAATGAGCACTTCCAATGCTGCATCCATTTGTTGAAACATCTCAATTGATATTCTGTCAATTCCTGGAGTCTTGTTTTTCCACCAATGCCTTCAGTGCAGCTTGGACTTCTTCCTGATCATATGCTACCTCTTGAAATGGTTGAACGTCGACCAATTCTTTTTGGCATAATGACTCTGTGTATTCCTTCCATCTTCTTTTGATGCTTCCTGCGTCATTTAATATTTTCCCCTTAGAATCCTTCACTATTGCAACTTGAGCCTTGAATTTCTTTTTTCGGTTCTTTCAGCTTGTGAAATGCTGAGCGGGTTCTTCCCTTTTGGTTCAAGTTGTCATTCCTGGCATAATAGACCATCTGGAATCACATACATTCAAGTTCATCAAGATACGTGCTGGTTCACATCCTTCTAGCCTTTTTTTTAATCCATATTTTTTTTTTGTTTCAAACCCAAACGATAACCTCAATAAAAAAAGAAAGAAAGACAGATCTTCCTCTAGATATTTTGGAGGGAGCATGGCCCTGCCAACACCCAGAATTTGGACTTCTAGCCTCCAGAACGGTGGGACAATAAATTTATATTGTTATTTTAAAAAATTACAGGAAAAAGATTGTTTTTAAATTAGTGTTATCTTTCCCTGTTTATACTAAACAGTTTGTAATATTCATGACACCGTAGGAATCACTTGAATAAATGTACTATAGAGAAAAAATTAAGTATTAAAATTAGCAAGTTCTCTGACTACTAAGACAATGAACACTTTCATGTGTCACTTGTACTTATTTTGTAAATAATCTTTTCATACTTTTTGCTAATTTTCTTTTGTTATTCATCACTTTTTTACTGTTAATGACTGTATTTGAGGAATATTATCACATTTTTCATGTATGTCGAAAAACTTTTTCTGGCTTGCCATGGTTCTGTTGATTGATTGATACTTAAATATTTAACTTTATGGATATAGTTCTCCAAATAATTTCAGTCATGGTTTCTGGTTTTGGCATCTGGGTTAAAAAGACCTTCCCAGTGCCCTAGAATATAAATGTATAGTCACCTATATGTTTATGATTTAGTGTGTTACTGGTAGAGTAGGCTATGTCTCCTTTGAGTTTTCATTCCAACAGGAGCTCAACCTCTATTCTACAGGTGTCTTTCCAAAGTGCCGCTGCTTGCTGTGTCAAAGAGAAATGCCATTCCATCACCAGGTCCATAGGTATAACTGCAGCGCCTCTCTTGGGGGCCTCAGTACATTTGCTCTTGAATGCTTTCCTCTAAAAAGACAACAACATTCTCACCAATGGGTTCTCAATTTTGCCATAGTGTGCCCTCATCTCTGGCTTGCATACTTTCAGCTTGAGGAATTCAAGGGTTTCTGCCACACCAGTTAATCCAGAATTCCTATTTTCCCTTCAGAATCTAGTACGCCAGTCACTGGGAATAAATTCAACCTTCTCCCGACTATATGATGTCCAGCAGAAATTCTTTTGTCAATGCTCTCCTTTGGTTGCACTTAAGCTGATATATAAGGAGCCCTGGTGGTGCACTAGTTAAGCGCTCAGTTGCTAACCAAAAGGTCTGCAGTTCAAATCCACCAGCCACTTTGCAGGAGAAAGATGTGGAAGTCTGCTTCCATAAAGATTACAGCCTTGTCAACCCTATGGGGCAGATCTACTCTGTCCTATAGGGTCATTGTGATTTGGAATCGACGCTATGGCAACAGGTTTAAGCTATGACAAGAATATCCTTATGTTTAAATTTCTCTAGTAATTGAGAAGTGGCCTGTAAAATGCATTTGTACTGCCTCCTTTTGCTCTCATTATGTGAATATGGAGATTTTATATCAGGTACTGAAAATAATGAGGGAGATTAGATATTGGAAGGGTGTTTTAGATCCAGGAAAGTTCTCTAAGGATGTAAAACTGAGCTCATTTATTCTTAGAGAGAAAAAAAGAAAATGAAAGAATATAATGAAAGGATGGGAGAGAAGCGGGATTATAAAAGGTTCAAGAAATTGTTTTAGAAAGCAATATTGTAATATTTAAGTAATATTAACTAATTTATATAAATTGAAAAAAGTATAAAAGAACAGGTATACATATATAGAAATGATTTTTATTTTGTAACTAATTTATGCAGATTCAATATAGGTAAGGCACATAGATTTGTATATAGAAGTCCAAAATAGAGTTTGTTTACTGAATCTGAACTAAGGAAAATAAATAAATTCCCACATGCCTACTGTCTTTATTATCATTCTCCAAGACAATGCTCTCCTTCAAATAACTCCTGGCCCTTTACTTATAGAAGTAATGAGTGATATATTTGTTCACTGTGAAAGGAAAAAAAAAAAAAAAATCTCTAGCTATTTCACAGGCTTCTGCAGCCCCTCGTTCCATGAAGTTGAATATCTTCAAGAGGCGTGGAATGGTGGGAATGAAGAACTCTATGGAGGTGACAGCAGGCCTGAGTTCACACGGGGAGTATGAGACCATGCTAGGACTTAAATCTGCCTCTTCTGCCTTGAGCCAGTGATCTTTCTAATTTATCATTTTGTTCCCCTTTCTCCGTATAGATTCTGATTTACTTCTTCATCAAATTTTCTCCCTAAAATGTGCATTAATTATTAATTCTGTAATACCCAAATGGGAATGTTGCAGCAGTTAACTTTGGAGCCAGTTGCGTAAACAAAGTTAAATCGTATTGTCATGGAGATATTCAGGAAAAGTCTCTATGGATGTGTACTGTAAAATTAGTTAAGATGCACACTCTATTATGCAATGCTTTTAAAATGTATTTGACCACTTACTGTGAGGTGGGCTTGATTGAACTGGTGCTCAGTAGAACGCTCATTGGGAGTCTCCTTATGGTTCATGTGTTTTCTCCAACTAAAAGAGGATATGTCAGACCATTTCAAAATGGATTATTGATTACATTTTGAACTCAAATATCTGGTAAAGGGAATATTCTAATTGCTTCTGAGATATGAGGAGTTCTGAAAAGAAAAGAGAAAATGGGCCTACTTAGTGCAGCGTTAAGTGCTGTGGTTAGAACTGTGAATAAACCAGACAGTTTTATTCCTTATGGAACACAGAGCTCAGTGATGGAGCAAGACAGGAAACCAATAATCTCCTAAATAATTGTTAACCTGTAACTGTGGCTGTAAGTATTGTAAAGAAAAACATGTGTGTATGATGGGAGAAGATATGATCTAATCAGGACAAAAGTAAACCTTGAGCTGAGATTTTAAAAATGAATAAAAGAAAATCAGGTGAACAAATGTCAGAGAATATTCTAAGTGGAAAAATGATCCTGTGCAAAGGCCCTGTGATAGGAGGGAAGACAGCAACTGTAAGAGATTGTAGTGGAAATAATAAACGGTCATAGGGCAATAGTGAAGAGCTATGGCTGCTAACCAAAAGGTCAGTAGTTTGAGTCCACCAGCTGCTTCTTAGAAACCCTATGGGGCAGTTCTACTTCGTCCTGTCGGGTTGCTATGAGTCAGAATTGACTCCATTGTAATGGGTTCGTTTTTTTTTTGTTTGTTTGTTTTGTTTTTTTTTTTGGTATTATAGGGTTAAAGCCTGGAGAAATAGGTAGAGACCAGTTCTTAAGGTACTTTATAAGTTACATAAAACCAAAACCAAATCTGTTGCCGTCGAGTCAATTTTGACTCACAGCAACCCTATAGGACAGAGTAGAACTGCCCCACAGGGTTTCCAAGGAGTGGTTTGTGGATTTGAATGGCCAACGTTTTGGTTAGCAGCCAAGCTCTTAACTGCTATACCACCAGGGCTCCATAAGTGCCATGGAGATCTTTAATTTAAGATCAATCGAAAGTCACTAACGAGTTTAGAGCAGAGATGGTGGTGACGTGATAATATTTGCATCCCGACTTCCTGGACGATATTAAAACTTTCCCCATAACTGACGTGCAGCTATTAATTTGGCCTGTGCATTTTTGTCCTTTTCAATAGCAGATACCACAAGTAGTTTGCTGTAATTGGCAGACATGGCCGTACACCATTAACATCTGTCCTTACGATGTCATCAACACTCCAGTTCTGCATCATGTAATAGTCTGCAGGGACTTTAAACATGTCGTCATCCCACAGGATACAATATTGATCCACCCTACCAATAACATCATATGAATAGAATCTGGAGAGAAGGAAGCAGAAATCACCCTAATAGCCTTGGTAAGACATTGGTATGCCAGAGGGTGGGAGATACATCCTCTGAAAAGAGAAGAATCTATCTCATCAATGAAGTTTCAGATTGAGAATCAACGTCCTCAAGATGTTAACTTCAAAATGAGGAAAAAGTTGCTACACCTTGTACTAGTAAGAAAACGATACTGTATTGAATGGGCTTCTTTAAATTTTGAAGGCAATTTATAGCAATTCTGGTTTGATGCTCCTACCCATAGTCCAAGGTGGACAGACAAGGTCTTTAGGAGGGTCTAAAGCAATGAAAGGCGCCTAGAAAGTCCTGACCACAGTGCAGTATCTTTTTTCTTTATGTTCTAAGAAACTCCGAAGTGTCTGGGGCAAATTAGCTACATACTCTTAGAAAACTACCAGTCTTGATTCTAGGTGCTCAGAGATGAAACAAATGACCAGGGAAACATCAGGTAACCGTGTAACCTGAGTCTTGGGTGTTACCTGATTCTTTGTCATTATGTGAATTGTATCCCTGGAGATGTGCTATGCGCAGTCTTTACAGACAAACATGGCTCTGCCTTTCTCTAGAAAGGAGAATATGCCCAGCAACACCTTATTATCAGTAGAAAGTAGTGCAATCAGCTACAGAGGGCTAAGCTGAGTGAACAGTTTGCTTACCCTTCCAGTATGCCTAACTGTCACATTGCTGCCCCTCTGGACTCATGCCTATAGTCTTGTTGTGAGTTTCCTTTAACCAGTTGACTGGGAATAAAAATGTAAACTTATTTTATCATTGTCTACCTGATATGTTAAGTGGACCACTGATCCATTATGGCCCCCATTCACTTGGGTCGTGAAAAAATTACTTCATCCGCTGGGAAGAATGTTGACCCATACATCTCACTGTCTACTTTTCTTGGAAAGATCAAGGACCTGAGATCAGGACCTACAACCCTGAGGCAATTGCTAAACTCTTCCTGAATAGTTAAGGCTTGGTATTCAAAATTAGAGGATTGTTTATGCATTACAGTGAGATTTGGGGAGAAGCGCAGTGGTTAAGCACTCAGCTATTAACCAAAAGGTTGGTGGTTTGAACCCACCAGCTGCTCTGCAGGAGAAAGATGTGGCAGTCTGCTTCCATAAAGATTACAGCCTTGGCAACCCTATAGGGCATTCCACTCTGTCCTATAGGGTTGCTATGAGTCAGAATTGACTCGACGGCAGTGGGTTTGGTTTGATATGGATGGCTCTCTCAGAATGGAGCCAGGGTTTGAAATATAGTGTGATCCATATGGATAGACACCAAAAGAACGCCAATGAGGAGTCTTCTAATAATGACTCATTCTTCTGACTTCAGCTGACTTCTTTTTTATCCTGTACCATACTATGTGTTCAGTGGAAACATGAACCAAGCTTCCACGGTGTGATAGAACTGAAGGTTGGGCAATAACTGCACTTCTCCTCATTGAGGATTATCCAACTGGTCAGCAGGAGCAGAACCCAACCCTGAGGCCACAGAATGGTAGTTCTCACTGGGGATGCCAGCCAACCACTTGACTGATCATAGGGAACACTCTGCATCAATAAAAGTTAAGCTATTTATCTTTACTAGAATATGTGTTTTAATCCTGGTTTTGAATCTAGAGACTCCTTTTTGCTCATATGCCTCTGAAAGCGTCGTATGAAAGGGTTAGAAGTTTAAGCTTAATTAGCTTTATAATAAATAAATCTCCTACCCTTTCCTTATACTCACATGAGTTGGAATGGACTGGATGACAACGGGATGGGATGACCATTTTTTAAGACCAGTTATTTCCTGAGACTTCCCATTGATTATCTTAATTGAACCACAGACTTTCAGAAAACTTACATTTCTGCTTAAGTTCATCAATTTCAGTTTCTGCAACAACAACAACAAAAAAAAAAACAGATAAAAAGATAAAAACAGATAAGAAAGAGTCATATTTTATATGCTTTAAAAAATAGTACTCTAGATTTAACGTCGTAACA
Source organism: Dugong dugon (assembly GCA_030035585.1). NCBI lineage: Eukaryota > Metazoa > Chordata > Mammalia > Sirenia > Dugongidae > Dugong > Dugong dugon. The sequence goes on from CM057476.1 coordinate 76,880,112, forward strand.
ATTATAACCACTTGTACCCCTTTTTTAGTTTTTTCTTTGTTTGTTTTAATGTAGGCATCATCTGGAATTTGTGCACTGTTCCTTTTTCCAATATCTCAATTTACACCTTTATTTCATCAAAAAGCCATTGAAACTCATTGAGATGGTTATACTGATACTTCTCCTACCATGGTTCTCCTGCTAAATTTTCAATCATTCGTGTTTCGAGATCTGTTTATACATAATATTTAATTATAAAAATTCCACATGTTCTTCCATATCTGCACTTTATTCTAAAACAAGATAGGCACTTCAGCTTATTGTTTTAGCAGATGCCCATGTAAAATATTAAGTTATTGCAAAGGTTAATTAACTTATTGCAGTCTATTAGTTTTTTTATATAAAGTCTAGAACTTTTGATAACAGCAATTTATTATTTACCATCTAGGAATAAACAGTGGGACATTTTTGAAATTTGAAACTCAATTTTAGAAAAGGTCCTAAAGACAAATAGCTTTAATATTCTGAACTGATTTTCTTCCAAGGATTGGTTTTGTATTTGTTTTGCTTTCTATCATATATCTTGAAAGAAATCTGCAATCAAAGCCACTTTTGGAGACAATAGAGTACTGAGCTCAGAACACCTTTATAGTCTCTGAAATATAAGCTTCAAAATTTGTCTTGAGAAAGAACATTTTCCTCAGACTGTTTTCAAGATAACTTGAAACGTCACATTCTCAGTAAGTTTTACAGTTACAGGGGTGAGGGGAAAGGGGAAGAATAGCAGACATATCTAAAAGGACTCCACACTAAAATCTGGCAGCTTTTAATCGAATGCACTGCCATTCGTAAGAAAGCAAAATGATGGAGGAAAAAGAGAATTTGGTTTGGAGCCTATGGATCTGAGTTTAAATTGTGGATCCAACACTTATTGTACTTCGTGGATTCTATGATATGCATTTTTCACGTTTTACAATCTTTGAACAAAATAAATATCCAGCAATTGCTGTTGGCCAGTGTATTAGTGAGAGTTCTAAAGAGAATCAATTATATATATATACTACATAAAAAAACAAAAACAAACTTGTTGCTGTCGAGTTGCTTCCGACTCACAGTGACCCTATAGGACAGAACAGAGCTGCCCCCATAGGGTTTCCAAGGAGCGGCTGGTGGATTCGAACTGCCGACGTTTTGGTTAGCAGCCAAGTTCTTAACCATTGTGCCACTATATATTTTATATATATATGTGTGTGTGTGTGTGTGTATAAACCTGTATAATCCGGGGAATATATATTTATTCCTTGGGTTATACAGATTATTCACTGAACATGCTAAGCTGCTGAACAAATGTTGGCGGTGGTTCAGGTCTGCCTAGAAACACCAGAGAAGAGGCCTGGCAATCAAATTACAAAAAATCGGCCATTGAAAACCCCATGGAGCATAGTTCTACTGTGACACTCATGAAACCACTATCAGTTGGAATTGACTTGATGGTAACTGTTGGGTATATACTTACATTTGCATATGCGTCCGTATATATGTATGTGTACAGGTATATATGCTGTTGCTATTATTGTCAGTTGCTGTTGAGTCAATGCTGAGTCATGGCAATCCTGTGTGTGTCAGAGTAGAACTATGCTCCATAAGGTTTTCAAGACTGTGACATTTCCATAGGTGATAGTCAGGCCTGTATGGTGAGTTTGAACTGCCAACTTTTTGGTTAGTAGTCAAACACTTAACTGTGCCACTCAGGGACTACTATACACGTATGTGTGCATACACACACACACACACACACACACACACACACACACATATGGTAACCCTGGTGGCGTAGTGGTTAAGCGTTTGGCTGCTAACCAAAAGGTTGGCAGTTCGAATCCACCAGCTACTCCTTGGAAACCATATGGGGCAGTTCTACTCTGTCCTCTAGGGTCGCTATGAATCAGAATCGACTCGATGGCAGTGGGTTTTATATATATATATACATGCACACACAAACATACTCATAACAAAGTAAAGAAGAAACGCTCATAACAATCACAGTCTTCATTTCTGCAACTGGTCATGTGGTCATAGATGTATTTATAACTACCTTCTTCTACTACCTAATCCATATTCCCTTTCCCATCAGTGATCATCTTAGCTGGTCATGGTTCTGTGCCTGGTGGGATGAACTAAGCCTTCATTTCTAACGATTCTGAACCATTAGCAGTCTTGCCTGAATTGGGTTGTTTTAGTTTTCCATTGACTCTAATCATAGGTCATGATTGTTCTAAGAGACACCCTAAGGGATAGCCTTGCTTCAGACACACTCTTCTTTACCTCCATTGGGTAATAGCAGTCCAGTTTCCCCTTGGTAATCAGTATCAATCATACAGCCATACAGTAACTCCCTTCTTTGTATGTTGATACAGAGGCATGAGGAGCCCAGAGTGGCTGGATAACATTCTTAACTTCCAGTTGAATGGAATCATTTTGTATCTCCTAGTAAGCACATTCCTCCCTTTGGAACTAAGACTTGTATACCAGCAGAGCATAGGGTTGAAAGGACAGGAAAAAAATATTAGTGGATCACTATGGGTAATAATATGGGTAATATGTTATTTTAAAAGAATGTGTCTAATATTAACAGTACACAGGGCTGTAAAGCTCTCAGACACCCGCTTATGGGAATTTAAATTAAGAATATTCTGAAAAGCTATTAGGAAATAAGTATCCTAGCCATTGAAAACCCTTAGACTCATTGGCCCAAACATACTCCAGTTCAAAAAAAAAAAAAAAATCCATCATTAAAAAAGAATTGCACCAAGATATATATCTACACAGCTGTTCTTCACAGTCATATAAATTTTACCAACCTCAAACAAGGAAATGAATAAGCAATTGCTTGTGATGTAAATTTAAATTAAAAAGTAGTAGTATTAACTTTTATTTATGGCAAATTTTAAATTATTGTAATTATATGTATATAACTATTACTAAAAAAAAATTAAAATATTAATAGCGCTAAACTCTGGATAGTTACATTGTAACTAATAATTCTTATTTCTTTATTTTAAATTTGTCTGCAGTATATATCTTATGGATTGAATTGTGTCTCCCAGAAATGTGTGTTGTAAATTCTAACCTCCATGCCTGTGGTTATAATCTGATTTGGGAATGGGTTTTCTGTTATGTTAATGAGGTAGGATTAGTGTAGGATGTGTCTTGACTCCATTTCTTACAAGAGACAGAAGGAGCAGATAGGCAAGCAGAGATGAGGGGGAAAGATTGGTGAAGAGTCACATGGAGATCTCCAAGAAACCAGGAAACAGAAGCTGAAGAGACAAGGACATTCCCCTACAGCTGACAGAGGGCAACAGTCTTCTGCTAGAGCTGGCTCCCTGAATTCGGACTTCTAGCCTCCTAAACTGTGAGAAAATAAACTTCTGTTTGTTAAAGCCATCCACTTGTGGTACTTTTGTTATACCGGCACTAGATAACTAAAATAGCATATATTTAATAAGGTTGTATTCATTAAAAATATTATATAAAGTGAAAAAAGCAGACCACAAAACATACCCAGTATTACCTTCACTTGGGAGACAAAAATGTAAACCTAGAAATTTTAAGAAGGGATTACTAAATTATCGGTTGCATTTCTTTTCTTTCTTCTACGTTTCTTCAGTAAGCTTGCAATGTTTTTATAATCAAAATACAGTTATAGAACACTGTGTTCTATATAAGGCCAAAAAATAACCAACCTGTTTTGGAAAAATAAATGTAACGTGAAAATGTGTTGATTCTGATTGGAAAACGAGTTCTTGTTTTGGCACTGATTGGCCGAGGACTCTAAGTACAAGGGCAGCAGATTCTTGCCCATCTTGTACGGCTGTGTTTCAACACTGGGTCCACTGCTTGGCATGTAAGAGGTCTTTAAGAATAATTTGTTACATTAATTCCACACATCCAAGCTCTGCCAATAGAATGTTCGTCCTGACCGTGAAGCAGCAACTCATTCTTGATGTAATATTAGAGCTTCTTCCCCTCCAGGCAGAGTACAGACTATAAATAAAATGAAGGTTTTCCGTTAATTTTCATTATGAAGGCATGAAGAATAGATATAATAGCTTTAGTAGGAAAGTGTATAAGCTTGGGAAAACTGCTTAAACATTATGAGCTTGTTTCTCCCGTTTTCAAAATGTAGATAGTGTTTTCTAGTTTTTAGTGTTACTATGGTAATTAGGATGTTAAAGTAGCTAACCTATAGTTTATCTAAACATATAATAAACCAAATTGAGTTCAAATGTATTGTGCACTTTGGCAAGCCGTTTGCTTTGTTTCATGTAACTGCATCTTTTAATTTTAAAGGAATAGTCTTTCTTCAATCACGTTTTTGTCTTGACAGATTTAAAATAATTTTTTAAATTCCTTCTAATGGTCTTTTTTTGCAGTTTATTTTGGTGAATCGTGTGTGGAGAAGTTGTCTAATTTTTTTTTAACACCTCCTCTATTTAATCATATTCTTCTTGGCAGAAACTGTTAACAAGGTTGTGAAATGCAATAGACTTTTAATAGTTAGACATGTTAAAATGTTGCAATTATGGTCCTTTAATACATGTAGTTTCCTTTGTGAAACAGAGTTTTAGGCATTATGCTATCTATGTTTTCCTGTTTTATAATTATAACACAGTGAATACGAATTTATAATAAAGATCTTAATTTGGATCGCTATCACGAAGAAATAAAGAGACAGGGATTACTGCATCTGTTCATTTTCATAATAAATCTATTATAATGATGAAGAATATTTTATGAGATACTAACGTATAAACAGAAATTGTGGTCATCTGCAATGAAAGATTGGTTAAAACTTTCAAAGAGTGACGTAGTTTAATTGTACAGAGATCAAAGTATATTAGTGGCTACCAGGGGCAAGAGGGAGGGGGAAGAGGGAAGCATTGTTTAGGAAGCATTGAGTTGCTATTTATGGTGAGGGAAATTTGGCAATGGATATTGGTGCTGGCCGCACAACATGATTAATGTAGTTAATGTCATTAAATTGTGCACATGAAAACTCTTGAATTGGCTAATGTTCTATAGATATTGTTACAACAATTAAAAAAAAGCAGAAGCCAAACTAAATACTTTTAATTAATTATAATTAGAAATAGCATGCATAGTTTTATATTACAAATAGAACCCTGTGTAAGTGCAGTAGGAATCATCTTCACATTGCATGTAGTTATTAATATTCAAAATTAGTAACACAAACAATAATAGCAGTCACTTGTTGAAGGTCTGTTATTATGCAGATACTCTATAAATAAGTTTGTATACATAATTTTATTAATATTCACAGCAACCACTCAATGCATGAATTATTCTCATTTTACAGGCTAGGAAGCAGGAATTCTGAGAGATTAGGGAAGTGGCAAAGGATCACACAAGTCAGTAAGAAGAACTGGAATTTTGATCAAGATCTATATGAATTCAACACCCACGTTCTTTCTACTATTAGAAGAAAAGAACGAAAAATTAGTAAGTGTCATGGAATGAATTATGTCCCCCCCAAAATATCTTTCAACTAGGTCATGATTCCCAGTATTGTATGATAATCTACCATTTTATTATCTGATGTGATTTGCTTATGTATTGTAAATGCTATCACTGTGATGTAATAAGATGGATTAGCAGCAGTTATACTGATGAGGTCTACAGGATTAGTGTCTTAAGCCGATCTCTTTTGAGATATAAAAGACAGAAGTGAGCAGAGAAACATGGGGAACCTCATACCACCAAGAAAGCAGTGCTAGGAGCAGAGCTCATCCTTCAGACCTGAGGTTCCTGCACTGAGATGCTCCCAGACCAGGAAGACACTGATGATAAGGACATTCCTCCAGAGTCAGCAGAGAGACAAAGCCTTCCCCTAGAGCTGACGCCCCAAATTTGGACTTCTAGCCTCCTAGACTGTGAGAAAATAAATTTCTCTTTGTTAAAGCCATCTACTTGTGGTATTTCTGTTACAGCAGCACTAGATGACTAAGACAGTAAGGATGTAAATACTTTGATCAATAAATTTAACTTGACATGTACAGAATATTAAACCGCAAAACTAAGAAGACACATTATTTTTAAATGCACTTGAAACACTTATCAAAATTAATTAGAGTCTGGGTCATAAAGCAAGTCTCAACTAATTTCAATGGGTTGAAATCATATAGAATATGTTCTACCACCACAGTGGAAGGAAGCTGGACATCACCAACAAAAAAAAAAAACAACCAAACCTGTTGCCATTAAGTCAATTCCGACTCACAGTGACCCTACAGGACACAGTAGAACTGCCCCAAAGGATTTCCAAGGAACAGCTGATGGATTCAAACTGTCGACCTTTTGGTTAACAGCCATAGCTCTTAACCACTGCACCAGAAGGGCTCCACCAACAAAAAGATACCTAGAAAATTCTCAAATGTTTGGAAATTAAGCAATGTATTTCTAGAAAAAACTACAAAGGAAATTAGAAAATATTTTATGCTGAGTGATGACAATAGCACATATCAAAACCTGTGTGACGCAGCGAACGTTTGAAAATAAATTATCTAATTATACATCGCAAGAGGTTAGTAAAAGAACAACCAAGTTTAAAAAGAAGGAAGGATATGATAAAGATGAGGCAGAAATTAAAGGGAAAAAAACGTAGAGTAGATAAAGTCAAAAATTGGTTCTTGGAGAAGACCAATAAAATTGATAAAACTCTGACAAGACTGATAAAGGAAAAAGAGAGAAAGGGTAAAAATTACCAGTATCGGGAAAAAGTCTTCTGACATTAAAAAGATTTTAAGAAGAGGTATATAATTTGAGAATTTAAATGAAATAGAATATTTTTAGAAAGCAACTTTTCAACTTTAATACAAGAAGAAATTGATATTTTGATCATTTTATATTTATTAAATAAATTAAATCCCTAATTAAAACTCTCCCACAAATAAACAAACAAAAGCTCCAGGCCCAAATGGGTTCACTAGTGAATTTTCCCACACATTCAAAGAAGAAATAGTGCCAAGCTTATGAAAACTATTCAGAAAATAGACGAAGAGAGAACAGTCCCAACTCATCTTATGAGGCCAGACGAACTTGACACCCAAAGAAGGGCAAAAAATAAAAATTACAAGCCAATATCTCTCATTACCATGGACACAAAGTTGTAAATAAAACATTCATAACTGAATTCAAATCTATAAAGGAAAATACTTCATGTCCATTTTGTGTTTATTCCAGGCTAGTGTTGTTGGTTTAACGTCCAAAAACCAAATTCATTTAACACATGAGTCTAATAAAGGAGAAAAATCAATCATTTTAATAGATGCCAAATTTTTTTAAAATAATATTCAACACCAATTCATGATTACTTCTTTTTTTTTAGCAAACTAGTACTAGAAGGAGACTTAATGCACTAAAGAAGTCCCTGACTGGCGTAAATGGTTTGCGCTTGACTACAATTGAAAGTTTGGCATTTTAACTCACCCAGCAACAACATGGAAGAAAGGCCTGGCAATCTGCTTCCATAAAGATCGCAGCCAAGAAAACCCAACAAAGTTCAGTTCTACTTTGTAACATATGGGTTCTCCATGAGTCAAAATGAACTCAACAGTAATGGGTTTGATTTGGGGTTTTGATTTAATATGCATAAAAATTATATATAATAAATCTTCAACAAACCTCAAACATAATGAAATGTGAACATTTTCTCCCTGACATTGAGAAAAAGACAAGAATGCCTGTTTTCTCTATTTCTATGTACAATTTTACTCAATGGCCTAGACAGTATAATAAAGTGAGAAAAAGAATATGCATATATATATATATATATTTTATATATATATATGTTTTATATATATATCTACTTTTTCAATGTTAAGTAACATAAAACATATAACAATTGGAAGGCAAGTAACTAACAATATTATTTGCAGATGGAGTAAACTCTACAGGTAAACAACTATATCTTCTCATGCAGTGATTCTTTGTTAAACGCAGACATCGTAACAACAACAAAAAAAATCTATATGCTGCCTAGAAATAAGCCTAAGAAAAGTTAGATAAGAACTTTAAGCCAACAAATTATTAAATTTTTGCCTAAGATGTTAAGCAGGCCTTAATAAATGAAGAGATATCCTTTGTTTGATGATAAGACACGTAATAAACACAGCAGTTCAACCGAAATTGATTTATGCATTTAATGCAATTCCAATAAAAATCCCAATACAATTCTTCAGTTAACTTGATATGATAATTCCAAAATTTATTTCGGAGACCCCATGGCATAATAAAAACCCCTAGTAACACAAAGTTCGGCGGTTTGAATCCACCAGTAGCTCCATGAGAGAAAAGACCTCGTGATCTGCTCCTATAAAGGTTAAAACCATTGCGATCGAATCGAGTCCGACTCATAGCAACCCTATAGGACAGAATAGAACTGCCCCATAGGGTTTCCGAGGAGTGGCTTGTGGATTTGAACTGCCAACCTTTTGGTTATCAGCCAAACTCTTTACCACTGCCCCATGAGGGATCCCCTGCAAAGATTATAGCCTTGAATAGCCTGTGGTGCTGTTTCTCCTCTGTCCTATAGGGTTGCTATGAGTCAGAGATGCCTTGATGGCACACAACAACAACGACGTGGCCAATAACAGCCAAGGCACTCCCAAAGAGTGAGGGGAGCATTTGCCCTAGGAGTTATCAAGGTTTGTTACAAAGCATTAGTAATTTGCATAGAGTCCCCAAACAGAACTAACCTACATGGAAACTTGAAATATATAACAGAAGTGGTCTTGTAGATTAGAAAAGAAAGGAGGGACTTTTCGATAATCAATGCTGGGACAATTGGTTATCCATGTGAGAAATGCATGTATTAGAACAGGGAAGTATAAAAGAAATATGTGAAACTTTTAGAAAGTTTGTATGACCTTGGCATGAGGAAAGATTTCCTAAAAAAAAAAAAAAAATAGTAATCATACAAAGAACTTTTTTTAAAAAAACATCCACCACAGTAAAATTAAAAAAGAAATCTGCTCACTAAAGGACACCTTTTACAAGTGAAAAGACAAACCACAGATTAGGTGAAGATATTTGCAACACCACTTCTGTGATATATTGAGTTTCCATACAGGCTGGTTCTGTTTGGGGGCTCTATGCACATCGCTATAGGTTTTTTGTAAGCCTTGGTAACTCGAACATGCCATCAATTGTGAGGCTGACACAGGACCAGGCGGCGTGTTGTTCTGTCCCACAGGGAGTCACCATGAGTCGGAGCAGACTTGAAGGCGACCTATAACACTGTCCCCTGCAGGAAACCCTCATCATCAACACTGAGGTCTAGGAACCAGAGAAAGATGGCGACCACAGTTTGTCCTCGTGGGTTCCAGCTTATCCATCCTCTGCTCTGCTCAATATCATCTTCCCTTCTTGACTGCCTGCCCTGCTGATGCTGGCTTCCAATACTGAATGCACAATCAAAAGCCTTCTATAGACTGGCTCCCACCAAGGTGTTTAAGACCAAACCAAGTCCATTGCCGTGAAATCGATTACCATTCATAGCGGCACTGTAGGACATAGTAGAACTGCCCCAGGGGTTTCCAAGGCTGTAAATCTTTACAGAAGCAGACGGTCACACCTTTCTCTCACAGAGCAGCGGGTAGGTAGGCTGAACCAACCATCTTTCCATTAGCAGCCCAGCGCTTAACCACTGCACCACTAGGGCTTCATATGTAAGGCCGAATTTATATAATACATCTTTTATCATATATATATGTATATATATATATATATACATATATATATATATATATATATGGAGCCCTGGTGGTGCAGTGGTTAAGAGCTACGGCGAGCTACGGCTGCTAACCAAAAGGTTGGCAGTTCAAATCCACCAGGCGCTCCTTGGAAACTCTATGGGGCAGTTCTACTCTGTCCTATAGGGTTGCTATGAGTCAGAATTGACTCGATGGTAGTGGGTTTTATACATATGTCAGTCTTAGGGGTCTGTCTCTTTGACTGAACCTTGACTGTTTCAGCAGATATAATATAGATACGCTAAAACAAGCTGTGGCAAGTGATGACAATATTCCACTGGTAATTAAAAAATACAAACCTATGTTCTTTCTCTATCACTTTTATTTAAGGACAAAACAATATGCAAATTCACCATTCATTTAAAAGTATGCATTTTGTGCTTTCCTTCTGCTGAACTGAACTCAAATTTGTCATCGACTCATTGATGGGAAAGCCTAGTTCTCAGTGCCAGGAGCTCCCTTCCAGGAAAGAAGAGGCCACCCAGAGGGCTGAAGCATCCAGGGAGCCTGGGGCAGATTTAGGTGTCATTTGTGGTAAGACCAAACGGTTAGAAACAGTATCCTAGGAAGAAATCAAAGCCAGGCAGAGATCCAATACCCAATGGTAATCGAAAGGACTTAAACAGAAAATAACACAGGGGAGACAATAGGATTGAAGCAGGAGGAGCAAGGAAAGGAAAAAAAAAAAAAAAAAGACTATAAATTTGAAGGTCAGAGGTAAACCCTAGAGGAATTCTCTGAAGCAAAGGAAATCAATGTTTTAATGGCTTCTAGCAAAGGCAAAGACAGCAAGTCACATAAGTGATTTTTTTTTTTTTAGTTTTCATTACATTTCTTAAAAGACATCTTTAGTCTTTAAAGCTTTAAAGATACCACAGAAGATTTTTGGAGGTCACAAGAATATGTCAACCTAAGGAAGGCATTATACAGAAACCTGAAAACCTGTTGTCGTCGAGTTGATTCCAGCTCATAGCAACCCTATAGGAGAGAGTAGAACTGCCCCATAGGGTTTCCAAGGAGTGGCTGGTGGAATCGAACTGCCAACCTTTTGGTTAGCAGCCAAACACTTAACCACTGTGCCACCAGGGCTCCAGTCTTAGACTAGTTGAGATTATTAGAGTTAGATTAACCAGTTGCCATTGAGTCAATTCCAACTCAGGGTGACCCCAGGCGTGTCAGAGTAGAACTGTGCTCCACAGGGTTTTCAGTGGTTGATTTTTTTGGAAGTAGATCTCCTGGCCTTTCTTCAGAGTCACCTGTCCTTGAACAGCCAGCTTTTCAGGTAGCAGCAAGTATGTTAACCACTTGCACGCTCCCTGCTAGGATTATATGATGATAATTAGCAGATGGATTATCGCAAAGCAACTTCCAATGGCAGATACTACATACAAAAGTATGTAAAAAACAGTTTTCTCTAAGAAACTTTCTAACGAATGTAGTTGTAATGATAAACATTCATATCCTCCTGTTGACAATTCTAAATTCTTTATTATTAAGCAAACTTTTGAATATTAGAGAAAGGCCTATTGCCTACGTTGGTGAATGCACTTCACCCAGAAACTCAATTTTAGGATGACAAGATATAAAATAACTGTATTTTCCCTTAAATATCATGTAAAATGAATCTGTGGTCACTGGGAAGTACATCTCTCTTAGCTGTCTTATCTTTGTTTCTAAAAGATCGTTCGCCTAGAGCTTTGCATTCTCAAAAGCCCTTTGTCCCATAGCTTCTCACAGTGTCAATGTCCCACTAATAAAAAATATTTTGGCTTTGGTTCTATGATAACATAAATTAAGATCAAATTAAAGATTTGTGATATAATAAAATGCTTCTGATGCCTATCACTTTCTTTTCTAAATGGTTCATCAGCTGAGTTTTACACTGGATTAAATTCCTGGGCTAGAAAGCAAGGTTTCTCAAGTCTTGATTCCTGCTGTGATAAGACAAATAAAAATGAATACCAGTGCTCTTGTTGATAGTCTCCAAATGAGAAGCTTGGATATCTGGAATGGGAGACACGCGAACACCAGCTTCAACTGTACTGGTCTTTGGTTTCCAACATCCGGGGTTTCTAAGTAATAACTGATCTCATGCCCCCTCTCACCTTACCAACTGCAGTGCTTCTTGCACTGTGAGCCTTATCTACAATGATCCTGACAATGCTGTGCAATGCAGAAATGCTTCTTTAACTCCCTCTTCCACACTGAAGCATCGCAAGACAGCGCTATTAATTCATTTTCATAGCTTTAAATATTATTATAACTTAAGAATGTGAAATAGATTAAATGTTTTAGAATTTCATAGGTATTTGAAATGGATCATCTGTGTAAACTCTCTCACTTTTTACATGAGGAAATTAACCCCCCCCATTGTCAATAGTGGGTTCAAAGTCTAACAATGTCCAATAATTGAGATCACTAGAGCTAGATTAGCAAAATGATAATTAGTGGATTGATTTCTCAAATTTGGTGAGTTACAGCAACCTCCAATGGCAGGTATTACATTTACACAAAAGTATGTAAACAAACGCAGCTTTCTATAAGAAACATTCTAACAAATGAAGTTCATATTGATAAATATTCATATCCTCCAGTTTAAAATCCCACAGTTCTTATTACTAAAGAAATCTTTGTATCTAGAGAAAAGCCCGTTGACTATTTGGTGAACTGATTTCACTAGGAACTCTAAGATGAAATAAATAAAATAAAATAACTGAGAGAACATGAACTGGAACATAGACATGTAATTGCTAGCTCAGATTATTATCCAGTTAGTCCTACAAGCATACAGTTTCAGAGCAGAAAGTTCATCTAATTCAAACCTTTACTTTCTAGATGAGCAAACTGTGCTACAATGATTAGCCAGTTTGCTTAATGGACTAAGATGGAATATTCACAGGTTTGTGAAATAGACTTGCTGAAACCCGAAAATGCTTCCTCATGTAAGCAGAAAGCAATGCATTGATCTGTATTTCTTGAGGAATCTTTTTTCTGGCAGTAGTTATTATTTTATATACGTTGAAGTGCCAATAATAAACTTGTAGCTTTGGAAGGCATAATTTCTAAAGCAATTGTCTAATATTAAAATAGTAATCCAGTCAGCCAAAATTTACTCATTAACCAGGCACTTCGTAGCAGATGCCCTTCTAGGATAAGAACAGAAGAAATCAGCTTTCATGTCAGGAAGGGAGACAGCAGCCAAAACCTAACTACCAAGCAAGGAAGCAAGTGGATAAGTAAAGAAATAAGATTATTTCAGATATTAATAAAGGCTGTCACTGCAATTCTAAACCCAAATGTAAGTAAGACTTCTTTCTAATCCGAAAGATTTAACAATTGAGGAGTTTGTTCAAAATAAGTGACTTGACTAACAGGGAATATTTGGAAAAGAGACATCTGGGGCAATTCATACACAATACCAAAAATGACTACAGGGGCTATATTGTTTCAGTTCTTTTTTTTTTAGGTAACAAAATGTTCCTGCAGCATGAGAGTCAATGAAATAAGAACAGAAAAAACCATCATTTTCATTTGAAACAAGAGTTACTTTCTGTCTCTCAATCTTACTCCTTTTACACTCTCACACACAAAGACGCTAACTGGCAAACACAAGCAAATATAAAGGGAAGGGGAGGGACCTCACCTCACTAGAAATGCTACAAGAAACTCTGAGTTTCATTTTATCAGTGATTAATAAGGATATCTAATTAGAAAGGGAAGGAGCCCTGGTGGTACCATGGTTAAGTGCTCAACTGCTAGATGAAAGTTGGGGGTTCGAACCCACCCAGCAGCTCCACGGGAGAAAGATCTGGTGACCTGCTCTCATAAAGATTACAGCCTAGGAAACCCTATGGAGCCATTCTACTCTTACACGTGGAATCACTATGAGTCAAAAATTGGCTCGATGGCACACAACAACAACCGTTAGAAAGAAATAGTTTTTAGTATTATTCCCCATCAGATTATAGGCAAGGTATCTGGAAATGTAGTACTAATTTCATTTTTCCTACTGTGGTTAAGAGCTAGGGCTGCTAACCAAAAGGTCGACAGTTCAAATCCACCAGCCACTCCTTGGAAACTCTATGGAGCAATTCTACTCTGTCCTACAGAGTCATTATGAGTTGAAGTTGACGCCGCAGCAACGGGTTTAACGTTTTCTTTCTTTTTTTTTTAAATTAACTCTACAAATTTTGAAAGAGATAAGCCTGGGGAGTTAATCAAGGGAAGGCCCATGTGTGGCCTTGTAAGCTACTAAAAGCTTGGATTTTCTCCTCACTGCAGCGAGAAGGCTGCGAGTCACGTGAACATTTTACGTCCAGGAGTGACCTCATCAGATCGGAATCTTAGGATGGTCAGGACTGCTGCTGGGTAGATACTCATGGAAGAGGAATAAACATTAAAGAGTTGGGAGAAAAAAAAAACTGAACCACGGGATAAAAACAAACCAGTTATCAGGAGCAAGGCATGGAGAACCCAGAATAACGAAAGCCAATGGATATAACTGAATTCAGTATGTTCCTGGACAACAGGAACATATCCTCTACATCCAATCATCAAAGAAGAAGTTGAAAATGAGGCCCAACCCGCCTGGGACAGAAAGACTCACCTCTGAAGTGTACGGTCAGCTCACAGTCGTATGGTTGGGTTGCTGAAATGCAGGACCTGGCAAATTTGAGGAAGACTGTGAGTATTCCCCTCCTATCCTCTCATGTTGAAAAAAAAAACCAAACCGGTTGCCATCGAGTCAATTCCGACTCACAGTGACCCTTTAGGACAGAGTAGAACTGCCCCATAGAGTTGCCAAGGAGCGCCTGGTGGATTCGAACTGCCGGTTCTATTGGTTAGCAGTCATAGCACTTAACCACTAGGCCACCAGGGTTTCCATGTTTAGTACTGATAGAGATCTAAAAGTGGCATAATGTATTTTCTTTAAACAACTTGAGAATAAAATAACAAAGAGGTGCTGTTATGTATATGAAAAATAAAATGTAATAATTACCTACGGTTTGTTGGTTTCTTTGGGAATTTAGGCAGGTACAGATAAATGCTTTTATTTTTACTCTGCAATGTTTGTTGATCATTACTTCATAAATTTCACCCATATGTTGCAGTAAAACCAAAGGCAAAACTTGGTATAGTTTTTATGATTCCACCTTCTTGGAAGAGGATCTAAAGCTCCATGGTATACAATAATGTGAAATTAGGATTTCATTCATATTTAAGTCTCATGTATTATACAGGCCCTTGGCTACAAAAATCACCTACTATTTGCATCTCAACTTGGCCAAGATGATATTTACTCTTTTTTCCATATGTACTAAAATTTACCAAAAATAAAATTTAAAAAAAAACCTTATTTCAATTACAAGCATTTTCCCTTTGTGTAAAACATGTGTCTTTGTGTAAAAAAAAAAAAAAAAAAAAAAAGTCAATTCTTATTGCCGATGACTGAAGTGAGGGAATATTAATGAAATCTAAGAAAGTGGTGATTTTTAGAGAGAAAACTTTTTTTTCTTGTTAAAACAACTAAAACTCTTTGCCATTGAGTTGATTCCAACTCATAGCGACCCTCTAGGACAGAGAAGAACTGCCTCATAGGGTTTCCAAGGAACAGCTGATGGATTCGAACTGCCAATATTTTGGTTAGCAGCTAAACTCTTAAACACTGCTGCACTAGGGTCCAATGTTAAATTCTGCAGTGACTCCAATTAATAGCATAAAACAACTCACCATTCTTTCTGCTCTGTACACAGACCAACAAACCAAAGAAATGGTAAAACATAGGTAAATGCTTCTATTAATACTTCTGGGGAGAAACTGTATGCTATATGGTACCTTGAAGCATGTACTTAGGAAGCTGTCAAAGGTCAACTGTGCCAACCGTTTTCCATTAGTATTCATTGTTGAGGTTAAAGAATGTGCTTTTTATACTAGGGTGAGCTTATTAGAACCCACTGTTTTCAGAACAATGGTCTGTATATGCTGCCAAGGACTGTGAGGTATTGTTACCAAGAATCTTGTGTTCTGACGAGTGCTCTTCTACGTAAAGTTTGAGAACAAAATTCAAGTATGTGATTTTCTGACCACTTTGAAAATTGCATTTTGATGGCACAACAGTGATACTCAATTCCATTTCTTTTCCAGAGTGGCTCCACAGTAAAGGTGTCCCTGGTGTTTCATTAGCTCACATGGGTGTCATTTTCATTACTGTATTCTTTTTCTAAGTTGTGAGCTATTGACGTAGTGTTTACCTTACTTGTTCCACGTGGTTTCCTAGCCACTATGAATGATAACTGTAGCTGTGTCTACAATATATCATTGATTTTATTCCCCCAAAGAATTAGCCTTCTGAGTTTTTTGAAATGCTATTTTCTGAATCCAAACCAATGCTGCCTGGGTATCAGCCTAATTCACAGTACATCAGAAGAATGTTTCCCCTTTTATGTCTGCAAAACATAAAACCTTGCTTGCTTAACTTCAAAATAGCACAATTACTATTTTTACTATTCTTAAGTTTAGTGAAAGAGGAAGAAATCATTAAAAGCTGGGTAGATAAAAATCATTACGCACCATACATTTAAATTATTTCTGGATTAGAAAAAAAATTACCGCTTTTATTTGCTAATGTGAGGAAAACAAAGAAAAGTTGCACTTAAGAAGCATCAATTCCATAGCGGGGATCTGGCTGCTTTACACTCATCACCTTTTGAACCTGAACAATAAAACCGTCATCTTGGCATTATTTTCTTCATTTTGTCAATGGGGACAAAAAGCTACTGCATATATTAAAAATTTCAAATTCAAATGCAATTTGAATTAATATCTCTCAGCTCCAAAGCCTGTGTGTTTTCTCTTTTGTAAGAAGGAAATTCACACTGTAGTACATATGTGAATTTACCCAATGAAACACATTATCACGTAATTTGTTGGATCTAAAATTGTCACCCACATGATATTGAGAAAGAAGAGCTGAAGAACAACTCCCTGAGCTTCTATTGCCAGAATACTTAAGACTGGAAAAGAATAACTCCTCGTAAGACTGCATCTCAGATGAGAACACTTGCAGCTTGGGAGCACTGTTTACTCCAGAACCAGAATAGAGACAGCAAGCTCCAGAAAGATTACAGATATGTGTATAGCTAAATAGATAGATGTTCAGCTACTTGAATAGATAGATAATCAGCCCATGAAATAGTAAAGACAGACCAAAAGACAACTACTAATAAGATGCTAGAACTAAAATGTGAAATTATTTCAGTACAACCGAGAAGTTGTTCTGGCTTCTACTTAGGATGTAACAAGCCAGAAAAAACATCGATCCCATCCTTAGAATCAAAAATAATAATAATCAAAGCGAGAGAGAGAGATAACCTGTAAAATCACCACTTTTCTTACCCTTCAAGGGCAGGATTCTCAGAACAACCATCTAACCTGAAATCTAAAGAAAGGCAAGTATCTCCCAGGAGATATGAAATGTGCTCACCCGTGGTGACATCAGATCATGGACACCATTCAAACAAGCCAGAAGACTCCAGATAAAATGTTTAACAAACTGCTAAAGGCTGTGTGGGCTAGACTGAAAGTATAGAAACCACAGAAGGTGCAGCTGCAACTGAAGAATTGGCTATGAAAAGAAAACTGTTGGGTATCCAGTAAGACCTGGAAACAGAGCAGCAGGGTGCAAATGTTATATTAATAAAGTAAATATTCATTCAATTCTTTATGTTCTTGCAAAGAAATAACCAAATGCTTGATGGGATCTAAGTAAAGAAGATGTCTACAAATACATAAAGTTTTATTACATTATGTTACCAAGATACATACAAAAAGGCTGTCCATCAAGTGTTAAGAAATGCATCTAAGTGTAGAATGAACAGCCAAAGCCTCCAGAATATGTGAAAGAGATGTAAAACATTCTTTGTGTGGGGTAAACGCCTTCTCCAGTACTCAAACTGGTGCACTCCATGGCCTCTTGCTGTGAGAATTATTGCCTAACAGGACACTCACTTACTGGTATGGATTGAATTGTGCCCTCTACAAAAAAAATGTGCGTCAATTTGGCTAGTCCATAATTCCCAGTATTGTGTGATTGTTCACCATTTTGTCATCTGATGTGATTTCCCTATGTGTTATAAATCCTGCCTCTATGATGTTAATGAAGTGGGATTAGCGTCATTAAGTTAATGAGACAGGACTCAATCTACAGAATTAGGTTGTGTCTTAAATAAATCTCTTTTGAGATATAAAGGAGAGAAGTGAGCACAGAGACAGAAGGACCTCATACCATCAAGAAAGCAATGCCAGGAACACAGCATATGGTTTGGACCCAGGGTTCCTGTGCTGAGAAGCTCCTAGACCAGGGGGAGATTGATGACAAAAACCTTCCTCCAGAGCTAACGGAGACAGAAAGCTTTTCCATGGAGCTGGCACCCTGAATTCAGACTTCTAGCCTATTAGGCTGTGAGAGAATAAACTTCTGTTTGTTGAAGTCATCCATCTGTGATATTTCTATTATAGCAGCACGAGATAACTAAGACACGTAGGCTAGGTCAATAAAACTGAAACCAAGTCACCTTCCATGGTGACCATCTGGCCCACAGGTACCTTAAACATCCTGGCCATATCAAGTGTTGGGAGTGCAGGCTACTCTCCCAGCTTACCCTTTTCTACGCCCTGGATCTCCCTCTAATTCTCTGTTTTCATCTGCTCAAAGAGGCATAAAGGGTAAAGGCACTCTTCCATGCACTACCGATCTCTTGGAAAATTCTTGTGTGAGCTCCCTTACTTGGCTAAGGGAGAGTGGGAGAAAACCTTTCACATACGTCACCTCATTGAATCATTCCAACAATCCTGCAAGCTAGATATTATCACCACTTTAAAATGAAGAAACAGGGATTTTAGGGTAAAAGTACCTTGTTCAAGGTTTTGCAGCCAACAAATTACAATGCTAGTATAGACATCCAAGTCACGGTGGATACAGAAGTGAGTGAGCAACAAGTCTGACCTGTCACTTGAGCCTTTGTATAGAGAATACCCTGGCCCTGTTTCCCAAAAATATTACTTGGAGAAAATAGTTTGAGATCCACCGCCCCCCACCCCAATCCAGCCATGGCCCTGCCACCCTTACACACGTTTACATAATAAAAAGCATTTTGGAAAACTTCACACCCAGGAAGCTCAGCTAGCCTAGCCAAACAGTGATTTAGGGTCCATGAAGATGACAAGACAATTCATATTTTCCTGATCCAAGTGCAAGGCAAATTTAAAACAGAGCTTTGGAAGTTATCAGTTCCATTCTTTTACAAGGAATTACTGATTGACACTAATAATATTAATATTATTAGGACACTAATATAAATATTTTAGTGTAATTATTATTAAACAATAAAATTAATAACATGAACATTATTAGTATTAACACACGAATACTAATAATACAAGTAGTTTGACTTAGGTATAAACAGGACCTACTGATCTGAACTCTAGCCACAGAGGCAATCAGAAATCCTAGCTGCTGCCTGCTGACGTGACGGACTTACGGCTTTCAGTGTGAGGCAATTCTGCAGTTTACAAAGGGAGATTTACCATAAAGTAAGTTTCACTTACATCAGTCTGTTTTGAGGTCCTAGCGAGGTCCTAGCAATGTTTTCACATGGTCTTATGTTTCTGTACACTTTCCAAGAATAAGATATATTAAATTCAATTAAGACCATGATCTCTTTCCATTCCAGTCCCCACTCTCCCACGTGCAAACGTATATTCTCATCCCATGACATAGAGGCAGCATACATGTTTGGTACCAGCTGTGCTGGTGATATATTTGGTTTGGATTTAGTGGACCAGGCTAGGACCAGAATATAGAATTCTGGCACTCAGGATAACTATCTTTTCCTTATTCTTCCTCACATTCTAAACGTGTTTGGTAAATTCAGTAAAAGTCACCACAGTGGATCAAGGAGGAAACAGCAGTCAGCAAACATATACTTAAGTTTTCTAGTCAGTTTCCCCAAGTCAGAGCTTCTTGTTCTCAATATTTTATGGCGAGTGAATGCAGGGGTTTGTCTCCCATAAGGGATGAGATAAGCAGTTTTCATTTGAATTTTGAAATATGAGGTCATAATAGACAAAGAGATTAGGTCAGTTATAACTCTTTGGAAAACAGACAGAATCTTAAGAAAAAAATAGAAATATGTATTCAGCTGAGACCTCATCAGTATGATTTATTGTTAGTAAAAAAGGGAATGGTTTATAAGAAAGATATTGACCATTTTGTGAAATAAACGAGTTTCAATTGTCATTTATTAGTGGAGTGATCATGTCAATGACATTAGTTCAACTTTCATGTCCTATTGGGACTTATAAAAGCTTTGCTTTTTTTCTGGGATATTTTGAGGGCTCAAGACAGATTCTCATTGTCTTCTTAAAAGCAGTGATATTAGCAACAATCCTCCTATTTGAAAACGGTCAAAACTGTATGCAATTAATGTGTATTTTATCAAAAGATACTGACAGATTAATTTCTAAAAAACATGGGAATTTCATTACCTTAGCAATAATACTGAGCAATTCACTTTTCAGTAATTCATATATTTGGGCACTTCGCCAGTTCTGAGCACAATGCAATACTTATCCTCTTTCAGTTTGTCTCAGAAATAAAATAAAAACTTAGATATTATTTTTCCTAAAATCCATATTATTCTTATTATAGCTATCTGCTCAAGACTATACCATGGTGTGTAAAACTTACAGGTCCAATAAATATACTGAATTTAATATTAAAACTAATCGTTTTCTCTTATATTTGAATTGTACTTAGTAGTTTCCAAAGAATTTCAACATAGAATCTCTCTTGATATTACATGTGTCAAAGGTTAGCTCAGTTTGTTATAGTATAATTCCAAAATGCCAAAATCATGAGTCTTTATTCTCCAGTTATTTTACTATGTTCCACAACAGCAAACAATGCCTAAAAGACCAGTAGATTTGTGCACACATTACAGAAAAAGAAAAAGATAAAATTGGAACAATTCAAACATTACAACTTGAAAAAAATTGAACTTTCGCACTTTATCATAAAAACAAAAGAGGCGCTCTTACATACAGACAGCATTATTATGGACCTGTAGGGATATATAATTAATACATGCAGTTTTTTGCCTAAATAGAGTCAATGTGCATCATCAAAGGGACTACAGCATTTTATCTGACTGAGAAGAAAAAGAAGGCCAAGAAGACTGGAAACATTGCCTGGAGGTTCCTTTGTTACCTTAAAGTTCCAACAGTTTTCTGAACAGATTACTTCCAAGATACCTGAAGAACTTAATTAAAAATGTATTGATGTATTGTATCTGCAGAGATAATGAAATACAACACTAGTTTTCGCATGCAAAAACATCTTTGTCTTGCCAAGAAAGTAATTGAGAAATGGAGCTGAGTGACTCAACCTTGACGCAGAACCTTTTGTCAGAAGAATTTCTATCAGTTATAGAAACTGAAGATTGCTCCCTGATATATGTGCTGGCCTGAGCTTTTTGTGTGTTTTAATTGAACATGAAAAAGGATAGCATAGTAAAACAAATGTGAATTTCTCCCCATGAGCTCACTCTACAAAAGAAGATACGCTAAATCGGATTATGAAGTCAGTTGAGAGTTGAGGCTTTATTCATTATCGGTATTATTCACCTGCTTCATGGTGAATGCTCTTACCTTGCTTTAAACAATCACTGAATGACTAAGTTGTACTTTTCCATTTTTAAGCACAAATTACTCTCACCTGCCTGAACCCCAATGATAATGATTGCTCAGAAGGTGTCATTTCTACTGGAAAGATCTGCTGCCCATTCATTATCACCGAGCTTCAGTGATACCAGTGTAGTTACTGGAGCTTACAATTGCAAGGCTGCAACAGAGAGCCGTGGCAAGGAAATCCCAGGTAACTCATCAACCTTCTTAAAGGTGCTTAACAGACTTACACCCAGGAATATGCTTATTGCTTTGCAATGCATATCTTTTAAATTCTTGCAACTATGCAAGGATTTAGAGAAAATTATATTGTTAGAAGAGCACAAACAGATTTACAAAAGCTTTACTATCTCCCCACCCAAATGACTCCAGATGAAGTAAAACAAGGCTACCCAAGGGAAAATATGATCCAAGGGCTTTATTCTGCCATCTTAGAAAGAAAACAACATCACAAGAGTTAAAACATCTACACAGGTCCTTGCATTATTAATTTTCAGTGGGTTCCCACTTCACTTCTTTTGTTTCCACCTGGGCACTTGGGAACACAGATAGTGGCTGAACTAGTTGAGGACAGAGTTCAAAGAAATGATTATTTAGTGTTAATGGAGATGGCCTCCAGTAAGTGAGAAAATTCCCACTTCCAAGGGTTTGTAGGTTCAGCACCTGTGACCTGCCCTGTGGAAAAGTGAAACCAAACCAAAACAAAACAAAACAGAAAGTTTTAAAATAGTTTTAGAAGGGCAGGACTTCTAGAATGGCAGAGTAAGGACCTCCAAAAATATGTTCTTCCATAAAATCAACACGAAGGCTGGCAACAGCTGTCAAAATCACCTTTTTCAAAATTCTGGAAATTAACCAAAGACTTTCAACAATGTGAAGAGAATTTATCCAAGAAAAACGGCTCAGTCTTACTAAGAACAGCAAGCTTCGTGGCATTTTAGCTTACCCTATTTCATTCCTCTCTTTGGAGCTCCACAACAGACTTGAAAACCAGCAGCCTTGCACCACGGCAGCTGTGAAAACTAGCATCCTATAAGCACTGGAGACGGGAAAGTGGGTATGGAGCCCCTCATAAAACCCGTATCTAGACACCTGATAATGTCTGGCAGCTTCCTGGAAACGTTCCACTAATGGGGTTCTCCTTATTTGACCTGACTCAGAATACATCCGGTGGAAGAAGTCTCATAACCATGGATTTCTTGAAAATAACCATTTCATTTCACAGCTGCCTGAGCTAGCAGTAATAGTTGGAGCAGATAAGAGGCTCACCAAAAAAGGATGATCAGTAGAATTAGTCGTACATAGAGGGCTTTGAAAAGCTCCAATATATTCCTGGGGTCCCAAAAGACCACTTTAATATACAGGACTGTTCACGTGCCCAGGAAGACCTGAGAAATCCATAATCTCTCATCTCTGCTGAACCTGAAACCCTGAGCAAACAGGAAGTGAAGACTAAGGCACAGTTATAAACTGCTTGAATGTTGAAAGCATGTCCCAACACACACACTGAGCCCCTCTGCAAAGGGAGGGAGACTTATCGCTTCAAGGAATATTAGTTTAAGGAAATCTCTGTTCATTGATTAGATAACCACTAAGATAACCAATAAGAACACTGGTGGCGCAGTGGTTAAGAGCTTGGCTGCTAATCAAAAGGTCAGCGGTTCGAATCCACCATCTGCTCCTTGGACACACCGTGCAGCAGTTCTACTCCGTCCTATAGGGTCGCTATGAGTCAGAGTCAACTCAATGGCAACTCACCAAATAGAGAATACCCATAAGGAGAGAGAATTTTTTTTCTTTTTTAAAGAACCAAATAGAAATTCTAGAGTTAAAAAGTAAAATAATTGAAAAATAATCATGATAAGTCACTAGAGGAACTCAAGAGCAGATCTGAGTTGGCAGAAAAAAGAATTTGTGAACCTGAAGATAAACTAAATGAGATTATCCAGTGTGAAGAACAGGGAGAAAAAAATAATGAGAAAATTGAGCAGAACCCCAGGTTGCTGTGGAACACCATTATGAATAGCAACATATGCAAAATAGAAACCTCAGGTGAAGAGAGGATAGAAGGAAAGAAAGAATATCTGAAGAAATAATGGCTGAAAAAGTCTCAAATTTTTTAATAATCTGGTTTACAGCTTATAAAGAGACTCTCTATTCCAGAGGGATAGTTTAAGTGGTGTATTAATTCAGTTATTTAGACTCTTTAAGACTTAAAACTATATCAAGTCAGAACATTGAAACATTTATTGTGTATGGTCTGTGTGTATGTTAACTAAGAATGCTAACTAGTGTGTGTTAGCATTAAATAGAAATATAATAAAAACACATAATACCTATGTGTTAAGCACTGTTATGACCCATATATATCACATATTATATATAATATACGTGTGTATATGTATATATATATATACATGGAACCCTGGTGGCGCAGTGGTTAAAGAGCTACAGCTGCTAACCAAAAGGTCTGCAGAGTCCGAATCAACCAGCTGCTTCTTGAAAACCCTATGAGGCAGTTCTACTCTGTCCTATAGGGTCACTATTAGTCAGAATTGACTTGATGGCAATGGGTATATATCATACATACAATGAGTATATATATATATATATGTGTGTGTGTGTGTGTGTGTGTGTGTGTGTGTGTATATACACACACACATAGGGAGACCTGGTGGTACAGTAGGGCTGCTAACCAAAAGGTCAGCAGTTAGAATCCACCTGCCCCTCCTTGGAAACCCTATGGGGCAGTTCTACTTTGTCCTATAGAGTCACTATGAGTCTGAATTCACTCGACGGAAACAGGTTTGGTTTTGGGGTTTATATACATATATATATAAATGCCAAGACCTCTAAGAAGTAAACACTGTTATTATTATTTCCATTCAACAAATGATAATATTGAGCCATAGAGAGAGTTAGTAACTTGCTCATGATCATACAGTACTTATGGCTTGTAAGAGTCAGAGCAGGATATGAACCTAAACAATCTGGTTCAGATTCCAAGACAACATCAAAGATCCAGACACAAGGAAGGACATGAGGAACATGGGCATCATCAGGAACTTTAAGACACCTCATAAAGTAGATGGCACAGTGTAATCAGAACTGTGAGAAATGAAGCCAGCTAGGGTAGAGAGCAAAGGTGAAGGGCACTTTGTATGCTAGGTTAAGCAGTTGAGATGTGTGCTTACTGAAATTGGTAATGAATGAAGCGTAACCAACAAACTCATTGCTGTCGAGTCAATTCCGACTCATAGCAGCCCTATAGGACACAGCAGAATTGTTCTATGTGGTTTCCAAGGAGCGACTAGTGGATTCCAACTGCCCACCTTTTGGTTAGCAGCCGAGCTCTTTATCACTGTGCCACCAGGGCTCCTGAATGAAGTATAAGGGAAGCTATTTTCAGATGTGGATTTTAAGAAAATTCACTCTGGCTGCAATGTGAAGAGTAAGTTGGAGAAAAGCAAGAGTGGGAGGAAGGAGAATACTTAGGAAGATGTTGCTACATGATACATGTGATAATCGTTTGAAAAATAATGATGTGGAAGAACAGTGATTTGAGAAATATTTGAAATAGTATTTATTAAGTGCTGTAGAATATGAAAGATAGGAAGGAATGAAGAATGATGCCCCAGAGACTTTATTCTCAAAAATTTATCACCAAACATTCTCTGAGTCACCTACTAGCACTCTAAAAATCTTGAGGTGTCTTACATGTATTCCTAGCGGTATTTATTATTTCAGAAGTTTGTGTATATAACTGCATTAACATTTCACTGTTGGCTGTTACAAGATGGTCAATATATATGAGTCATACACTTTTACATAAAATAAAAGTCTCATGTAATAAATCCTTTTCAGAAATCAGTATCAACATAATGTTTTCTTACCTTTTGAACAGTATGTTCATTTTGTTACCTAACAAGAGTCAGAACCAACTCGATGGCACCTAACAACAGAAACAACAAGAGCAAAGCAAAGGACCATGTTTCCCTCTTTGCACTGTATGCCAGCAAACTCCAACATAAGTTTTGTAATCACTTCCATTAACTTCTGTTAGCTTAGTTGTTTTGTATAACAGTCTTCTCCCATTTCTCACTCTTGTCTTGTACCCATAATTTCTTAGTTTTGTTTTTATGATATGTAAATGCTAAATTGACTCTATGGAGGAACTAGTACTAATCCCCCTTTTAGGTATCTAATTAGGACAGAAAACAAGATCAGTATATTTAGGATATTGTTCTGATAAAATTAATACAAATGATAATAAAGTTAAAAAAGAATTAGGAATTAGAAAATCACCCAAACAAGTTAGAGAAATAAGACAAAGTTAGTTAGTTAGACTATTTATTAATTTGTAACATTTATTCAGTATGAGCTAAATAAATTTACTTTGAAAATGACATTTTATAACTGTAGGAAAGAAAAAATAAATACCACCAGAAATACAAATACGATACCTCAAGTGTTTTAGCGTGCTAATAGATGACTTAGAAAATGTTTGGTCATAAATTAGTAAGTCTTTTGAACATTTAACTGTTAGGAATGATTATTTGTTAAATTTTTGTTCTAAATTTTAGTTTGTTGTTGTTATTGAGAATATACACAGCCGAACATACACCAGTTGAACAGTTTCTACATGTACCATTTAGCGACACTGATCACATTCTTTGAGTTGTGCAACCATTCTCATCCACCTTTTCTGAGTTGTTCCCCCTTCATTAACATAAACTCACTGCCCCCTAAGGTTCCTATCTAATCTTTTGAGTTGCTATTGTCAATTTGATCCCATATAGATAGTCCTTAAAAGAGCATTATGCTCAAGGCAGACCTTTATTACCAGGTAAGTTAAACTATTGTTGAGTTTTAAGATGAATTCAGGGGATATTTTTGGTTTAAGTTTTGACGATTATCTCAGGGCAATGGTTCCAGGGGTTCATTCACCCTCCGTGGCTCCAGAAAGTCTGGAGTCCATGAGAATTTGAAATTCTGTTTCCATTTTCCCCCTTTTGATCAGGATTCTTCTGTGGAAACTTTGATCAAAATGTTCACTAATGGCAGCTGGATACCATCCAGTTCTTCTAGTGTCATGACAAAGGAGGCAGTTGTTCATGGAGGCAATTAGCCACACATTCCATATCCTCCTCCTGTTCCTGACTCTCCTTCTTCCTCTGCTGCTCCAGGTGAATAGAGACCAATTGTTGAGCCTTGAGTGGCCACATGCAAGCTTTTAAGACCCCAGGCACTAGGAGGTAGAACAGAAGCACTAAACACGTTATTAGGCCAATTAACTGGGATGTCCCATGAAACCATGACCCTAAACCTCCAAACCAAGGAACCAAATCCCATGAGGTGTTTGGTTGTACATAAGTAGCCTCAGCAGTTACTCTTTTTTTTTTTTTTTTTTTTGTCATTGTTGTAAATATATCTATCACACAACTTTTACCAATTCACCTTCTTACCGGTGTAAAGCTTATTGACAGCAATTATAATAAGTGGCCGTGCAGCCCTACCCTTAAATAGTGAGATTTTTCTCCCCTTTTTTCCCCCTCCCTCTCTCCCCAGGTAAACATTAATAAACTTTGATCTCTATACATTTGCCTTTTCTTGTCTTTTTATATCTCAGGTCACACAATATTTGTCCTTTTGTGATTGGTCCATATCACTCAGCATGTTGTCTTCAAGTTCCATCCACACTGCAGCATGTATCAAGACTTCATTTCTCCTACTGGTTGAAGAGTATTCCATTGTATGTATTTACCACATTTTGTTTATCCATTCATCTATTGATGGACATTTAGGTTGTTTCTACCTTTTGGCTATTGCGAACGGTGCTGCAGTGAACATGGGTGCACAAGTCTCTTTTTCAGTCTCTGCTTTCAAGTTTTTCAGGTATATACCTAGCAGTGGAATTGCTGGGTCATATGGTAGTTCTATTTTTAGTTTTTTTGAGTAACTGCCACAGTGTTTTCCTCAACAGCCCTACCATTTTGCATTCTCACCAGAAATGGATGAGAATTTCAATTTCCCTACATCCTCACCAACATTTGTTATTTTCTGGTTGTTTGTTTTATCTTTGCCATCCTAGTAGGAATGAAATGGTATCTCATTGTGGTTTTGATTTGCATCTCTCCCATAGCTAATGATGCTGAACATGTTTTCATGTGTTTGCTGGCTGTTTGAATGTTCTCTTTAGTGAAATGTCTATTCAAGTCCTTTGCCCATTTTATGATGGGGTTATTTGTCTTTTTGTTGTTAAGTTGTCAAAGTTTTATATATATTTTCCTTATTAGATTCTTTTCAGATGTATGGTTTCTGAAGATATGCTCCCTGTTGGTAGCTTGTCTTGTTACTTTTTTGTTAAAGTCTTTTGATGAACAAAAGTTTTTAATTTTTACGAAGTCTCATTTATTTATTTTGTCTTTTGCTGTTTGTGCTTTTGTTATTATGTTACATAATTCATTGTTAAAAGCTAGGTCTAACAGTGTTGCCCTGCTTTTTCTTCTAAGAATTTTATGGTTTTAGTTTGCACATTTAGACGCTTAATCCATTTTAAATTTGTTTTCGTGTGTGGTGTTGTCAAATTGTTTCTTAAAACTGTTACATGACTTCACAAATTGAGTAGAACTGGAATGTACTTATAGTTTGGAATTCCTAATCTCCCTCACTATAGATCCATACAATATTAAGACCATTTAAAAATTGATAATTATATTATTATATTATAATGTTTGTCTTTATACCAATTTAATACAAGTTGCAATCTCATGCAAATGCATATCTTGCGTTCTCAAAATCTTCTAGTTTAATATTTATTGAGTTTCTAGAGGTACCACGATTTATTATAATCAGTTGTATATTGGCATTTGCAAGTAAACAAATAACTATATTAGAATTAATTACACCATTACCTACTTAATTTCATTATTCACTAAATAAACAGCTCTAAGACTAATACAGTGTTGCTGTGTGATTAAGAGGCTGATTTTCAAAAACCTATATCGAATTATTTCTAGCATAAATTCATTTCTATCAGCAGAAAAGTCACCGGTAGCCAAGTATGCAAAACACGTCAATGACAGTCAGTCCCCAGGTGAAGGAATTATCCCCTATTATGATGCTCCTTCTATGCTAATATGTGTAGTTACACTTATTTTCAAGGCACACCCTTGAACAAAATACAAAGAACAGAGAGAATTGCAGATCACCCTGTCAGCTTCATCACAGGGCTCCATGGTGAAGCAGAGAGAAAGCATATTTGGACTCTGATCAAAATGAAGTATCCTTTTGCTTCCAGCCCCAATTCTGGGATCATGGTGACTATGGGACCCTGAATAAATGCATGCCATGATAGGAAAAGAAGTTAAAACTAAGAGAGCAAAAAAAGTGAGTTGGCCTGCTTACCTGATGGAGTTTTGAACTGGAAGGCGAGCCCAACCTAGACGAATGTAGCCATTTCTTCAGGAAAAGAGAAAAAGGAGAGGCCACATACCACACTGGCCCAGTGACAGTGGACGCTCAACAATTCATGCATCCAATAAGCTGTTTCTACTCCTGCAGGAAAACGTGAGTTGGAGAGATGGAGAGGGCTCCCTAATGCTGCCTTTTGCTTTGGATGAGTTCCTGTTGATCAGCCTTTGTACCTGATCCAGCAATACTTTCTGGACAAGTCAGATAGGTCCCACTGGCCCTAGGATGCAGC
Organism: Dugong dugon; assembly: GCA_030035585.1. Classification (NCBI taxonomy): domain Eukaryota; kingdom Metazoa; phylum Chordata; class Mammalia; order Sirenia; family Dugongidae; genus Dugong; species Dugong dugon. The sequence continues at coordinate 76,909,371 of CM057476.1, forward strand.
TTAATATCGATATTCTATCCACTACAAGTTAACTGAAAGAAATTCAAGGAGAAATGCAGAAAGTGAAATGCAGAATCTCTGTTTAGGAACTGGGAGGAAGATACACCTGCTCTTTGTGTGCTACTTAAGTGGTCATTCTTTGGAATGTTGTTCTAAGGTTACCTGGACTTCAATTTTCAATTCCTTGAAGTCCCTCCTACAAAACACATCCAAAGCCACAAAAAGAAGTTTTATGATTGGAGAGATAAAATCTGAGGAATTACAGGTATTTCTTGCCAGGAGACAGATAAGAAACATTGTATGGTTTCAACTGTGTCTCCTACTACTATTGTGAAGCTGTCTCTCTCTCTTTTCAATGCTGTTAGTTTGTTTTATGTATTTTGGAGCCCTGTCGTTGGGTGTGTAAATACTTATTATAGTTATGTCCTCCTGGTGTATTGACCCTTTAATCATTATATAGTGTCCTTCCTTATCCTTTGTGGTGGATTTTACTTTAAAGTCTATTTTGTCCGAGATTAATATTGCCAGTCCTGCTCTTTTTTGAGTGTCATTTGAATTTTAGTTTGTTTGTGTCTTTCAGTCTACCGTGTGTCTCTTTTAGGCAGCATATAGACGGATCGTGTTTTTTAATCCAATCTGCCACTCTCTCTTTATTGGTGCATTTAGTCCATTTACATTCAGCATAATTATCGATAGGTATGAGTTTAGTGCTGTTATTTTGATGTCTTTTTTGTATGTTGTTCACAGTTCCTTTGTTCCACTCGATTTTCTGTGCTGAGTCGTTTTTCTTTACGTATTTTCTTTTCATCTGTTTCATTGTTGTTGCTTTTGTATTTGCTGAGTCTATATTTTTCTAGTTTTTTATTTTGACTTGCAGGATTGTTAGTTTCCTTTGTGGTTACCCTAATATTTACCTCATTTTTCTAAGTTTATACCAGTCTTTTATTTCTTTATATTGCCTTGACTTCCTTTCCGTATGAAACATCTATAGCTACATCTTTTAAGTCCCTCTTTTTTGTCTTCAAGTTGTCATCTTTTACATTTTGACATCTGTTTAGTGTTTTAGCTTTGATTTATTTTTGTGACTTCCCTATCTGGGTTGATATCAGGTTGGTCTGTCTTGTGTTCTAGTCCTGGGTTGTTTATCTGATGTTATTGATTTTCTAACTGGACAACTCCCTTTAGTATTTCTTGTAATTTTGGTTTGGTTTTTGAAAATTCCTTAAGCTTCTGTTTGTCTGGAAATGCCCTAATTTCACCATCATATTTGAGAGACAGTTTTGCTGGATATATAATTCTTGTCTGGCAGTTTTTTTCCTTCAAGGCTTTATATATGTCATCCTATTGCCTTCTTGGCTGCATGGTTTCTGCTGAGTAGTCCGAGTTTATTCTTATTGACTCTCCTTTGTAGATGACTTTTAACTTAGCCCTAGCTGCTCTTAAAATTCTCTCTTTATCTTTGCTTTTGGCAAGTTTGATTATAACATGTTTTGGTGACTTTTTTGGGGGATCTACCTTATGTGGGGCTCGATGAGCATCTTGGATAGATATCTTGTCATCTTTCACGATATCAGGGAAGTTTGCTGCCAACAAATCTTCAACAATTCTCTCTGTATTTTCTGTTATTGCCCCCTGTTCTGGTACTCCAGTCACTCGTAGATTATTCCTCTTGATAGAATCCCACATAATTCTTAGGGTTTCTTCATTTCTTTTAATCCTTTTATCTGATTTTTCCTCACATAAGTTGGTGTCAAGTGCTTTATCTTCAATCTCACTTATTCTGACTTCCACTGCCTCTATTCTGCTCCTATGACTTTCTATTGAGTTGTCTAATTCTGAAATTTCATTGTTAATCTTCTGTATTTCTGATTGCTGTCTCTCTATGGATTCTTGTAGCCTGTTAAATTTGTCATTATGCTCTTCTCTAATCTTTTTAATTTCCTCTATTGCGTGTTCTGTGTTTTGTTTAATTTCCTTCCTAATTTCTTGAAGAGTTCTGTATATTAATCTTTTGTATTCTGCCTCCAGTAATTCCTCTGGAAAATTTCTGGATTCTTTATTTTGGGAGCTTGCTGAAACCATCATGGACTGCCTCTTTATGTGATTTGTTATTGACTGTTGTCTCCGAGCCATCAATAAGTTATTATGTTTATTTATTTTCATTTGCTTACTTTGTCCTAGCTTCTTGTTTTGTTTTGGCATGCCCAAATAGGTTGTTCATATGAGCTAGTTTGATTATTGGCACCTTTGAAGCTCTAATGTCCTGTCACCAGGTGGTTAGATCTGTTACTAGGTATGTGAGCTCAGGTGTCTGCCCACTCCTCCTGTATGGATTCAGCTCAGGTGCCCAGGTAGATGGCCACCAACTGTGTGGTGCAGGCTCTCACCTACAGTCCTAGACAGGCAGGAGGACACACTCTGAACAAAGCAGGGGGCTGACAGCTGCCCCCAAGTGTCCATGAGGAAGGCATGTCCTTGCTCCCTAGAGCATGTAGGTGGGTGGGTTTTGCAGCCTGACTGTGAGCACCCAATGCTGTTGGCTGTAATGACTGGGGGGCACCTCTTATTCTTGGGCCCCTATCACAGGTGGCTAGGTGGCATCAGTGGAGCTACTAGTTCTCAGGCCCCTGATGTGTGTAGGTGAAGACCCTGCTTAATGGGCAGAGCAGTGTCAAATATCACAAACCTGCCACTTCACAGCTGAAACAGTTGAAGTTAGACTTCAGGTATATACCCTGTTGTACTGCAGTAATGAGGGGTTATGCTGTTGAAACAAGCCCACACAAGTCTATGCAGGGGGAAAGGCACTCAAAGTCCGTGGATCCCTTATGCCTGTGCCTAGCCAAAGGAGCTGTGCCTAGCCTGGGTTCCTGGCTTAGGGGAGCTGGTAGTTTATTTTTTCATGTTTGTTAATTTGTTCACTCTCCGAGGCCAGGAGAATGGCTCAGGGCATGTGACAGATCCTACTTCCAGCCCAGGGGACTTGGCAATTGCTGAAGCCAGTCTGGGACTCAGTGCAGAGGAGGGAGTGGGGAGGTAAATGGGAGAGAGGTTTTTCCCTGAGGGAGGTGTTTTTGATCCGCGAGGTAGGCCGGACGCAAATACTTATCTTTCGTCAATGAGGGGTGCTTCTCACTGGTTTTGGGTGGCCAAGTAGAGTCTCTGCCACTGAGTGTCTCCCGGTGTGGAAAATGCCTCCCGAGCACTGCTGCTTGCCTGCATCTCTGCTCACCCATGAGCTGATTGGGCCTGAAGGGCTCAGGCTCTTGCTGGGTCAGGTCTGGCAACTCCTTGCTGCTTCTGAACCATCTCTCCCTCCCCCTGCCACTCAGTCTGGTTCCTCAACTTTGCCTTGATGTTCAGGGCTCCTAGATTGTCATATATAATTGATTCACTTGTTTTTTCGGGTCTTTGTTTTAAGAGGGTCCACCGGAAGTATCTGACTACTCTGCCATCTTGGCCCCACCCTCTGGTTTCAACTGTGGAAAAGGATACAGGGCTACAGAAATATTAATAAAACATAACAAATTTAATATTAACATAAGTTAATGTCTCCAAATGCTTTTTGTCTTGGATTTTTTGAGCCTCATATCATTGATGTTATTGCTCCAAATGACTCTCCAGCCAACCTACTTTTTAACCTCTCTTTTTCCTTCCTATGATATGTGGGGTTTTTCTGCTATAATAGAACTCTAATACTGAAAATTAAAATTACAATATTGACTTTCTCCCTCCCTCTCCTTGAACTTGGCCAAAAGAAGTCCTCCATATTTCTGTTCTACACTCCAAGTGCAATCCTGTGAGTCTTTAATTGGCAAAGGAAGTACAATTACAAGACATTGTGATGGTGTCAGTAAATAATTGGAAAGTGCAGCAGAATTACCTTTTTTGAGCTTTTGCACATTTGTCCTATTATTAAGCCATAAACCAGACAACTAAGTTGTTACTCCATTGTTCCATGTGAAAGCATTAAAATACCAATCTTAACATTTTACTCTAGTAGGAAATAAAAAAAAAAGATTGCAAAGGATTAGAAATAGAAATAAAATAGTCAGTTGGAGAGTACATCAAAATCATTCTCAGAAAATTACATATATACAGGAGAGCAGGGGGTATTGAAAAAATGGTTAGATGTGAAGTATATAAAATTCATTCATCTAATATAGGGAGAGTTCATCATTTCTCAAGTCATTTTACAAATGTCTACCACAGAAGTGACTGGATGTTGTGTTTGTGGAATGAATTTCCTACCACTACTGTGATTATACAGTGAATTTTTAAAAAGTAGTCTGCTGATCTTATTATGGCAATTCATTAGAAATGAAAGGATAAGAAAACCATTACCAGCATGACTTTACCAAATAACAAAGTAGCAGGTAAGAATAATCTCTCCACCTATCATTTCCATATCATTCTTAATAGCATTGTCCAGCTTTTCAAGCTGTTTGACAAACACTATTGCAGCTTCTCAGGGAGGCAGCCAAGATAACATTCAGAACGAATGCATTTTCTTACCCTCACAGCAATACACGCCATAGAAAATCATTAGATTCTAAAGTAGTATTACACTTTGTGATGATTCCAAGGTCACAGAAACTTTGTAAGAGCTGGATAAATGTCCTCAACCAATAATACCCTTGCAACAACTTTTTAATTTTTGAGTTTTAAAGTATTTACTAATATTATAACACTGGACTTAAAAAAAAAAACCTATACACATTTTCTTCTTTCTACAACATAAAAGAAGTGTGGTTTATGGGAAAGATTTGCTAAAATCTTAAAGTACAAAACGTTTGCCTGTGAAAAATATAAGCATCTTTTACTGTGGTCGGAGGAATCAATGAACTGCAACACTGTTGCATCGACAAGTTCAAATTAACGCTGATCCTGATTTGTAAAAGAGACGAGCCTTAGACAAGTAGTATGAAACGACATTAATTTTATTGACAGAAGCATCACAACGACCAGTTCACTAGCCCTCTTGTTTAGCACACGCTTAAAGGACGCTCCTGGATCTTTATATTGACGATTTCATTATACCACCCTAACCCACTTTTTCTATTTCTTATTTGTTTCTCAGGAGAATTCCACTTAGCATATAAATCATCTGAAATCTTTCCTAGTTCCAATTGAAATCACAGGTAACAAGCTAAGGTACCCAGGAGCTGACTATCCTGGATTAGTTCTGCCCAGTCTCTGTCGGGTGGGAGACAAACCCTGAAATAAACATCAATAGTCTTTCTTTCAGAACAACTGCATAGACGCGTGTTCTGTCCAATTCAGAAAAACTAGTTTAGCTCTTCTTGTCCAAATCTTGGGATTATAAAACTTCAGTGAGTGACCTAATACCTTCGTGGGAAAGGACATAATTCAAATTAGTTTCTACTGACTGCCTATGCATATTTTATACTGAGATAAAGGTATTCAGACTGAAAGGGCACTCCGTAACTGAGTGGTTCCTCAGGAAAGTGCACTACTTCAATTGTGCATGCTGAGTTGCGGTATTTAGAAACTGCAGCCCCATCTCCATTCCCACAGATGTTTGACTCTAAAGTACCTTAGCATTATGTATAGAAAGGGTGAGTGCGTTTCAAATTGTCTTTCTCTTTGATATGTGGGTTTTCAGGTTTTCCATTTCAAAGAATGGTCTCAAAGAAAAGATAGAATCTGGGGCTTTTCAGTCTGACTCTGCAAAGTCAAGTTATTTCTAAGTGGTCCAACATATCACAGCCCAAAACGTCCCTCCCATTCCCAACCTTTTTGTTGGCATTCTATAACAAAAGCAGGGAGCTAAGAAGGTGTGTAATATGACCCCTCAGCAGGTACTCAGAATACTGTTTTAGAAAAGTCCCTTCAATGGGATAAAAAAGAAACACAGTTAATGTAACCTGATCAGCCTCTGCCCCATGGCCTCTGGAGTTGAGAACAAGACATGAGGCTGCCATTGTCGACTTTGGCTCAACTAACCACCCACACCTCTAACATCCATGAGATCAAATCACAGAAATGCTTCCACTAAAATCATACCTTTACCTGTTGACTTAATATCAAGGAAATGCTCTAGTTTGTAGTAAAAGATGAAAGAAAATTAAAATCTGAAACACTATATAAAGACTTTCTGGTCAATTCCTTCAGTAAGAGGTCCATACTCTCGGAGACAGCTTCATTCTTTTACATAGATATAAAGACATTGAATTTTAGAGTTGGGAAGTTGCCACGGACTTATCTAATATATACATCCCTCATTTTATAAATGATAAAAAAAATTAAAGTCAGGAGAGATGAGATGATTTGTACAAAATCACCAAAAGTTTAGAGAAATAAGCGGTACATAGTCTAGGTCTTCTGAGGCCTAGTCAACGGTTCTCTGTACCAGTGACCAAGTTGTGGCCATTGGAGTCTTTACAGAACATTGTGAGGAAGAAAATTATTTTGAAACAGCAACTTGTACTAGGGAAATTTCTTGAGTGAAAAGAGAATAATGCAGGAGAAATTCCTTTACTAAGTGACAATTTTCAAGAATAAACAAAGTGGCTAGCAGTCTAACTTAGCAGCCCTTCATTTTTTTATACTCACCAGCTTAATTTTTCATTAAACACTTACTCTTGAATTCTCAGTAGAACAAGGGCTAAACAGTGAAGATTTTTAATTAATTTGCTACCTTTGAGTGGCCCCAAACTGGCACAGATTGAGAGCATAGCCCTTCTGCTTATTCTCTTTCATCCCTTATTTTTAAAAACAAATAAAGTATTGAAAAATTAAATTACTCTTCCCACACCATGTTGCCTCAAATTAATTTCTTCTGCTGTGCAAACCCACAGAAAAATGAATACTTGTAATTAGAAAAGATTTTTATTTTTTGTGTGTGTATTTAAAAAGAATGATGGAACAGGAATCTCTTATTGTCACTGCAATGGCTTAGAACCAGAAAGTTTTGGAATTCCTAAGTTGGAACACATGAATTTTACAGAATTCATTAAGAAATAACCTGCTTCTGGCTTTATGACTATTCGATGACTCGTATCACCTTCTTTGTTCCGAGTTCCCATCATAATAGTTTCATTAGCTAAAGGCACAATAGATCCTTCATAACCTGGAATAAGTTCTGTATTATTCTGCTTTCTATCAAAGCTATTAGGTAAATGAATCTAAAATTTCAATTTTGGTTCTAACCCTAGCAAAACTAAAATGTTCCAAGAAGCTATTAATTTAAAAATTCAATAATCTTCAAGACAAAACTACTAGAAATTACTTGTTTTGGGTTATTGTTGAAGCTAAGGTATTATGAGAGATAAGAATAAAATTTGACACATTTGTAAATCCTGTTTTTCTCCCATTGTGTTAAAATCATTTTATCTGCTGCTACAGAGATACTATGTCATTAAATTTTTTTTCTAAAATATAATTTATAATTATTGTGTCCAGATTTATGGATATTTGTGGGGCATTAGTTATCCCTGGCAGGATTTTTATGCCTTTCTTCAGTATTATGTAATCTAAATGTTATCAGAGGGGAGCAAAAAGACTCAAAGTTTCTGATGCCCTTCATTCTTTTTTTTGGTTTATTTCAGTGAAGGGTATATCTCCTAATTTTGTAATTCTCTGGGTAATTCACTGAGGTTGTTTTGACTGGGAAGAATTAGATGTCTGTGTTCACATAACTATGTTATTTTCAGAAAATCTATATAACACATGTGCACACATAAAAACAGTATGTAAACATGTAGTAGTCAGGAATTTTAGCTGCAGATTAAAGGTTTGTATTTCATGTAAATATTGTCAAAATATATCTTACATTTAAATAACTGAAGCACCTAGTCTCATTAACATTTGTACATTAGCTGCGGGCTTGTATTTTTAAATAGGAGTATTAGGTTACAGAGCTCAGACTTACATGTATTTTCGCAAACACCTAGCCTTTAAACTAAACATTGAGTGTAATACATTTACTCCATGAATATCAACATTCTACGGCAATGGGATTAAAATTAATTTCCACTCCAAATCACGTGTGTCCTGTATTGTTATCATATTCTTCCCAGGAGATATTTATAATGTTTTATTTTTTGAGATAGATTCATAACAAAATCACCACAGCACACTGTAGCATAAACACATGTGAGAGTAACTTGTAAGTATTTGGAATTTCTTAAACCAAAGACCTGTTGCCCTAGAGTAGACTCCAACTCATGGCGTCCTCGTGTGTTAGAGTAGAACTGTGCTCCATAGAGCTTTCAATGGCTGTGATCTTTCAGAAGGAGATTACCAGGACTTTCTTAGAGGTGCTTCTGGGTAAACTCAAACCTCCAACCTTTTTGGTTAGCAGCCAAGTGTGCTAACCATTTGCACCACCCAGGGACTCCTTGTTGTTTGTTGTGTGCCATCGAATCGATTTTGACTTATAGTGATCCTGTAGGACAGAATAGAACTGCCCCATAGAGTTTCTGAGGCTGTAATCTTTATGGGAGCAGAATACCAAGTTTTTTCTCCTGCAGAGCAGCTGATGGGTTTGAACCGCTGACCTTTCTGTTATCAGCAGAGCATTTGACCATTGCGCCACCAGGGCTCCTTTTAAAAAAAAAAAAAACAAACCAAACCCATCGTCACTGAGTTGATTCCAATGCATAGCGACCCTATAGCATAGGGTCAAACTGCTGCATAGGGTTTCCAAGGAGCAGCTGGTGGATTCAAACTGTTGACCTTTTGGTTAGTAGCCGAGCTCTTAACCATTGTGCCACCAAAGCTCCTTTTAGCATGCACTAAATAATATGTGGACCCCTGGTGGTACAGTGGTTAAGTGTTTGGCTGCTAAACAAAAGGTCGGCAGTTTGAATCCACCAGCCGCTCTTTGGAAACCCTATGGGGCAGTTCTACTTTGTCCTGTAGGGTCACTATGAGTCGGAATCCATTCAAAGGCAACGAGTTGTTTTTTTTTTTTTTTTTTTTTAATAATATGTAACTTAAGCAGTATCTCTAAAATACATTATTTTCTCTCAAATCTATAAATGTAATAATAATAGTAGCGGTGGTAATTGTTCTAATGGCTATCATTTACATAGTAATGATTCCATGTCCGATACTGTTTTGAACTCTTTACACATATTAACTCATTTAACCTTCACATCCTATTATTACTCTCATTTTATAGCTGCAGTAGCTGAGGTACAAATTGATTAAGTGTCTATCCAAGTCCACTTATCTCTTACGGGGCAGAATCCATTTGTAAACCCTGCAAGAATGACTCCAGAATAGAAGCTCTGAAAACAAAAGTATATTTATTTTGATGGATTAAATATAAAATAACTGAATAAGGAAACCAAAAGTAAATACCCATTCTTTCAGCTTACAGAATGATAATGATATAGAATAAAATCCTATTTGTAAGTATATATGTTAGAGATTCCAACTTTGTCCCTGTTGAGTAACCCAATATTCTCATAGTCCATCAGCTTTTGACATGATTGAGTCGATTATTAAGGTGACTGAGATGTAGTAAAATGTCATTTTGTAGAATTAACTTTACCCTTTAAAAAATTCATTTAAATAAAATAGAATACTTTTTGTTAAGGAATCTTGGATGGTATTCAATTAAAGCTGCTGTGTGGCCCAATAAGGACATCTGAGTTCCAGTCCTGGTTTGGAATATTTTAAACCACGTAACCTCTAAGAACCTCATTTTCTTCATCTCTCAGATACTGGGGTTGGACACAATGATCTCTACTGTCCTTGTCATCTCCTTGGACTTATGATAGCTTTGTGGGATGACAAATCCTTTATAATATGGTTGTTCCTGGTCACAACATTGAAGCCAAGAGAGAATTCTTGGCAGAATAAGGACAGAGTTGCTCTCTTACCAGCATGGCAGAAGGCCTTGAGTTCACCCAAATACTAAGTTATTAATTCATCAACAAAGCAACCTTGTTGATATAACATTATCTGTTCGATATTACTTTGTTTCTGGCTTGTGCTTTGTTATTTTTTTCAGGGAGCTTTTCATTCTGACTTGTCCCTCTATCTCTGGATTTTAACCTCACTCTGGTTAATCCACTGTGAAATGGCTCTGACAAAGAAATTCTCATGTCTCCTACCACCATTGCTTCTCCTGAAGCTGATTCTTCAGTTTTAACATACACACAGCTTCCTGACTGCCAGCTTGTATATTAACTCAAATTTTCTTTTCTCTGATCTCAGGGGTTTGAAATATTACTGCATGTTTGAAAGACTTTTTTTTTTTTTTTTTTTGCTTTCCTCTAATAGAAACATTTATGTTCTCATTTTTAGCCATTTTAATCACTGTCTTTCAATCATCTTTGTTTAATCAGATTGCATTGTAATTATAGCAGCTGGAAAAAAATGAGTTGACCCAAATACAGCTAGTTGCACAATCTGGATGTAGTCTTCTGCCCATATGTTCCCTCTATCTAAAATATTGGTAAAAGCAAACTCCTCTCCGGTTCTTTCATTTAGGTAATCCTTATCCATCTTTCATTCCCCGAGGCTCTTTCAGGGGATCTCTGATTAAAAACTACTTTTGTAATGATATCGAAAAATTATTGGCCTTTTTCAATGTGTTGATATTTGATGATCACATTTCAATGTGATACAAAACAATAGTGAGTAACCTGCTGGAGCGTTAGCACAAATCAAGTCACGGCACCAAACTCTTGTAGCAGCCCGCGTAGTCTTCACCTGCATACTGTTGCAGAAGAAAAGAAAAGAAGTCAATGTTTACAATTAGTATCTATGATGAATCAGTAAAATATGATTAATTTTATTACATCTCAACCATTGACTACACATCTTTTTTTATATTCTGTGTGATAAAATGGGAGGTACGTGGAAAGCGCTTGTGCTGCATACTGCTGATGATGTCTGTCTCAAGGAAAAGAGGTTGTGCAATTCTTTGGGTTGCAAGCTGAACCAACCACTTTTTCTTAGAAGAAACATGTTTACTTGAAAAACTGACTGACAAACTATGGTTATTGGTTATTGAAATTGCATGTTGGCTACATAGTTGTTAAAAGTGCATATTTGGCAGATATTTGTTGAAAACAAAGTCAGCCTGTCGCTTGTATCAGTCACCTCAAGTTTGACAGCTTCTTAGTTGTTAAAGACATTTTTGATGAGATGGGTGGTGACCCAAAAACAAAGTAACTTAAAAAATGTGTAATGAAATGCATCAGTATGGAGATTTATAACTCAGTGAGTTGTGAACACACTTTCCAAATACCCAATGCATGATATTACAAAGTCATTCCTGGGTAAAAAGCAGGGCTTTGATCTGGTTCTTCCCAGTTCAATCATGGCCTAGGAAACTAAACCAGAACAGACCTGAATTGTTACAATTTGGCTGAACTGGGACAATAACAGGAACGGGAAACATTATGGGTTGAAGCCCTGCTAGAAACTTAATCTCCTTCTTAGAAAACAAGGGCAGCGTGTGCATTGCATAGCGACCAAATCTCTGGCCTGTTGGCTCTTGAGCAGAGTCAGGAACAGCAGTGCCCTGCTCAAAGGTAGCGGCCGACCATGCCACTTTGAATATGTGTCACTTTCTATAGTCCTGCCCATAATCCAGCTCATGCAACAGGCTCCTGAAAGGGCTCCCTATGCCTTTTCTATGTCTCCCATTCCTGGGGTTTGACCTGTAATTTTTCCTGTTTTGGTTATTGTTCCAGATCACCCAAATTGTAACAATTTAGGTCTGTTCTAGTTTTGCTTTGTTGGACGTGACTGAACTAGTTCAAACTAGTTCAAATTCCTGGTAAAAAGAACCATTCAAAGACAAAGCCGGACCAACGGATGTTAGTATAACTGAATATGAGAAGATCATTAATGTGGTTTCCTATTTCACATTGCAAGTAATCTTTACGTAACCGCCGCATGTACAGTTTTGGTGTAGTATCAAATAAGAATATCCACAGTTCTCTGAAAAGTCTATTGAAATACTGCCCCCTTTTCTTCCATATCTCTGTGAAGGACAAATTCCTTCATATATTTCAACAAAAGCAACATTGTTTAATTTCAACAGATTAAATACAGAAGCAGATATAAACATTCAGCTGTCTTCTATTAAGCATGCATTAAAGAGATTTTCAAACGTGTAAAACATTGCCGCTCTTCTCACTATTGTTTTTCTGGCTTGGAAATACAGTTTTTTCATAAAATATGCTATTTACATTAACATGTAATGAATCTGTTATTGTTATTTTTGGATTAAGTAACAAATATTTTTTAAAATTCTCAGTTTAAATTTCCAATACAGAAAATATTGGTAGATATAGGCCACATAAGCAAGAGTTCTTTTGGGTCCTCAGTAATTACTAAGAGTGTAAATGGTCCTGAGATAAAAAAGTTTGAGAGCCTCTGCCCTGACTATGTCTCCAGTCCCTTCTCCTAACACTTTTCTTCCCCATGCATCAAGCCTTTTGGTGTTCCTGGAGCTTCCAAGCAAGCTTTCACTGCTGCTGTCTTTGTGCAGAGCTGCTACCCCAGCTATCACCGGGCTCATTACCTCCTCTCATGCAAGACTCTGCTTAAATATCTCCTCATCAGAAAGGCTTTCCCTAACCATCTCCTTTAAAACAGGTTCTCCTACTTAATGACTCTCTATTCTTCGCCCAGTTTCATTTCTCTTCATATACTACTCACTACCAGTCATTTTATTATATTGAGTTTCAACCCCTTAGACTGCAAGCACTGCTTCTTCCCTCCAGTCTGCTTTCTAGCTATAACCTACCCTCCCTCTGTGTGGCAGGCAACTTCCAAAGATGGTTCTCAATAGTCCTCATCTCCTGATATTCACGGTTTCTGTAATCCATTTCACTTGAGTTTCAGCTAAACATTTGCTTCTATAGCCAAAAGTGGTGGGATGCCACTTGCAAGCTTTAGTTACGAAAGACTGACTTCCATTTTGTTAGATTCTCACTATTGCCTTCTTGGCTTGCATCATTTGATGAAGTGAGCTGCCACATGGGAGAGGCTCATTGGCTAGGAACTGAGGGCAGCCCCTGACCAACAGACAGAGGGAAACTGAGGTCCTCATCACAATAGCCCATGAGCAACTGAATGGTGCCCGCCAACTGCGTGAGCTTGGAAGAGGCTTTTCCTCTAGTAAAGCCTTCAGATAAGACCACAGATCCTGGGTCGACACCTTGATTTCAGCCTTGTGAGAGACCATGAAACCGTTCAGCAGTGTCCAGATTCCTGATCCACATAAACTGTAAAGAAATAAATGTTCGCTGTTTTCAGGTACTATGTTTTGGGATAATTTGTTGTGCAGCAATAGATAAGTAACACACTTGATTTCATACAACCAATGTCTTCCCCTCCCCAAACTATGCCGCTTTCCTCAACCCATATAATTTTTCTTAGTAAAGTTTTGTTTTTAATGAAAAAGGAGACTGTCTTCTACTGTGAATTAACTTAATCCTTAGACTTTGTAACATAGCATTTCCTGAATGAAAGAAGACAAAGAAGTGATCACCCTTTTTGAGATGGATAAAAGAAAAGTATCTCTAGCAGTGAAACCAAAATACAAGTTTTTTTTTTTTTTTTTTAGTAAATCGTTTTTCTATATTTTGAAACTTATTTTTAAATGTAGCACCAGGGACATGACTCTGCCAATTATGTGGAAAGATGTTGTTGCTGTTGTCAGGTGCCATCAAGTTGGTTCCGACTCACAGAGACCCCATGTACAGCAGAACTAAACACCGCCTGGTCCTGCGCCGTCCTCACAATCATTGCTGTGTTTGAGCCCATTGTTGCAGCCGCTGTGTCAATCCATCTTGTTGAAGGTCTTCCTCTTTTTCGCTGACCCTCCCCTTCAGCAAGCTCTTTATATAACATTTCATACTTCAGTGGTCAAAGGAGTCATCGAGTTTCTTTTGCCTCTAAATATTCTACCTAAACTTTCCCTGGTCAGATCCCCCATAAGAAGAGTTATTATTTTTGAGTGTTTATTATATTTCAGAGACTATCTAGATCATTTATGCATGTTTTCTTACCTAATCTTTAAATCATATTGCAATATAGTATTATTTTCCACATTCCACAGTCAAGAAAGATGAGATTCAGAAGGGTTAAGCCAATGTAATCAGAAAGTTAGATTCAAACCGAGGTTGTCTACCGTCAATGTTTCTGTACTTTCCCTAGTGCCAATGAGAATTTCCAAATCCTGCTCAGTCCCAGATATTCCCATCTAAAAAATAACACAGTATTCAGTGGAACCAGCTCAGCCAGAGATAGCACTAACAATAAGACAGCACTATTTACTTCTTTTTAATCTCCAGAAAGTGTAATCAAGTTCTGGATTCATGAAGTATGCTCCTTAAATATTTGTTAGTGACCTGAGGAAGTTTGGATATATAAAAAGTACAAGGAAATTAGGAACTAGATTGTTAAATCAACAAGGTGTTCTTTATTTTTGTTTTGAAGATTTGGCATGAAAATCAAAACAAAAATAAAGAACACCTTGCTGATTTAACAAGCTAGTTCCTAATTTCCTTGAACTTTCTTGGAATGGAATTCCACAAATTATATTGCAGAAACCTGCTGTTTGTAGGAACTAGATCAAATAAATCATTGACAAATATTAATGGCCACTTACTACGTGCTGGGCACTATAAGTGATTCTGTTGTACTTCAGCATTTTGTGAACTTCAAATGATGTTTTTGATAATAAACAACATATTAGGAAAATCTCATCACCTAGTTTTTAACAAAGAAGCCCTGGTGGCACAACAGTTAAGTGCTTGGCTGCTCACCGAAAGTTTGGCTATTCAAATCCACGCAAGGACTCTGCGGAAGAAAGACGTAGAGCTTTGTTCCCATAAAGATTACATCCCAGAAAAGCCTATGGGGCAGTTCTCTTCTGTCACATGGGGTCACCATGAGTCGGAATCAATGTGATGGCACCTAACAACAACAACACTGGTTTTTAGCACAATAACCTTATTTTCAAAAAAAAATTTAATCTATTTTCAGTACAATCCGCTTCATTAATGTCGTGATACTAGGTCCTAAAAGAGTAATGGAGCTAGTCACTTGGTTCAGCCACTGGGTGAGATCGAAAGTTTCAGTTTGTTTTTAACCTTTGCTTCCAATCGGCTTCAGGTCTGGATTAAATATTTTGGGTTCTGGTCTTTTTGATAAATCAATATTTTCCCAAAATTTTAATGATAATTTTGAACAGCAAATTCTATACAATAACATGAATACACAAGAACTCCAAATCACTCTTATAAAGATTTAACCTCAAGAGCTTAAATTCTAAGTGTATACCCCAAATTACCAAGTCACAATCTCATAAACTGGGAATTGGAATAGATCCATGAGTTTATAGCTGTTCCCTATTGTAAAAGCCCTAAACAATGTTTTAGGGAGTTGTCCACAGGGTTAGACCCGGGTGGTTTTAGAGCGCAATATCTGAAAAGGAGTTTCTTTCCTTAAATATTCAGCACCAAAGGGTAAATCTCAAGAAAAATAATTTACTAAAAATTAAAAATAATTTTATGTAATAAAAATGCCAAATAATGTAATCTGAATGTTTCCCGTTATTACCTGTTGTGAGGATTCTGTTGTATTGATATGTGGTGACTTAATTCCACCTGGCAGAAACTAAACAATATTTTGATTATATTGTTAAACGTTTCCATCTGCTTTTATAATTTATTTTACTTGTTATGTTTCTCATTGAAACCAAATATTGAGTCTAAGAGTAAGTGAGAAAAAGAGCTAGTCTTCCATTTTAATTATCTTTGTAATTTATAGTAAAGTATAAATTTTTTTTTGCCAAAATGGTGTTAAGAATACTAAATTTAGAAATTGTTTTGTGATCTTCTCATAGAACAATGAGTGATTACCATTTTTTATGGAAACAACACCTTCTACGATTGTTTGTCAACCACACATCTCCACACTGCAAGGCATTGTTGAAAGCACACTATGCTATTTTTTTTTAAAGAAATATTTTAAAAAGTTGGCATAGTGCCACTTATAAAAATACCTTGTGGGGCAGGGGAGGGTGCAGTTGGCAAAAAATATAACGGGTGTGCATTATTTTCATAAAATACGGTATATGTTATCATTTTTCCCTTAATAAAAGCGTATAATTACTGCTGAAAATCCATCTTTAAATACTTGGCTCCATAATCAAACACTATGAGAGCAAATCTGTCCCTTGTCAATTTGAAGTTTCTTTCATTCATATGTTAAGCCCTTCAGAGTAAGTAAGTTCCTCAATAATTAATTTCCTTATGTTATCTAGACCATACATGATTTTTCATATTAAAAAAAAAAACTCTTTTTTCATATCATTAATATAGAGTTAATGTAATATGATAAATGAACAAAATCTTAAAGACGGTAAGTTTTAAGGAGATATTGGCATAAAGACTGGCAGGCTTATTCTCAAAATTCACGTGCAAAGTTAAACTTTTCTACACTCAAAGTTTTCCTTTGAGAAGGAAAGCTAAAGATAATAAAATTGAAGATGGTAACATTCTGTTTATCCTATTTCACTTAAATGCATTCTAATTTATGAAAAGAGTAGAGAGTTTTCAAGTCTTTCAAGCCCTTCTTAGTTTCCCTAATTGCACTGAAGAACTAAAGAGGAATGTTCACAAAATCAGCATGACTGATTTGCCTTTTTCACACAGAGGGGGCTTATGGAGTACCCAGAAGCAGTCTGTGTGTTATAGAGCAGCGATGCCATGTCTTCAAATCAGTTCCTTAATGAGCCTTTGTTTCACAGCTGATCGTGCTTTTTACTTTTTCTCCGAGATGTTCCAGTATCTTTTGTGCAAACTGCTGGGAACAACATGTATACCTGGAGAAATTTTGACGTGGCCCACCTTATGTAACGAAAAAGAAAAGAAGTATTTATTTTGGAAGGTGACTCTTGAAAACAGCCTTTTGAATATTCGGAGAACAATCAAATAATTTGTTTTCAAGAATATGACTTAGTCTATAGAGTGAGTTGTTTATTTGACTCTTGCAATTTCTTTCTTTTTTTCTCAGCTAAGTTACTATAGATGGCTTATTTATTTTAACTATAACCTTCTTTTACTTTCAGGTAACTACACATTTGTTAGTACAGTTGACTTAAAGAGATATTAATATTCAAATGTCCATAAAGAAACGTATTCTCATGTCAGGGGGTATGTGTCTGGGCTTGGGGAAGGTGGAGGATGAAGTAGATGCTGCCAGAATAAAATACTTCATTGAAGAATTGCTGCTGGCAGTTTTCAATAAAATCGATTCAGAAAACAATGCTTTATTCCAATGTCTGAAGTACAAATGAAATCTGGCTTCATTTGTTTATATTAAGCAGTCATTATTCCATGTTGCATTTAATTGAGCTGTTGTTTCCTTCATTAAATATGCCTCTTGAACTTTTCAGTTTTGAAAAATACTGATCTTCCCACCACGGTAAAACTGAGACGATGAAATCAAGTATCATTTTTTGGAAATGCAAGATGTGTGTAAGTACTGATATTTTACACTGAAGGAAATAAGAAGAAATATTAAATAATTTCTACCTGCATTACACTTTGGAATCACTTCCAAGAGTCTCCTTATTACAAACATAGTAAGTTTATTATAGTATCTCGACTCTTGAGAGTATAAGCATGAAATGGCTTTATTGTGCCACTGGTCACTCTCACTCCCACCCCGCGCATGGGGGGAACGTCCCTTGGCAACTTCTTAGGCTATATTCTTTGGATCTTGTTTATTTGCTCTTCAGCTACTGGAGCAAGTTTTTTGATTGAGGGATAAGATAAGTTGAAGTTAAAATTGTTGTTTCTTGATTCTATTGACTTATTAGGGAAGTATTATCTTAAAACCAAAACCGAACCTGCCGCTGTCGAGTCCATTCCTACTCAGAGCGACCCCACAGGGTTGGAAGCAGCCTCATCTTTTTCCCAGGAGCCACGGGTGGTTTCGAACTGCTGACATTTCGGTTAGCAGTTGGTGGCTTTAACCGCTGCATTATCCTACAACCCTTAAAACGTTCTTTGCTTCTTTCCTTACTTTTTACCCCTTACCTCCACACTCCAGTTGACTCTTAGAAAATTCTACCATGCTACCCACTACAAAAAAAAAAATTTAAAGGAATATTGGACAATATACAAAATATCAAGAAGCTAACAGTCTTTTTGCTGTTGTTGTTACATCCAGCATCTTTTCTTCAAAATTCTCGACTAGAATTATTCTAGGTTTCATGGAAGAGCTGTATCTTTCCTTATAGAGCATTTTGGTGCCTAAAGAACATTGCCAAAATTATATACAAACTGTAGGACCCTTTCCTAAGTAAATAAATAATTTAAGCAACTATAAAGCCAACACAACTATCTCACTCAGTCAGACAAAATTTGCTGATTTCGATGATATGAAGGAAACAAATCTTGGCTCACATAAGTAGGAAAGTTATCTATCGCAAAGCTATCTAACTCTGGCACCCGGTACTCCCTCTCCTCATATCATGGAATCACAGAGAAGTGACCTAGACTCAGCCAACTGGATGTAGCTGCCCAGGACTTTGTATCTTTCAGAAACAACAGAGTCACAAGGAGAGTTGAAGCTATCCATGGCAGTCATGGTGGCCTCAAGAATCCTGCAGCAGTGTTGAGCAAACAGTGGTGGGAGTTCTAATGGCCATATCCTAAAGTTTCCCTTAGTTCCTGAGCCTGATTAGCCAATCTTATATTAATATGTACATTATATTAGTACCAAATATGCTTTAAATAAATTGCCTTTATGTTTAAATATCAAAATTTCTTTTATATTCCCCACAATCAAGGTCCCTGACTGATAGAACGGTGCTTGTTTTCCAGTTTCAGAAGGTTGTTGAACATCTTGATTCACTTGGAGGTCAGGCAAACTCTGTTTCCTTTGCTTGTTGCTTTGAATACATTTTGACAAAGCTCTGTGGCTCTTAGATCTGCTAGGAAATGATGTGATTCTTTAAGAAACCTGTAGTAACTCCAGCTGAGTCTCTTTGAAAACACCAGCATTCATTAGATCAATAAATATTGACATGCCCATCTACAAACTACTTCATTCTTAAGAGTTTTACAAATGCATTCCTCTTTGTCAATGACAGTACAGCCACCAAATGAATAACCTTTGGCTGGTATGAAAAGTTTTGTTCTGCTTTCATAAACCCCTAATTCTACTATGCGCTAATCTAGGACCAGAGACAAATGTTTATTGTTTAGAACTTTAAAATAAGAGTGTTTTTGGACTATATCCAGCAGAACTTGGAAGAATTATGATTCTATTTCTCAAAAATTTTGGTGGAATAATAGAAACCCTCTAATATTCCAAATACTTAATAGCTTAAGATCCAGAAATAAAACCCCATACCACTGAAATTGCCTCTACAGTAACACTATTAGAAGTTCAGGTTAAACATCATTATTATGGAGTCCTGAGGGTATTCATGTTATTTAATAATATTACCTTTTAAGTTCAGCATAGTCTAGGGACATGAGAAGCAGTCTGTATAGTGATAAGCCCATGAGATGCAGAATCAGAAGACCTGTGTTTGAGGCCCAGCTCTGCGACTCTGCAGCTACATCACTGTGCTATCCATCTTCCCTTCCACAACTATTTCATCTGCCAACCATACCAATCTCAGTTCAGTGACACAACGCAGATAAAAACACTTTGTAATCTCTACCACACTATTCAAATATTATTATTTGAATAACAATTATTATTGCTATGTTCTGAAGGTTAAACGTAGAAAATAGAAAGGTTGTATCCATGGCACGGTATTCCATCATAGTAATAGAAGAGCTGTTTGACTATCATCCTCTTTCCAGCCCCTCAACTACTTTTTCTCTTATATTTGTCCTTTCAATATAAGATTTATATAAAACAATGGTGTGATAAAATGGGAAAACTTGGTATAAACTAGTGCCAGTTGGACAGATTAGGCTGGAATTAAGAAAGCCAGATATTTTACCTTTTGGCACTAGCTCCAATGCAGTCACTGAGACGTAAGCAACGTGAGCTCACAGTCCAATTTTTCATCTTCTGGATTATGTCTCCGCATTCTTCAGCCACACAGTGTCCTGTTTAAACCATCTCATTTCAATCATAATAAAAATCAAAACCTCCATTTTTACATGCTTTGTAGCATTCATCTTAGTGAAAATATTTGCATCTAATTAATTCAAGAGACAAAGCATCTCAGAAGCTATTTCCTTTTTTTTTTCTCAGGGGCTTATTTAACCAAACCAACTGCTTACTCTGTAAGTATTCTGAGGAAAAAGCCATTTCTTCAGTGAGAAAAAAAGTGACTTCCTATACTGTGGACTATGCGCTTACATGTATAAAAGGGCCCAGAACGACTCTTTTAACAAAGAGTTCCTGAAATCAGCTACAGTGGACCAACTTTAAATCCAGGATTCATTTCAATATGCCTTCCTTCCAGGCAGAGGGAAAAAGGGGGAAGGGTGAGGCTTGAAGCATTTCAGTGATCAAACATCAAAAAATAATCAGACTCTTTACTGCAAAAAGATATCTGAAAAATATATAACTATATATCTATTGCTATCAAGTCAATTCCGACTCATAACAACCCTATAAGACAGGGTAGAACTGCCTCATAGGGTGTCCAGGGCTGTAAATCTTTATGAAAGCAGGCTGCCACATCTCCCATGGAACAGCTGGTGGGTTCGAAATGCCAACTTTTCAGTTTGCAGCCAAGTGCTTAACCACTGCACCACCAAGGTTCCTTGGGGAAATCATAAACAAGACAAATCCAGGATAAAAAGCCATCCCAAGTCACTCTGAGTCAACCAAGAGAATCTCTCCTGACAGTAATAGGATTCTCCTGGGACCATGGTCTTGAGACTGCTCCAATATGCCGATGAACGAACATTCAAGGTCCCAAAGTTTCTTCTCTACAACATGGCCAAAGTGGCATTTAGGGTGAAAACACAAGATGCGTAATGTAAAACCCAGCCTGGCCAAACTGAAATGTCAGTAAGAAAACTACAGAATATGACTTTTGAAAACTACTACTTTCTAATGCATCCTCTAAGATATTGAGAAAATGCACACCAACAAGATGTATACTGGGATTTGGGTTTCTCTTATTTATTTTACTGGGACTTCATGGGACATCTTAGATCTGTTGCATGAAGTATTTAATGAATTTTTATAAATATCATCAATTATTTCTTCAAATATTGTTTAATCTTCCTCTCCTCTGCTGCAACTCTAAATACAGAGTTTAAATTTTCTCATTTATATCCTACAAATGTGATCTCTTTTATATTGTCTTCTTTTCTCCTTCTGACCTATGCCCCAGTTCATAGGAACATAAAAATCATCCGTTGATACATTAAGTACAGATAGTGTAATTTTCAGTTATAAATTTTTCATTTTTTAAAATGGTTTACAACTTTCTCCAAAAATTATCCATCGTTTATTTTCTATTTTCAGAAGGAAATGAATTATTTTCAAGTCTGTGTCTTTAATATCTAGGGAATTTGTGAGTCTGTTTCTATTCTCTGCTTTTTCTGTTGTGTCATTTATGAAGTCCTATCTTCTCTTTTGCCTGATTCTTCTTCATGTCAGACATTTTATTTGTAAAATTATTGTAGAAATTACTCGAGGCTCAGGATATTGCCTTCCTCCAGACATAAATTATGCTGTTTATGCCAGGTGCATGGGTGAATTCACAGTCTAAAGTCATCTAAATTTAATTCCAAAGATTAAGATGATCCAAAGCTCAGCTGTAGTCCCTGCAAATGTTTAGTTATTTCTGGTTAACCATTACTTCTAAGGTGGAGTTTTTCAGGTTCCAGCTAAAAGAAAGAGGTATCCACCAAAGCCACAGCTTTTGGTGGGAACTGGACTCCAAACTATTTATACTAGCTCTGTGAGATGGTTAAAACTAAGCAAAAACTAAGCCTTTCCATGAATTGCTCCAGGATTACAAATAGCCCAGGGAGAAAGCAGCCCAAATGTCAGCCTTGCCTGTCTAGGTTTCTTTCTCCTTGGATCTCAGGCTAGTATTTCTTCACAAACATTCTGATGCCTTTTTAAGTCAAAGGGTTTTTGTTGTTGTTGTTTTGCTTCTTTTTTATTGTTTAATCCAGCTTTTGAGGTTGTCCCCAGTGAAGAATTTTCTAAATTACCTAGTCTTTGTTACTTACAGATGTTACTACTTATAATTATTATCTGTAAGATTGTTGCTAACAAATCTTACTAATATTATTATCAACACTACTCTAATTCGTGCATTCATCGTATTACCAAACTAGTTCCCTTACTAGCTTTCAAGTTTCTTGCCTCTGGTATCACCTGGCGTAAAACCTGTCTCTACACTGCTACCACAGTAATATTCTAACATGAAAACCAAATAACGTCACCTCTGTGTTTTAAATTCTTCAGTGATTTCACTGCTTACAGATAACGTTGTACAGAAATAATGAAAAGCCTGAACTTTGGAGTGAAATAAACCTTATTTTAATTCCTTACTCTAACAGTAGTTGCATGAGTTTGGACAATTTACTTTACTTCTCAGCTCCAATTGGCTAATCTCTTAAGTGAGCATAACACTAATACCCAATATATAAAGTTGTTTTGAAGATTAAATAAGAAGTAAAATATTTAATATAGAGAATATTAATGTGATGCATAGCATTTACTATAGCATTGCAATAGTTCAGTAGATAATAGTTTGTTTTTTTGTTTTTTGTGTCTGAACTACTTCTGACTGCACAAATATTCCATAATTTCCATTGCTTCCATTCCTTTCCTCGTATTATTCCATTCTTTAATTTGGAGAGAGGCCTGAGGAAGAATAGATTAGTGGATTTTTTAACCATCTTCCAAAGTGATTGGAAAGCCAAACACTCCTGTAGCTCAAGCAAACTATTTAGAGACCTAGTGGTTAAGAGCTTGGCTGCTAACCAAAAGGTCAGCAGTTTTAAACCACCAGCAGCTCGCTGAAAACCCTATGGGGCAGTTCTACTCTGTCCTGTAGGGTCACTGTGAGTCGGAATCTACTTGACAGCATTGGGGTTTCCCAATGATTAATTTGTTAGATTACAGGTAGAGAATGGGGACTTGGAAAACTTAAGTGATAATGGAATTACACGTTATTTTTCTTTGGGGGGGCTATATCATTGTTAAATGGGAGTAAATAGTAAAATATAAGGTATTCTCCAACAAAAAAGCAGTGGCTGCAACAACACAGAGCAACAATGCCAGTGTAAATCGAGAAGAAATTTCTGAGACCTCTATCATGGAAGAAACATATGCATTCTAACAGAAGAGAAAAGCTAAAAGTAGGAAGCAAATTGTGTAAGATTTAAATTGGGTGCTTAATTGAATTGTAACTGTTTTAGAAAGGGATAAAATTGCCCTCCAAGTTCTGATAATTTTCTATCACCCTAGAGAAAAATAAAATCTGATTTCCAAAGTAGCAGAAAGGGCAAGTCTCCTTCCAAAACAAATAAATAAATAAACAAAATAATGGAGACAATCATCTGATGGCCAATTGTATGTTATTTAATTAAATTGTATTTTAAATGTGTACATTTTCTACTAAAATGTAATATTTATAACCCCAAAAGGAAATATTAAAAACTATGTCTGAGATAATGTCATCTATTAGAAGTTCATCAAGTGCACAACTTCCTAGCATGTCTGCATGATTAGCATCATCCTAAACCCTTTCTTCAGCCTTAAGGTTTGTATTACTCCTTTCTCTTCTGATCCTTCAAATCAGTCAGCCTTCATCATCCCTCTGCCATATTGAAACCAATGAAGAGTTGATGATTTTTAAATTTGGCAACACAGCCTGAACAGTTCTAAGTTAATTTTCCAGAAAGTGACTAATTCCTATCTGTTGGATAGCCTCGAGAGAGGAGCTGTAAGTGTTACACCCTGTGAGATGGTTACGTACCTTAGTTAGTTAACAAGTTTGCCTTCAAATTAGGAACACTGAAACAACCACAGAGAAGAAGTATAAAATTAAAAAACTGCAGCCCAAGGAAATGTTGCAAAGTACCAAAATACCCTATTTCATCAAACCTAAGACCCCATCAGTTATGCGATGTGCTGTTATTTTATATACCACCCACAATTTTTTTTAAATGCTGGCGATTTATATATGATATACCATCGATTCTAAGATGCAGTCTGATTTCAAGGAGGTTAAAATGTGGGGAAAAAATGTGCATTTTTTTAAAACTAAAATATGACATTCTTTATTTTATCTATTGGCTTTTACTTTGGGGTCTTGGAGCAAATGGAAGTTTTAATCCTAGAATATTTTTTTTATCTTCAAAATCTATGTAAGCAGAAATTCATTTTACAAATACAGACACAGAATCCCGAAGAATGACTTGATTTCATAGCAGGGTTGTACGCACTGGAGATCAGAAGTCAAAAAAAGAAAAGAAAAAAACCCTGCCCTTAGGGAGCTTATGTTTGTGTGAGTTTGTGCTTAACTTTACTGATTCTCAATAACCTGTTTAATTCTGCCAGTGAACGCTCCTCTCTTCTGCGCTCCCATGGAAACTGTAACTCAGGTAAATTGGGACCATTACTCACCTCTCTGAGGACCATTTTTCCTGCTGTCTTTCCTTCTGCCTACTCCATACTCCATGGAGCGTATTTTCTGATCAATATTTGAAAGGACTGAACCATCCATCTTCTCAAAAGGAAAAATAAAAGAATATTCACAAGAAAAGGTCAGAAAGCTCAAAGCCACACTTTTTTTTTTTTTTTTGGTAGAAATCATAACAAAGGAACTATCTCCTCTAATTCATTAAGTTCTAATAAGGACACATGTCAATATTTAGGAGCCGGCAGTCTGCTGATTGCTGCCACCGAAACCTGTGCTCTAGCAAACATACATTTATTGAACACCCACTGTTTTCAAACACATCCATAACTTCTTTGGTGCTACCAGGAAGGACAAAGATACCCTACTAAAAGCCTACAAGGACAGTGGTCTCTTTGTGACCTCAGCAATTACCTTATTATAGAGCCATTTTGAAGGAACAAATTATGCATACCATTCTTAGAAATTAGCTAAGACAGAGTTCTTTTTTTGTAGTGAGCAGCAGCTCCAGAATTTCTAAAGAGGCTTTGCAGTGACTGTGTGGTTGTGTGCTGGACAGGATCTGGACCATGTCTTGAATCTACATCTTCGTTCTTTACACAAGACTGAAAAACTATTAGCTTTTTTTAATCACCGAATTAGGAGAAGATGATGTAACTAATGGAGCTCATGACGTGGTGGAAGAGGAGGAGATCACCCTAAACTGTACCTTGGTGCTCACTGATAAAAGGACCACAAATATATCCCCAAATTCTCGTCACAGATATTGTTGTTATTGTTGTTGTCAGGGAGATTCCGACTCCTGGTGACCCCATGTGTTACAGAGTAAAACTACTCCTCCATAGAGTTTTCTTGAGTGTAATCTGAACAGAAGCAGATTGCCAAGTCTTTTCTTCTGCGGTACCGCTGGGTGGTTTCAAATCCCCAATCTTTTGGTTAGCAGACAAGTGCAAACCATTTTGTAACCTAAATGCCTTATCGCAGATACAGCAAAATATGTTTCATTTACATGGAATCCCTAGAGTACAATGTGAAGTAGTACATATCCAAATAAAGTCAGATAAAATGTAGAATGTGGTAATGCGTTCTTCAAGAAAAATCCTCTCTAACAAATTTTAAAACCAAAATTATTAAATACAAGAATTTACTTCTAAATCTGCAGTTCTTCTTACTCATTTTTTACTTTAAAGTGGCTTTTTAGTACCCAAGTGTCTGTATTTTCTATCTTTACTTTCAATTCGAATTTAATCAATAATATTGGTCTGAAGGGCTACACAAAAGTAATCTGAACATGAATAACAACATTATACTTATGATACATGTTATTACTAGCTGATATTAATAAGGATACATTTTATGTCACATTGATTTTTTTACCTCTATACATCAGAAATAGCATCATAGATCACAACCCTATTATTGCTGCTGGGTATAGACCACGAAAAATGTGGGAAAAACTAGAATGAACTGCATGTGGGAGATTGTAAGGAAGAACTTGCTCATGTATTAAATGTTTATAAAGAGCTTTTGACACTGCCTAATTATATCTGGCTAGAAGTAGAACCGGTGGTACTCATTCCAAGTACACCTAAGGTGATACATTAACTGTAGCCCAGACTGTAGTATATTTTTACATTGCCTAGCACATAAACCAATTTCTGGGTTAAAAAAATATGAATATAATTGTTTTCCTCGGAATTATAGAGGTTATTGATTTCTGACCTTAGTTTTTCAAATCAATTTTTGAATCCTTCATAGGTAATCCAGACAAGTCCAATGTATGCATTCCTTCATAGATAAGCTTCCTCTACAACTGAATTCTTTTAGGATTTTTTAAATGCAAAGAACGTGTGCGTACATGTGACTCCTTCACCAATTTTGCCTGAAATATTGCGAATTCATCTATTTGCATAGACAGATCTTCTTCAGATAAGAAAAGGCAAAATGTTCTATTCCATTTTTGATAGCTACGTCCATCCATATTTTCTGGCCTACTGGAGGAATACCAGGTTGTTGTTGTTGTTTTGCTGGTTCTCTCTTCTCACCTCTACATCTGGTTTCTCCTTCAATGATTTCTTACTACTTGTAACTTTTCTTTGCCTTCTTGAAAAGCTATTCATGTTTGCCATTTATGCCACTGTCTATTTTCATAAGTATTACTTTTGGCTCTTAGTATAGAAAATGCTCATTTCAATCCTGTTATTGAATTTTAAAATGTAATCAGTTGAACTTTTTTTAATCACACTCAGGGTAAGATCTACAAGTGCAGATTGTTCTGAAGTGAAACCCCCCCTTTCTCTTAAACCTAATTTTCATTCACCAGGGTAAGCCCTGTTAACATGGCACTGCTTATAATGATTTCTATGCCTATATGGCATGAATGTCTGTTAATGTGTACATGTGTGTGTTTAAAATGTATATTCATAGACTTGGGGCTGCAGTAAAGCAGCTTTCTCTATTTTCCTATTCCTAAACTCAATTTTGTTCTAGAGTAATAAGCCAGCAGTGACTTCTTGAACTTATGTCTGCTTATTTTACAGACAAGTTTGTGATTCTCTCTTAAAATCATCCTCTAATAAAGAAACTAAGCATTATAAGCAGCCCACGATGGTAAGAACATAAGCTAGGTTAATTTAGCAGCAGTGTCCTCGAAATGGGTAAATCTCCACTATAAAAGGAACTCTTTGTCCCAATCAATGTACATTTTAGATTTTGATTAATACAGTATCAAAATACTCAGAATAAGGACAGAAGGGAAAACATCCATAAAGTGTGAAGTGCCAATAGACAAGGAACTTCTATTAATTTTCTATTATTTTTAAATTTACCATTCCACTATTTCCAAGAGTCAAAGGCAGCAGAACAGAGCAAAATAGACATCTAAGTCTAGTCCAAACGTCCAAATGATGAAAAGTTTGTAAGAACATGGCTAAGGTGACACTAACTTAAGGATATGTTACTTGAACAGGAGTCCAGAGAGCTGATAAGAGTGCTAAATATTAGCCAGAGGATAAAATGTGCATGAAGAACAAGTCTGTCTTGGAAGAAATATGGCCAAAGTGCTCCTTGGAAGTGAGGATGGTGAGACTTTGTCTCACATACTTTCGACATGTTATCAAGAGGGACCAGTCCCTGGAGAAGGACATCATGCTTGGTAAAGTAGAGGATCAGTGCAAAAGAGGACACAGTGGCTGCAACAATGGGCTCAAACATAACAATAATTGTGAGGATGACACAGGACCGGGCAGTGTTTCGTTCTGTTGTACACAGGGTTGCTACGATTTGGAATCAACTCGACAGCACCTAGCAACAACAGTGCTTCCTTAGGGTGTCAAACCAGGTAGAGAGAAAATGGGGGGGGGGGTCCTAACAACTGGCAGTTATAGACAGAGCTGCAAAAGAGACAGTTATTAACAACAGGGATCAGGGATTTTAACATAGGGAACTGGGTAACCAAAGAGAGGCCAGGAACCAAGAGACCAGAGCAAAAGAATTAGAAAGGCTCCATGAAAAGCCGGATTCTGGGCTCTTTTAGAGAGTAATTGATCTGGGATCAAGATTATTCCAGACTGAGGGGTTGGTCAGTACTAGCAGGGGAGGGTAACTTGGCATTTAGAGGAACATATAGATGTCAGCAACCAGGAAATCAATAAACATCCTCATAGGTCAACTTCTAACCACCTTTACTCAATTTTAAAATCCAAACGATGCATTCTCAAATTCTTGCATTTAAGTACTGTCTAGTGGTTCATTCCAGCACATTAATTTTTCGAGATATTAAATTTTATTTTGCTTTCTGAGCTCTTCTCATACACACATACTGCATTTCGATTTGGTTGCCTGGCTTTTTTAATTTCTTGACTCAGAGATTTTGGCAGCAATAAAAGCAAGAACAACACAATGAAGCCTATCTTTCATAAAAATCTAAATAAAGAGAATGTGATGAAAGACTTGGGTTAAAGAGGGCAGAGAATCTTTGAAGCAGAGATGCAAGTTTCCACCAAGGAGGGAGCAAAAAAAGAGGACTTTCCATTTCTGGACCAGGGTCTGGAATATTACTTGAAGGCAGAGCCTGATGAGGTATTCAGGCATCATAAAGATGCTTCTCTATCCACCCATGGGAGCAGGAGCTCATCATGTGTGATCCAGAACAGAGATACCAAAGTTCAAGGGCCACTGCAGCTTTGACAGTGAGGCTTAAGCTGCAGTGACCATGGACTATCCTGGAAAATAAAGGGCTTTCCCATCTGTAAGGGACTAGATAAATTTCCCAGACTTGTGGGACATGAAAAGAGGGGAAAAGGGCACCAATGGTAACTACTGGACTGAAAAGTTGGACTGAGAGTTATACACATTATACATGTTCTTATGATAATATCTGAACACAGTGAAGATTCTTTCTCTAAATTACTTTGGAAGTCACGTGAATTAAGTTCTCGTTATTTTAATTAGATAGTTTTACTGTAAATATTAGAATATCTTAACATTCCAAATTGCCAGTCTTTTACCCCTTTTGGTGTTAAAATCAAATATAATTTTAAATAATTTGAATAATATCAAGGCCATACAGAAAAAAAAATCAAAATTTTAAATAAAACACTCTTTTCCTCTTACTGGGTTCTAAATTTTGATTGGAATCTTCTGAACATTCATTGATGTTCTTTTTATAAGAGCAAACTTCAGTTTATCAAAATAGAGTAAAAGAAAAGGCATTTAGAATTTATAGTTTCCATTTTTGCTCTTAGTTTTATTAATTTTTCATTCATGAAAATCTTCCTGTGTCATGACGTGTCCTGTCACGGAAAATCTCTTCCATCACTGAGTAAAGATTTTGTATTATTCATTATTGTATCATTCTCAGTAGATTTAATTTGCTAAAAAGGCCCCTTGGAATGTACTGTATCAAGTATTATATCAGATTAGGAGAGATTTGGTATCCTAGGCAAGGTGATGAGCATTTTAACTTTTGCTTATAACTTAGACGTTAGGAAAGTGACTGAGAAGCAATATTTTAAGGATTGTTTAGTGGTTGTTATGACATCCATATTATCCAAGTAGAGCAGCGGTAAAAGCAGGTATAAAATCATACTGAAGATAAACTTTCTAATTGAAATTGGAAAAATACTTCCAAGAAAAACAACAACAGCAACAACAAAACTTTATCCATTAAAAATTGCCTCGTTTCCTATGACTATTTTAACATATTTATCTATAAAGCTGTGTGTTACATTCCTGAGTTACACTGCACTTGACAAAAACAATACCTCATATGCCGCTAAATTTTACATCATTTCTATTGTAAAATAATATTTACCTTTTTTCATATCTGGTGTCATTGGGAATAACTAAAAATTTCAAAGAAGATATGTAGTGTATTGCCCAAATAAAACCAAACCTGTTGCTGTTGAGTCGATTCCCACTCAGAACGACTGCATAGACAGGGTAGAACTGCCCCATAGGGTTTCCAAGGCTGTAATATTTATGGAAGCAGGCTGCCACATCTTCCTCCAATTGAGTGGCTGGTGGGTTTGAACCACTGACCTTCTGGCTAGCAGCTGAATGCTTAACCACTGTGCCACCAGGGTTCCTATTGCCCCAATATCACCTATTAATGTGTCTAGTTTTATCTATGAATATAGAATTGTATACAAATTTAAATGGTTATAAATTTTGTATTGATTTCCTCCATTTCTTATTCATATAGCACATGCCCTGAACTGTGTGAACTCTTTTGAGCCCTTGCTATTAATAATGTCAATGAAATAATGTATTCCTATTTTAAGGAAAAATTAACCCCTGCTGCTGTTGTTAGGTCCCTTAGAGTTGGCTCTGACTCGTAGCCATCTTATTTATAAGAGAACAAAACATTGCCCAGTCCTTCACCATCATCGCAACTGTTGCTGTGTTTGACCCCATTGTTGCAGCCACCGTGCCAGTCCATCTTGTTAAGGGTCTCCCTCTTTTTAGATGACCCTCTGCTTTACCAAGCATGATGTCCTTCTCCAGCGATTGGTCCCTCCTGATGATGTGTCCAATGGAAGTGAGATGAAGTCTCACCATCCTTGCTTCTAAGGACCATTGTGGCTGTACTTCCTCCAAGACTGATTTATTCCTTTTTATGGTAGTCCAGAATATACTCAATACTCTTCACTAACACCATAAGTTGAATGCATCAATTCTTCCTCAGTCTTCCTTATTCATTGTCCAGCTTTCACATGCATATGAGCAATTGAAAATACCATGGCTTGGGTCAGGTGCACTTTAGTCCTCAAAGTGACATCTTTGCTTTTGAAGATTTTAAAGAGGTCTTTTGCAGCAGATTTGCCGGATGTAATACATCCTTTGCTTCCATGGGCATTGATTGTTTATCCAAGTAGAATGAAATCCTTGCAACTTCAATTTTTCGCCACTTACCATGATGCTGCTTATGAACCCAGTTGTGAGGATTTTCACTTAACATATGTTCTTGTTGGAGCCGTGGCAGCGCATTGGTTAAGAGCCTGGCTGCTAACCAAAAGTTCAGTAGTTCGAATCCACCAGCAGTTCTTTGGAACTCTATGAGATGGTTCTACTCTTTCCTATAGGGTCGCTATGAGTGGGAATCGACTCAGTGGCAACAGGTTTGGTTTTTTAATATGTTCTTGTCATCCATTTTTTGTGCATATAGTTTTTTTTTTCAAACTAAAACATCAGTCTTCTTTTTTCATTTAGTGTCAAAATATAATAGTTTACAATAGAAATAATGGTAAAAAATATTAATTGTATAGCTATACAATAACTTACCTAATCACCTAGAGTTTGAGATTTAGTTTGTTTTTATTTTTTTTACTAATATTAATAATGCTTGTGCCAATGTTTTATCACAAAATTATCTAGTGTATCAAGATGAGACATAAGTTAATAATAAAATATTTTATGTAATCAGTAAATCCGTAACAGTGGGTATTGGTTATTCCCACATCTCTTAGCTATTGATTTTAAGAACTATAATCATAACTCAGCTAGTTCTTTTTTGAGAGCCTTTTAAATGGTTTGCATGATTATTACATAATTTGTATATTAAAATTATAATACACAGTCAGTAGGATCAGTAAATTAAATAGAAAAGATCAAAACCATACAATAAAGGGAAAGAGAAAGGAAGCTCAGGATCAACTGAGGAATAAAAAACCTAGCAGACATTGCTCCTTGCCTAACCAATGTCCCTTTCTCCTTTGATAAGGTGGACGGTTTTGTTTTCCAGGTTATAAGTGTACCCTTCCTTCCTGTTGCTTTCTTCTCCCTTTCCCCTTCCTCGTGCTTAGAAGGTGGATGTGATAGTTTCAGATGCAGCAGTTGCCTTGAGGCCAAGGAATTCACAGAGGCCTCAGTTCTGACATCCTTGGAACCAGTGCCAGCAACTGTCCACCTCCAGACTTCTTGTTTCATGAGCAAAAAATAAATGCTTAATTTGTCCAAACCACCGTTCAGTTGGATTTTTGGTTACTTGCAATTCTAAATGATCTTTAACTAATACAGAATCATTGTACAATTTATTAAGATCTGTAATTCTTCAATAATATGCAATTATTATCAAATATGCACTCAGAAAAACAAAATTTAGATGAATATGGTTACTAAAACCAAGCATTAGAAATAGTTTGTTACCTGGAAGACAAAACAAAAAGAGAAATACAATTGATATACTATATACTAAAGTAGTTAAACTAAAAGAGGTCGTGCTACATATTTCAAGATGGGTAAAACTTTAAATACCATGTTTAAATCAATGCAACTTGAAGAATGCTATATTTACTATGACTCCATCCATACAAAGTTCAGAAATTTTAAACTATTTAATACAATGTTTATGGGTGCATACATATGTGGTAAATACATGGGAATGATAAGCGCTGAATTATTGATTGTGGTTATCTTAATAATACTGACAGATCTCAGTGATATCCCAATAACATTGAAGAAAATGTGGCATGTAATAAGATTTAATAAAGATAAAAGACAGGATAGCAGGAAATTTATGTCTTTCTCTATTTTTGTTGCACAGCTAAAATACTTTAAATTTTAAAGGGGAAAAAAAGAAAACGCCACAACGCAACAAAACACAGTGGCTAAGACTGGGACTCTGTAGTCAGGGTGCCTGAATGGGAAACTACACTGTGTTATCTTTAAGTACGTTATTCATGCCTGAATCTCCACATCTAAGAAATAAAGTGAGGACTAAATGAATTAATATATGTGCAGCTCTCAAAAGAGTTCCTGGCCTATAATGTGCTTGATACAGATTAACTTTATGTAATTTTATTTATTGTATTTATTCAAAAGCAAATTAAATATGGCTCTAAGCCTCTTCCCATTATGTTGATGGGAAATTACATCTAAGCTATGATGTTGAAGAACCCTGCCCATCATAAGGTTGGTAGAGGAATCTGGTGGCTTATATGATACCTATAAAATGGTATAGGGCTCTGCTTCTTGTTCATGATGGTCACCATAATTACTAGCCCTCCTTTTGCTCTGCAAAGTGGATGCCAAGCCTAGAATTCTGCCATCTGTTGGGTTATAATGTATGAACTACGGGATGCCTCTTTATTCAATTTTCTTCATCAACTATAGACCCAATCACAAAGAGCTCACTGCTGCTGTCAAGGTCTGAGTGATAGTTCTTCTCCACAGCCGTTCCTCAGTCACCTTCTCCCAAGACCACCCACAAGGGAGACATATGTCTTTCCCATCCCTTCCCTCAGTCTTACAAAAGGTCACCTTCAGTCTTCTCTTAGCTCAGACCAGTCTGCCTACTTCTTTCTCAGCACTAGTTCATCTTCCCTTCTCCTTGAATGGGCTTCCAGTTGCTAAAACTTGGTGGGAGTTTGTCTTCTGAGGGGTTGAAAACATCTATTTAGATCTGGTAATGATAAAATTCATTAATAACTCTGTGCCATTTAGGGTTCTTAAGAAATGAATTCTGGTCAGTTCAATGACTTCTTAAAGGGAATGTATTTTGAGAGATACAGCAAAGTTCAAAATATCAAAGGAACATTTAAACAATCACACCTTCGGAAAAAGCAGTTCTTCTCAACTCATTGACCTTGACTGTTGTCAGAATGGCAACAGCCTTCCTTCCTAACCTCTTATTAACATTTAAAACTCCCAAGAGGAATATAAAACCAAAACCATTGCTGTTGAGTCAATTCCAACTCATAGTGACCTATAAGACAGAGTAGAACTGCCCCGTAGGTTTCAAAGGCTGTTATCTTTATGGGAGCAGATTTCTCTCTCAGAACGGCTGGCAGTTTCCAAACGCTGACCTTTCAGTTAGCAGCCAAGCAGTTAACCACTGCACCATCAGGGCTTCTTCATTAGCCATTAAATCAAAAAAACCCACACCCATTGCAGTTGAGTCAATTCCAACTCATAGTGACCCTATACCAAAAACAACAACAACGACAACAAACGTTGCCGTCCAGTCAATTCCAACCCATAGCGACCCTACAGGACAGCAAAGAACTGCCCCATAGGGTTTCCAAGGAGCTGCTGGTGGATTCAAACTACCGACATTTTTGGTTAGCCAAGCTATTAACTATTGCACCATGAGGGTTCCAGGAGAAATATAGAGAACATAATATCTCCTTACCCTCTTTTTAACATTTATATTCCCAAGAGGAAGCTGAGGCCACTTACAACTCATGCCCTGTCAAGGGCATAATAATGGTAGGCGGTTCCACTAATGCTCACTCATCTCTGGTGCCAGGCTCGCTAGTTGACATGTTTAAGGAAACCCGTTGCCGTCAAGTCGATTCTGACTCATAGTGACCCTTTAGGGCAGAGTAGAACTGCCCCACAGTGTTTCCAAGGAGCAGCTGGTGGATTCAAACTGTTGACACTTTGGTTAACAGCCATAGCTCTTAACCACTCCTCCACCAGGGTTTCCATTCTCCCACTAGGAGGAAATTAACTCCCCTCTCTTTGAGGGTGGGTTTGATTTAGTGACACGCTTCTAGCAAACAGAGTATGGAAAGGGAAAAATAATAACTTAACATTGGAGAACCAAGGCAGATACCACCTTAATCAAGTAATTAACATTACCAGGAATAAGTCCCTCTGATATCATGCAACCCCTGAAATAACGCAATGAGAAATGCACATTACCTCTCTGGTATTGTCTCCAAAATATAGAAATAAATTTTAACGATGAGAAAACATCAGACAAACCCCAACCGAAGGACATTCTATAAAATAACCTGAACGATACAATTCAGAATTTTCAAGGTCATAATACAGCAGTGCTAACAGAAGTGTGAGTCCTACTTTTCAAAGCCTACAAATGGCAGGAGTTCCTATTTAAGTATCAGAGAAACTCATGGGGTGGGGGGATGATTATTCCAAATAATAAGGAAGATCCTGTATAATATTTCATCCTAAACATTAGAGTTTTTCAGATCTTCCAAAGATCTTGTCAAAGAAGTAATCATTGGAACCAAGAGAGATTCCACTAAAACCTTTTAAAGCACAAATATACTGTGTTAAGGGGCATAAACACCAAAACTGCTCTTAGCCAAGAATCAAAAAGAAGATTCAGTCAACTCAAGAAGAGACAGGTCAACTGTGATCTACAAACCTCATACCCCAACAACAAACTTGGGCTCTAATAAATTTCTCCTCTTTCAGAGAAAAATGAGCACTTACTTAAAAAAATCCATGGGGAGGAGTTATATTGAAGAGTAGACTTATGAAAATGCTTTACTATAAAATAAGAAAATTAAACAAATGTCAGTTTGCTCTCCTCCAGTAAGATGCAAAAGACATGTTGTCTATGCAACAGGAACAGAAACTCACGTGGAGAAAGAAAACATTTATTTTCTTTAAAGTGAGAATATATCTCATTGAAAAATTACATGCAGTTTACTAGGCATAAGATACTTTAATATGGGATTTACAAACTCAATTCTTACAACAGCTTTATGAAATCGATTCTAGTCCTCTCCCAGTTTCACTGTTAAGGAAACTGAGGAACGAAAGATTTAGATAAGTTATCCAAGATTTTACAAAAGTGAAAAAACAGAACTGGGATTTCAGCCCAGATATTCTGGCTCCAGAGGCCTCACATATAAAAAGAGAGTACTTTTTCCGTGGGGAAGGGCAATTACTAGCTAGAGGGATTATGGAGTTGAAGTTTATAAAAATGGATTTCCAAGAAACTAAAATGTCCACCAAACCAAAGTCAAACCCGCTGCCATCAATTCTGACTCATAGTGACCCTGTAGGACAGAGCAGAACTGCCCCATAGGGTTTCCAAGGAGCGGCTGGTGGATTCGAACTGCTGACCTTTTGGTGAGCAGCCGAACTCAACCACTGTGCCACCGGGGCTCCAAAATGTCCGCAGCAGGATTAAAATCCACATTAGAGATATGTTCGTATTAAAACTCTATAAAATTGGGGTAATACTAACATTATGTCACTTTTATTCAGTGGTTACTAAATGTCCAACTTGGTTCTGTAGGTTTTATGTTTATCAATTCACGTAATACAGCAGTGCTAAGAGGAAGGTATTGTCATCATCCTCCTCTGACCCTGGAGGAGTGAAAGTGTTGCAGAGGTTAAGTAACTTACAAGGACCACACAGCGAGCACATGGGAGAAGCAGAACCAAAGGAAGCCTATATCCCAGGTGGAAGTATATACCCGCCCTCCTATAAATACCACTAAACTTCTAAAATTTGGAAGGCAAGAGTTCCTCTTAATCCAACATTAATTTTGAATTGGGATTGCTTGATCTTCTCAAAATAGTGTTTCATATTCAATTATATTCTTACCTTATTAGGTAATTTTCCCATCATTTTGTCCCAGTGCTATATTTCACAGTCTAACGAAAAACAAATTTACAAAAGAGAATAATATCTTTACAAATTTGTATATTCTTTAAAAAATCAAACTACCCTGACATGTTTTCATAAGTGGAGGGGGTTCATGATTGTCTCATCAATTTTCCATCATGTAAAAATTTAGTTACGTTACTGAATTCAGTCTAAACAAGATGGGGACAATCACTCATTGCTTTTGGTATGGGAAATATTGTTTTGTGACTTTTCTCAGAATCGTTACCTGCTTTTGGCATAATTAATTATTGTATGAAGAATTTATGACCAAATTCCCTGTGGTTTAGACGCTATTTATCAGTAAGTCAAAGTTTCAGTTCCACAAGGATTTGTTTTAATTTTTGAAGGAGGAAAAAGGGCATTTTATCTGATTGTCTCTGGAAAGTATCTTTTACTTTGAAACTTGCAAGTATTGGAAAATTCCAACAAATTCTGATGTGAAAAATGATGACATTTATCATGGGTAAACCACCCTCAGAAGGGTAAAACCGAAAATGTATTCTAGTATTTTCTAGGTGAAGACAGTTTTGAAAACAACAAATCCTACCTTTCTGATTCAACGATACTTTCCTAAATAATTTGTTTTGAATCATACATTGTTTTAGAAAGTGATTTACATTTTTGTCAAAATAGAGTTAAGAAATGAACATTCATTAAATATCTGCTTATGAACAGAGAATACCCATTTCAAAAATAAACAAAATTTGCAGAAAGCAAAACTAAATGAAAGACTACAAAAGCTCTTTTATGTTCTGGGTACTTTTCTAAAGATTTTTCTTATATTTATCCTTTTTATTTAGTTTAACACCACTGAAAATTAAGAGCATATATATCTATTCTTACAGATGATGCAGAAGCAAATTAATTTGCCTAAAGTTTATAAAGACTGATGACAAAGCACAATTGATGTTTGTATCTATTCATGGATAAATTACATCTTTACTAATAGCCTCGAGAACATTCAGATTGGTTCCTGGTTAGCTTTATTTTTGACATACAGAACATTAGAGTAAATTTCTGAAATTATATTGATTCCAGCAAGACTAAACAAGACTTCTTATCTTAAAAATTGTATCCAGTTTAGTTCTTAATTAATTTAATCTTTTGTTAAGAATTCCATCCCCCTTTTCAGGAAGTGGATAGGATTTAATTTACAATTAGCTATTATGATATTCTGGAGTAATCCCTACAGTTTCTCTCTAAATAATTGATTATTCACATGAGAAATTTCTTCCTTCCCACCATTATTTCCCACTGAAGAGTGTTGTCTTCACATGTAAACATGAAATCATCTCCCTCAATGACCGTAAAAATTACCATAAAAATGACAGTATAACAGCCCACGCCTGAAGGAAATATTCTTTTTCCTGGGTCAAATTCTACCTAAAACACAATGCAAATTTCCAATTATTAATTAATGTTGATACACTCCTCACATTTCTTTTGACCTTTAATTTGTGTTTCAGCCCTTTGAAAAGTGTTGAACAGAAATTTTGTTGTTTTGCCTCATGACTAAAGTTCCAGCAACAGGAGACAACCCGAGGAATGGCTTTGGAAGGAGCTTTGTAAAAGCTAACTTTTCAGCTGAGAGACATCTCCCCGGGGATATCACAGACACTGAAACTTTAATAATGTTTTGTTTTCCTCAGCACATC
Organism: Dugong dugon; assembly: GCA_030035585.1. Taxonomy (NCBI): domain Eukaryota; kingdom Metazoa; phylum Chordata; class Mammalia; order Sirenia; family Dugongidae; genus Dugong; species Dugong dugon. The sequence continues at coordinate 76,947,493 of CM057476.1, forward strand.
CCCAAGTTTTAATGTGTCTGAATTTAATGCACTAGAAAAAAAAAAAATGTTGCCTTATCTAAAATCTCTCCTTGTGTCTGGAAAATCGACTGCAAAAATGCCAGCTACGTAATATATTTATGTATGAGAGAAAAAGACTAAAATAATAAAACAAAGGACACAAGCACGGTGTCATCTTCAAAAGCAGAAGGCCATTGCTTCCTGAGGGCAATTAATAGCTCCCGAATATCTCTGAACATTTGTCTGACCTCTGCTTCTTGGCTTGCCTCCGTAAATAAAATCCTACCATCCTATGCAGTCTGTTCAAAGTGAAATACAATTATCACTCAATTTATCTCATCTTAAATGCTAATGCATTGTCAAAATCCTGTAACAATCTTATAATCCATTTATGAAAATGGGTCACTCAAGGAAAAGGGGAATTAAACCACTCGTAGTCTAAAATTTTAGTAACAATAATTCTGATGGTCACTAATAAGAAATGTTTCTTCCTGCAAGTGTTTTTATGGACTTTTTCTCTACCAAACCAACTCATTACATTAATTAATAAGTAAATTATACACTCTCTGGAAGTTTCTATAATACAGGCACTTTAAAAAAAAAGTTAAATTTCAAAAATTTTCTTTGCAGTGTTGCCAGACTTTAAGTCGCTCTCCAAGATGAGTGTTATTTGAGCATGCATATAAATCACACACGTAATTAACATTAAAGAAATCATACTTAGCTTTTGAGAAAAAAAAACTTACTATTATTTTTGTATTTCACCTATTTTGCTGGAAAAAATTTACTTAACCTGTCAACACTGAGCTTTACTAATTGAATTCCAACTACGTGAGATGTACTCTGTCAGACATTTTTGAAGAACAGAAAATGCAACAATACATATTCCTCTTCTCAAGTAACTCACAATCTTTTGTGAGTTTAATATAAAACAGATTTGAGAACCACACAACGTTTTAACACAAAATAGCCATCTGAGCATGTACGAGGTCTTCCCTCCTCTGTTTTCAGTTTAAGTGACAATAATGGCATATACATACAATGCAGTATTAGGTAGCAATAAAAAAGAAAAAAAAAAGCTATTGATTATCTGCAACAGCATGGATGAATCTCAAAGCCATTATGTTGAGTGATAAAAGCCAGTTACAAAAAGATTACATAATCTATTATCCCCTTTGCACAAAGTTCAAGAGACAGAACTAATCACTAGCTATAGAAAACAGAATAGAGGTTACCTCGCTGGTGTGAGGCACAGTAATGACTGGAACACGGCACTATAGGATATACTCTAGGGTGTCTACAGCTCCCCGGATTCTATCCTCTTGCTCTATCCTACACTCATCCTTTGTAAATTAATTAAAAATTGTGACTTAATTATTCTTATCGACTTGCACGTCAGTCCTGTCATCCTCCTCTGCTCTTACACGGGCGAGTTCATGTTTACTTCCCATCTCTTCTCAGACGTACCTGTCTTTCCTCAGATTTCAGGCTAGTCAGCTGGCCTGAGACACAAGCCCTCTGATAGTTTCAAGAAAAATCATGATGTTGTAGATCATTTGGCTTTTTCTTGCGATGGGGTAAAGGGACACTCTTTCCAAGTCTCTACATCTTAGACTGAAGTCAGAAGTCCTCAGAACCCTTGGTGAGCAATCACATTATCCACTTTTATTCTTCTAAATCCACGCAGATATTTCCATACAGGAAACCATACAACAGTGTTCTTTATCGTTCATTCCTCTAGCGCCCACTTGGCTGACCATACGGCAGAGGCTGGTTAGACCACCAGAGTCTCTGAATGTCTAAACTATTCCCTAAGGGTAGAAGACTCTTCCTCCACTGATAAACAGCTTGTCCTTTTTGCACACTTGTGCTTGCCTTCCTCATCAAGGTTTTACAAAGCAGTATGTGTGCCCCTCGTTCTGGATACTCTTTTTAAGAGCTCCTTTCAATGGACCAGGAATCTGCCTTTGCCTTGGCCAGAAGATAGTCATAAGAGTAAGACCACATTGTGTGTTTGGAGGGCTCTATTTTTGGTCCTAGAGGCAGTGAAGCAACTGCTAATATAAACAGCGAATTCCTTCGGGATTCCCCCTCCTTCCTTCCTATCATCCTTCTAATTTACCGTTTCCATTTTATAGGTGAGTTTTTCTGTGTGGCACACTTTCTATCTGAATGTTTCTGTGACATCAACCAAGCCATAATCAGTGTTTCTGGCCTAGGAATTCTCTGATGCCCTTCAGTAATGAGAGTAGTTTCAGCCAACACTCAGTAACAACCTAGCAATTCTCTCTTAAAAAGATATATATAACAAAAAAAAACTTTTGAGCCTAAACTGCAAGAGAAAGTCACTAAACAGCCCTATTTGGTTTCTGCAAACTCTTCCAGTCTGCATATGCACTGGTGGTACACACGTCAAATACCATCTGAGCACATGAGTCATAAACATCTACTGAAAATATCTGTGCCATTACCCTTGGTAAACCGTTCAATGCTTGTTTCTGCTCAAGGCCCCACTCAAATTCAGATTTCTTTCAGGTGACTTTGTGAATTGAGGTCAATAAAATTAATAGATGAGAAATATGAGTCCACAGTATCTGAATAGCCCTGCTAGTCTCTAAGCTTCTTGCCTACCGTCAGAGTATGGAAAGATAGTGACTTACCATTGACCATAGGAGAACTTCATGTGGTTGCTCCAGCCCATGTAATTCTTAGGAAATTCACAGGTTGGGCTGGACTTTGGATTTTAGCTGGATTTATTAGCCAGTGGCTTTTCCATCCGGGTGACCCTGATCCTTAGTTCATCTGGATCTTCTCTTTGTCTGAAGAAGCTATTATCATCATATCATCAATGTAGTACATTAACTTGCTGTTACTGATGTTTAAGTCGAAATCCCTCACAAGAATATGGCGATACGCTAGCAATTTAAAAATCTTTGTGATAATGCAATGAATGGATATTGATTTTCATTCCACAGATTACAAATTGTGGTTGGCAGGATTCCCAGATTGGAATGAAAAGCAAGTATTCTCCAGGGCTGTAATGACGTTCCATCTCCCTTGACCTGGTGATGATCCCTGGTGGCACAGTGGTTAAGAGTTTGGCTGCCAACCAAAAGGTTGGCAGTTCAAATCCACCAGCTGCTCCTTGGAAGCCCTATAGGGCAGTTCTACTCTGTGCTATAGGGTCGCTATGAGTCCGAATTGACTCGACAGCAACAGATTTGATTTTTTTTCCCCTGGGTTTTGCTCTGTTGCACTTCCTTCTGGGTCTTCACGACATCAGTTAAGGATGAAGCAATCAGAAGAACCACCTGGTTTAATTGTGGATACTGATAACCTGCAGGAACCCTCTGTGTTGTGCACTGGCAGAGTTTTAGAGCTGCAGCCATCTATCTGCCGTGCCCTGCACACACCAGATCAAAGCAGACTTCCTTCTCCCTAGGGATTTCTCACATGTCAGTGAATTCTGTTTTCCTCCACAGTTTCTCTAGGGTTGATTTAAAGGAGGGACTCAGCAAGCTTGTGCTAATTTGCAGCCTTGGCATAAAGCACAAAGTCTCTCCTCTGGGGGAGTTCATGAACAGGAAACAAAAGACAACATCCATAAAAGCATCAAAATAGCTTTAAAGAATAGACTTCTGAGATGTGCGAGATCAGAATTCTGGAAGGAAGCTCAAACCTGTTCTAATCCAGCATTTGACTGCCTGGCTGGAATATTTTTAAACTGTTAATTCGTTTAACAGTATACCTTCAAGTGAATAGTCTAGATATTTTAAAAAGTAGAACAATTAGAGGTAAAGTTTTATAGTTTAAACTAATTTAAAGCTTGATTTAAATGTATAAAGCTATTCTAATAATTAATGAAAAGGCATATTTAATTAAATACTGTTAAACTGGAAACCAGAGATGGATTGCAAAATTTCAGAAAAGGTATCGAAATTCCTACTTTGATATTAAAAATACCAAACCCATTGCCGTCGAGTAGACTCCTAGTCATAGAAACCCTGTGGGACAGAGTAGAACTGCCCCATAGAGTTTCCAAGGCTGTAAATCTTTACGGAAGCAGACTGCTACATCTTTCTCCCACAGAGAGACTGGTGGGTTTGAACCACCCACTTTTTGGCTAGCAGTGGAGCACCTAACCACTGTGCATCCGGGGCTCCAGCTGATCTATAGTGGACATTTAATATGAACAAGAAACCTTGTTGATTTATCTTCAGTTTTCTGTTATGGCAGCAGAAGTAAATCTTAACTAATACACTGTATTTAAAAGACTGGAAAAATATACAACAAAATGTTGGTAGTAACTATTGTTGATATGTTTGAGAGGTGGAATCATGGGTGATCTTTCCAACTTTTATTTTTCTGTATTTAACCAAAAGTACCTATTTAAATGTTTGATTCATAATAATACTTTATAAATAATATGAAATCGAATACCTTTAAAATAATCATACCTATTGTTCTAATTCCACCCCACTGAAGGCAGGTAGACTACTATGATGAGAAATAACACATTTTAATTCCACCACTCCCCCTGTATGGTCAGACTGAACCACATACTTTAACCTTCAGGCTCTGAAAGTATAGACCTGTCTATCTGGAGTTGGAGTTGGTGAAGAAAGAAGTGTGCCACAATCATTGAAGGCCGTATTTCCCAGTGCTCTGTACCACAAATAAATACTTCCACAGTCGGCATCAGGATGACTGGTGGCTGGAAATGGGTGCTATGGTAGTAACTTTATGAAATTGGTTACATGCTGGGTCTCTAACTTCCCTTGCTTATTCTCAGGGCAATCTTATCTCAAACTACCATCTGAACTAACAAGATATGCCCCACAGCCATTTCAACAACTAATCAAACTCATAGCTCGGTCTGCCCCCAGCACACATTCCACCTCCCCTCATTAATCCTTAAATTGCTTCCTGTTTTAACCCATAAACATAGAAGTCTGTTCCTTACAGGACCAGCGCTCTCAAAATCACAACACCAAATACAGGCTCACTCCTAACGGGCTACGGTTTTCTCACTCCTAAATGCAACTTTTTTTTGTATTGAATTAATTAATTTGTCCTCGCAAGAAAAGGCTACATCGGTGGCTTGCATGTTGCTATGATGCTAGAAGTTATGCCACCAGTATTTCAAATACCAGCAGAATCACCCACATTGGACAGGATTCAGCAAAGTTTCCAGACTGACACTGATTAGGAAGAAAAGCTGGATGATTTACTTTTGAAAATTAGCCAATGAAAACCCTATGGATCATAAAAGAATATTGTTCAATATTCTGGAAGATGAGATCCTAGGTTAGAAGTCTCTACACAATAGCTGCAGTGATTGTAAAGATGGCGTATACCGATGATCATAAAGATGACGCATACCAATGACCATAGAGACGGCACAAGACTGGCAATGTTTCATTCTATTATATATAAGGTCACTGTGAGGCAGAACGCACTCAACAGCAACTAACAACAACAGTAAATATTAGAAACTCAAAAACCAAATGGGAAAAAAGCTTTAATGATTTGTATGATCTTTAATGTATGCCAAGTCTCAGGGAGTAATACAAACCTAAATATTCCCAACTTTCACTTTCTGCTGAATTCTCTCTTTGTTATAGTGAGATAATCAAACATATCATTATTAAGAAATCTATCAATACCCAGAAATTTGGTCTAAGAAAAATAGCAGATTCAAGCAAATACTTAAATAATTTTACTAAAATATTATTTATAAAAGTTAATAATCAAGAGCAATATTAACATTTGTTTTGTAAATTTTTATTTCCAAAGACTATGTTGTAATAATTAAAAATTGTTTTCCAAAAAGTTTTAAGAAAATAGTAAATACTCATAATGTTAAATGGAAAATAAATAATTCAACATTATTGAGATATGTGTTTGTGTGTGTATAATTTTTTAAAGGAAAAACTAAAAAGAAGTAAACCAACATCACAGAATGGCAGAATTATGAATTATGTGTTATTTTTATTTTCTACCTTACAGCTCTATTTTTTTGTATTTTCAAATTTTCAACAAATTCATTATTTTGTAGTTGCAGAGAAAATAAAACAAAATAGAAAGAATCTCTACAATGTACACAAATTCCGGTTTTCTATGTGCCAAACACAATTCAACCAATTTCTTAGTTAAATTACTAATACCATATCAATAAATATCCATTTTTAAATTCCTGTGGTGAAAATACAAAAAATATTTCTCAATCACATTTGGTTGCTACACTGTGTTCTGTTGTCGAGATAAGAATCCTGAAGTTCTCTCCCGGCAGTGTTGCCAATCCCTGCTTTAAAGAGGGTAGGACGCCATGTTTGTTTATTCATACTGTTCAGATTGTGTGTCATAGAGAGTAAAGCACTTGCCCAGAGCAAAACGGGAAGTTACTCTCAGATAGGGAAACAACTCTTATATCTCTAGGATATGTTCCTAGGAGTGGGATTGCTGGATTGTATGGTATGTTTATTCCTAGCTTTCTGAGGAAGTGCCATATCATTTTCCAAAATGGTTGTGTCATTTTGCATTCCCACCAGCAGTGAATAAGTATTCCAATCTCCCCGCAGCACCTCCAAGATTTGTTATTTCCAGTGCTTTTGATTCGTTCCAGTAATGCCCGGGTGAGATGGTATCTCCTTGTGTTTTTAATTTGCATTTCTCTAATGGCTAGTGATCGCGAGCATTTCCTCATGTGTCTGTTGGCCGCTTGAATGTCTTCTTGGGTGAAGTGTCTGTTCGTTTCCTTTGTCCATTTTTTAATAGGATTGTTTGTCTTTTTGTTGTAGAGGTGTTGGATTTTCTTGTAGATTACGGAGATTAGACCTTTGTCTGACTTGTATTGTTCAAAACTTTTTTCCCAGTCTGTAGGTTCTCTTTTTACTCTTTGGTGAAGTCTTTTGAAGAGCATAGGTGTTTGATTTTTAGAAGATCCCAGTTATCTAGCTTATCTGTTGGGGTTTGTGTGTTGATAGTTATGGTTTGTATCCTGTTAATGCCATGTATTAAGGCCTGAAGTGTTGGTCATATTTTTTCTTCTATGAACTTTATAGTTTTAGGCTTTATATTCAGGTCTTTGATCCATTTTGAAGTAGTTTTTGTATACGGTGTGACATATAGGTCCTGTTTCATTTTTTTGCAGATGGATGTCCAGTTTTGCCAGCACCATTTGTTAGAAAGACTGTCTTTTCCCCATTTGATGGACTTTGGGCCCTTGTCGAAGATCAGGTGACTGTAGGTGGATGGATTTACATCTAGGTTCTCAATTCTGTTCCATTGGTCAATGTATCTGTCGTTGTACCAGTACCAGGCTGTTTTGACTACTGTAGCTGTATAGTAGGTTCTGAAGTCAGGTAGTGTGAGTCCTCCAACTTTCTTCTTCTTCTTCAGTAGTGCTTTATTTATTCGGGGCTTCTTCCCTTTCCATATAAAGTTAATGATTAGTTTTTTCATCTCTTTGAAGAATGTTGTTGGTGTTTGGATCGGGATTGCATTGTATTTGTAAATTGCTTTGGGTAGAATTGTCATTTTCACAATGTTGAGTCTACCTATCCATGAGCATGGTATGTTTTTCCATTTATGTAGATCCCTTTGGGTTTCATGCAGTAGTGTTTTGTAGTTTTCTTTGTATAGGTCTTTTACATCCCTGGTTAGATTTATTCCTAAGTATTTTATCTTTTTAGGGGCTATTGAAAATGGTATTTTTTTCCTGATTTCCTTTTCATCATTCTCCTTATTGGCGTATAGGAATCCAACTGATTTTTGTATGTTTATCTTGTATCCTGTTACTCTGCTGAATCTTTCTATTAGTTCCAGTAGATTTCTTGTGGAGTCTTTAGGGTTTTCTGTGTATAGTATCATATCATCTGCAAACAGGCACAGTTTAACTTCTTCATTACCAGTTTGGATGCCCTTTATTTTTCTTTTCTTGCCTTATTGCTCTAGCTAGAACTTCCGGCACAATGTTAAATAGGAGTGGTGATAAAGGGCATCCTTGTCTTGTTCCTGTTCTCAAGGGGAATGTTTTCAGCCTCTTTCCATTAAGAATGATGTTGTCCATTGCTTTTGCATAGATGCCCTTTATTATGTTGAGAAATTTCCCTTCTATACCTATTGTGTTGAGAGTTTTTATCAGGAATGGGTGTTGGACTTTGTCAAATGCCTTTTCTACATCAGTTGAGATGATCATGTGATTCTTTTCTTTCCTTTTATTTATGTGGTGGATTATGTTTATTGATTTTCTAATGTTGAACCATCCTTGCATACCTGGTATGAATCCTACTTGGTTGAGGTTTATTATTTTTTTGATATGATGCTGAATTCTACGGGCTAGAATTTTGTTCAGAATTTTTGCGTCTATATTCTTGAGAGATATTGGTCTGTAATTTTCTTTTTTTGTGGCATCTTTGCCTGGTTTTGGTATCAGTGTTATGCTGGCTTCATAGAATGAATTTGGAAATGTTACTTCCTTTTCTATGCTCTGAAATAGCTTGAGGAGTACTGGTACAAGCTCTTCTAAAATGTTTTGTAGAATTCTCCAGTGAAGCCATCTGGGCCAGGGCTTTTTTTGTTGGCAGTTTTATTACCTTTTCAATCTCTTCTCATGGGTCTGTTCAGATTTTCAACATCACTTTGTTGTCGTTTGGGTAGGGAGTGTGTTTCTAGAAATTTATCCATTTCCTCTAGGTTTTCAAATTTGTTGGAGTATAGTTTTTCATAATATTCTGTTATAATCCTTTGTATTTCAGTTGGGTCTGTTGTAATGTCCCCCATTTCATTTCTTATTTGGGTTATTTGCGTCCTCTCCTGTTTTTCTTTTGTCAGTCTGGCCAGTAGTTTGTCAATTTTGCTGATTCTTTCAAAGAACCAACTTTTGGTTTTGTTGATTCTTTTTATTGTTTTTCTGTTCTCTATTTCATTGATTTCTGCTCTGATCTGTACTGTTTCCTTTCTTCCAGTGGCTGTGGGCTTTTTTTGCTGTTCTCTTTCTATTTGTTTGAGTTCTGTAGTTAATGTTTTGATTTTGTCCCTTTTTTCTTTTTTGATGTGTGCATCTATGGCTATGAATTGTCCTCTGAGGACTGCCTTTGCTGTGTCCCAAAGGTTTTGGTATGATGCATTTTCATTCTCACTTGATTCTAGGAATTTTTTGATTCCATCTCTGATTTCTTTTATTACCCACTGATGTGTAAGCAGGGTATTATTCAGTTTCCATGTAGTTGATTTTTTTCCTTGCTCTTTCTGTTGTTAATTTTTACCTTGATGGCATTGTGATCAGAGAAGATACTTTGAATTATCTCAACGTTTTGGATCTTGTTGAGGATTGCTCCATGGCCTAAGATGTGGTCTATTCTGGAGAACGTTCCATGTGCATTGGAAAAGAATGTGTACTTTGCAGCTCTTGGGCAGAGTGTTCTATATATGTCTATGAGGTCCAGTTGGCTGATTGTACCCTTTAGGTCTTCTGTATCTCTGCTGAGTTTCTTCTTAGTTGTTCTGTCCTTTACTGAGAGTGGTGTGTTGAAGTCTCCTACTATTATTGTGGAACTGTCAATTTCTCTTTTCAGTGTTGTTAGAGTTTGTTTTATGTATTTTGGAGCCCTGTCATTGGGTGCATAGATGTTTATTATGGTTATGTCTTCATGATGGATTGTCCCTTTAATCATTATATAGTGTCCTTCTTTGTCTTTTATGGTCGACTTTGTTTTAAAGTCTATTTTGAGATTAGTATTGCCACGCCTGCTCTTTTTTGGTAGTTGTTAGCTTGATATATTTTTTTCCAACCTTTGACTTTTAATAAATTCACATCTTTGTTTCTAAGGTGTGTCTCTTGTAGACAGCATATTGATGGATCCTGTTTTCTTATCCATTCCGTCACTCTCCATCTCTTTATGGGTGCATTGAGTCCATTTACATTCAGTGTAATAATTGATAGATGTGAGTTGGTTGCTGTCATTCTGTAGTGGGTTTTTTTTTTGGTTTTTTTTTTTGTGGTGCTGACGTTTTCTTTGTTCTTCTTACTCTCCTATGCTGAGTTACTTTTGTTTGTGGATTTTTTTTTCTTTTCTTTTCTTTTTGTAGGTTTTGTTTTTGTTGAGACTTTATGTTTTTCCTCTTTATTTTTGTTTGTTAACTTTCTTTGTGGTTACCATAAATTTTACCCTTATCTTTCCAAGTTTGAAGCAGTCTATTATTACTTGGTATCACCTTGCCTTACTCTCCATTAGAAGGTTGTATACCTACACCGTTTATTCCCTCTTTTATTGTTCTGAAGTTGTTGTCATTTACTGATTAACTTCTCTGATTCCCTGTTGTATTTCTTTTGGTTTTGGATAGTCCTTGAGAGTTCATTTCCTGGAGTGGTATCTGGCTGGTATGATCCTGCATCCTAATTCTGCCTGTGAGCTGAAGTTGTTTGCTCTCAGATCAAAGAACTCCCTTTAATAATTCTTGTAGGTTTGGTTTGTTTTTTACATATTCCCTTAATTTCTGTTTATGTGGAAATGTTCTAATTTCACCACCGTATTTGAATGAGAGTTTTGCAGGATATATTATTCTTGGTTGGCAATTTTTTTCTTTGAAGGTCTTATATATGTCATCCCATTGCCTTCTTGCCTGCATGGTTTCTGCCGAATAATCTGAGCTTAGTCTTATTGTTTCTCCTCTGTATGTGACTTCTTGTTTTTCATGAGCTGCTCTCAGGATTCTTTGTTTGTCTTTGGTTTTGACAAGTGTGATTATGATATGCCTTGGTGATTTTCTTTTGGGGTCTATCCTATATGGGGTTCTTTGAGCTTCTTGGATGGCAAGCTTTTCATCTTTCATGATATTGAGGAAGTTTTCTGTCAGCAGTTCTTCAATGATCCTCTCTGTGTTTTCTGTTTTCTCCCCCTGTTCTGGAACTCCAATCACTCGAAAATTTTTGCTTTTGATAGTATCCCACGTAACTCTCAGGGTCTCCTCTTTTTTCTTTGTTCTTTTTTCTGAGTTTTCCTGAAACAGAGTTGTATCCACGTGTTTGTCTTCAATTCCACTGATCCTGTCTTCCACCATTTCAAATCTGCTCCTCAGCCATTCTATAACACTGTCCATTTCTGAAATCTTGTTGTTTATCTTTTGGATTCCTAATTGTTGTTTTTGTATAATTTCTAGTTGTGAATTTATTTTGGCATTTTGTTCCTGCATTATTTATCTAAATTCTTCCTATTTTTTGTCTGTATTTTCCATGAATTTGTCTAATTTTTCCTCATGTTTGTCAGATTTTTGCCTCAACTCTTGGAGAATTCTGAGTATTAGAGATTTGAATTCCCTATCAGGTAGTTCTAGTGCCTTTTCTTCCACTGGAAAGCCATCTGGTGTTTTATTTTGGATGCCTACTGGAGCCATCCTGTCCTGTTTTTGTAAATGTTTTTATATTGTCTGCTCTCTTCAGGGCATTCAGTAGTTATTTTTCTCATTTATTCATTGTAGATTTGTTTTGTCCTCTTTTTTATTTGGCTATGTCTAAGCAGGCAGACTGTGTGTTCTTTGTTGTTTGCTCATCTGTGGGCATAATCCTTTTTGCCTCCTTCTCCAATTGGCAGTGTCAGTCACTCAGATATGGTATGGCAGGGCAGGTCTAGCTGAAGAGGAGTTACTGGGACGGGTTGTTTGTGGCACTTACTACAGACACCAGGGTGGGTCGGTAATCAGTGCAGGGCAGGTTCCAGTAGGCCGTGCCTGTGCTGCTTGGTGGTGTAATGTTAAGCGCATGGTGCAGGTAGGCAGGATGTAGGGGGGAGATTGTTATGTGTGGAGCTAAGATGGATATGGGAGAGAGGAGAGAGGAACAGGGCCAAAAACATACAGAAAAAAAACAGAAAAGAATGCTAGGGGAGCTTGCCATTGGATTGGAGAGATGAGAGTCTATGAAATGGAAAAAAACAAAAAGGGGAAGAAGAAGAAAAAAAAGAAAAGAAAAGAATGAACGAATAAAAATCAGAAAGGGAAAAGAACAGCAAAGTTCCCAGGGATCCCACCGGTGCGGGTATGAGGTCTGGGGAAGTTGTTCTTAGGTGTTGTAGTATAGCCTGGCTAGAAGGCGTAGAGGTATTCAGCACCAGGTGTTCAGGGAACAGAAAGAGAAGGAAGTTATAGAGAGATGAGAAACCTGTTTGCTGGTCTCCGATAGGAGTCCAAGATGGTGGATCTGCACTGTGTTAGCTGATAGAAGTCCTTTGCATGAATCTCTCCTCGCTCTCCGTTGTCTGTCAGTTTTCTCACTCCATTTGGTGCTTGGCTGAGTTCTTTATCTCTTCATTTGATGTTTTAGGGTTTCAGGATTTCTGTTTTCTCTGTTCAGCTTAGCTTTTTGGATCTTTGCTGTGGAGGGACGGCGTGGTGCTTCTGCCTCAGCGCCATTTTGCTGCGATAGAAAACTTTTTTTTTTATTGTACTTTAGATGAAGATTTATAGAACAAATAGTTTCTCATTAAACAGTTAGTACATGTATTGTTTGATGACATTGGTTAAAAACCCCACGAATGTCAACCCTCTCCTTTCTCTACCTTGGGTTTCCTATTACCAACTTTCCTGTCCCCTCCTGCCTTCTCATCCTTTCCCTGGGGCTGATGTGCCCCTTTAGTCTCGTTTTGCTTTATGCGTCTGTCTAATCTTTGGCTGAAGGGTGAATCTCAGGAGTGACTTCATTACTGAGTTAAAAGGGTGTCCGGAGGCCGTAGTCTCAGGGTTTCTCCAGTCTCTGTTAGGCAAGTAAGGCTGGCTTTTTCTGTGAGATAGAATTTTGTTCTACTTTTTTCTCCAGCTCTGTCCAAGACCGTCTATTGTGATCACTGTCAAAGCAGTCAGTGGTGGTAATGGGGCACCATCTAGTTGTACTGGTCTCAGTCTGGTGGAGGCCGTGTTAGCTGTGGTCCATTAGTTCTTTGGACTAATCTTTTCCTTGTATCCTGCTCTCTTCATTCTCCCTTGCTCCTGAAGGGGTGAGACCAGTGGAGTATCTTAGATGCCTGCTCACAGGCTTCTAAGACCCCAGACGCTACCCACCAAGGTAGAATGTAGAACACTGTCTTTATAAACTGTGTTATGCCAATTGAGCTAGATGTTCCCTGAGATCATGGTCGCCACAGCCCTCAGCCCAGCAATTCGATCCCTCAGGGAGTTTGGATGTGTCTATGGAGCCTCCATGACCTTGTCTTGTACAAGTTGTGCTGGCTTCCCCCCATTGAACAACTCACTTTTTAAACATTGTTATCTGTTTTGTTGTTTTGTTCCTTCTCCTCCTCCACATACTAAGTTAAATACGTAGCTTTTCCATTACCAGCCTGTCTTGTTTTCATTGTCATTCTCTCTTAATAATCCATGATAACAATGCTCTTAGCATCTGGACTCTACCTAATTCACCTAGCCATTTATTTTAAAAAAAAAAAAAAAAAAAAGCTTAAACTATATAATAATGTCCTAGAAAACTGTGGTTTTCTGATTTGATCTATTTTTTCATTCTTTTTGTTTATTTCTTTGGTGAATGACTATTCAGATTTTAGCATCCCTTGGGTTAACAGCTCTAATCTGCCTTGCATTTACTACTTCTCTTTTCAAACTGATTTAATGAGGTTGAACTCTTTTTGGTACATTTGATTATTTAACTATAGGTGGAAAAGGTCAACTGCTGAATTTGAGTACTTAAGGAGAGGAGTAATTGAGGTTGTTGTATCAGGAAGGGATTTATGATTGTTGATGATACAGTATTTACATGACTAGTGTTGACTTCTTTCTTTCAGGTTTATTCACACACATTCTACAGTACTGCCACAGGAGCGTTCGAGAGATGAGTGGTATACAGGTGGAATGAAAACTTTGAATTCTGATGAGTTTTAAGCTCTTCATTTAAATATCTATTATAAGCTGTGTATATTTGCTGCCATAGTAGTAATTAACTTAGTTTTATGCTGAATTCAAATCTTTTTTCTTTAATCAGATCATACCCGTTTTATGGTTGTACGATGAAGAATATAAACCATGTATGCTGACACTGTAATTTTACAAGTAGACTGTGTTATTTTAAAACTTTTCAATATAGAATAAAAGACAATAATGTATGTCTTACAGAGAAGCAGCCAATAAACCTGCCTTAAGCATAAACATGAAGAAAAGGCTTGTGTGCTATTTATTTTAGGGATATTAGCTGCTGGATGCTGGTGAAGATCTATAGAGTTTATTTTCTTCGTGTGACAGGTTACTTTAACTAAATTTTCTCTTAGGGAAGATAGGGCATGACCAACGTATGGAAAGATGATTTTAAGTTCACATCAGAGCTTTTTTTAACTACCTGTATTTCCTCTGATTTTGAAGAAAAGATTCACCATATATAAGTATATGGTAAACATCTGAAGTATAAAAGTAAGTTACCACAGAAAATTAAATCTAGGATGAGCCCATGAATTGTATAAGTTCAGCTTGTATTTAGTTCATATGATTTGATTGCTAGAAGTGAACATAGAATTTATTTAACTAATCCATTAATTTTAAAGCTATGGAAGAAGGATCTAAAGGTGACCTGAACAAAATTGCACGCAGAGGAAACAGTTTTATTGAGAGTAAAGAGCATGGGTCCTTGGGCAGTACAAATAGTTAACACGCTTGGCTGCTAACTGAAAGATTGGACGTTTGAATCCACCCGGAGGCATCTTGGAAGAAAAGCTTGGAGATCTACTTCTGAAATATAAGCCATTGAAAACCCTATGGAGCACAGCTGTACTCTGATACACATGGGTTGCCATGAGTCGGAATCAGCTTGATGACAACTGGTTAAAGAGGATAGTGTTTCCAGCCCAGGTTCCATCATATAGTGTTGGGCCACACTGGGGAGGACACAATCCCTCTAAGCAACGTTTCTAATTAGTGAAAGAAATGTAGAAGTAAGTGTGATTAAGTGATTAGGAAGATAAAATGAGTGGCAGACCCTCTGTAAATATTCAAATACATTTCATGTATTTGTTGCTGCTATTAGCTGCCAAGGAGTTAGGCATCAACTCACTGCAACCCCATGTACATCAGATGGAAATGCTGCTCAGTCCTGCGCCATCCTCATAATCGATTAGAGATCAGACCGTGGTGATCCATAGGGTCTTCATTGGCTGATTTTTGGAAGTGGATCACCAGGCCTTTCTTCCTAGTCCATCTTAGTCCGGAAGCACCATTGAAACCTGGTCAGCATCATAGCAACAAGCAACCCTCCACTGGCAGATGGGTGGTGGCTGTGCATGAGGTGCATTGGCCAGGAATTAAACTCGGGTCTTCCACATGGAACGTGAAATTTCTACCACTGAACAACCACTGTCCCACATATTTTAAGTGTAAACTTATTTAATTTCCATAACAAAACTAGGGGTAGGTAGTATTACGTTTCCATTTTACAAATGAGGAACTGATGCATAGAAAAAAAACCTGCCCAAGATAATATAGCTGGTAGGAAAGAGAGCCATAATTCAAAGCAGGTTGACTGATTTCAAAGCCTAGGCTGTTAACCATGATGGTGTTGTATGTTACGGTGGAGTTGGCTGGAACTCATGATGACCCCACGTGCAACAGAACTAAACGCTGCCCGTTCCTGCTCCATCCCCCCACTCACTGGTATGCTTGAGTCTATGGTTGTGCCACTGGGTGTGGGAGTGCTTTCCAGCCCAAGGGGCTCCATCTTCCAGCACTATATCAAACAATTTTCTTTTTTAGGGGTGGGGGGTTATTTTTATTTTTTTTGAAATTGAACTTCAGGTGAAGGCTTACAGAACAAATAGTTTCTTATGAAACAGAACTACACATGTTGTTTTATGACATTGGTTAACAACCCCACAACATATCAACCCTCTAACTTCTCAACCTTTTTTTTTTTGGTGAAAATACACATAGCCAAACATACACCATTTCAAAAATTTCTACATGCACATTTCGGTGACATTGACTACACTCTTCCAATTATGCTGCTATTCTCACTTAAGATGAAGGCTTACAGAACAAAATAGTTTCTCATTTAACAGTTACTACAAATGTTGCCCTATGACAATAGTTAACAATCTCACAACACATCAACAATATCCTTACTCAACCTTGGGTTCCCTATCACCAGCTTGCTTGTTCCCTTCTACTTTCTGGCCCTTGTCACTGGACTCCTGTACCTGGTTAGTCTCATTTGGCTTTCACGGGGCTGTCCACTTCCAGGCTGAACAGTGAACCTCAGAGGTAACTTCACCACTGAGCTAAAAGGGTGTCTGGGGGCCTTACTCTCGAGGTTTCTCCGGTCTTCTTTAGGCCAGTAAATCTGATCTTTTTTTTTGTGAGTTAGAATTATGCTCTAAATCCTTCTCCGGCTTTGTCCAGAACCCTCTGTTGTGATCCTGGTCAGAGCAGTCAGTGGTGGTAGCCGGGCACCATCTAGCTGTACTGGACTCAGTCCAGTGGAGGCCTTGGTAGCTGTGGACAATTTAGTCCTTCAGACTAATCTTTTCCTTGTTTCCTGTTCTCTTCATTCTCCCTTGCTCCCGAAGGGATAAGACCAGTGGAGTATCTTAGATGGGCGCTCACAGGCTTTTAAGACCCCAGACACTACTCACCAAGGTAGAATGTAAGCATAGTCTTTGTAAGCTGTGTCATGCCAATTGAGCTAGATGTTCCCCGAGACCATGGTCTCCAGAGCCCTCCACCCAGCAATTCAGTCCCTCAGGGAGTTTCAATGTGTCTATGGGGCTTCCATGACCTTTCCTTGTACACGTTGTGCTAGTTTCTCCTATATTGTGTACTGTCTCACCCTTCACCCAACATACCACTTATCTATTGTCTATTTAATATTCCCCACCCTGACCCCTCCCATCCCTGGTAACCAACAAAGATTGTTATATTTTGTGTGTGAACTTTTTCATGGGTTTTTACAATATAGGTCTCATACAATATTTGTCCTTTTGAGATTGACTTATTTCACTCAGCATAATGTCCTCCAGTTTCATCAATGTTATGAGATGCTTCACAGATTCATTGTTGTTTTTTCTCGTTGCATAGAACTCCATTGTGTGTATGTACCATAGTTTGTTTCTCCATTCATCTGTTGATGGGCATCTAGGTTGTTTCCATCGTTTTGCTATTGTGAACAATGCTGCCATGAACATGGGTGTGCGTATGTCTATTCAAGTGACAACTCTTATTTCTCTAGGATATATTCCTAGGAGTGGGATTGCTGAATCGAATGGTATGTCTATTTCTAGTTTTCTGAGGAAGCGCCATATCATTTTCCAAAATGGTTGTATCATTTTGCATTCCCACCAGCAGTGCACAAGTGTTCCCATCTCCCCGCAGCCCCTCCGACATTTGTTATTTCCAGTGTTTTTGATTCGTGCCAGTAATGCTGGGGTGAGATGGTATCTCCTTGTGGTTTTAATTTGCATTTCTCTAATGGCTAGTGATCGCAAGCTTTTCCTCATGTGTCTGTTGGCCATTTGAATGTCTTCTTTGGTGAAGTGTCTGTTCATTTCCTTTGTCCATTTTTTAATAGGATTATTTTTCTTTTTGTTGTAGAGGTGTTGGATTTTCTTGTAGATTATGGAGATTAGCCCTTTGTCTGACTTGTACTGTCCAAAAATTTTTTCCCAGTCTGTAGGTTCTCTTTTTACTCTTTTGGTGAAGTCTTTTGAAGAGCATAGGTGTTTGATTTTTAGAAGATCCCAGTTATCTAGCTTATCTGTTGGGGTTTGTGTGTTAATGGTTATGGTTTGTATCCTGTTAATGCCATGTATTAAGGCCTTTAGTGTTGGTCCTATTTTTTCTTCTATGAACTTTATAGTTTTAGGCTTTATATTCAGGTCTTTGATCCATTTTGAAGTAGTTTTTGTATACGGTATGAGGTATGGGTCCTGTTTCATTTTTTTTTTGCAGATGGATATCCAGTTTTGCTAGCACCATTTGTTAAAAAGACTGTCTTTTCCCCATTTGATGGACTTTGGGCCCTTGTCGAAGATCAGGTGACTGTAGGTGGATGGATTTACATCTAGGTTCTCAATTCTGTTCCATTGGTCAATGTATCTGTCACTGTACCAGTACCAGGCTGTTTTGACTACTGTAGCTGGATAGTAGTTTCTGAAGTCAGGTAGTGTGAGTCCTCCAACTTTATTCTTCTTCTTCAGTAGTGCTATACTTATTTGGGGCTTCTTCCCTTTCCATATAAAGTTAATGATTAGTTTTTCCATCTCTTTGAAGAATGTTATTGGTATTTGGATCAGGATTGCATTGTATTTGTAAATTGCTTTGGGTAGAATTGTCATTTTCACAACGTTGAGTCTGCCTATCCATGAGCATGGTATGTTTTTCCATTTATGTAGATCCCTTTGGGTTTCATGCAGTAGTGTTTTGTAGTTTTCTTTGTATAGGTCTTTTACATCCCTGGTCAGATTTATTCCTAAGTATTTTATCTTTTTAGGGGTTATTGAAAATGGTATTGTTTTCCTGATTTCCTTTTCATCATTCTCCTTACTGGTGTATAGGAATCCAACTGATTTTTGAATGTTTATCTTCTATCCTGTTACTCTGCTGAATCTTTCTATTAGTTCCAGTAGATTTCTCATGGAGTCTTTAGGGTTTTCTATGTATAGTATCATATCATCTGCAAACAGGCACAGTTTAACTTCTTCATTACCAGTTTGGATGCCCTTTATTTTTCTTTTCCTTGCCTTATTGCTCTAGCTAGAACTTCCGGTACAATGTTAAATAGGAGTGGTGATAAAGGGCATCCTTGTCTTGTTCCTGTTTTCAAGGGGAATGTTTTCAGCCTCTCTCCATTAAGAATGATGTTCGCCTTTGGTTTTGCATAAATGCCCTTTATTATGTTGAGAAGTTTCCCTTCTATACCTATTGTATTGAGAGTTTTTATCAGGAATGGGTGTTGGACTTTGTCAAATGCCTTTTCTGCATCAATTGAGATGATCATGTGATTCTTTTCTTTCCTTTTATTTATGTGGTGGATTACGTTGATTGATTTTCTAATGTTGAACCATCCTTGCATACCTGGTATGAATCCTACTTGGTCGTGGTGTATTATTTTTTTGATATGATGCTGAATTCCATTGGCTAGAATTTTGTTGAGAATTTTTGCATCTATATTCATGAGAGATATGGGTCTGTAATTTTTTTTGTGATGTCTTTGCCTGGTTTTGGTATCAGCGTTATGCTGGCTTCATAGAATGAATTTGGAAGTGTTGCCTCCTCTTCTATGCTCTGAAATAGCTTGAGTAGTACTGGTACAAGCTCTTCTGTAAATGTTTTGTAGAATTCTCCAGTGAAGCCATCTGGGCCAGGGCTTTTTTGGTTGGGAGCTTTTTTTATTACTTTTTCAGTCTCTTCTCTTCTTATGGGTCTGTTCAGATTTTCAACATCACTTTGTTGTAGCTTGGGTAGGCTGTGTGTTTCTAGAAATTTATCCATTTCCTCTAGGTTTTCAAATTTGTTGGAGTATAGTTTTTCATAATATTCTGTTATAATCCTTTTTATTTCAGTTGGGTCTGTTGTAATGTCCCCCATTTCATTTCTTATTTGGGTTATTTGTGTCCTCTCCTGTTTTTCTTTTGTCAGTCTGGCCAGTGGTTTGTCGATTTTGTTGATTCTTTCAAAGAACCAACTTTTGGTTTTGTTGATTCTTTCTATTGTTTTTCTGTTCTCTATTTCATTGATTTCTGCTCTGATCTGTACTATTTCCTTTCTTCCAGTGGCTGTGGGCTTTTTTCGCTGTTCTCTTTCTATTTGTTTGAGTTCTGTAGTTAATGTTTTGATTTTGTCCCTTTCTTCTTTTTTGATATGTGCATCTATTGCTATAAATTGTCCTCTGAGGTCTGCCTTTGCTGTGTCGCAAAGGTTTTGGTATGATGTGTTTTCATTCTCATTTGATTCCAGGAATTTTTTGATCCCATCTCTGATTTCTTTTATTACCCACTGATGTGTAAGCAGGGTATTATTCAGTTTCCATGTAGTTGATTTTTTTTCCTTGCTCTTTCTGTTGTTAATTTCTACCTTGATGGCATTGTGGTCAGAGAAGATACTTTGAATTATCTCAGTGTTTTGGATCTTGTTGAGGATTGCTTCGTGGCCTAAGATGTGGTCTATTCTGGAGAACGTTCCATGTGCATTGGAAAAGAATGTGTACTTTGCAGCTCTTCGGCAGAGTGTTCTATATATGTTTATGAGGTCCAGTTGGCTGATTGTACCCTTTAGGTCTTCTGTATCTTTGCTGAGTTTCTTCCTAGTTGTTCTGTCCTTTACTGACAGTGGTGTGTTGAAGTCTCCTACTATTATTGTGGAACTGTCAATTTCTCTTTTCAGTGTTGTTAGAGTTTGTTTTATGTATTTTGGAGCCCTGTCATTGGGTGCATAGATGTTTATTATGGTTATGTCTTCATGATGGATCATCGTCTTAATCATTATATAGTGTCCTTCTTCGTCTTTTATGGTAGATTTCGTTTTGAAGTCTATTTTATCTGAGATTAGTATTGCCACTTCTGCTCTTTTTTGGTAGCTGTTAGCTTGGTATATTTTTTTTCAACCTTTGACTTTTAATAAATTCACATCTTTGTTTCTAAGGTGTGTCTCCTGTAGACAGCATATTGATGGATCCTGTTTTTTTTATCCATTCTGCCACTCTCCGTCTCTTTATGGGTGCATTGAGTCCATTTACATTCAGTGTAATTATTGATAGATGTGGATTTGTTGCTGTCATTTTGTAGTGCTTTTTTTGTGGTTCTGACGTTTTCTTTGTTCTTCTTACTTTCTTGTGCTGAGTTACTTTTGTTTGTGGATTTTTTTTTCATTTCTTTTGTTTTTGTAGGTTGTGTTTTTGCTGAGACTTATTTTTTTGCTCTTTTTTTTATGAGTATGTCTGTCAACTTGCTTTGTGGTTACCATAAATTTTACCCTTATCTTTCTAAGTTTGAAGCAGTTTACCATTACTTGGTACCACCTTGCCTTCCTCTCCATTAGAAGGTTCTATACCTATGCCATTTATTCCCTCTTTTATTGTTTTGATGTTGTTGTCATTTACTGATTAACTGCTCTGATTCTCTGTTGTATTTCTTTTGGTTTTGGATAGTCCTCGAGAGTTCATTTCCTAGATTGGTATCTGGCTGGTACGATCCTGCGTCCTAGGTTCTGCTTGTGAGCTGAAGCTGTTTGTCCTCAGATCAAAGAACTCCCTTTAAAATTCTTGTAAGTTTGGTTTGACTTTTACAAATTCCCTTAATTTCTGTTTATCTGGAACTAACCTAATTTCACCATCCAATGTGAACGAGAGTTTTGCAAGATATATTATTCTTGGTTGGCAATTTTTTTCTTTCAAGATTTTATATATGTCATCCCATTGTCTTCTTGCCTGCATGGATTCTGCTGAATAATCTAAGCTTAGTCTTGTTGTTTCTCCTCTGTATGTGACTTCTTATTTTTTACGAGCTGCTCTCAGGATTCTTTGTTTGTCTTTGGTTTTGGTGAGTGTGAATATGATATGCCTTGGTGATTTTCTTTTGGGGTCTCTTCTATATGGGGTTCCTTGAGTTTCTTGGATGGCCAGCTTTTCATCTTTCATGATATTGGGGAAGTTTTCTGTCAGCAGTTCCTCAATGAGCCTCTCTGTCTTTTCTGTTTTCTCCCCCTGTTCTGGAATCCCAATCACTCGAAGATTTTTGCTTTTGATTGTGTCCCACATAACTCTCAGGGTCTTTTCATTTTTCTTTGTTCTTTTTTCTGAGTTTTCCTGAAACAGAGTTGTATCCAAGTGTTTGTCTTCAGTTCCACTGATCCTGTCTTCCACCATTTCAAATCTGCTTCTCAGCCCTTCTATGACATTGTCCATTTCTGAAATCTTGTTGTTTATCTTTTGGATTTATAATTGTTGTTTTTGTATAATTTCTAGTTGTGAATTTATTTTGGGATTTTGTTCCTGGATTATTTTCCTGAATTCTTCCAATTTTTTGTCCATATTTTCCATTGATTTGTCTATTTTTTCCTCATGTTTGTCAGCTTTTTACCTCAGCTCTTGGAGAATTCTGAGTATTAGAGATTTGAATTCCCTATCAGGTAGTTCTAGTGCATTTTCTTCCAGAGGAGAGTCATCTGGTGTTTTAATTTGGACGCCTACTGGAACCATCCTGTCCTGTTTTTGTAAATCTTTTGTTATTGTCTGCTGTTTTCAGGGCATTTAGTAGTTATTTTTCTATTTATTGATTGTAGATTTGTTTGTTTCATCCCTTTATTTAAAAAAATTTTTGACTATGTCTGAGCAGGCAGGCTATATGTTCTTTGTTGTTCGCTCATCTGTGGGAACAATACTTTTCGCCTCCTTCTTTAACTGGCATGGTCAGTCACTCAGCTATGGTATGGCAGGGCAGATCTAGATGAAGAGGAATTACTGGGATGGGTTGTTTGTGGCACTTACTACAGCCACCAGAGTGGGTCGGTAATCAGTGCAGGGCAGGTTCCAGTAGGCCGTGCTTATGCTGCTTGGTGGTGTGATGTAAAGCGCATGGTGCAGGTAGGCAGGATGCAGCGGGGAGATTGTTATGTGTGGAGCTAAGATGGCTATGGGAGAGAAGAGAGCGGAACAGGAGCCAAAAACATACAAACAAACAAAAAAGAATGCTAGGGGAGCTTGCCGTTGGAGTGGCGAGATGAGAGACTATGAAATGGAGAAAAACAGAAAGGGGAGGAGGAAGATAAGAAAAGAATGAGTAAATAAGAATCAGAAAGGTTAAAGAACCACAACGTTCCCAGGGATCCCACCGGTGCAGCTATGAGGTCTGGGGAAGTTGCTCTCAGGTGTTGCAGTACAGGCTGGCTAGAAGGCGTAGAGGTATACAACACCAGGTATTCAGGGAAGAGAAAGAAAAGAAAGATATAGAGAGACGAGAAACTGAGCAATGAAGAAAGAGAAAAAGGGAAAAAGAGGAAAAAGAAAACAAAACAAATTAAAAAAAAAAAAAAAAGGCCCCCAAAGAAACAGAAAAAAAAAAAAAACAAGGTAAAAAGAAATGCCCTCAGGTATCCGTCTGCACATCTGTGGAAGCCAAAGAGGAGTCTCCCTGCCATGCAGCTCTGCCTGGCCAGAAAGGGCTCCCAACTCAAGAAAAGGAAAAGAACACAAACAAACACTTCAAAACAAACAAATGAAGAAAAGCCCCAGGATCCCACCAGCATGGCAGCCCAAGCCAGGAAGCAGCTCCACATTCGAATGGAGCTCCGCAGCCCCTCAGGAAGAAGCAAAGATGGTGCACAGAGACAGGCACTTGAGTGAAGGAAGGGGGAGGTGGTGAGAAGCAAGTGAGAAATTAAAAGAAGCAGAAAAAAAAAAAAGCAACACTAGCAGCCAACAAATGGCACTCAGAGAGCTAGGTAGTGCGGGCTGGTGTTTCTGGACAAGAGACTGTGTCCATGGGAAGCAGAGGAGGCCGAGTGTTGGTGAAGAAGTGTAGAGAGTGGGAAAGCGTATATCACAAATTACCGGAGCTCTACAGCCCCTCAGGAAGAAGCAAAGATGGCGCACCAAGTGAGGTACTTGAGCAAAAGGAGGGGGAGGTGGGGAGAGGCAAGGAAGAAATAAAAAGAAGTGGAAAAAAAGCAACACCAGCAGCCAACAAATGACACTCAGAGAGCCACCTGTTCTGGTGTGTGGAACCCAAGCAGCCGCTGGTTCCCAGTCAAGAGACTGTGGCTGCGGGAAGAAGAGGAGGCCGAGTTGGGGTGAAGAGGGTGGGGGGTGGGAAAGTGTATATCGTCAATTACCAGTTGTTTTGTCTCCCGCTGGAAGCTCCGTGAAGCTGCTTTCTCATACCCCCTGTTTGCTGGTCTCCGTTAGGAGTCCAAGATGGCAGATCCGTGTTGTGTTAGCTGGTAGGGGACCTCTGCATGAATCTATCCTCGCTCTCCATTCTCTGTCAGTTTTCTCACTCCATTTGGTGCTTGGCTGAGTTCTTTATCTCTTCATTTGATGTTTTAGGGTTTCAGGATTGTTGTATTCTCTGTTCGGCTTAGTTTTTCAGATCTTTGCTGTGGAGGGATGGCATGGTGCTTCTGCCTACAGTGCCATTTTGCCGGAACTCCAATATCAAACAATTTTCTGTTGTGATCTACAGGGTTTTCACCAGCTGATTTTCAGAAGCAGATTGCCAGGCCTTTCTTTCTAGTTTGTCTTAGTCTGGAACCTGTCCACCATAGGTGGTGTTTGAAATACGGTTGGCATATTTTCCAGCATCACAGTAGCATGCAAGCCACTACAACATAACAAACTGACAGATGGGTGGTGGTTAACCATTATACTTTATGGGAAATGGGATGTGGGTGGTTAAGAGCCAGAGCTTTGGAATTCAAATGCTGCCACATTCTTGCTTTTAACTGTGAAGAAGTTTTTTAAGGCCTTCAGAGTCTCAGCTTCTTCTGCTATAAAATGCCAACCTAAGAGGGCCATTGTCTTGAGAAATGAGGCAATGGCTACGAAATGCTGAGCAGAGGACTGGACACTAGTAATCCATCAACAAACGGCAGTTGTCGATTATCCTCCTCAGCTGAGGAAAGCTGGAAATGGGAACGGTCCTGAGGAGAATCAAGTTTCAGCTAAGATAATGTAATTCAGAGAAGAGCCTATACTCCACAGATGGGTGAGGTCTTGTACTAAAGGAAACATTGAAACCAGGCTGGGTGTTCTACATGTGACTCTTGTTCTGTCCATTGAGTCACAGCCATTTCATCCCCAGGTATAACTGTCTGCTTGCATTCTGCCCTTCGTTCCTTCCATTTTCCTGGCACTGGTCTTCGAATCTTATCAAACAACATTTAGTATCATTCTTTTCAGCCTTAGCATTATCCACCATCACCTGCCTCTCAGCAAAAGTTTATCCTCCTTTTCAGCACTTCTGATACCAGCCCACCAAAACTAAACCTGTTGCCGTTGATTCCGACTCATAGCCACCACGTGACCCTATAGGACAGAGTAGAACTGCCCCATAGAGTTTCCAAGGAGCAGCTGGTGGATTTGAACTGCCAGCCTTTGGATTAGCAGCTGAGCTCTTAACCACTGTGTCACCAGGACTCCTCTGATCACCAGTCGGGGGTGGGGGGAAGCTAGTCTGAGTCAATTCAGCAATTCTTTCCATCTATGCATTGGGAAGGTAAAGGTAAAATATCAGATAGGACCAGAAAATGAGAAGAAGACAACTATTTCAAGAGATGAGAAAAGAAAATTTCAGTCACAGGCTATCGCAGATATAAAGAACCAGACACCAGAACTCTCTCAATTTCTTTAAGACACCAAAAGGAATAGGAATTCGGGGTTAGTGGAGCAAGTGAAAGTTTGGAGAATGGTGTTTGACAAGGTCAGAGAATGAATCAGGGCCAGATGGTTCAGAGCCTTAGATGGATGTGTGGCAATTTTCCATGCCCTGCCTTCTAGTCCCTCATCTTTGAGTGTACCTGCAGTTACGGTAGACAGTTTCTAGCCTTCCAACAGCTTCCCACTTCAGCTTCTTTGCTTAAGACTTTTTTGTTGTTGTTGTTTATTGTTGTGGTTTAAGTGAAAGTTTACATTTCAAGTTAGTCTCTTATACAAAAATTTATATATACACTGTTATGTGACCCTAATTTCTCTCCCTATACTGTGACAGCACACTCCTCCTTTCCATCCCTGATTTCCCATGTCCACTGAACCAGCTCCTAGCCTTCTCTGCCTTCTCATCTCACCTCCAGACAAAAGTTGTCCATTTAGTCTCATGTATCTACCTGAGCAAAGAAGCACACTCTCCACAAGTATCATTTTATGTCCCACAGTCCAGTCCAATCTTTGTCTGAAGAGCTGGGCTCATAAATTGTTTTAGTTCTGGGCTGATAGACAATCTAGAGGCCATGCTTTCTGGGGTTCCTGCAGTCTCAGTCAGACCATTAAATCTGGTCTTTTCACTAGAATTTGAGTTTGCACCCCACCTTTCTCCTGCTCCAACAGGGACTCTCTGTTGTGTTCCCTGTCAGGGCAGTCTTTGGTGGTAGCCGGGCACCATCTAGTTCTTCTGGTCTCAGGCTGATGAAGTCTCTGGTTTATGTGGCCCTTTCTGTCTCTTGGGCTGATACTTTCCTTGTGTCTTTGGTGTTCTTCATTCTCCTTTACTCCAGGTGGTTGGGACCAATTGATGCATCTTAGATGGCCACTTGCAAGCTTTTAAGACCCCAGACACCACTCACCAATGTAAGATGCAGAACATTTTCTTAATAAACTTTGTTATGCCAATTGACCTTGATGTCCCCTGAAACGACGGTCCCCAGACCCCCACCCCTGCTACTCTGTCCCTCAAAGTGTTTGATTGTATTCAGGAAACTTCTTAGCTTTGATTTAGTCCAGTCGTGCTGACTTCCCCTGTAGTGTGTGCTGTCTGTCCCTCTACCTAAGATAATTCTTGGCTTAAGATTCTCTTTAGCACCACTAGAGTTTGCTCTCTTTTAGAATGTGCAGCACGGGAAAGCAGAAGACTTATTGCCCTAGAAGCAACCCTCAAATAAAGGCGAAAGGGGAGTTGGTGGACAAATGTCCCAGGTCCCCCTTCCTCCAGCAGATCAATTCTGAGGTACGTTCCATGGTTTCTTAGAGTCCTAAGCAGGATTGAGCCTCAGTTGTCCATAGTGATAACGCATTTATTATAGCAAATTATTTAAAACAATATCTACTATTTCTTAACTTTATCTCTTTTATATTCTTTAATTTCTTCTTGATCTGTACAAAAACTCTTCTTCCTTATCCCCTTAAGTTTTTGTTTGGAGCTTTATAGGTTTTTGTTGTTCTTATTCTAGTTTCCAGAGTTCAGTATGTTAGTTTACTTAATTTCATTTATTTTTGTTTAATAGTGAAGACAATAATTAACTTAAAATTTACCTCTGGTCATTGGTTTTGTCACAGTTCATATGTTTTAAAACTAAATATGATAAGCGAAACATTCTATAATTTCAATTTGGTTTCTTTTTGACCATGAAATTATTTTGCAATGCTTTATACTTCCACAAGGTATTGAAGGAGTAATTCTTTGTCTATTCCTAATTTCTAGTTTTATTTTATTGTGATCAGAGAATGTATCATGTAAAAAGTTTTATTATGTGATCACTTTGTAAAAAATATTTCATGAGCAGTTTAAAAGAAGTGAATTCTTTCGAAGAACTGAGTTTGATATATACCATTAAGTCAAACACATAGTTTATTATTGACAGACTGAATGAACAAATGCACAATGGCCAGATCATATATAAAAATGGAACTCTGACCCACAGCCTGCAGCATCCAGTCCAGAAATCCAAACAACTATCCTTATACCAATGGGCTCCAAATGGCCAGGGCTTGATTAACAACTGACAGCTTCCTTAATGTTTGCTCCTACTTCCAATTTAGGACCTACAGGAGAAATCCAAATATGTGCCCCTAATCAATCACATAAGATACCACTTGACTTAGTTATCTAGTGCTGCTATAACAGAAATACTACCAGTGGATGGACTTAACAAACAGAAATTTATTTTCTCACAGTTTAGGAGCTAGAAGTCTGAATTCAGAGTGCCAGCTCCAGGGGAAGGATTTCTCTCTCTCTCGGCTCTGCAGGAAGGCCCTTGTCATCAATCTTCCCCTGGGTCTAGGAGTTTCTCAGCACAGGGACCTCAGGTCCAAAGGACATGCTCCACTCCTGGCTCTTCTTTCTTAATGGTAGGAGGTCCCTCTCCTCTCTGCTCACTGATCTCTTATATCTCAAAACAGATTGATGTCATCCTTTAGATTGTGTCCTGCCTCATTAACATAACTGCCTCTAATCCTGCCTCATTAACATCATAAAGTTTAGGGTTTACAATACATAGGATAATTACATCAGATGACAAACTGGAGGACAATCATGCAATACTGGGAATCATGACCTAGTTAAATTGACACCTAGTTTTGGGGACACAATTCAATCCATAACACTGCACTTCTAGTTAGCCCACCTCCAGCTTCCCCATGCCAACAGCTTCAAATCAGGACATACCTGAAGCCTCTCCTTTTTTTCCACCATAAATCTTTCCCACTGTCCTACCTACCTTTGAGTCTGACAAATACAAGTGATGGTGGCTGACTTCCTTGCTATAGCAAGCACTGAATAAATAGCCTTTATTTCTTCTAATTTGGCTTTTGTCTGTTTCCACATTATGATAATTCTCAGTATACTATTTTCCTTTTTAATCCTACATAAATTGAAAGTATTACATTAAAGTTTACTATG
Organism: Dugong dugon; assembly: GCA_030035585.1. Taxonomy (NCBI): domain Eukaryota; kingdom Metazoa; phylum Chordata; class Mammalia; order Sirenia; family Dugongidae; genus Dugong; species Dugong dugon. Next base: position 76,975,797 of record CM057476.1, read on the forward strand.
CAGTTTCATACCTATTTCTTTCTCTTTATATTCTAATAATTTAATGTCTTTTTAATAGTTTATGTTCTTCAATATTGTGATTCTTTTTGATTTACTAAAATTCGTGATAGATATTTTGGTCATGAAACCCATTTTTTTTTTTTTATATATCATGAACAATTGTTTGTGAGCTAGCTTATTAAATTTAGCCTATAATTCTTGGTAGTATTCTGTGTTTTGTTTGTTTGATGCTCTTTTTATTTTCATACTTGTATATTAAATCTGCATTGTCACCTTATTTTAGGTATTAAGAAAGTAATGCATCACCTTTGCATTTGAAAAGACAATCTGCTTAAATCTATTTATTGATTCCCCTGAAGTCAAAGGGAGAAAGGGTAGTTATATTGAATTTGAAAACTCTGCCTAATCAATAAAACTAAGAAGCCTATCTACCTGGCACCTACAAACTCTAGATTTAATATTGTTTTCTGCTGATTATCAATTAGTAAGGTGATTGGTGGTTGCATTTTATAGGAGATAATATACAACATGTCAAGTTGGGATATCTACAAGTAACTCTTCAAATGTTATTGCCCAGGTATAAATCTGACAACTGAGTTTTTTGTTTTTTCAACATGGGTCAGAATTTATGTTCTTTGTTTCTCCATTCAAAGTCTTAAAGAACATTGTCAGCCTCTACCTCATTTTATCATAAAAGTTCCCAAATTACCTCACCGCTGAGAATTCTGTTTTTCATGATTAACCAGGTCTTACCTTAGAAACTTCTTGCTACATCTGCTAATTAAGGCTCACAGACTCTGGTTGTAGTCAAGATTTTATTACCATCACTGAAAAAAGTGTGTGTGTGTGTGTGTGTGTGTGTGCACATCTGCACTTGTAGGGATTGCACTGTCTGCATTAAGAAAATGTGGGTTTATGATTTTATCATTTTTTGCCTCTCCAGCTCTACAGTCTTCTCTTTGGTCTCGTTTGGCTTCACTATGCCTTAAACCAGATCTGTGTAAAATGATCTGGTCTCTGTTTTTCACCATTTTCTTTTGCTCTGTTTCTAAATACATAAAAACCCACTGCCATCAAGTCTATTCGGTCTTATAGTGACCCTATAGGGCAGAGCAGAACTGCCCTATAGGGTTTCCAAGACTGTAGATCTGGGTTCAGACTGCCAACACTTTGGTTAGCAGCCAAGCACTTACCCTGTGCACCACTTAAGCACATAGTGTGAATTAAATTTATTAGTTGTGGCGAAACTGTTCTTGATACTGCTTTTTTAAAAGCTATTATTTATGCAATATTTTATCATCTTTACTGATACATATAAAATCAAATTATTATTTCCAACATTACTGCAAAATAGGCAGTGATAATATGTCTCTCCAATCAGGCTAGAGTATCTTGTTGGCTTCTTTTCAGATGAGATTTGATAAAACACGTGAAACATTTGAACCACCAGGCATGTATCCCTTGCCCTTTTATTGACTAGAATGGATCTAGAGCCATGAGATTTTGTAGACCATAATCTTAATGTGCACAATCTTGAGGCCGAACAAGTTCAGAAAATCAGTTGGGTCAATGATAAAATATTAGATGCTTTATCTCCTGTGCAGGGCCATGCATTGGAAATGTTAGTATCCAAACCTCTGGGCTTGAAGTATGCCGTGATGGCTGCAAATTTTCCCTCTGCGTAAATTTGGGAGATGATTCTTGGCTAGCCTTTTGTGTTTTTCTGGAAAAGTCTTTATTTCACCTCCAGTTTTGAGCAATCGTTTTGCTGGATATAGAATTCCGGTTGACTGGTTTGTTTGTTTCTTTTCAATATTGTTCCATAGTCTTCAGTCTTGCAAAGTTTCTAACAAGAAGACTGCTATCTTTCTAAATCTTTGTTTCCCAGTACGGCTGTAATATGTTTCTTCCAGCTCCTTTCAAGACTTTCACATTGGTTTTCAGCTGTCTCTCTCTGCCGTGAATACTTGTCTCAATAGAAGTACATGAGAGCTCCGTTTACTCCACATCTTGACAATACTTGGTTTCGTCTGTTTACTTCACTTTAGCCTTTCTTGTGGGTATAGAGTGATATTTCACACTGATTTTAATTCACATTTCCCTGATGACTGAAGGTGTAATGAACTAATGGTGACGAATGAATCATTTCATGTATTTATCACCTTTTTGGATACCACCTTTTGTAAAGCGTGTAGGACAACACATCCTGCTCGACTTCGCCATAACTGTAAGACAACAATCCAAATCTGCTTGGTGCTCACAGGTTGTACCCGATTTCTAGATGGCCAGGAGGCCTTTAGGAAAAAAACACCACTAATATGCACTGCTCCAAAACATCATGTCCTTCCTGTCAGACCTGAACACGTGTTAGCACGCGGAAAGTAGCTTTTATTACTTAAAAGAATCAGATGGCATACAACAGAAAAAGTTCCATCATGAGAAATGTCCCCTGGCTCAAAAGCTGTCCAGGCAGAGATGACGACTCTTTCATGTACACCCCACTTTGTGCCATGGGTGAGGGGCTTACCTTCTGCTGCTCTCCCCCGGCCAGGTAGGTCCACTTCTGTGGACTGTAAGCTTATGCTCCGTGTGCCCCACCTGCACCATCGCTGAGGAGACAAAGAATGCGTCCTCTCCCAGCTATTTTCTACCCCAGACTACGTGACTAATTGTATCTTTTTAAACTGCTCACAAACATCCTACTGCATCATGCCCTACTTATTTCCTGAGGAGGGAGGGTGGTTAGCCCAGAACTGGATTTTTTTAACCTTGCTAACAAACGTCAGGCCTCAGTGGGGGTGGGGGTTTGTTCTGAGACCTAAAGATGCCAGCAGAGAGAGGAACGGAGAAAACCATGGCTTCTGGTTTGTCCAAAAGATTTACTCCTCACAAGTGTCTGTTCAAATGGTACTTTCCTTTTTTTTTCCAGGTGGACTGTACTTCTCATACTGATTTGTAGAAATCCTGTTTACATACTGTTTGTCAGCTCTGCATATTGTATATCATTTCTGTCAGCTGCCAGGGAGTTGGCCCGCAACTCATTGTTACTTCACGCACAACGGAAGAAAATGCTGCCTGGTCCTGCACCATCCTCACGATCACTTATGATTCACAGGGTTTTTTTTTTTTTTTTTGAGGCAAGTATACACACCCAAAGGTACACCATTTCGACAATTTCTACACGTGTACAAGTCAGTGGCATTGGTGATCCATAGGTTTTCGTTGGCTGATTTTTGGAAGTAGATCACCAGACCTTTCTTCCTAGTCTGTCTTAGTCTAGAAGCTGTGCTGAAACCTGCTCAGCATCACAGCAGAATGTAAGCCACCACTAACAGATGAGTGGTGGCTGCACTCAAGGTACATTGGCTGGGAATTGAACCCGGGTATCTCATGTGGAAGGTGAGAATTCTACCACTGAACCACCACTGCCCCCTAAGTATTGCGCATATAAACTCGTTGCTGTCCAGTAAATTCCAACTCATAGCAACCCTGTAGGACAGAGGAGAACTGTCCCCATAGGGTTTCCAAGGAGCAGCTAGTGGCTACAAACTGCTTACATTTTGCTTAGTAGCCAAGCTCTTAACCACTGTGCCACCAGGACTCCATTGCATATACATCTCTCAAATTTTTGGCTTGTCTTTCACTTTTCTAATGATATCTTTTGATGAACGAAAGTTCTTAATTTAAATATAATAAAGCGTGTCAATTTTTTTTATAGGTAGTGTATTTTATGTCCTGTTTAAGAAATACTTGTACACTTAAGGTCATAAAGATATTCTCGTATGTTTTCTTATAAAACTTTATTGCTTGAACTTTCATATTTAGATCCGAAATCTCCTTGTAATTGATTTTTGTGAAAGGTACAGAACAAACTTGTTTTTTTGTCTGTCTGGATATTTAATAGACTCAAGTTCATTTATCAAAAAGACAGTCTATCACCGTAGCACTTTGTCATAAAACGGGCGGCTGTATTAATATTTTTCTGTTCCCTTTCTTCTGTTTACTTGTTCATTTCTATCCTTTTGACAATACCATGCATCTTAATAATTTCAGATCTGCATAGGTCTTGATGTCTGATATTATAAGTCTTCCACCTTTACTCTTCTTCAAGACCGTCTGAGACACTCTTGGCCCCTTGCATTTCCATAGAAATTTTAGAATCAACTTGTCTATTTTCACAAGAAATAACTGATAGTGTTTTTACTGCGATTTCATTGACTGTAAAAATCACTATGGAGCCAATCAACAATTTTACTGTATTGAAGTTTTTACTACAGGAATATTATATATCACTTAGATTAATTCTTTTCCAATAATTAATTAATTCTTTTTCAGCAATGATTTGTCATTTTCTATATAGATCTCTCAGATATTTTTTCCAATTATTTCCAAATATTTGATTTTTTGATTATTTTCTAATGATACTGTTTGCAAATTATATTTTCTATGTATTTATTGCTGTATGCTGAGCAAATAATCTGAGAAAGTGGACTACATAAGGAAGAAGGTGGCATCAGGATTGGAGGAAGACTCATCAACAACCTGCCATATGCAGATGACAACCCTGCTTGCTGAAAGTGAAGAGGGCTTTGAAGCACTTACTGATGAAGATCAAAGACCACAGCCTTCAGTATGGATTACACATCAACATAAAGAAAACAGAAATCCTCACAACCAGACCAAAAAGGAACATCATGATAAATGAAGAAAATATTGAAGTTGTCAAGGATTTCATTTTACTTGGATCCACAATCAACGTCCATGGAAGCAGCAGTCAAGAAATCAAATGACGCATTGCATTGGGCAAATCGACTGCAAACGACATCTTTCAAGTGTTAAAAAGCAAAGATGTCACTTTAAGGATGAAGGTGTGCCTGACCCAACCCATGTTGTTTTCAATCACCTCATATGCATTCGAAGGCTGGGCAATGAATATGGAAAACCAGAGAAGAATTGATGCCTTTGAGTTATGGTGTTGGTGAAGAATATTGAATATACCATGGACTGCCAAAAAAATGAACAAATCTGTCTTGAAAGAAGTACAGACAGAATGCTCCTTAAAAGCAAAGATGGCGAGACTTCGTCTCATGTGCTTTGGACATGTTATCAGGAGAGACCAGTCCCTGGAGAAGGACATCATGCTTGGTAAAGTAGAGGGTCAGTGAGAAAGAGGAAGACCCTCAATGAGATAGATTGTCACAGTGGCTGCAACAATGGGCTCAAGCATAACAATGATCTTGAGGATGGTGCAGGACCAGGCAGCGTTTCATTCTTTTGCACATCGGGTCGCTATGAGTTGGAAGCCACCTGACGGCATCTAACAACAACAACAACAGCAGCAACTGTTGATGTATAAAATACATTGTGTATTGCCCTTGTATCCAGTAAAATTTCTAACGTCACTTAATTATTTTAATGGTTTGGAGAGTATTTTTAATCTTCTATACACACCATCATTTGTTTTGTGAATTAATTTTATTGCTTGCTTGTCAATTCTCGTGCCTTATTTATTTGTTTGTTTATTTGTTTATCTCCTGAATGCACCGGCTCAAAAGTCCAGTACAATGTAAAATAGAAGCAGTAATAATAGGCATCTTAATTTCATTCTTGATCTTTGCAAGAATTATTTCAATATTTTACCAATAAGTATGGGGTTTGTTATACGTTTGCTTTAACTACTCTTCATTATGTTAAGAAGGATTACTTCATTTCTTATATTCTCAAGAAATTTTAGTATGGTTGTGTGCCAATTTTTAAAAATTTTTCCTACATTTGTTGATGTGATATTATGACCTTTCCTGATTTTCTGTTGAAATTGTGAATTACGTTGACTGATTTTCAAATGTTAAACCAGCCTGAATTCCTGAAATGAAATACACTTGTGTTTGATGTAGTAATCTTTTTATATATTGCTGAATTCATGTTTCTAAAATTTTCTTTACATATTTGTATCCATAATCATTAGCAATATCAGTCTGCAAGTTTCATGTCTTGTAATATCTTCATCAAGATTTAGCATAAAGTCATAGTAGCTTCAAAGATGAATTGGGAAGTGTTCCCTCTCGTCTACTGTCTAGTAGTGTTTGTGGCAATTTGATATTATTTGTTTCTTAAATGCTTGAAAGAATTCACCTGTGAAGCCATCCGATTTTCCTTTGAGAAGGTTTGTAAATAACATCTTAATTTTATTTTTAGAGAAATATAGGATTATACTGGCTTTCTATTTCTCTTTTTTTAATGTAGTGTTTTAAAGTTAAGTTTTTCCAGGATTTTGTTGATTTCATCTCAATTATCAAATGTATTGGCTAATATTCACAACTCACTTACTGTAGTTTTTGGGTGGGTGGGGTTAACTTTTTATTTTGAAATAGCTATAGATTCATCAGAAATTTTTAAAAATATATTTAGAGGTCATGTGTACTCTTCACTCAGGTTCCCCGCATGGTAAAATCTTGCATTACTATAGGACGTTATCAAAATCAGAAAATTAACTTTAGTAAAATCCACAGTTTTTTCAGATTTTACAGTTTTACATGCACTCATTTGTGTGCGTGTGTTGTTCTTTACAATTTTATAATTTTTTATGTAGTTTTATGCAATTGTATCCATTTTATGTGTAGATTCATGTAACTATCACAAAAATCAAGACACAGAATTGTTTCATCACACAAAGCTTCCTCATGTTATCTCTTTATAGCCACATCTATCCCTCTCCCCCCAGTTCTAACCTCTGGAAACCACTCATCTGTTCTCTATGTCAATTGTGTTATGTGAAGAATATTATATAAATGGAAACATACAGTTGCATTCATTGTCAATAAGAACTTTTCAAGATCTATCCTGAAGGACAACCCTGTCAGTAATAGGATAATATCCATATGTCTACAATGAAGACCAGTTAATATGACTATTACTAAAATTTATGCATCAACTACTAATGCCAAAGATGAAGAAAGTGAAGATTTTTACCAACTTTTGCAGTCTGAAATTGATCAAACATACAATCATGATGCTTTGACAGTTACTGGTGATTGGAATGCAAAAGTTGGAAACAAAGAAGAAGGAACGGTAAGTGGAAAATATGGCCTTGTTGATAGAAAAGGGTGGCTCGAGAAGACAAAGTATTGAAATGTGCAAAGACTTAGAGTTAGAAAACCAAAAAGGAAGAACATGCTTGGCATTTCTCAGACTGAAAAATTGAAGAGAAAGTTCAAGCCTCAGGTTGCAATATTGAAGGATTCTATAGGGAAAACATTAAACAATGCAGGAAGCATCAAAAGCAGATGGAAGGAACACACAGAGCCACTGTACCAAAAGGAGTTGGTCGATGTTCAGCCATTTCAGAAGGTAGCATATGATCAAGAACAAATGGTACTGAAGGAAGAAGTCTAAGCTGCACTGAAGACATTGGTGAACAACAAGACCCCAGGATGTGACGGAAAATCAATTGAGATGTTTCAACAAACTGACGCAGCACTGGAAGTGCTCCCTTATCTATGCCAAGAAATTTAGAAGACAGCTACCTGGCCAACCAACTGCAGGAGATCCATATTTGTGCCCATTTCAAAGAAAGGTGATCCAGCTGAACGCGGAAATTATCAAACAATATCGTTACTATCACACGCAAGTAAAATTTTGCTGAAGACCATTCCAAAGTGGCTGCAGCAGTATATCGACAGGTAACTGTCAGAAATTCAAGCTGAATTCAGAAGAGGACATGGAACAAGGGGGATACCATTGCTGATGTTAGATGGATCCTGGCTGAAAGCAGAGAATACCTGAAAGATGTCTACCTGTGTTTCATGGACTATGCAAAGGCATTCAACTGTGTGGATCATAACAAATTATGGATAACATTGCAAAGACTGGGAATTCAAGAGCACTTTATTGTGCTCATGAAGAACCTGTACATAGACCAAGAGGCAGTCCTTCGAACAGAACAAGGGGATGCTTTATGCTTTAAAATCAGGAAAGGTGTGCGTCAGGGTTGTATCCTTTCACTGTACTTCAATGTGTATGCTGAGCAAATAATCAGAGAAGCTGAACTATATGAAGAAGATCGTGGCATCAGGATTGGAGGAAGACTCATTAACAACCTACGATATGCAGATGACACACCCTTCCTTGCTGAAAGTGAAGAGGACTTGCAGCACTTTCTAATGAAGATCAAAGACTACAATCTTAAGTCTGAATTACACATTAACAGAAAGAAAACAGAAATCCTCACAACCGGACCAATAAGCAACATCATGATAAATGGAGAAAAGCCTGAAATTATGGATTTCATTTTACTCAGATACACAATCAACGTCTATGGAAGCAGCAGTCAAGAAATCAAATGATGTATTGCATTGGGCAAATCTGCTGCAAAAGACTTCCTTCAAGTGTCAAAAAGCAAAGATGTCACTTCAAGGACTAAGGTGCACCTGACCCAAGCCATGGTGTTTTCAATCACCTCATATGCATTCAAAGGCTGGACAATGACTAAACAAGACAGAAGAAGAATTGACACCTTCGAATTATGGTGGTGTTGGTGAAGAATATTGAATATACCATGGACTGCCAGAAGAATGAACAAATCTGTCTTGGAAGAAGTACAGCCTGAATGTTCCTTAGAACAAAGGACGGCGAGACTTCATCTCATATACTTTGGACATGTTATCAGCAAGGACCAGTCCTTGGAGAAGGACATCATGCTCAATAAAACAGAAGATCAGTGAAAAAGAGGAAGACCCTCAATGAGATGGATCGACACAGTGGCTGCAACAATGGGCTCAAGCATAACAACAATTGTGAAGATAGCGCAGGACCGAGTTGTGTTTCGTTCCGTTATACATAGGGCCACTATGAGTAGGAACTGATGTGACAGCATCTAATAACAACATACAAGGTTTGACTTTTTTTCACTTGGAGATCCATCCAAGTTGTTGCGTGTATTAATAGCTTTTTTTTTTTTAATTGATAAATAGTATTTTATTATATGAAGTTACCACAACCTGTTTAACCATTCAGCTGGGCAAAAAACATTTCAGTTGTTTCTTTTAGATATTACAAATAAAGCTGCTATGAACATTCATATACAGGTTTCCAGGTGAATACGTGTTTTTATTTCTCTGAGATAAATATCCAGAATGTAATTTCTGGGTCATTATGATAAATGCACATTTAGCTTTATAATAAACTGTCAAACTATTTTCCAGCATGCTATACCATGCTATTCCTGTCTTTTTATGTGCTTTTGTTTTTTGTCATCCGTGTATCTTCTTTGGTGAAATGCCTGGTCATGTCTTTTGCCCATTTTCTGATTGGATTGTTTGTATTTTTTTATTTTTTTACTCTTTTATTTTTTACTCTTAAGTTTTGGGAGTTCTTTATATATTTTATCTTTATATATTCATGCTAGTCCTTTGTCAGATATATGTATTGCAAATATTTTCTCCCAGTCTGTAGTTTGTCTTTTTGTACCCTTAAAAAGATCTCCTGCAGACCAAAAGTTTTCATTTCGATAATGTACAATTTATCAACTATTTCTTTTATGGATCATGCTTTTGGTGTCATGTCTAAAAACTCTTTGCTTAGTCCTAGGTCCCAAAGATTTTCTATATTGTCTTCTAAAAGTATTATAGTTTTACATTTTACATTTCAGTCCATGATCCATGGTGAGTTACCATTTACAGAAAGTATAATGTCTAAGTCAAGGTTCACTTTTGTTCTTGTTATTGTTTACCCTGGTCATTCTACTGGGTAAGCATAATTTGTTGAAATGACTGTATTTCCTTCATTCAGTTGCTGTTCTACGTTTGCCAAAAACCGATTGAGATATTTGTGTGGAATATCCATCCCTCTGCCAATACCACACTGTCTTGATTATTGCAGCTCTAAAGCTATCTCCAGGTGCAGTGACTGCCCCCACTCTGGTCTTCCTTTTCAAGATTGTCTTAGCTATTCCAAGTCCTTTCCTTTTCCACATAAATTTTAAAATTTAAAATTTTAGAATATTGTCTTTCTAATGTCTATAGAAGTTGTGATTATGTACCCATTTTTATTTCCCTTATTACCAATTTGTTCCTTCTATTCTGATCAGTCTTGCTAGGGTTCATCAATTTTATTAATCTTTTTGAAGAACCAACTTTTGATTTTGTCGATTTTTTATATTCTATATTTAATTTATTGACTCTTTCCTCTAATATATACTATGTCCTTCTTTCTACTTTCTTTGGTTTCTTTACTGGCCACTGATAGCCTTAGTTTACATTCGGGTGGTACAGCTCAAGTCTCTATATCCAGTTTCTGAGTTAGCTGTCATGGGTACACAGGTATCTCAGCTTTTTTTTTTTTTTTGATGTTTCCATTCTTTAATCAGAGCTGTGCCCAAGACTATATTTTCATAGTTAAGACTATCTACACTTCCTGGCCAGGGTGGTGCACTTTGAGTCCAATTTTCTTTTCAGGGGTTGAATTCTTGGCCATCTTTGTCTACCTTTGTCATGTAGACCCCAGCTGGGTTTTACCTTCAGCACACACTTACTTCTGCGCATTTCCATTCGCTCTAGTCAACTCAGATGTTTATCATGGTTTTCAGGCTTTATTTCTTCTTTAATTATTTCAAAGTTTATCAATCATTGCTGTGTGGAATAAGGAGCGGGATGCATCCACGTACACCTCTGATGCTGCTACTGGACCATGTACCTCAAAGAATATTCTAAAAAAAAAAAAGTGAAGAGAAAGTATAACTACCAAACATACTCTGAAATTACCCATCTAAGTGGAGTCTGTGTTCCTAATGGAGTCCCTAAGTGATGCAAACAGTTAACGCACTCGGCTGCTAACCAAATGGTTGGAGGTTCAAGTCCACCCAGAAGTGTCTTAGAAGAAAGGTATCGTGATCTACTTTCAAAAAATCAGCCATTGAAAACACGATGGAGTACGGTTGTACTCTGACACCCATGTGATAGCTATCATTCTGAAGGGACTCGATGGCAACTAACTTGTGTTCCCAACTAATTTATCAGACATAGAGGAAATATTTCAGGGAAAAAAAATACATCAAAATGGCAGAGGCTGTGACTTCAACCTTGTAATATACTTGTAAAGTCTAACACAGGGACTTTGCAAGAAGAAAATTAATAATTTTTTTTTCTGTTTCATTTTTTTTAGTAACTCTTTAACATGGTTGATGTAAATCTTGCTGCTTGGTTTGTTTTAAAAGAAGAAAGAAATTGGCCCTTTAAAATTCATGTGGTAAAATACAGCTCATTCACCCAGAAGTAGTGATGAAGAATGAGTGCAATGGGAATAGGTATCAGGAAATGCAATGATACTACATTTATCCATTTTAAAGATAATTCAGATCTACTTGACACAATTAGAGAGAGAAATGAAAGTAACTAGAGGCTTAGAAATTCTATCAGTAAGATAAATGGTTTAAGCAAAGATCAGGTAAGAGGCTTGCAGAGTACTTAGTGCTCAGAACCAGTGTCTAGGCATAGGCTAATGGAATAATGCTATGAAAATCATCAGGAAGAGCCAATAGGTTGGCAAAGATTGCAAGTCAATGTTTAGAAAAACTGAATAGTTATGCTGATGATGGAGCATCTAATTGGATTATAGAATTCCTTCTTTTTTTTTAACATTTTTTTCTCACTTTTTTTGTCTTTTAATATGGGATAGAAGAGAGAAACATTCTCCTGGGAAGAGGATGAGTGGATCTTTGGAGTGGATGATGGAAAGGAGAGGCATACATATATAGTTTGAAATACTACTTAGAAATATAAAAGACAGAGTGTAAAGTTTTACAAAGCACTTTAGACAGTTGAGAAAATATAAACACTTTGGTGAGCGTTCTCCCTGTCATAAGTAGGGTAAGCATTGTTCATAGGTCACCTGTGTGGGTACCTAATTACCTTGTAGTAATTTATACAGTGTGGCAGCAAAGTGCTCTGGAAACATTACCATGTCCTCTAACTCCAAACCACTTTTATTTTCTTCCTTTATTAATTTCAGCAAGAGTTGAATTACTTATACCCATTATTTCAGGTCACAGTATAAGCACTGGTACGAGAGAGGTCACTATCTTATTTCACAAAAGTATTTATTACCTTTTATTCCCATACCTCAATCCCATTCCCACACAACGTTCATTGTACAGTGCTTAACAAATGTTCTTGTCTGTATGTGTTCTTCCAAAATGTGTATTCTTGTTTTGTGTATACCCCATACCTTTATCAAGACATAGAACATTTTATCACCCTAGAAAGTTAAATCATGCCCTTTTCAAGTTAACATCTCCCCTAAAATCAACTACTGTTGATTAAAATTAATTCAAATCGTTGGGTTTTGGGACATTTTGTTCTCCAACGGCAAATGGTATAAGAGTTATCCTCATATCACGCTCTTGCCAACACTGGTATTACCAGTCTTTTTAGTTTTAGGTATTCTAGACAGTGTGAAGTGGTATTTCATTGTCTCAGCTTTAGAACATATGGAATACCTTCATAACAACCTTCTTCTCCCTCACTATGAGCACACACACACACACACACACACACACACACACACACACAAAAGGTGGATTTCAAGGAAGGGAGATAGTAGCACGTACTGATTCATCTTCATGTCACAAATCACAACTCAGGAAAACTGATTTTAATGACAAGAAATAGTCATACCTCCTACTCTAATATTATCATTGGATAAAATTCTTATTGCTTATGGAACAATAACCAAACCCAGCTACACATGTGAAATATTGCTTCGATTCTGACTTCTCTTAATTTGATTGTCTACTTTTCTGTTTAACAAGGTTCCAATAACTAAAGACATCCTTATTTTTAAACAAAATATGCAACGTGCTCTAAAATACTTTGATAATTTCGAGAATTGTTGTCATCGTATTAAAAAGAAGTGCTCTTTTAATGTGCTAAGAGGAAAAATAATTTTCTATAAGTAGGTTAACAAAGGGGCAGGAAATTTGTCTTACATAAAAATGCTGGCATTTCAAGTTCCTTGTCTATCCGTAGAAAGCCGAAATGTTACATTTGAAATCACCCCTTCGTTGCAGAATTATTTCTAATTTGAATATATATTAACTGGTGGAAAACACTATGAAATTTGGGGATCTTAAATAATATTTCTCCAAATATCTGTTTCAAATTCCTGTTAGCAGTTACTTTTATGTATCTTCCTACTTACATTTATTTCATGAGAAAATATTGTATACTTCAAAGTTCTTACAACCCCTTGCATTTATTTAGTGCCTTTTCTCTAAAGAGTTCCAGTAGCCTTTACTCTTGCAGATTTACCTCAAAAAATGCCTTACTAATAACTGGGTGCAATGAGATATGTTCTATTGTATTTTTCTTTTTATATACTATTTAGAGGTTTGAACTTTTCATCCTGCAAAAAATTCTGCCTGGCTGCCTCTGTGGATATAAATCAGGTCGCTTCAGATCCAGCGTTGCTCTGATGAGGCCTTGGGGGTACTCATAGTTACATTACTTACCGAATTGCACTCCGGTGTCCTGACAGAACGAAACGCTGGAAAGTACGCCATAATTTACCAAAAAGAAATAACTCCAGCAATAAACCCTATTTAGTGGTATGAGAGAAGACAATAACAGGGCACACTAAATAAACATCAGCACAACACAGCACGTAAGATGATATTTTTACCGCAAAGTATAAAAATGACTTTGTAGAAAGCTGACGGGGACTTAGAGCCAAACTTTCTTCCATGACCATAAAACCATCTTGATATCATAAAATGCTGTTGCAGCTGGCATGAAAGTTGCTTTTTGAGGGAAAATGCAATTCTGTTCTAAGACGGACGTAAATATGTTGAATTCAAACACATTTTACAGAATAAGCACTCCATAATTGATGTAATAAAATTAACTAGTCTGCAATGAATTAAATCATTCATTAATGTATTTGAAGAACAATTGTATTAAGTCCTTGTAACGTTCTGATTTAGATGACTGAATGGGTAGATTTAACAGAATAAAATTCAAATGTAATTTAAGCATCTGTGAGTAAAGATAAGTAAGAAAAATAAATATCCAATACAAATTTGTCACCTAAAACAAAGGACAAAGACAATTCTTTATAGAATAATTCCCCTGATTTAAAATATATATATATGCTGGAAAAAAAATTTTAAATATATTTAAATGTATCACTAAGCTTAAAAGATAGGGCTGCAGAGGACTAAAATGAAATGAAAACAGGAACTGGGGGCCAAAGCAAGTGTGTTAAATCCAGTTTTCACTCTGAAAATTTTTGCAAAATTTTGTGAGACTTTGAACCTCCCCTTGAGGTTGCACAGGGTGGGAAAAACAGAAGTGTAATGCATCCTGAGGAGTCTAATATATCTGATAAATATGTCACCCCAAAAGGCTGTGGAATTACTTGGTAGCACAAATGGTTAAACATTCAGCTGCTAACTGAGAGGTTGAAAGTTCAAGTCCGCCCATAGATGCAAAAAAGGTCTGGAAATCTACTTCTGAAAAACCAGTCATTGAAAACGCCATGGAGCACAGTTCTACTCTGACACACACGGGGCACCCTCAGTCAGAGTACTCCACAGCAACCGGTTTGGTTTCGGTTTTAAAGGGCTATACTTGCTGTGAAAGAAGGGGTGAGAAATAAGCCCATTCTGCAGAAGGAACAGCAAAAATACTTACCTATTTTAACCTCAGAACTGGGAAGAAACAAAAGAAAATCACCCTTGAGAATTTATAACCACGAACTGCACATCACATGGAATTTTTCTTGAATTTATTCTAGCTGTGTGTTCAGGAATAAAACTTCAAGCAGAAAATGCAATTTAAGGTTTGCTTAGGTTTGTAGTACTCCCTGATGGCTGACAGAAGTAAAATCAACTCTGGAGAAGCGCAGGGTTAACGCAGGAGTCAAGCATTCCCACATATAGGATTTCAGGAAAAATGAGCAGTTCGTAGAAAATTCACAATAGAAATAAAACACTACACGTGAGAACCATAGAACAACACATGACAGAAGACCCCCAAAGAATGTATATATTAGAATTAGTGTACCATATGTCTAAAGAAATGTCTAGAAAACTAGGAACAAGAGCCTATAAAAAACAACGAAACGGATTTGAGGAAGAATAAGTGAATTTTTATAAATAAAAAAGACTTGAAATTTAGTCCTTAAAATATGGATTAAACAATAATTTGTTTTTCTTGTTGTTAGGTGACATCATGAGTCGGTTTTGACTCATAGCCACCCTGTGTATGACAGAAGGAAACACTGCCTAAACCTGGGCCATCCTCCCAATCATTGCTATGTTTGAGCCCATTGTTGCAGCCACTGTGTCAGTCCATCTCACTGAGGGACTGAGGGTCTTCCTCTTTTTCACTGACCTTCTACTTTACCTAGCATGATGTCCTTCTCCAGGGACTGGTCCCCCCGATAACATGTCCAAAGTACATGAGATGAAGTCTTGCCATCCTCAATTTTAAGGAGCGTTCTGCCTGTGATTCTTCCAAGACGGATTTGTTTGTTCTTCTGGCAGTCCATGGTGTGTTCAATATTCTTCACCAACACCATAATTCAAAGGCGTCAATCGTTCTTCAGTCTTCCTTATTCATTGTCCAGCTTATTCATGAGGCAGCTTTCACATGCATATGAGACAGTTGAAAATACTGTGGCGTGGGTCAGATGCATCTTAGTCCTCAGAGTGACATCTTTGCTTTTAAACACTTTAAAGAAGTCTTCTGCAGCAGATTTGCCCAATGCAATATGTCCTTTGATTGCTTGACTGCTGCTTCCATGGGCATTGATTATGGATCCAAGTAAAATGAAATCCTTGACAACTTGAATATTTTCTCCATTTATCATGATGTTGCCTATTGGTCCAGTTGTGAGGATTTTTGTCTTAAAAAATTAGATATGGCTTAATTATTGAACTGGGAGATAGATTTAAAGAAACAATTTATAGAGATTATTTAAAAACTCCAGTTAAAATTTAAGGAATGTAGATTTTATTGTTCAGTCATGATGGTGTTAACTGGTACTAGATAACCTATCCTTCCCCTATAGACAGTACAACTGGTACTTATACTCTACGCCCTCCTCTGTCTCTTGTAAGGGAAAGATCTCAACTGGTGTAGCGCTAGCTCTTAATTGGGGGTGGGGGGCACTTCTTCAGGCTCAGAAGGTACAAAGAAGTCTGAGGAATACAACTGGGGGAGGGAAATAAATTAACACTATTCCTGGGACAGAGTCCCAAGTTTTCCCAACTAGAACCCTGACTTTGACTTAATAGACCTGCCTCAGTAGGGTATTCAACTGTCTTAGAAATTCAAGGTTAAAGGAAGGACAGCACTCACTACAGGGGAAGTCAGCATAACTGGACTAAACCAAAGCTAAGATGTTTCCTGAATACAATCAAACACTTTGAGGGACAGAGTAGCAGGGGTAGGGGTCTGGGGACCTTGCTTTCAGGGGACATCTAGGTCAAATGGCATAACAAAGCTTATTAAGAAAATGTTCTGCATCCTACTCTGGTGTGTGGCATTTGGGGTCTTAAAAGATTGCAAACGGCCATCTAAGATGCATCAATTGGTCCCAATCACTTGGAGTAAAGAAGAATGAAGAACACCAAAGACACAGAGGAAGTATTAGCCCAAGAGACAGAAAGGGCCACATAAACCAGAGACTTCAGCCTGAGACCAGAAGAACTAGATGGTGCCTGGCTACCAACAATGACTTCCCTGACAGGGAACACAACAGAGAGTCCCTGATGGAGCAAAAGAAAGGTCAGGTGTAGAACTCAAATTCTAGTAAGAAGACCAGACTTAATGGTCTGACTGAGACTGCAGGAACACTGGAAAGTATGGCCCCTGGATTCTCTATCAGCCCAGAACTAAAACAATTTCTGAGGCCAACTCTTCAGACAGGGATTGGACTGGACTGTGGGACATAAAGAGATACTTGTGAAAAGTGTGCCTCTTAGTGTAAGTAGATACAAGAGACTAAACAGGCAGCTTCTGTCCAGAGGTGAGATGGGAAGCCAGAGAGGGCTAGGAGTTGATTGAATGGACATGGGGAATCAGGGGTGGAAAGGAGGAGTGTGCTGTCACGGTATGGGAAGAGAATTAGAGTCACGGCGACGTATGTACAAATTTTTGTATGGGAAAAAATAAAAATAAAAAAACTAATTTGCACTGTAAACTTCCACTGAAAGCATAATAAAATTAAAAACATATATATTAAAAAAAAGAAGAAGAAGTTCAACTACTCTGACTATTAAACCATGAACCATGAGTTTGGTCTTCAGATTTTTATATTACTCTACTGCATGAGATGAGAGTTTCTCTGTAAGTTGCCAAAGTGACCTTAAAATTCAACACATAAGCATCACCAAGGGATGCAAAAGATGTAAAAAAAAGGTAGATGAGAATCAAGCCTGATCCCTGAAATACAGATGTGTGGATGTTGAGGGGAGAAGGCAGTGTAAGGAAGGAACTGCAGAGTCTGACAAAGAGTGAGGACTACATAGAAGGCAATGGTCCAAAAGATGGTAGGACTCTGGAAGCCAAGTAGAGAATGGTTTAAAGGAAGATGGAGTCATCAGCTGCGTGAAATACTATTGATGGCTCTGGAAATAGGTGAACCAAGAATTGATTTTTGAATTACCACTATGTAGGTTAGTGGTAAACTTGGCAAAAGTAGTTTCAGGATTAGTAGGCATGAGAACCCGACTGGAGAGAGTTCAATGAAGAATGGCTGGAGAAAAAATGGTGACAGGATATCCAACATTTTCAAGTCTATTGAAAAGAAGAAGAAAGAAATGGAGCAGCAGCTGCAAGAGAAGGTGGGTAAGAGGGTGAGTTGTTTGTTTTTAAGAGCAGAGAAATACCAATATGTTTGTACGCTCATAGGACTGATCCATTAGAGAGGGAAAGATGATTATGCCAGAGAAAGAGGTAATTACAGAAAAGGCTTGTGTAGGAGAGAAAAGAGTGAGTCTAGTGTACCAGTGGAGTAGTTAGTCTTGGATGAAAAAGAACCTTCTCGTCCATTTTAATAGAAGGGAAGGCAGAGTACTACACAGAGATGCAGGTATTTTAGTCAATTTGTTCTTGGAACATGTGGATTTTTTTCTTCTGGCTGCTTCCAGGTTGAAATTGAAATAAAAGCACGTTCATCAGCTAAGGATGAGGATAATTGGAAGTTTGATGAGAAAACAGAAGATGAGGAATAGTGACCTCAGAGAGAAACCTGAGTTGGGAAATATAGTAGGATTGTGGAGCAGAAAACTGGACATACTTGCAAATTATGTTTATCAATTTAGGAGACCGGCCGGCATGATTATGTTTGTCTCTAATCACGTGCATCTGCTTAGGAGCTGGCATAGAGCATGCGGAGTTGGATCTAAACCAGAAGGCGTTCTTAGCAATTACAGTGAGCTGAAAAAGGGGCTAGGGAGCTGAGGATATATGGAAGGGAATAATTACAATGATAGGCAAGAAAATAAACTGGATGATAAGTGAAATGAAGATTTGAGGGGAGTAGTGTGAAGTGAAGATCTGGTAGGGTTAATCTATGGGAAATATAGGTGGGACCCTAAAGATACTGGGGTTAAGGTTGGTGAGGTCATGAGATCAAAAATAGGAGATAATTTTCAGAGAATGGAAAACTGACATTAACATAGACAGTGGAGTATGCAGGTAGTCCCCAACTTACAACTGGGTTCCATTCCAGCAACTCATTGTAAGTCAGTTCTGACATAAATCAAATGCCTCTTTATTTTATTTAGTTTTCATTATTGTTGCCTTGTATTATCAATATCTTTATAAATCTGATCTTTAAACATCTGCAAGTGAACATCTGAGAATGATAACATCAGCAAATTATGAACCGCAACACTGTATGTGGTATATATTACTAACGATAAGATGTGGAAAAAAAAGACAGGCGTAAGTGCAGTTCACCGTAACTCAGATTTGTAAGTCAGGGACCACCTGTAGTCGCTGTAGTTACTAGTAATGAAAATTGTCAGTCGTGTGCTGAGAAATGTTTAGTAATTGGGTCTCTGTAAAAGATAAATATATGCACATGTACATAAATTTATTAGAAGTTTACTACTAATAATGTAATGTATACTCTTTTTTGTCATAAATTCCCAAGAGCTCATGGATTCACACAGCATGTTTTTGTTGCCTTTCACCAAACTCTTGTATCTGGAGCCAAACTGTGGCTGCAACTGACAGATGCGAAAGTAAGTTCCGCCATGAATGTTGGTTATTATTTTGTTTACAGTGACGTGCAAGATGAAAATGAAACAACAAAGATATACGTTGGGATTTTGCTCATTCATCTACGATGTAAATAGCTTCTTTGCTGAACCAGGTAAGTTTTCAAATGCTGGAAGAATATTTTCTCTCTCTTCTTTTTGTGCTACTCACAATACAACTGTCACAGACACAACACACTTTTAAGTTTAAGCTGCATTCTTAGCGTTTCCTCTATCACTTAGTTTACGTCTGTACAATCAGCAAAACCACAAATCAAGCCCCAATTTGGAGCACTTGCCAGTTTCCATCATGTGAATACTCTCACCATAGCCAATTTCAAGCTACCAGCATGATGTCACAGAGCTCGGGGTTGGGAAGAGATAGGCAGTAGGACACCATTATATAGTACTTCTACCATGTAAGAACAGTAGCTATAAATCACCTCAGAAGCATAGATAATGGCAAGACGTGGAAAAAGCATTAAGGTGATCTATTTTTGTTACATTTGAATATCTATTACCTTTGTATTAATATACTATTTGATTGTAAGTTTAATTAATTCAAATTTTTAAAATGGCTCTTCTAACAATCAGCTTGCAAAGTTTCTGAAAATTTAACAATTAACTCTTGCAAGCAGGTTCCAGCAAGCTCCTGCACACGACTGGCATGGCTAGGGTACACCTTGGAGAGGCACTGAGGTGTGGGTGAGGGTGCTAATTGGAAGGGACATGGTCGAGAAACTGATACTTGAGAAACTGTAACCAACGGTTTGGAAATACTTGAAGCAAAGAAGAACCACGAGTTACACAGGCTCGAAGCATGAGTTTCAAAAGAGGTGGTGAGGGAGACAATTAGGAAGGAAGGAGAAATACCGGTCAGGAAGTGGCAATGACGGGCAAGGAGAACACCTACCTCCCCACACCCAGTTCATTCTCCGTTGTGTTTAAGCTAAGAGAGAAAAGGAGCTATCACCTTTAAGACTTCAGGGGAAATGGTGGCACCAGGGGACAGCCAGGTTTCAATCAGAGCAAAAAGGTGTAAGGAACATTTGGAAAAAAGGCTTAAGACACAAGGAATTTGGGTAATTATTCACCATGAGTTCCCAAAGCCCAAGGAAGGATTTGAGAGTTCAGGGTGCTGTGGGAGATTTGATCAGAACCACATAGGCATGAAGGGGTGGATCATGTAGGAGAGATGGGGTGTCTTGAGCTGTCTATAATATTTACTTTAAATAAGCATGAAAGGCAGGCTGGAATTAGTCAAGGTGGTCTCTCAGGTAGATGTAAATGATCAGTTCTAATTACAGTCTCTTTCTTCAGACTTGTGAGCCCGTCAAACAGGCCAAGTAGTCTTATACCTCAGGGCCTTTGCACATGCTGCCCTGCCTGCTGAAAAGGATCTTACCATACTCTTCACAGTCACAGTCCCAGAGAGGTTGTTCTTCATCACTCTATCTAGTGTAGCTTCTTTGCCATTATTCTCTGACTAAGCCTAATGTTTGTTTTCTTCAAAGTAATTGCCAAAGCTATAATTACTGGTTTTTATGTTTACCTGTTTTTCGTCTCTCCCCCCAGAAAATAAATGCCAGGATTTTAGAAAAGCTACATCTTTGATTTATCATACTGCCAGCATTTCGTACATCCCATGCGTGGCACATAAGAGATGCTCAAATATATTTGCTTGGTAAATTAATAAATGAAAAGATTGCCAAGTTTTTGGCTTTGTGACTGGGTAATTAGCCAAGACCAGTAGTACAGGACAAGTATGCTATGAGAGGTACCCTAGTGGTGCAGGGGTTAATGCTGTGAGAAAAAGATAGAGAGCAACACATGGGTCCAGTTAAGTTTTTGGTGTCAGTCTTCGACTCTACAGCAATGGGATAACATCTAGACTAGGAAAAAGGATCTAGAATTTAAGAGACAAATCTAAAAGTAAATTCAGATGTTGGGGTCTTCCGCTGGTTCAACAGATGAGGAAATAACAGAATGTTAAAATAAAGGAAAGAAAAAAAATAAAACTAAGAAAGAAGTGACTGATAATAATCTAATGGAAGTAAGACTGAAAAATGTCCATTAGATTTGATAGCCTGGCAGTTGTTAGTGACTCTGGAAAGAGAGTAGTTTACTGACGTTGTAGAAGCGGGAGCCTGATTGTAGAGACTTGGGCAGTAAATGGAAGGTCAGAAAATAAAAAGGGTAGATAGAACTACTCTTTCAAGAGGATTGATTTTGTGGTGAATAAGAAAATCAAGGTAGCAAGCAGAAAGGCACTCAAGGACAAAGAAGGTGTGTATTTTCTCTGTTTGTTTACAGGTACAATAGATTTGTATGTGTTTGTCAGCTAAGGGAAAGAGTCACTGGAGAGGAAAATGCTGAAAATATACAGGAAATCGGAGACAACTGAAGCATTCTTTACGTACAACCTCTAGAAAAGAGATGAATATGTATGACTGTATGCATGTGTGAAAGACAGTGTATTCAATATTAGGTAGGAGGCCAAGACATCTCAGGTTTGTTGGTTGTTCATAGTAGAACTGCCCCATAGGGTTTCCCAGTAGTAGCTGGTGGATTTGAACTGCCGGCCTTTCAGTTAGCAGCCATAACTCGTAACCACTGTGCCACCAGGGCTCCAACCAAATCATGCAAGCCTTTTAAAAGAAAGTCCAGGCCTTCTCTGATAGGAAATATTCAGGGAGAGATTGGAAAGGTGAAAGATTCTCCTGCTGGTTCTGAAGACTCAAACAGCCATGTTTTGAGAGGGTCTGTGAAAGGGACACATAGCAAGGACCTGAGGACAAGCGTAGGAGCTGAAAGTTACCCCTAGTTGACAGCCACCAAAAGAATGAGGACCTCACTCATGTATCCATAAGGAAATGAATTCTGCCAACAACCTGAATGAGCCTGGAAGGAGAGTCTTCCCCAGTCAAGCCTCCAGTTGAGAATGCAGCCCAGCCAACACCTGGATTTCAGCCTTTTAGACCTTGAGCCAGATTTCTGACCTACAGGAACTGTGAGATGAAAATGGGTGCTACTTTAAGCTACTAAATTGGTCATAATTTATTACACAGTAATTGAACACTAATACAAGGAGTAACTGGTAAGTAGGGGAAAATTATGAGCTAGAGCTGTTATGGAAGCCAAATGATTAAAGTATTCAAAAAAAGAGAAGAATAATGGAATGTGTCCAGTGTTGCAGGTATGGCAGTATTGTGAGACCTGAATACACTAAAGGAGAAAATTCTGGAATTATAGGACAATCCAAGAAGAGGTTTGTGGAAGATGCATAGAGGTGACGCTCATGAGAGCCAAGAGTCTCAACAGTTAACAAAGTTAATGTTGTTGCTGTTAGCTGCCATCTACTTGGCCCCTGGCTCACGGTGATCCCAATGTACAATGGAACGAAATGCTGCCCCATCCTGCGCCATCCCCATGATTGGTTGAGGATCAGACCATTATGATTCATTGGGTTTTCATTGGCTGATTTTTGGAAGTAGATTTCCAGGCCTCCTAGTGCATCTTAGTTTGGAAACTCCACTGAAACCTGTTCAGCAACATAGCAACATGCAAGCCCCCACTGACAGATGTGGTGGTGGCTACACATAAGGTGCGTTGGCCAGGTAGTGAACCAATAAATGAACAAAACTAATCTCTTCCAAGCTAGAGTGAACAGTATGGTGTCTGTGTGCACATGCATAAGTATGTTTATACTTTTGGACTGTGAAAATTTCTGACCAACTGTGAGTTTGGGACTTTGGGCTGACTGCTTGTCTTCCAAATGATTATATGATCTTTGATTCCATCTACAATTATGAATAATTAAAAAGACACTGTTGCCCTGGCAGCATTTCCTAACTAACACAAAAACTGAGAGGCATCAGATCTGGAAAATTTCCACAAAAATAAGATTTTCGGTACAGTTAATGCTTTGTGTTTTATAAACTGTCCCCAGCACATGTGTCCTCCAACTCTCCTTCAAATTCTTCTTTCCTTATCCATTCTAATCATTCTATATAGATGAGACAAGTAACATGCAGAGGAAGTAAAAAAAAAAAGAAACCTCTCTCTTCCAATTAAGGAGTAATGCATTATTTTTATACCCCATATTCAATTAACAGAACATTTAGCATATAGCAAAACCCAAGCGTAAGGTGAAACAGACTCGTTACGATGAGAAACAATAAACTGCATCAATGTATTACAGAAATGTGTCCTTCTGTAGTTACTTACTCCGCTGATGTTAACGCAATGTTTCTAAAAGAAGAATAGATTATTGTCAAGCTTGGCGAAAAATGCAGAGTAAAGATAATAACTCCTTTACGATTCCTTAGTTGCTTTCTTTGGTAGGTTGGCAAAAGTGTAGAGATATTGATTTTACCCTCTGATAATCATCCCTTAAACAGTATTTCAGAATGTCATTGTATCCACAGGAGAAAAGAACACGTTTAATGCTCTTTATACCCATTTGTGTAGCACTGGTAGTAACAGGCTCTGATAATGTGCCTGCATTTATAGAGCAGTTGTTTGAGTTTTTCGGCATTGCTGGAAGAGTTTTCTAGTTACAAGAAGGCCGCGCCAATGAGTTTTGGAATGGATGTGCGTTAATGTGAATGTGCCCTGGAAGAGCAAACACAGCGTGTCCACGGGAGTCTAGTGTTTAATCTAAAGGGGGAAGCAAATGGTATCTCAGTTCTGAGAACTCTTTCTCACATCAAATTGCGTTCCCTAGAAAATAATGAAAGTCATTTTGGGGAATCTATTCCTCTGAATCAGTAAAGTACATGCTTTATCTTCTAATCATAAAAGACGTAAACAACACCCTGAGATGAGCTTCCAGGCTATAGAGAGAAGACACAGCAGAGAGGCGTTTAGGTAAAGAGAATACGCCCGTCCTCTCATGCACTATGTAAAGGAAGTCTGTGCTAGTGGCACACTAAATAAGCTTCAATAGAGGTTTATAAAAACCCATCTTTTTTTTTTTGAGTGCTTCTCATCTCGCCTTGGGAGAAGATAATACACTTTTTCTGTTGCTGTTGGTTGGTGCAGAGGGAAGGTGTTGGCATGTGTTAACTTAGTGTTAGAGTGAGTAAGGGAAAAAAAAAAACCATTTATTTATTTTGCTTAAATCCTAAGACTAGTACTATACAATTTCATAATATGTAAGGTGATATAAAAATAGTATTTGGCTTTATACACAGTAACATAAATAACATTTAAAAGATTTAGAGAAAAAAATATTCATTGTCATAAAAGAAACATTTATAGGCACATGTATCAGTCAGGGTTCCATGAGAGAAACAGAAGAATAGGATCTCTCAGTCTCTCTCTCTCTCTCTGTCTCTGTCTCTCTCTATACATATATACATATAAACCCAAACACACTGGAGTCGATTTCGACTCATAGGAACCCTATAGGACCGAGTAGACCTGCCCCATAATGTTTCCAAGCAGCAGCTGGTGGATTCAAACTGCTGACCTTCTCGTTAGCAGCCAAGCACTTAACCACTGCGCCACCAGGGCTCCAAGATAACTGATGCAGAAAATTTCTACAAAATAAAATCTTCAATATAGTTTGTACTTCGTGTTTTACAAATTCTCTCCAGCATGGGCACACACACACACACACGCACGCACACACACACTTCCAAATTGCAATCACGGAAAAGGAAGAAGATAATTACGACAAAAGCTCCCTGCCCTGGAGTTGGTATATACTCCTTGGTTAGTCCTTCTGCTCCCCCACCCCAGTCTCTTCTCTAAAAGGAATTTCTGGTGTATTCTCATCTGTGGTCCTGGACTTTGTTGTCTGCAACATTCCTCCTTGTCCATTTGCCTCAATGATCACATCTGCAGTGGACACTGCAGTCACTTCTTGGTGGCAGTCATTTCCAAATATCCTACCAAGCTTTGTACTAGTTCAAATATTGCTTTGGATTCTCTAACCAAAAACCAAAACCAAACCCATTGCCATCCAGTCTATCTCAACTCATAGCGACCTTACAGGACAGAGCAGAACTGCCTCATAAGGTTTCCAAGGAGCTGCTGGTGGATTCAAACTGTGGATCTTTTAGTTAGCAACAGAGCTCTCAACCACTGCACCACCAGGGCTCTGATGCTTTAACAGATGCCTAAAATTAACAATGCTAACCTTAAAAAAATAGATGTGCTTTTACTCTCTCACATCAAGCCCAAGAAAATATCTACAGGGTTGCAAACAATTTCTATTTGTGACGCCTTAATCTATGAGAGACATTTTCCCTCTAGTGATCAAAGATAGCTGCTCCATTTTCCACCATCACATCCACATTCCAGACAGCAAGAAAGAGAGAAAAATTGAAGGAAAGGCTGTATTTCTCCCTTTTAAAGCATATTCCAAAACTCATAGTTCAATTTCATTCATATCTGATTGGTCATAATTTAGTCACGTGACTGTACCTAGCTACAAAAAAGGCTGGGAAATAGAATCCTTAGCTGTACCAACTTGAAAAAACGCATAATTTTGTGAGAAAAAGTGTTACAGATTGAATTTTGTCCCCCAAAAAGAAATGTAGAAGTCCTAACCTCTGTACCTGTAAACATGACCTTGTTTGTAAGTAAGGGTTTTCTTTTACTATGTTAATGAGGTGATACCAGAGTATGGTGGGTTCTAAACCTAATCATTCAGAAGTATCTTAAAAAGAACAGAATAGACACATACACACAAGGGGAAGACAGATGCCAAGGAACTCAAAGAAGCTCCTGGGTCTACCGACAAGAAAAGACCCCCCCTTGGAGCCAATGCCCTGATTTGGACTTCTAGGCTCTAAAATGGTGAGATATGAAATCTTGTTCTTTAAAGTCAACCACTTTTGGTATTTTTTGTTATAGCAACACTAGATAACTAAAACAAGAAGCAAATGGATATTGACAAAAAATAGTTTGTATCACCTATATACGGTACATTTATAATAAAAACTTGAACGTCTCAAAAAAAGTGGACAGACATAAGAAGAAAATTCTAAAAAGAAGAAACAACAGTCATCAAAACAACATTAAATATTAAATCTACCTAATAGTCTAAGAAATACAAATGGAAGCAGCAGTTAAGAAATCAAACAACGTATTGCATTGGGCAAATCAACTGCAAAAGACCTCTTTAAAGAGTTAAAAAGCAAAGATGTCACTTTGAGGACAAGGATGTGCCTGATCCAAGCCACGGTATTTTCAATTGCCTCATATGCATTAGAAAGCTGGACAATGAATATGGAAGATCGAAGAAGAATTGACAATGTTGAACTATGGTGCTGGCAAAGAATATTGAATATACAATGCCAAAAGAATGAACAAATCTGTCTTGGAAGAAGTGCAGCCAGAATGATCCTTAGAAGCAAGGACAGCGAGACTTCATCTCACATACTTTGGACATGGTATCAGGAGGGGCCAGTCCTCAGAGAAGAACATCATGCTTGGTAAAGTAGAGGGTCAGCAAAAAAGAAGACCCTAAACGAGATGGATTGACACAGTGGCTGCCACAATGGGCTCAAACATAATGATTGTGAGGATGGCATAGGACCGGGCAGTGTTTCATTCTGTTGTACATAAGATCACTATGTGTCAGAACCAACTCAATGGCTCCTAACAACAACAACAACAACAATAATCCAAGAAATGCAAATTGCATAGTAACTATATACATATTTCTATCAAATTATACATATGCTTAAAAAATTATAACATCTGTTGTCATGGTGATTTCAGTAAACATCATGATTTCCCAATTTCCCATAACTGTTGGTGTGAATGTAACCTGGAATGAACTGTAGAAAATCTCAAGGATTTTAAAATATGCAGTTCTTTTTTTGTTTGTTTTGTTTTACTGTGCTTTAAGTGAAACTTTACAGTTCAACTTAGTTTCTCATATGAAAATTTATACATGTATTGTTATGTGACCCTAGTTGCTGTCCCTATAATGTGACAGCACACTCCTCCTTTTACCCAGGATTTCCCATGTCCACTGAACCAGGAGCTGCCCACCTAGTCTCATGTATGTACTTGAGCTGAGAAATACACTCTTCATGAGTATCATTTTACATCCCATAGTCCAGTCTAATCTATGTCTGAAGAGTTGGCTTCAGGAATGGTTTGAGTTCTGGGCTAACAGAAAGTCCGGGGGCCATGCCTCCCGGGGTCCCTCCAGCCTCAATCAGATGATTAAGTCTGGTGTTTTTACTAGAATTTGAGTTCTGCACCCCACTTTTCTCCTGCTCCGTCAAGGACTCTCTGTTGTGTTCCCTGTCAGGGCACTCATTGGGGGTAGCCAGGCACCATCTAGTTCTTCTGATCTCAGGCTGATGGAGTCTCTGGTTTATGTGGCCCTTTCTGTCTCTTGGGCTAATATTTTCCTTGTGTCTTTGGTGTTCTTCATTCTCCTTTGCTCCAGATGGTTTGGGACCAATTGATGCATCTTAGATGGCTGCTCACTAGCCAATTGACCTAGATGTCCCCGAAACCATGGTCCCCAGACCACCTTCCCTGCTACTCTGTCCCTTGAAGTGTTTGGTTGTATTCAGGAAACTTCTTAGCTTATGGTTTAGTCCAGTTGTGCTGACTTCCCCTGTAGTGTGTGTTGTCCTTCCCTTCACCTAAGATAATTTTTATCTACTACCTAATTAGTGAATACCCCTCTCCCTCCCTCCTCACCCTCAGAACCATCAAAGAATGTTTTCTTCTGTGTTTAAACCATTTCTTGAGTTCTTATAATAGTGATCTCATACAATATTTGTCCTTATGCCACGGACTAATTTCACTCAGCATAATGCCTTTCAGATTCATCTACATTATGAGATGGTTCGAGGATTCATCTTTGTTCTTTATCATTGTGTAGTATTCTATTGTGTGAATATACCATAACTTGTTTATCCATTCATCTGTTGATGGACACCTAGGTTGTTTCCATCTTTTTGCTATCATGAACAATGCTGCAATGAACATGGGTGTGCATAAATCTATTCTTGTAATGGCTCTTATTTCTCTAGGATATATTCCAAGGAGTGGGATTGCTGGATTCTATGATACTTCTATTTCTAGCTTTTTAAGGAAGTGCCAAATCGATTTCCAAAATTGTACCATTTTACATGCCTACCAGCAGTGTATAAGTGCTCCAGTCTCTCCACAACCTCTCCAGCATTTATTATTTTGTGCTTTTTGGATTAATGCTAGCCTTGTTGGGGTGTGATGGTATCTCATTGTAGTTTTGATTTGCATTTCTCTAATGGCTAATGACCACGGGCATTTCCTCATGTATCTGGTAGCTGCCTAAATGTCTTCTTTGGTGAAGTGCCTGTTCATATTCTTTGCCCATTTTTTGATTGAGTTATTTGTCTTTTTGTTGTTGAAGTTCTGCACTATCTTGTAGATTTTAGAGATTGGATGCTGATCGGATACGTCGTAGCCAACTGTTTTTTCCCCAGTCTGTAGGTTGTGTTTTGATTCTTTTGGTGAAGTCTTTCTATGAGCATAAGTGTTTGATTTTTAGGAGCTCCCTGTTATCTAGTTTCTCTTCTGGTGTTTGTGCATTGTTAGTGATGTTTTGGATTCTGTTTATGCCGTGTATTAGGGCTCCTAGCATTGTCCCTATTTTTTCTTCCATGATCTTTATCGTTTTAGATTTTATGTTTAGGTCTTTGATCCATTTTGAGTTAGTTTTTGCTAAAATATGTCATCTTTTTGTGCAGCAATTCTATTTCTAAAAATCTATCTTAAGGCAACAATGATAAATGAGATCAAAGATTTTCATAAGTGAATGCTCACTGCAATTGTATTTATAATAGCAAAAACACTAAAGTCTAAATGTCCAGTAAAAGAGAAATAATAAATAATTATAAAAGAGACACCTACTGGAATAATAATCAGCTGTTAAAAATTATGTTTATGTAGAATATTTGATAAATGTTGCTAGGCACACTACTTAAAGAAAAATACAACTAAAATATGTTTGGGTTTTTTTTACAGTGAAATTCAAACTGTCAGTGAGTATTAAATTCTGTCTGAAAATATTCCAAAATGTTAGCAGTATTTATCCCAGAGTGAATAATTATAGGGCCCTGGGTGGTACAAAGAGCCCTGGAGGTGCAGTGGTTAAGCACTTAGCTGCTAACCAGAATGTTGGCCGTTCAAACCCACCAGCCAGTCCACGAGAGAAAGATATGGCAGTCTGCTCCATAAAGATCATAACCTTGGAAACCTTATGGGGCAGTTCTACTCTGTCCTATAGGGTTACTATGAATTGGAATTGATTCGATGGCAACAGGTTTTTCTTTTTTTTAGTTTTGGGTGGCGTAAGCAGTTTACTATCAGCTGCTAACCTAAAGGTTAGTAGTTTGAACCCACCAGTGCCATGGAACAAAGCCCTGGCGATCTGTTTCTGTAGAGATTACACCCAAGACAATGTTACGGAGCTCAGTCCTACCTTGACACTAATGGAGTCACCATGAGTTGGAATAAACTCAAAGATAACGGGTTTGGTTTTTGGTTTTGATTTAATTATAAAGCAAACTGTATCTTTATAATTCTTTCGCATTTCCATGTTTTCTACAATGTGCATGTTTTGCTTTAATAAATCAGAAAGTCAGTGATTTTATATTCAGAATTACTTAGATTAAGATTACTATTTTCCTCAAAATCTTAAAATTTAGCAGATGGTCAGGAAATAATTAGTCTTCATTTTCTCAGTTCATAACTGAATTCCAATAGATCATTTGTCTGTTAATCTTTTCTCTCTCTTCTCCTTTACTGACTATCTTAGTTATCTAGTGCTAAACCAAAAAAAGAAAAAAAAAACAAACCTATTGTCGTGAAGTCTATTCTGACTCATAGTGACCCTATAGGACAGAGTAGAACTTCCCCACAGGGTTTCCAAGGAGCACCTGGTAGGTTCCAACTGCCAACGCTTTGGTTAGCAGCCAAACTCTTAACCACTGCTCCACCAGGGTTTCCTATCTAGTGCTACTATAACAGAAATACCACAAGTGGATGGCTTTAACAAACAGAAATTTATTCTCTCACAGTTCAGGACACTAGAAGTCCGAATTCAGGATGCCAGCTCTAGGGGAAGGTTTTTCTCTCTGTCAGCTCTGGGGGAAGGTCCTTGTCATCAATTTTCCCCTGGGATGGAAGGGACCTCAGGTCCAAAAGACACACTCTGCTCCTGGCTCTTCTTTCTTGGTGGTAGGTGGTCCTTCCTTCTCTGCTCGCTTCTCTCTCCTTTGATCTCTTATAAGATAAAAAGTGATGCAGGCCACACCCCAGGGAAACTGCCCTTACATGGGATCAGGGCTGTGACCTGAGTAAGGGAGTGGCATCCCACTCTCATCCTCTAACATAACCTAATCTTATCTCATTAACATAACGGATAGCTCACCCCCAAATGGGACCATATCCACAGGCATAGAGGTGAGGATTTATAACACATCATAAAATGGAGGATAATCAGATCACAAAGTAGAGGACAATCACTGAACACAGGGAATCACGGTCTAGCCAAGGTGACACATATTTTTGGGGGGACATAATTCAATCCATGACACTGACCAACGTTTTTAATTCAATATCTTGATAAATATTTGAAAAATGAGTTTCATGTTAAAGTAAATGCCCATATTCGTCCTAAGCTTTCTTTGGTGGATGCTATTTTTATTGATTCAGACTAAAAGCCTGCCCACATTCATAGCAGCATACTCATCATCTTCTCTTTGAACTCAGATCACCAACACTTACGTTTTTACATTAATGCTGAGTTTTCAGAATAAATGGAATGATTAAATGTGTCAAATCTTACTTTTAACAGGAAAACTGGACGAATGAAGGGGAGAGTGTTGACACATCGAGGGGCTGGCAACCAATGTCACAAAACGATATGTGTATTAATTGTTTAATGAGAAACTATTTTGCTCTGTAAACCTTCATCTAAAGCACAATAAAAAAACATGAAAAAAAAATCTTACTTTTACCATTTGAAATCACAGGTAAGAAAATTAAAGGAGAAAATATTACTTTAATGGATATGAAATATATATTTTATGTGATTACAGAAAGTGATGATTAACATTCTAAGTGCTTAGCAGCCATTAACCTATTGCATCCTCACATCAGCCCTCTGAGAAAGGTACTATTACTTTTGTTGTTGTTATGTACCACATTTTACTTATATATTCATCAATTGGTGGACATTTGGGTTGTTTCCACCTTATTTGTGAAGTGAAACATTTGTGTACAAGTTTCGTGTGGACGTATGTTTTCAGTTCTCTTGGGTAGAAGATAGGTACTATGACTAACTTCATTCAGTAGGTGAGGTATCTGAAGCACAGAGAATTCACACACTTACCCAAGATTCCTCAGCCGTAAGGGTAGAGCTGGGACTCAGTCCTGGGCAACTTAGCTCTAGGGTCTGCAGGTTTGACCCCTACACAACACTGCCCCACCACATCAAGAACAATGATAGGATCATCCGTAAGTTTTCAACCATTCTG
Organism: Dugong dugon; assembly: GCA_030035585.1. NCBI lineage: Eukaryota > Metazoa > Chordata > Mammalia > Sirenia > Dugongidae > Dugong > Dugong dugon. The sequence continues at coordinate 77,007,561 of CM057476.1, forward strand.
CCTTCGGTAACAAAAGAAAGTTATATCCTCCTTCATTACAGCTAAAGAAAATAAATTGCCTAAATGTTGATACCATCAGAGAGTCTTTCTAGTTTTTACTTCTAGCAGATCTGCTGTGGCACGTTTGATAACTTCAAGAGAATCCAATAAAAGGAATGACGGAGAAACTATCACACTCAGAACTGGCATAGTCGGTCAATGGCAAGAACAACAACAAAACATCTCATCACCTTGAGTAGCAAGCACTACATAACAGCAAGACATGCTTTCATACGTGTGCGCGTGTTCAGAAGCTGTATATCTGTCCTCTGAAGTATCTTCTTCCATTCATCATCGAACTACACTTTCATACCGCAATGATGCTCTAGGCAAATGGTGTTCTTTCAACTGATCTGTTTGTTATTGGAGTAACATTTTCCATGTATAACCCAAAGTTTTAGAATTAAGAGCAGAGTACAAAAAAAGATACAATATTCAATGAAATGTTCATAAAATCTTCCAGCTGCACTGCAAGCCACTTTTATAACTCTCAAAAATCAACATCAGATTCATTGGAGCAATAAAATAATTGTACTTCTAAAGGACATTTGATAAGGTGAGATAAATGGTTTCTTCAGACTAACAGGGAAACACACTGAAAATATCAGGTACTTGTAGAACAGCGGGTGTATGTGTATATGTGTGTGCACGCACCTGCTATTGGTTGATCTAATGATTTGAGGAGCTCTGGTGGTGTAGCGGTTGAAGTGCTCGGCTGCTAACCGAAAGGTCGGCAGTTTAAACCCACCAGCTGCTCCTTGGGAGAAAGATGTGACAGTCTACTTCTGTAAAGATTTGCAGCCTTGGAAACTTTATGGGGCAGTTCTACTCTGTCCTGTAGGGTCACTGAGTCGGAATCGACTTGACGGCAGTGGGTTTTACCGCGCTATGCGACGCTCTGGCTGAATTCCATATACAGCAGCCATCTCAGGTGACTCTGACTAGTCATTCTGTGGATAAGCCTCATGATTTATCTTTAATTGCAAGGAGCTAAGAATAAAGCCATTTCTCAATTGTTGGGCATCTCAAGACCATGTCTTCAAGTGCCACAGTATTCAGCTCTCAGAAGTCTTTTCATGCCCTTTATACTCTATTTAGAGTTTCACTGAGATCTAATTATATTTCACATCAGACAAAGTGAGAACTCTACAGTGGTTAGAAGGATATCAGCAATATCTTAGACCAAATTCCAGAGATAGTTTTAGTGCTCCCAGGATCATTTTACCACTGGGTCCTATTAGCCCAAAGTCTACCACCTATTACTTTCACAGTGGCCAAAAAAAATTTGAGATTTAGAAAATAATTGACTCCAAATCATGAAAAAAAAAACCCTAAAACTAAAATGTTTAAATTTTAAGGTGCCTTCAGACATAGCATTATATCATGCCATGAGCCGTAGCAACTCGACTTAATTCTTAGTTATATATAAACTCTATTAATTTGTGATGTGGACATATCTTAATGTATGAGATACAATGTGCAGTTGGCCTCAAAAATTCAAAGATCCTGGCTGCCTACGTCCTACTTTTATTCATGGTAGGCTTGTCGCAGTCTTTACCGTGATTCTCCAGATGTTCAAATTTATGGATTAATCATTTAAAATTAACAACATAAATCATCAAGGCCTGTTTTGCTTTAATAAATTAAAGGAGAGGCTGGTGGATTCAAACCGCTGACCTTTTGGTTAGTAGCTGAGCTCTTAACCACTGCACCTCCAGGGCTCCAGACAAAGGCGATCAAAATTAAATAGTTATGAAAATTCTGCTGCAAAACTAAAACATTTTTATGGATGCTGAACGTTATGCTATACTCATGGCCAAAAGATAAACCTCTTCTTGATGTTAACAATAGTCACTTCTGTTGGATCCATGATTCTCAACCTGATGTGCACATCAAAATCATACACAGAGCTTAAAAAATACATATGCCCAGGCCTCACCCAAGACCTTTAAATCAGAATCTCTGGGGTAGGCCCAGGCATTTATTTGTATTATTATAAGAAAGAAAGAAAGCATTCACAGGTGATTCTGATGCTCTGCCACCGTGGAAAAGAAATAGTCTAAAAAGTTAAAATTGTCACATTTTACTGCTGCCTTATCATCAAAAGTAGCTTCAGCGTGGCTGTCCATGTTGTTACGGGTGCAATGTGTCAAATTTGGTCATGTTTTGAAGTGTCATTTCTGGTTATGTTGTTGCCTTGTTTTAAAGGGACTATTTTTCCTGTACCGTCAACTGAAAACAGTATTTTCTATGAGTACGTGAGAAATGTCAAGTTCCTGCACAGACTGTACTACCACCTAACAGGGGGAAAAGCCACTATCTTACTTCTCTAATGCTGACAAGGCATCTGAAGACAGACCATTTATCTTTGCTGATGGTTCAGGACAGGAGAGACAAATGGATTGCTTCCTCACTCTCCTATCACAACCAAGCAAACAAAAAGCAAATTGACTCTCCTAATTTCTAAAGCAATGCAACATTTAACGAGAAACCTTTGCGATCATAGAATAAAAATGCTACCTGTTAAAATGTACACAGAGCACTTTGAACACAATGGCTATTCTCTTATATTGTAGAATGGTTTGTTTTCTCCTTAATCTGCACACTGTGTAAAAAAATGCCTACTAACATACAGACACAGACTTGACCCCAAATTCAAGAAAGGGAAGACAGTGACCTGAGAGTATCTTTCCTTCCCACTGACAGCCTGGACCTTTCAAAGTTCATCTAATATAATAAGTTATAAAGTAAATAAATAAATCAACCTGTGTATTCCATGGTGTTTTCTCCCTTCTCATATGCTTGAGAAAGCTGGACAATGAATAAGGAAGACCAAAGAAGAATCGACACCTTTGAGTTGTGGTTTTGGAGAAGAATATTGAATATACCATGGACTGCCAAAAGAACAAACAAATCTGTCTTGGAAGAAGTACAGCCCCTCTTCTCCTTAGAAGTGAGGATGACAAGACTTTGTCTCATGCACTTTGGGCATGTCATCAGAAGTCACCAGTCCCTGGAGAAGGACATCGCGCTTGGTAAAGTAAAGAGTCAGTGAAAAAGAGGAAGACCCTCAGTGAGATGGATTGACACAGTGGCTGCAGCAATGGGCTCAAGCATAACAATGATTGTGAGGATGGCACAGGACCAGGCAGTGCTTCATTCTGTTGTATACAGGGTGCTTATGAGTTGGAACTGACTCCATGGCACCTAACAACAACAATTAGATTCTTAGGGCTTCTGTAACAAAGTACTACGAACTGGGAGGTTTAAAACCAGCAGAAATTTATTCCCTCATGGTGCAAGAAGCCAGAAGTCCGAAATCAAGGTGTCAGCAGAGTTGGCTGTTTCAGGAGATCAGCAGGGAGAATCTGTTCTATGCCAATCTCCTAATTTCTGATGTAGCCAGAAATTCCTGGGAATTCCTTGGCTTTTAGACATATCACCCCAATCTCTGTTCCCATCTTCCTGTGGCGTCCTCCCTGTTTGTCTGTGTCTTTACATGGCCTTCTTCTAAGTGTATTAGTCATTGGATTTAAGGTCTACCTTAATCCAGTATGACCTCCTCTCAGCTAACTATATCTCCGAAGACCTTATTTCCAAATAAGGTCACATTTCCAAGTACAGGATCTTTTTGGGAGGACACAACGCAACCCATAACACCTGTTATGAATTGAATTGTGTCCCCCAAAAATATGTGTATCAGTTTGGCTAGGCCATGATTCCCAGTATTGTGTGATTGTCCACCATTTTGTCAACTGATGTGATTTTTCTGTGTTGTAAATCCTACCTCTATGATGTTAATGAGGTGGATAGGCCGCAGTTACGTTAATGAGGAAGGATTCAATCTACAAGATTAGGTTGTGTCTTGAGCCAATCACTTTTGAGATATAAAAGAGAGAAGCTAGCAGAGAGACAGGGGGACCTCATACCACCAAGAAAGCAGCACCAGGAGCTCAGTGCATCCTTTGGACCTGGGGTCCTTATGCTGAAAATCTCCTAGACCAGAGGAAGATTGATGACAAGGACCTTCCCCCAGAGTTGACAGAGAGAGAAAGCCTTCCCCTGGAGCTGGCACCCTGAATTTGGACTTCTAGCCTACTAGACTGTGAGAGAATAAACTTCTATTTGTTAAAGCCATCCACTTGTGATAATTCTGTTACAGCAGCACTAGATGACTAAGACAACACCTTTCATTAATACAGTGTCAGAAAGACATTGGCTGACAGTTTGCACTTGAGTGAAATAACCTCACATCCTGCTCACTTTCCTGTCACATAGACATTCCCCTTAGCATCACTCTACCATTTTAGTACACACACATATATATATAGCTCCATAGTAATAATATTCTTTAAGTGTGAAAATGTTCATAAAGGCACAGAAAGAAATCTAGGCATTTTTTAATTTATGTTTTTTGTATTAATTAGAATAATTATGCCAAGTATATGTAGAATCGCTGGCTTGTATAGCTGGAAATTTAGTTTCCCATTGCATTAGGATGAAATGCACACTTCCCATATTGTCCTTCAGGACCAGCATGATCCAGCCCCTGCCCACTTCCCTAGCCTCTCTTGCTCTCTGGGTTCCTTCGGCTCCTCACACAGAACCAGGCTCTTTCTCAGCCCACCATGTCCCTTGTCAGCAGGCCTGGAGGGCTCTTCCCTGGTTTTTGTAATGGCTGCCTTCTCCTCAGGTCCCAGGTCACAGCGCAGTGCCACCTGAGCTGAGGGCACCTCACCCACCACCCCGTCTAAAGTATCCCTCACTCTCAATCACATCACCATGTTAACTGATTACAGAACATCACAGATTGAAAGCATCTTTTTTGGGGGGGGGGATATATTCTTTTCATGGTCTAGCCCACCCCTCACCCACCCACACTTAGCAAAAACCACCAGAGCAGAGATTTCCAAATTGGACTAGTTCACAGTCCTCTCAAACCAAAATCAATACTGAAGAGTATTTATAACTCCCTTGAACACAGGATCTTTGTCTATCTTGCTTGCTGCTGTTTCCTCAGGCTCCAAACAGTGCTTGGCACATGGTAGTCCGTCATGATTTTAAGGGACACAGTCTTGAAGAAAGACAGACCTCTTTTAGTCTGGGCTCAGCCACATCCGAATCAAGTGACCTGGAGCAAACTACTTTGCTTTGCTCAGCCTTAGCTTACTCTTCTATAGGAGACTATCTTAGAATTCTTAAGAGGATTAAATATGACAATGAATATAATTTATAACTTTTTATGTGCAGCAGTCATATAATAATATTAATCGTTTATTGAGGACTTGCTATCTACCCTAAAACTAATCTTGAAAAACAGGAATGCACGGACGCACTAAAGATTTGAATTATGTACTAATGGCACCAGAGCTAGGGATGAAAACTCTGAGATAAGATACTAGATTTCCTCAATCTAGAATATTTTCCATTACGTCATTTTGTGCTCTTGGAGCTGTAAAAATACTGAAATTTTTCCTTTTGGTTCTCAACATTATAAATGTTAATGAACCTCAGTCAGGGAGTGACTGACTTTAAAATTTGCCTTGGAAAGCAAGAAGCAAATAGATATTTTACTTGCATCCTTATCTCAATCTTCAGCCCTCCATTCTACTGTAAATATATGTATTTGGTGGTGCAGTGGTTAAGAGCTATGGCTGTTAACCAAAAGGTCAGCAGTTCGAATCCACCGGCAACTCCTTGGAAACCCTACCAAGCAGTTCTACTCTGTCCTATAGGGTCGCTATGAGACGGCATCAGCTCAATGGCAACAGGTTTGGTTTCATACTATGTGTGTGTCTGTATATATATATACATATATATATATATATATATATATATATATATATATATATATATGTATATATATATATACACGCACCAAACAAAAACCAATGGTCTTCCAGTCGATTCCAAATCATAGCAACCCCACAGGGTTTCCGAGGCTGTACATCTTTACGGAAGCAGACTAGCAGACTGCCACATCTTTCTTTGGATTAGCAGCTGAGCACTTAACCACTGCACCACCAGGGAGAGAGATGTGGCAGTCTGCTTCTGTAAAGATTTACAGCCTTGGAAACCCTACGGGGCAGTTCTACTCCGTACTGCAGCGTCATTATGAGTCGGAGTCAACTCGACAACAGTGAGTTTGGTTTTTGGTGTATATGTGGTTTCTGTCTATCCTTTCAACTTTTAATGTAGCATTCTCATTTCTGAGTGTTTCCTTCCAATACTGAATTTTCTTCAGCTGTTAAGAAAGCCTGGGGCATTACTGGCCGCAAGCTCAGTCGACTTCGATGGAGCCAACAAGAATCGAAAATTTGACAGGGGGTCATTTAACCAACACTGTTTCACCTGGAAGGCTTTTAAATGTGGTAACTGCAAGTAGGCTGCATAACTCTGCCAGCTTGACTCATGCAAGCAAGCCTGCACCTTCGCATAAGTGACCTAACTCCATTAGTGGAAATCAGAGTCTAATGAAACCAGGCAGCTCTACTAAATCAGGTTTGAACGCACTACATTTAACTCTGACAGTTTTAACTTGGCTATAACCAATGTTATCAGAAACAATATGAATTTATTATACGTTATTAATGTAAGAAAGAATGTAGATCATTTTGTTAACTATGCTATTTACCAATCAACTCAGCATGTCTTAGGTATTTTTAGTCTTCATTACTTAGTTTTACTCTGAACAGTTATATCAATCTATCAATTAATCTTGTCTGAATAAATTTTATTTACAGGTTTTGTCAATAAGCATGAATTTTTTCTTAAAATTTCTTTATCATATATACATTTATGTGTATGTGTATATACCTTACCCATTGCCGTGGAGTCTGTTCCGACTCATAGTGACCCCATAGGATAGAGCAGAACTGTCTCATAGGGTTTCCAAGGCTGTAAATCTTTACAGAAGCAGATTGCTACATCTTTCTCCTGCGGAGCAGCTGGTGGGTTCCAACCACAGACCTTTCGGTTAGCAGTTGAGGGCTTAACCACTGTGCCACCAGGGCTCAATTTTATATATATATGTATATATATGTGTGTGTGTGTGTGCGTATCTATAGGTGTATATAGGTATATACATGTATATCATCATGTATTTCTAAATGTAATGGGAATTGCTCTATAGGCGTTAAAAACATTTTTCTTGCCACCAATTCTGTGTTCATAAACTGAAACATACAATTGGAAATAACTGAACTTACTATTATGAACTTTGTTACCTAATGCTATGATTTATAAAGCTTTACTCAAAATACTCTAGCTCAACTCTAGAAACCTTTAACCAGTTTTTCTGAGTAAACTTATAATCATTTTTATTCTTCACGTGAGTAGTTTGGGGCACTCAGAATTTTCCCAAAGTATTCTAATTTCACCAAGAATATGTTAACACTGAGAGAAGTCTCCCTTCTACATAATTTAAAAAAATAGTAAAAAACCAAACCCATTGCTGTCAAGTCGATTCCGACTCATAGTGACCCTATAGGACAGAGTAGAACTGCCCCATAGGGTTTCCAAAGAGCAGCTGGTGGATTCAAACTGCTGATCTTTTGGTTAGCAGCCAAGCTCTTAACCAAGAGGGTGAGAATTCTATGTCTTAGCAGGCCTGCCCTCCTTTTTTTCAGCTAAATCATCCAAAACTGTAACTCATATAATTTTACACAAAATACATTTTTTCATATTGTTGTATAAAGTGTAATAATCTGACATACAGGTACTAGTACCACCAACTATTTTACCAGATTATACATTAACAGTCATTAACAACCTGCGATATGCAGATGACACAACCTTGCTTGCTGAAAGTGAAGAGGACTTGAAGCACTTACTGATGAAGCCTTCAGTAAGGATTACATCTGAACACAAAGAAAAGTCCTCTGGACCAATAAGCAACATCATGATAAATAGAAAAAAGATTGAAGTTATCAAGGATTTCATTTTACGTGGATCCACAATCAACACCCATGAAAGCAGCAGTCAAGAAATCAAACAACGCATTGCATTGGGCAAATCTGCTGCAAAAGACCTCTTTAAAGTGCTAAAAAACAAAGACGTCACTCTGAGGACTAAGGTGGGCCTGACCCAAGCCATGGTGTTTTCAATCGCTTCATATGCATGTGAAAGCTGGGCAATGAACAAAGAAGACCAAAGAAGAATTGATGCCTTTGAATTATGGTGCTGGCGAAAAATATTGACTATACCATGGATTGCCAGAAGAATGAACAAATCTGTCATGAAAGAAGTACAGCTAGAATGCTCCTTAGAAGCAAGGATGGTAAGACTTCATCTCACATACTTTGGACATGTCATCAGGAGGGACCACTCCCTGAAGAAGGATATCATGCTTGGTAGAATAGAGGGTCAGCGAAAAAGAGGAAGACCTTCAGTGAGATAGATTGACACAGTGGCTGCTACAATGGGCTCAAGCATAACAACAACTGTGAGGATGGTGCAGGACCCGGCAGTGTTTCATTCTATTGTACATAGGGTCGTTATGAGTTGGAACTGACTTGATGACACCTAACAACATAACAACATGCATTAGTCAGTCTTTCAGGATAATTCAAAATCTTATCTAAACAGATTAAGTGAATGAGGAGTCAATCAGCCAGAAATACTTAAAGTATCAGGTAGCCTGGTAGCTAGTATTTGCTCCTTTGATCATCCCCCACAGTATAAAAAAGCAAAATCCCACTGGGGAAATGTCATAAGAAGCATGAACGTTATGATAGAGACCTTGTTGATCATACCATTTATGTTCCTTTCATATCTGTCTTCTTAAAAACAAGAAAATCTGTGCTTCAAATAACATGAGTACATGGTTACATGGGGGAGGGCCATTCAACTTGTGGTCACTTCCTATTAAAAGCAACAGGAGTTGGGTGGGGAAAGAATCACTCTATGGTGGAGAAACTTGACCGACACCACCTCAGTCAACTGACCAAAGTCAACATTGACAGTTGTAAATCATGTTGCTAGTACATCCCCTTAATATGATACGATGAAAATGTCACTTTACCTGTGGTCTTCTTCTCAATAACCCACAACCCCAGTCTTATCGTGACAAAAAAAAAAAAAAAATTAGGCAAATTACAATAGTGGGACACACATACTCAGTAAGACATTAGCTATGAATAAGCAAGTCCTCCTGGGTCATTTGCAAAAGAGAGATGTTGATATTCTTTATCCAAGCAGAGATTATTATTTTTTCCTTTCAAATAAACTAACAAAGAACATGTGTGTAATTATATTCATAAAAGACAATTTAGTCAGAAAAATATACATTTAAAAAATCAGAAATTATCCAGGCCATATAGGCTGATAGGCTAATGTCATTATCTTATTAATATTAATCAGATGTTCTCGCTTTTAACCTATATCTAGTCATAAATGGGCTCTAAACAAATTATTTCTAGTTTCTCCCCTTTATGGCAAGTTTCCTCTTAAGAAGTTTCTAAAAGCAAAGACAACATGTCAACCACAAGACATCTAAATTAGAGTAGGTATGTATTTCATTTGGAGCTCTGGTGGCATAGTGGTTAAGAGTTAAGTCTGCTAATCAAAAGGTCAGCAGTTTGAATCCACCAGCCACTCTTTGGAAAACCTATGGGGCAGTTCTACTTCTGTTCTACCAGGTCGCTCTGAGTTGGAATTAACTCAACGGCAACAGGTTTTTTGTTTGTTTTTCTACTTAAGTAAAAAGAAACTTTTAGAGCAGAAATGTAGAGGGTCAGCGAAAAAGAGGAAGACCTTCAGTGAGATGGATTGACACAGTGACTGCAACAATGGGCTCAAACTAGCAACAACTGTGAGGATGGTGCCGGATCTAGCAGCATTTCATTCTGTGGCTCATAGGGTCACTGTGAATTGGAACCAACTCTACAGCATCTAACAACAGAGCAGGAAGACTTCACATGTCAGCAAAGATGGTATCAAGGCTTGGCAGATTGCCCTTGGGGTCTCATCACCACCGTTGTATTTCTCGTTTTTGATAAATCTTTTTGTTGATGTGCAATAAACAAAAGAAAACGCACAAATCATGAAATTCAGTTCAATGCATTTTCACAAAGTGAATATACCCATGGAGCAAGTGCCTAGATCAAGAAAAAGAGCATTAGCAGAATACTAGAAGCCGCAGCACACCGCCTTGCAGACACAAGCCCCCAAGCATAACCACTATCTCCAGTTCTAACAGAATCAATTCGTTTTGCCTGTGTTTTTGAACTATATATAAATAGAATCATACTGTGTGGACTCTTTTGTGTATGGTCTTTTTACCTATCATTATGTTTATCAGATTTATTCGTGTTGTGGCATTTTTTTTTTTTTTAATTCTTCTTGCTGAATTGTATTCCATTATGTGAATATGTAACAATTTATCTATTCTACTGTTGATGGACATTGGGTTGTTTCTAGTTTGGGGTTGTTATGAATGGTGTTGTTATGAACATACTTATAATTGTCTATTACCTTCTCCTTGACCTTGCTGTGCCTTCCTAGCACAGCATCTCCAGGAAGGCAGGCAGCTAAATAATCCCTGAACTCAGAAAACCCATGTATTTGTGTTAAATCATTTTTAAATTTCTGCAGAATTGCAATCTGCCATTCAAAAATGGCCACATTGTTATGGGCCTGTCCAGGATGTGATGCAACTGTTCTTCTGAACATAGACAAGTGAAGAAGAAGGATGGTAGTATGGTAGTGAAAGCATGAATAGACTAAACTTTAGAAAGTAGGGAAAGCCTAGTATTAGCTGATGCCGACACAGTATTGATTGGTGGAACAAGTGGGCATTTAATGTTAAAGTATAATCAAAAAAACCAAAAGCACCTAGAGCAAAAATAAACCCCTGGCTTTAAAATTTTACCAAGTTATTGCCACAGAATATCTCGGAACTAAGAACAAGGCCCATTTACCTGGTTACAAAAACTATTTACAAGAGGAAAGGTGGGATTGCCATTCATCCTAGACACTAAGAACCGTAAGTGGCAAGTGCAGTGTGTGTGTGTGTGTGTGTATTTGTTCAATCCCTGACACGTGAGACAGAACCTTGTAGATTATTACATAATCCAGTTGATCCAAGGGCACACCAAAATATCTTCATGAATCATTAATTTGTACAAGATCTAAATTTGTCAATGAGCATCATTTGAAACTCCGTGTCAAGTTTGTTGATAGGAGTCCAAGGGAGAGGATGTGAGAAACTGTGCAAGCATGGATATGCATTTGCGCCATCTAGTAATCACAGGAGTATTTTAAGGGACAGATTAATTATGGATTCTGAGCTCTGAAATGGCCATTAAGAGACCTCAACTGCTAAAAAAAAAAAAAAAAAACAGCTAACTTTTAGAAAAGGAAAAATTATTCAATAATTTCCACTGGTGTTCACTAAAAGAAAAGAAACTAATCAATGTTGAAACTTCTTTTGACTTGTATGTAGTAAAATTGATTATGAGTTTTTTCAGCTTTATGTGCCAGGGGCTAAAGATTGCAATCAAGGTAAGAATTTTCTTTCACAAACCCATGTGAAAAGATGCCTTCACGTATAAAATTGTTGCTGTAGTTAGTTGTCGTCAAGTCAGTGCCAACTAATGGTGACCTTATGTATAACAGAACTAAACGTTGCCCGGTCCTGCGCTGTCTTCATGACGGTTGATATGTTTGAGTCTTTTGCTGAGGCTATTATGTCAATCCATCTCATTGAGGGTTTCTATTGTTTTTGTTGGCCCTCTTTACCAAACATAATGTCCATTTCTAGTGATTGGTCTTTCCTGATGATGTGTCCAAAGTGTGACCATCTTCGTTTTTAAGAAATATTCCAGTTGTATTTCTTCTAATACAGACTTGTTTCTTTATTTGGCAGCCCACAATGTATTCAATATTCCTCACCAACACCACAGTTTAAGTGCATCAATTCCTCTTCTGTCTTCCTTATTTGCACAATTTTTGTGTGCCTATGAAGTGACTAAAAGACTATGGCTTGGGTCAGGCACATCTTAGTCTTCAAAGTGACTTCTTTGCTTTTTTAAACTTTAAAGAGGTCTTTTGCAGCAGATTTGCCCAATGCAATACGTCATTTGCTTTCTTGACTACTGCTTCCATGGGGGTTGATTGTTGATCCAAGTAGAATGAAATCACTGACAACTTCAATATAAAATAGAGATTTTAATTAAGATGTTCTCGAAGTTGCAGATTTTTAAATTTCTGTAGTAGGTATGTCTCTAAGATGGAGGCAGTCTTTACAAAGATCTAGAATCCTCAAATCCTCAGCCTGAAGCATGATCTCCCTGCCAGGTACCAAAGAGTAAATGCAAGAGAAGAAGAGCTGGGAAAGGAACATTTCTCTTTACTAATATATGATGGGGCGCCCAACTTTAGCTTCTCTCCTATCCTTGAGAGGGCTGGATCAGATATGTCAAGAATTCTTTTTTCCCCTAGAATGTATAAGGAGACATAGGCCAAGTTTTTGCAAGGATTGAATATTTACTAAATGGAACCAAACCCGGAACCAAACCCAAAACCAAACCCGTTGCCATCAAATTGATTCCAACTCATAGTGACCCTATAAGACAGAGTAGAACTGCCCCATAGGGTTTCTAAAGCTGTAACTCTTTAAGGAAGCAGACTTTAAGGAAAGACTTTCATCTTTCTCCCTCGGAGCAGCTGGTGGTTTCGAATCGCTGACCTTTCAGTTAGCAGCTGAGTGCTTAACCACTGTGCCACCAGGGCTCCCCATACTAAATGGAAAGGATCTAGAAAACTACTAGCTGGCAATGAGCACGCAAGGAATGTTAGTATTTGTGTTTTTCCCCCTAGGCTTATATCCTGATCTTGTCTCCACAACTCTTGATATTCTGAGAGGCACAGAAAGATAAAGCAATAAACAGATTTTTCACTAAGGTCCCTCATTCCTTTTTTTTTTCTTTTTCCTTCTGTGTCCTACCCTTGACTGTGGTTGACTTCTAAAGTTGAAAGAAACTTGACCCAAAGGAGAGACAGGTTCAGGCTCATTTTGCCATATTGCTTGTGTGGAATTCCAAGAGAAAGAAGTAATTTACCTAGAAAGATGATTTAAAAAAAGACCCCCCCCAATAAAGTGTAGAAGGAACATGAAAAATCTTCCAAGGATAACGGCCTCAGTATGTGTTACGTATTATGATAAATGGTTCTTACAGGTGGTACAAGGGATCAAAACCGGGAGGAGGGGAACTGTGGTAAAGACAGAGATTTCTATGTACAGGGCTTACATATGCCACTGACAAAATGCTTGCTGTATTGTGAGGTCAAAAATACAATCTCAGAATCTACGAGGCAGAGTATTTTCATTTTCCCCATCTCTCTGTCAACCCAACTTAAATATCTAAGGATCTAAATCTCAGTAAAAACAAAGGGTTTCCACAGTTTATTCCTTTCCTAATCACTTTTGGACATGTGGTAAACAACCTGATTATTTTTTCCCTCCAAATATTTCCTGGCTCCACAATTTCCATTCCTTAGTTTTTTTAATATATTATGATACAAAAAAATTCAGTAACTAAACCCATAGAAAATATTAAAATAACTCCAGAAAAAATCAATATAGATGGTGTTAGAAATGAACGACTAACAAGTTGAGAACATAAGCAAACCATTAGGGAAAGTCTTCATCTTCTCTCATCTCTTTATTTTAATACAGTGAGTACAGAAAACATGCTGTGATGTGTGGAATGTGATACATCAAGCGAGAGAGCATCGTACAGCACATGGCTCCACAGGCCTTTGCAGATGCACGAGATGATAGCGCAAATCCCTGAAAAGTCTAAAAATAGGGGCACACTGAGTCTCTGAAAACATTTTAGAAATTAAGAGTACCCAGAAAAGCAATTGATTACTTTCTACAGTTTACAAAAAAAAAAAAAAATTGCCATCCAGTTGATTCCAACTCATAGCGACCCTACAGAACAGAGTAAAACTGCCTCCTAGGGCTTCCAAGGCTGTAAATCTTTAAGGAAACCGACTGCCACATCTTTCTCCCAGGGAGCGGCTGGTGGGTTCCAACTGTCAACCTTCCAGTTAGCAGCCGAGCACTTAACCACTGCACCACCAGGGAAGTGCAACCAGAATGCTCTTTAGAAGGGAGGATGGTGAAACTTCGTCTTACATACTTTGGACATGCTCTCAGGAGTGACTAGTCCCTAGAGAAAGACATTATACTTGGTTAAATATAGGGTCAGCAAAAAAGAGGAAGACCCTCAACTCAATGGATTGACACAGTGGCTGCAACAACGGGTTCAAGTATAACAATGATCATGAGGATGGCCCAGGACCACGCAGGGTTTCGTGGTGTTGCCCATACGGTTGCTATGAGTCGGAACCTATTCGACGGTACCTAATAACAACAACACAGTTTACAACGCTAGCGGATTTAGAGAATGTACATTTTACATGTTTCTTCTATAAGGCTGGTTAAAAACAAGAGATCAGAGTATTTCTTTACAGCATTTCATTTTTGTGGAGCTATTGAAATTTCTCAGATTTGAATGCCAGAGGGAGAATAGAAACGTCTGTTACTTGTTTGATAACAAGCATTGCACATTGTGGGTAAAAATTCAGCGATCAGTGGTCTAACGCGTGGCCTACAAGCAGAAGTTTTTCAAAATAATGGCATGTGCTGGTCTTCTCCAAAAATAATGCTGTAGGGATGAGAAGGGGCTCCCGGTGCGGGGAAGCGAGAAGAGGGGCAGAAAAGCCTGTGGCCTGCACCTAGCAATCAGACTGTGGGAAGAGGCTAGTTCTTTTCAGAGCTGCAGTGGACTGACGTGCAGCCCAGCCTGAACTGACCAGTTGTTTTAACATGTATGTTTGTCTTTTGGGGTGTATGAAACTGTACTAAGAAACCATGAATCTCACTCCTCAAAAAGTTTACCATCTAAGAAAATTACAGGAAACAAGCAATTACCAGGTAACCACCACCACAACAAAAGTTCAACAAAGGAAAATAAATTTGTTATGTCAAGTATTCAGTATTAGAAAGCAACTTGCACAAATAGTAAACTCAGTCTAAATATGCAAAAATTTAAAAATTTTAAGGGCTTCCAACCGGTAACATATTATGTCAAAAAAAAGAACAGAAAACAAAAACACCAAATCTGTTGCCACTGAGTTGATTCTGACTCACAGCAACCCTATACGACAGAGTAGAACTGCCCCATAGAGTTTCCAAGGAGCAGCTGGTGGATTCAGACCATCGACCTTTTGGTTAGCAGCAGAGCTCTTAACCACTGCACCACCAGGACTCCAACATATTATGCAGATATTTAAAATGATATTCATGAGACCTCCAGGCTAACTATGCCTTGGGCAAAGAGGATCTAACCACTGTGTCCCTGAAACCCCTGCTGAACTGATCAAAGGCAAGTAAAATAGAGGAGAAATTCCAGCGAAACTGAACACAAAGAGAAGGTGACATACCATGCCACAATCTTTAGGCAAGTGTCACGTGACGTCCAAAAGATCTGACAAATTCTTTTAACACCTTGATTTTAGAGGATGAATGCTGAAAATACAGGAAGAACATAGAACAAACAGACAATATTTCAAAAACCTTTTTAACAACTGCAGTACTCAGAGGCATATGCATCCACAAGCAATAAAAAGGGGACCAATGGTGCAGTTCTTCTGCGAAGCGGTGGGCAATGGCACCAGGAAAGAAGCCGACATTGCTCACCACACACACACACGCCTAGAATGAAGGCTGAATAGAACACCTGCTATGGGAGGCTGAGCTCTGCCAAAGAGGCATCACTGTACATAGAGAACAAACTCAACTGAAATAAAGTCTGTTTGTTTGGAACACACTTCACCCCAGCCGCTGGATCACAGAGCTGATAATGCGATCTTTTATCAATGACTTCTCCTGCAAAATACAAAAGAAAAGAATTCTCATAACATCTCTGTGGACAGTGAGAGGATGCAAACAGAAGCTTCTAAATATGTTCATGAGTACCAGCCTGGATAAATACACACAGAAAATCCAACATGAGGCTGGATATTTATTGTGCAAAGTGAAAGAAGGAAAAGAATACAGGCCACGACTGACAGTTACAGAGAAAACAGAAGTAAATGACGACATATTATCAAGTTTTCAATAAGATTCTGTGAAATCGAAAGTATTTAAAATGAGACAAAATGTTAAATGATAAACAGACTTAAATAGTGCTGAATAAGGCAAAGAAAAAAAATGTAAAAAATTAGAAATGCCAGAGATGGAAGAAGCACTATAGCAGTAGAAACACATCCACTTTCATCTGAGATGTGACATTAATCAATTTACAAGAACTATTAGAATGCAGTGAAAAAGGACAAAGATGCAAACTATACGAGAAGATATAATTGATATGGAGGACAAAAAGCTGACTGTTCGGCATCACTGACAAAGCAGACCATAAAAAATGGAACAGAAGAAATGATCAAATAATCAAATATATGAGAAAATACAGATTACTGAAAGGAAGGCTACCAGCTGCATAGCTAAAGGGAATTAAAACTTTTCAGACACAAAATTAATGAATATAGATAAAAGCCTAAGGTACCCTGGTGAAAAATAAGTTTAGCATCAAATCCAAAGAAAGAATCATACCATATATATATAGAGAGAGAGAAAGAATCATACCATATATATATAGAGAGAGAGAGAGAGAGAAAGAATCATACCATGTATATATATATATAGAGAGAGAAAGACTCATACCATATATATATATAGAGAGAGAGAGAGAGAGAGAATCATACCATGTATATATATATAGAGAGAGAGAAAGACTCATACCATATATATATATATATATATAGAGAGAGAGAGAGAGAGAGAATCATACCATATATATATAGAGAGTGAGAGAGAGAGAAAGAATCATACCATATATATATAGAGAGAGAGAGAGAAAGAATCATACCATATATATATATATATAGAGAGAGAGAGAGAGAAAGAATCATACCATATATATATATATATAGAGAGAGAGAGAGAGAGAATAATACCATATATATATATAGAGAGAGAGAGAATCATGCCATATATATATATAGAGAGAGAGAGAATCATACCATATATATATAGAGAGAGAGAGAGAATCATACCATATATATATATAGAGAGAGAGAGAGAGAGAGAATCATACCATATATATATAGAGAGAGAGAGAGAATCATACCATATATATATAGAGAGAGAGAGAGAGAGAAAGAATCATACCATATATATATATATATAGAGAGAGAGAGAGAGAGAATCATACCATATATATATATATAGAGAGAGAGAGAGAGAGAATCATACCATATATATATATAGAGAGAGAGAGAGAGAAAGAATCATACCATATATATATATATAGAGAGAGAGAGAGAGAGAGAATCATACCATATATATATAGAGAGAGAGAATCATACCATATATATATATAGAGAGAGAGAGAGAGAGAGAATCATACCATATATATATATAGAGAGAGAGAGAGAGAGAATCATACCATATATATATATAGAGAGAGAGAGAGAAAGAATCATACCATATATATATATAGAGAGAGAGAGAGAGAATCATACCAGATATATATATATAGAGAGAGAGAGAATCATACCATATATATATAGAGAGAGAGAGAGAGAGAGAGAATCATACCATATATATATAGAGAGCGAGAGAGAGAGAATCATACCATATATATATAGAGAGAGAGAGAGAAAGAATCATACCATATATATATATAGAGAGAGAGAGAGAGAGAGAATCATACCATATATATATAGAGAGAGAGAGAGAGAGAATCATACCATATATATATATATAGAGAGAGAGAGAGAGAATCATACCATATATATATATAGAGAGAGAGAGAGAGAGAATCATACCATATATATATATAGAGAGAGAGAGAGAATCATACCATATATATATAGAGAGAGAGAGAGAAAGAATCATACCATATATATATATATATAGAGAGAGAGAGAGAGAGAATCATACCATATATATATAGAGAGAGAGAGAGAGAATCATACCATATATATATATAGAGAGAGAGAGAGAGAATCATACCATATATATATAGAGAGAGAGAGAGAAAGAATCATACCATATATATATATAGAGAGAGAGAGAGAGAGAGAGAATCATACCATATATATATATATACAGAGAGAGAGAGAGAGAATCATACCATATATATATATAGAGAGAGAGAGAAAGAATCATACCATATATATATATAGAGAGAGAGAAAGAATCATATCATATATATATATAGAGAGAGAGAGAGAGAGAAAGAATCATACCATATATATATAGAGAGAGAGAGAGAGAATCATACCATATATATATATATAGAGAGAGAGAGAGAGAATCATACCATATATATATATAGAGAGAGAGAGAGAGAATCATTCCATATATGTATATAGAGAGAGAGAGAGAGAGAATCATACCATATATATATATATAGAGAGAGAGAGAGAGAATCATACCATATATATATAGAGAGAGAGAGAGAAAGAATCATACCATATATATATATATATACAGAGAGAGAGAGAAAGAATCATACCATATATACATAGAGAGAGAGAAAGAATCATACCATATATATATAGAGAGAGAGAGAGAAAGAATCATACCATATATATATAGAGAGAGAGAGAGAGAAAAACAGCTAACCCTGCACGTCTTTGCCTTATCATTTGTGTTGCTTTGCTTTATTATTTGTATAAACAGTATAAAATCAAATCTATAGATTTGTGAGAGATGAAAACGTCATAAGCTAGAAATTCATTAATAAAACAAAAGTGAATGTTCCAAATATGAAGGCAACAGGACATTCTCAGATACTATAATAAAGTACATATATGTTAAAAAAAGAAAGAAAGAAACTACTTAGAGACATATGGTAGGTAGCTAAATGAGGGACTGAAACAAATACTTTCGGAGTTGGGAAATTGAGGTGGAGGAAAGTTGCATAGTAGTGCAATCCCCTCAATATACAGCTCAGACTAAATTATTGTTGTAAATGTCATTACCAATAAAAAGGATGCAATTTTAAAACAAGTTATTGAAAGGTTAAAATACATGCTATAAATATATTATTTAATAAACTGGGAATATTTTTGCACTGTTTATAAATACCCCTCTCAAAATTTTAAGTATAAACACCAAACCAAATGACCAAATCCACTGCCGTTGAGTCAGTTTGGACTCATAGAGACCATATAGGACAGAGTAGAACTGCCCCATCAAGTTTTCAAAACTGTAATCTTTACAGAAGCAGACTGCCTTCTCCCGAAGAACGACTGGTGGGTCCAAACCACTGACCTTTCGCTTAGCAGCCCAGCGCTTTAACCACTGCACCACCTATACGTATAAACACTTACAGGTGTTACAAGTTAAAAATGCAAAACAACACATAAATAGGCAAATTCCAAAAGAAAAAAAGCCACATACCCATTTGTTTTAGAGATGTCTCAAATTCTAATTTGGAGTTAGAATTCTCTACTTAGAGTACAAGAAAAGGAGAACAGAGTATCAACCTGTGTGTTGGGAATTTTCCACAGAACGTTTGTACTGTTTTCTCAGGGAAAGAGAAGCAACAGTCAAAATGATTATGTTCCAGTTACATACTGAGTATATCTTATTTTAAAATATGTAATGAGTTCCATATCATTGTGCACTGATCAGTAAGACCTGGCCAAAAGAACATTTGGGTTAAGTAAGTAATAGCAGCCAAGCCAGTTAGACTCTCCAGTTTCTACACGGCAAGTCTAAGGAAAGGAACCATGGAGAGAACCAGCTTCTGATGAAACAGACATGGTAAAAACAGGCCAGTCAAGAACTGGTCGGATCTATTAGGGGCCAAGGTAAAGCAAACATGAGAAAGCTGGAGGTGGAGCTGCTAAAGTGTCCATCTTCAGACACTGTTAGGAGAACCAACCTAATGATTACCCTGTAGGAAGGACCTGTGATCAAGAACCAGAATGACCAGGGCCCAAGGGAGATTCTCAGAAACCCTGGTGGTGCAGTGGTTAAGTGCTACAGCTGCTAACCAAAAGGTTGGCAGTTTGAATCCACCAGGAGCACCTTGGAAACTGTAAGGGGCAGTTCTGCTCTGTCCTATAGGGTCGCTGTGAGTCAGAATCGTCCCAGTGGCAATGGGTTTGGTATTTTTGTTTTGTTTTTAAGAGAGATTCTCAGGACTGCATTCTTTGCCAGCCACACCCAAGGAGAAGGTCCAGACTGGGAGCACTGGGGTCAGGGATGGAAGAATGTGGGAATAATGACTAGTGGGACTAAAGGTGGTTTTCCCCTCATTTTCTCCAATGAGCACTTATTATGTTTGTGGTCCAGAGAAAAAAGTTACATTTTCTAATGGTGTTTGTAGATAATATATAATATAGGTCATGTTCATGATGTAATATTAAGTGCAGAGTAGGTTATAAAACTGTACTAACTATTTTTAGAGCTATGAAGAATAAAGTGAGTTTAGAAGGGTGAAAAAAAACATGGGTGGTAATACTACAATTGTTTGTTTTTCCTCTACTATCTAAACATTCCATAATGTGGTTATATCTTTTTAATCATTTGAAATATTTTGAACATTATCTGTGTCCAATCATTGTGCAGTAAATATATACGTATACTATGACCTTTGTGATTTGTGTATTATGTTATCTTACTTTCCAGCCTTTAAACAGATCACAGAATAGTCAATGAATCTTAACATATATTAAATGATTTTAAAATATTAAGATGCATTAAAAATAATAAAACAAACTTGGTAACTTAAAATGGAAGTAATTTCCAAATGAGCATTTTTTTGGACCTACCCTGTCTTAGAAAGTGTAGTAGTAACCATTGATTGGTTCTGGCCTTCCATGAAGACACCCAGGTTTGATTCCTGGCCAATACACATCATGCGCAGCCACCACCATCCGTCAGTGGAGGTTTGTGTGTTTTTATGATGTTGAATAGGTTTCAGTGGAGCTTCCAGAATAAAATGGACTAGGATGAAAGGTCTGGTGATCTACTTCAGAAAAATCAACCAGTGAAAACTCTATGGATCACAATGATCCAATCTGCAACCGATCGTGGGGATGGTGTAGGACTGGGCAGTATTTCCTTCAGCTGTGCATGGGGTTGCCATGAGTACGGAAGCCAACTCCACAGCAGCTAATAGCAACAACAACCATTAATTACCTATTGACATCATCCGAATTTCAACATGTGACATACTCATATGAACCAACTTTTCACCGTTAATAGTAGATGGCAGAGTCACCCAGACTCTGACTGAAGCCATCAAATAAATACAAGACCTTGTGCATGTGGTTGGAAATCGGGTGGCGCAGTGATTAAGAGCTCAGCTGCTAACCAAAAGGTCAGGAGTTCGAATCCACCAGCCGCTCCTTGGTAAACCCTATGGAGCAGTTCTACTCTGTCCTGTAGGGTTGCTATAGAGTCACTGTGAGTTGGAATCGACTCAATGGTAACAAGCCTGGTGGTTTTTTTGGTGAATGTGGTAAAACCCACATAAGGGCTTTTAGGAAAATTCAGTGTTCCTTGCTAGGAGGAAAATCAAAGCAACAGAACCTTAACTCCAGCAACTATTGTTCTTCAGAGCATTTTAAGAGCCCATTGTTAGAGAAGTTGAACTTGTTCTGGCTTTTGATTTAGAATAAGTTCTTATCATAGAACTGTCACTCCAGGCATTCCAACCTCAAGCACATGATGCGCTGTGGCCTGATAGAAGCTATAACCAGAGGTAAGGCAACTGGTGATAAAGTATGAGCTGCCATAAATTTGATATAAATCAGGAGAGAATCCCATCTCTATCCAGTTAAATCATTTATAAAGTAATTGTCCTACAGGAAGTACAACCTGTATCAAAAGAAAGGCAAAGTCAGAATCTGTTGCTATAGTTTTTATTTTCTTAATATTGCTTCAGCAATCACTTTTAGTCCTTTTATTTGGGAAAAAAAATATGATTCAGAGCACTTCATCTCAACCCTACCCTGGGCACAAGAGTAGAATCCCATGGTGGTGTTGGTTAAGAGCTCACAGATGCCAGAGATTTGCCCTTGTCTGCCCTTTCCCTCCCCAACCCCACCCCAGCCACAGCCTTAGCTAATGACTAGCTGATTCAGGGGTACAAAAGGCAAACCCTTTTATCTGTACAGTACAGTTAATACTCTAGACCTTCCCACTCCCCAAGTTCCCACACCTCCTGGCCCCATGGATCATACCACAGCCAGACATATGAAACCACATCCTTGCCAGATATTTTCCCCTGCTCTGTCCTGCTTCACTCCCTTCCTTACACTTTTTCCTGAAGAGTACCTCCTCAGCAAAGCACAGGCACCAGAATCTCTGTTTTAGTCTCTGCTTCAAAGGAACCAATCTAGAAAAAATAAGGATGAAGATAAACCTAATTTAAAACAAACTTAAATTTTAAAAGACTTGGGATGCACAAATCTTCTGATATTCTATCAGCATTGTGCTTGACCTTCTTTAGATCTCTTCTGATGAGAACACTTCCCAGTGTATTTCATTTCCCCACGGCCTTTAAGAGACTGGTACCAGTTCAACAATGGATGTTGACTTCCCAAGCATGTTTGATAATTCTTAAGTTCATCGATAAGTATGGCCTTGAAGTTTGGGGTAAGGCAATGATAGCAAGAGTCGACTTCTAGCCTATACTTGAACCTCATTTCTGTATGCAACAACTCTGAAAAATAGGAATGGAAGAAAGGATATCCCCTCTGCTCCCCTAAGCCTTAATACCGCCATTCTCCACAAAATAGAAATACGGAATGCCTTGCGATGCCCAAGTGTTAGCTCTTGTGCACTGCCCTTCTTTGCCTTTCTGTGGTTCCTAAACCATTTAACATATGTGGGAGAAGTTGTTTCTATTTGCTTTAATTCCTGCTAAGGGGAGTTTTAATTTCCATTTCAATCACTGAGAAAAAAAAATATTTTAGAGCACCTACTCCGTACCAGGCCCTGGGGATAGAGCAGTGAACACAACAGACAGAATCCTTATCGTTCTGATCCTTACATTCTAATTGTAAAACATAGGAAATAAAAAGCACAAAATAAATAAAAAGTAGAAATTCCAGTAAATGAGCAATTTCCAAAAATAATTTATTGAACTTTGTCTCTAAACTTCAGTACAACATTCTAAAACAAACTATCATTCCCTGCACACATTGCATTCCAGGCCAAGGAGCGTAAGCAATCATCAAAGTGTTTTCATAAACTATAGATGGTTTGACTAAATATTATGGCACTACTTCAATTCCATCTCAAAGAATGGAAAAGTGTATTTATATAAAGAAAATACTGGTTTTCCCAGTAAAATAAGATGAATAATTTCATCATTTAACTGTGGCATTATTTCAAATAGCAAATATTTGATAAAGGCCAGAATATATTTCTCTATTAAGTACAGATTTAAATTATGACAAACTGAATCAACATTTTTGGATAACTAACTATTGTTCTACATCAATTTCACCAATAGATTTAGGTGCTATCAATAACTAAATGATGCAGACGAAGATGTCATTCCTTGATTGCAGAAAAGTGAATGAATTTTCTTTCAAAGTAGATGCTAGATTTACCCAACAGTTTATGTTTCCCAATTATTTGCATATTGACAGTGCTTAGTGGACACTGCAGCATCCAACACAGACTTTGATCAGTTTTCACAATATACATTAAGATTTTGCTTCCAACTGGACCCCTGGAGCAATGGACATACTCTGTCTGGAGATGATAACCAGATCAGAACAAGAAATCACATACAGCTGTGACTAGAAAAAAGCTTGTGAACCCTGCCAGATGGTGAAATGCTTGAGAAGGTGCTATACGTCCCCAACAAGTTGTTGTTATTAGTTGTCGCGTCGGCTCCTGCTCGTGGCAACCTTACATATAACAGAATGAACGTTGCTGGGTCCCGCATCATCTTCATGATCACTGGTATGTCTGAGTCCACTGTGGAGGCTATTGTGTTAATCCATCTTATTGAGGGCTTCCCTTGTTTTCACTGATCCTGTACTTTACAAAACATGATGTCCTTTTCTAGTGATTGGTCTCTCCTGATGATGTGTCCTAAGTAAGCAAGCCAAAGTCTTGACATCCTCACTTTTTTTTTTTTTTTTTTAAGTTGTACTTCAGGTGAAGGTTTACAGAACAAATAGTTTCTCATGAAACAGTAGTACACATATTGTTTTATGACATTGGTTAACTGTGGAGATATATGCCATTTAAACATGGCTACACTCTTGACAACTGCAGCTCCCCACAGGCCTCCACGACTTGTTTGCCCAAAACCTACTGTTCCTTTACTAATTGACTTGTTTACCTGAAACCCATTCTCCCTTGCCAGAAACTGATTGTTATTCACCCAAAGCCCATTGTTCTGTGATTTGCTTCACTGCTTGCTGTATTGACTATAAACAAACTCCTGGGACTGAAGCTGGGGTCGTCTTCTTCTCGAAGAGACCCTCTTTGGCCCCATTTCTCTGTAAGAGTTGTGTTTGGCTACTGTCTTCACCGCTCCAACAATTGTCGCTGCTCCAACAGTTAACAACCCCACAACATGTCAATGCTCTAACTTCTCAACTTTTTTTTTGGTGAAAATACACATAGCCAAAGATACACCATTTCAAAAATTTCTACATGCACAGTTCAGTGACATTGACTACACTCTTCCAATTGTGCTGCTATTCTCACTTAAGATGAAGGCTTACAGAACAAAATAGTTTCTCATTTAACAGTTACTACACATGTTGCCCTATGACAATGGTTAACAATCTCACAACACATCAACAATATCCTTACTCAACCTTGGGTTCCCTATCACCAGCTTCCTCGTCCTTCCTGCGTTCTGGCCCTTGTCCCTGGACTACCGTACCTCATTAGTCCCATTTGGTTTTACGGGGCTGTCCACTCCCAGGCTGAACGGTGAACCTCGGAGATAACTTCACCACTGAGCTAAAAGGGTGTCTGTGGGCCATAATCTCGGGGTTTCTCCAGTCTCCTTTAGGCCAGTAAATCTGGTCTTTTTTTTTTTTTTTTTTTTTTTTTTGTGGGTTAGAATTATGCTCTACATCCTTCTCCAGCTCTGTCAGGAACCCTCTGCTGTGATCCTGGTCAGAGCAGTCAGTGGTGGTAGCCGGGCACCATCTAGCTGTACTGGACTCAGTCGGGTGGAGGCCTTGGTAGTTGTGATCCATTAGTCCTTTGGACCAATCTTTTCCTTGTATCCTGTTCTCTTCATTCTCCCTTGCTCCCGAAGGGATGAGACCAGTGGAGTATCTTAGATGGCCGCTCACAGGCTTTTAAGACCCCAGACACTACTCACCAAGGTAGAATGTAGAATATTGTCTTTATAAACTGTGTTATGCCAATTGAGCTAGATGTTCCCCGAGACCATGGTCCCCAGAGCCCTCCACCCAGCAATTCAGTCCCTCAGGGAGTTTGGATGTGTCTATGGGGCTTCCATGACCTTTCCTTGTACAGGTTGTGCTAGTTTCCCCTGTATTGTGTACTGTCTCACCCTTCACCCAAGATACCACTTATCTATTGCCTATTTAGTATTTCCCCCCACCCCTCCCATCCCTGGTAACCAACAAAGATTGTTACATTTTGTGTGTGAACTTTTTCATGGGTTTTTACAATAGAGGTCTCATACAATATTTGTCCTTTTGTGATTGACTTATTTCACTCAGCATAATGTTCTCCGGTTTCATCCATGTTATGACATGCTTCACAGATTCATTGTTGTTCTTTCTCGTTGCATAGTACTGCACTGTGTGTATGTACTATAGTTTGTTTATCCATTCATCTGTTGATGGGCATCTAGGTTGTTTCCATCGTTTTGCTATTGTGAACAATGCTGCCATGAACATAGGTGTGCATATGTCTATTCGAGTGATGACTCTTATTTCTCTAGGATATATTCCTAGGAGTGGGGACATCCTCACTTTTAAGCAGCATTCTGGTTGTATTTTTCTAAGACTAATTTGTTCATTCTTCTAACAGTTCACAGTATATTCAATATTCTTTGCCAACATCACAATTCAAATGTATGAACTCTTCTATCTTTTCTATTATCCAGATTTCACATGAATATGAGGCTATTGAAAAAACATGGCTTGGATCAGGCACACCAGCATTAAAAAAAAAAAAAAAAAAAAAAAAAAAAAAAAAAAAAAAGCCCTTTGCCATTGAGTCAATTCTGACTCATAGAGACCCTATAGAACAAAGTAGAACTTCCCCACAGTAGGAGTGGCTGATGCATTCAAACTGCCGACCTTTTGATTAGCAGCTGAGCTCTCAAGCACTGTGCCGCCAGGGTTCCTGCATAGAAGATACTAAATAAAGATCTGTGGAATTAATAAATAAATACATAAACCCAAGTTGTGAAACCTTGCATTTTTTGCTCCTTATTTCTCCTTATTGACTTTGAAGACATATTTCATATAATCTAGACTATCATTTTCCCAGAGGTAAAGAAAATTACTTTAAAACAGAAGACATATTGGGAATCATCTTGTAACTTTCTTATATACATTAGTGATTATTGAGTGAAACTCCAGATCAATAGGCTATATTCTTTGTAGTTGTAAAAATAAATTCCGTGTGAAATATCTAAGGTCTAAATGTAAAAGAGTATCTCTAATATAACCATTTTCAGGGATATTTTGATGGTAATATTCTCTTTCACACACTTTTCCATAAAGACATAGACAAAGAAAATTTATCTATCTAGTATCTTCTTTTAGTTATTGAACCCAAATTTGACTCTGAATCAAGTGGTTCATGTGAATCTCTAGCTGGCTTCCTTTCTTAACTATTTAAGGATCTCCTAAAGTAGCGGCGCAGTGGTTAAGCATTCAGCTGCTAACCAAAAGGTCAGCAGTTGGAATCCACCAACCGCTCCTTGGAAACACTATAGGGCAGTTCTACTCTGTCCAACAGGGTTGCTATGAGTCGGAATCGACTTGACAGCAATGAGATTGGTTTGGTTTGGTTTCTATAGTTTGCTTTCAAGCATTTTGCAAGATATTGCTAAAATTTTCTTTTACTCGAATTCTCTCTGATCTTTTGTACTTTCTAAATATTTCAAATGTCTTTATGTGAACCAATTTTTAGTTTCAAATGTGTCTTTTTTCTTGCAGTAGCTATTTGACTTTATATGTTAGCCATATTATGTACTACTTTTGTTGAAAATTAAGTAATATATTAATATACACTTAATATGCTTATACTTAAAATTAACATAATTATTTTAACTATTATGAAAATGTAAAATTTATTCTTATCAAATGTACAGATTTCATGGAGCTAGAAAGAAGAGTAATATAATACAACCGAAGTAAAATGTCACCATAAGAGGTTGTACTTTAAAATTAAAAGATGAATGCAAAGTCCTTTATTTATGTTCAGAAAAGCAATTGCAGAAGTATAGAAGTATAGAATGAAGACTGAAACACAGTCATAATTCACTTGAAAGGAAAATAATCTAGGGGCTTTGACTATGAACTTAATGGGATCAATATTTTGATGAAGCAGCTTAAAAAATACATCCACTTGCAGGTGAGCTCAAAGAAGTCACATAAAATCATAGTGCTACTGTAAGATAATGTTTCTCAATGTCTGTTAGGACCATTTCCCATCTAAATACTACTTTAACCTTAAATGCTTGATCAACTTGACTCACTGAACTGTATACTGGAACTATTGGAGCTACTTAAGAGTGAAACGAAGTACCCCACTGAGGAAATCTGACGAGTGAGAAATCAAGACTAAGGGAGCAAGAAGAAAATGTGGAATCAGTGAAGCAAAAACCTAGACCTCAACAAAACGCAATCAAATGCTGTGCAATCAAATACTGATGAAGTGCTCTCCAGTATCCAATGATAGATCATATATCCATGCCAGCAGCTGGATGACAACATCAAGTCAAGTAAGTCGAGTAAGTGAATGTAACCATTATTCACAACCAACTAAGGGTGTGTTTGCATTTATCTTCTTTCATAGTAGCACGGCTCATTCTTAAAACACCACTGAACAGAAGGATGTCATTTAATGGCTGAGCGGCTGGAAAAATTAAATCTGCTTCCTTCAGCGTAATACAAGGATCGCTGCTGCTCTTAAAAAGATCCACCGGATGGTGGGAAGTTTAACTTGAGCAGTATCAGACTTTGTCAAGTCTGGAAGGACCACCCCACCAAAAAAAATACCAAACCTGTTGTCGTCAAGTAGATCCCAACTTATAGCAATCCTATAGGATAGATTAGAATTGTCCCATAATGTTTCCAAGGAGTGGCTGGTGGATTTACACTGCTGACATTTTGGTTAGCAGCCATAGCTATGTATTAAGTGTATATTAATATATTACTTCATTTTCAATGAAAGTAATACACAGTAAGGCTAACATACACAGAAATTTTTTGCCTGACATGACCATCCTTCCTTTTCCTCCAAATTGAAAGATAAACAAAAATCCACAGAGCTGTCTTTATTAAGCACTCACATCACCCCCTATTAACATGAATACACTGCTAAATATACATAATTTTTAGACACATATATAAATTGAATCAGATACACTGCTGAGACTATAATTCAGCCATCTAATGTTATCCTTGGATCGATCCAGACACTAATAAAAGTGATTTGATTCTTCACAGAATTATTTAAAGAAATTTCTCTATGACGTTATGATCATAAAAGGAAAGAAATCCTGTAATGAGAAATAATGCAATGAAACTCACTGCTGGATAGCATAAGGGCGTTATTGATGATCCTTTGTGCTAAAACATAGTCTTTTTATGAGTACCCATGAGAGACATTTCTTTATGATTTTAGTACCATAAACAATTTTTATTTTCATCTTACAGATATGATGATTCTTTCAACTGCTCGTGTTTCTCCCTTTGTTCCAGCTACAGGGAAGTCCAAGCCAGAGTTGTGATCAACTTCTTACAAACGGTAAGGACTTTTGGTTGTGCTTTTGTCCCCTAATCTTTTATTTGGCTTTACCTTATTTGTTACTTGTTCCTCTCTACCTCATGTACGTCTGAAAGTCAACTCATTCTCTGTTTTTTTTTCTTTTGTTTGTTTGTTTGTTTATGAACAAAGTACAACATAAATAAATGAATACATTGGGATTCTTGTTGCTTTTTAAAAGTACCCTTTATAATCTTGGTGGCACAGTGGTTAAGCATTCAGCTGCTAACCAAAAGGTAAGCAGTTTGAATCCACCAGTCACTCCTTGGAAACCCCATGGGGCAGTTCTACTCTATCCTATAGGGTTGCTATGAGTTGGAATCAATGCAACAGCACACAACAACAAGAGCAATACCTAACATGTACTGAGGATTATACAAGTGTTACATGAACCTTTACGTTACTATAATGGGTTTGGGTTTTTTAAAATTATCCTTTAAAACATTCAAGCTTTTCTCTTGTCTCTCACTGGAATGTCTTGCAGTTTTATATGCAGGGTTCATAAAGCAATACAAAAGACAATTTCATAGGCAGTGAGGAACTAGCTCTACAACACTATTTCTTGTTTCAATCTTTGATCAATAGTTGAATATATCCCTGACTTCAGGACACCAGACTTGCTTGAATTTCCCCCTACCACCTAGTTGTATCTTCCTAGTATCCCCTCTTATTCTTCAGCTCCGAATTTTGGAGTGCTCAGCCCTTGGTCTGTTATCTTTTCTGTCTACTCTCACTTCCTTGATCTTGCATTCAATCTCATAGTTTTAAGTACTGTCATGTGCAGGCAAAGGAGCCCTGGTGGCACAATGGTTGAGCACTCAGCTGCTAACCGTAGGTTGGTGGTTTGAACCCACCAGCTGCTCTGTGGGAGGAAAGATCTGGCAATCTGCGCCTACAAAGACTACAGCCTAGAAAACCCTATGGGCAGTTCTACTCTGTCATATAGGGTCGCTATGAGTTGGAATCAACTCGATGGCACACAACAACAGCAACACCTAACATGTACCAAGCATTATAAAAGTGTTACATGAACCTTTATATGGCTAAGCATTTTCTCAACCAACATATAATAAAAGCACAACTATTTTCAAGTTTCAGTCAATACAACATTTTTTTCATACTAAAAGGAGATCCCCATTCAGTAAATATTAATGAGGTCAGACCTGTGTAGGGTGTGTCCTAACCTAATCATTTGAGTCATAAAAAAGTCTAGACACATAGTAGGCACATACTGGGGAAGACAGACACCTTGTGAGGATCACCAAGAACCAAGGAATGCCCTGGGTCATCAACAAGCAAGGAATCAACAGGGCTGAGACCCTGATTTGGACTACTAGCCTCCAGAACTGTGATAAAATAAATTTCGGCTCTTCGAAGCCATGCGCTTGCAGTGTTGGTGTTACAGCAGCATTAGGAAACTAAGACATGTTTACATAAACATGAGCATATTTAAATCAGCTATCAACAGATCAGATTCACTTTGATGCAAGCTAAGTTCAGAATGAGAGCATACTCTATGCACTTGAACTTGGCTTTTTTCTTTATTTGATCTACTTTTGTGTATTTGGCAGAGGGAGAGGAGGCTTGAGGAAGGGAAAATCTAATTAGATCTAAGAAGTAGAGAGTTCAAGAAATTATACTCTTCACTTCGCAGAAAATACTGTCATCTTTGGTCTCATCTCTTGTTTTATTTAAACCCTTCCCCATTCGCCACTCACCGTTCCCCATCCTCCTGCATAAGAAACAGTTTTCATATATTTTATGTATATTATTTTGTTTGTTGTGTTTTTATCAAATGTATAAAGTTGGTTTCTTTGCATGTATCTTATTTTACTTAAGTGGGGTTGTGTTATTTATTTCTGTTTCTTCTTTCACTCAGCATTTGATTTTCAAAAATCCACCCACATTTCCATGTGTATCTCTACTCCCGCTAACTGCTGCATGATAGTCCAGGACACATACACACTTTCCTATCCATTCCTCTTATAATGACACTCAGTTTGCCTCCAGCTCTGTCATCAAACAACACTAAGATGGACATCCTCAGCCATGTCCCCTTATGGAGCTATATACAAAAACTCTTGAGGCATGTCTTAGTCATCTAGTGCTGCTGTAATAGAAATACACAAGTGGATAGCTTTAACAAAGAGAAATTTTTTCTCTCACAGTCTAGTAGGCTACAAGTCCAAATTCAGGGTACCAGCTCCAGAGGAAGCCTTTCTCTCTCTGTCGGCTCTTGGGGGAGGTCCTTGTCATCAATTTTCCCCTGGTCTAGGAACTTCTCTGTGCAGGAACCCTGGGTCCAAGGGATGCACTGTGCTCCTGCCACTGCTTTCTTGGTGGTGTGAAGTCCCCATGTCTCTCTGCTAGCTTCTATCCTTTATATCTCAAAAGAGATTGGCTTAAAACACAATCTAATCTTGTAGATTGAGTCCTGCCTCATTAACATAACTGCCACTAATCCCATCTCATTAACATCACAGAGGTAGGATTTACAACACATAGGAAAATCACATCAGATGACAAAATGGTGGACAATCACACAGTACTGGGAATCATGGCCTAGCCAAATTGATACACATTTTTAGGGGGACACAATTCAATCCATGACAGGACATATATAAAATCTGAAGTCTTTATATATGATTTCTAAGTTGTATTATCTGCTTCCACTTTTATTGTAACTCTTTACCTTTCTTTGATGGAAACAGGAATATTAAGACATTTTCCTAAGGGTTCGTATTCCCAAGACACAAGCTTTTAACATATAACTTACTATATCATAACTAACTTAACCATAACATCACCTTGCTGTGAATGGCAGCAAAGACGGGGGAACCTAACCTAAAGAGGATGTTATTAGATGCTTTAAACTGAGCCATAATCTACAACCTGGAGGAGAACTTCCTGGCACCCAAAACCAGGCTGGGATCCACATCCTTCTCATGTAAGTTTTTGTTCAATATCCAGCATATACCAAACAACAGCAGGATAACATAGATCAGTTTATGAGACTTTCTGAACATTTCTTGTATTAGAGTGGGATGATGTATAATGAAAAAATAAAATCCTCTGAAATAACTGCTCATTCTCTAAAACGCCCCATGTTCTCACTTGAATCCACGGGTACTTCACCTTCTACATGAAATAAAAACTATTTTTGAGTTGCTACCTGTTTTAAAGCCATGAATATAGTTGATGCAGTCAGAATTCTTGTAGATTGAAATACGAATTGTAGACCCAAATCAAGAACATTTCATTTTCCATGCTGATGAAGGGGAACACTAGCATGTAAAACAGTGAATAATACACGCACATAAATCCATCCCAACGCATACTGATCAGTATTAACACATTTTTTTCAGTATCTTTCATAACTATTTTTTTCTATTCCATTTTTTGGCACTACTCCCTGGAGTTCAGGTTTCCAACACTTTATGCCAGTTTTGCTACAAAGCCTCCTCTCTGTCCATGTGGACTTCAGGGTTCCATCCTCTTTAATTCATTTATATAAATGTTCATTAATAATTTATTGAATAATTGCTTCTATGTAAGCATGCAAGAGTAAAAAAAATAATAGAAAACATTGCATGCCATAGGAATGCTATGTTTAGTGAATTACTTTTTAAAAGATGTATGTTGATTCCCCTACCATATTGTATTTAACAAGAAAGCTACACCCATAATCCAAGTCATAGCTGTATTTTTCAACACTGAAGTATTATTTACTCTGTGCCTGGTGCTAAGAATGTAGAACTGATAACCTACTTAATTTTCATTATATCCTCATGATGTAAGTAAATGTCCCAATTTAATGAATGAAAACACTGAGGCACAAATAGGCCAAGTAACTTCCTCAAAATCTCATAACTGGTAAGTAGCTGAGCTATGATTTGAACCCAGATGGTCTGACTTCAAAGGCTATGCTTTTAGTCACTACACAATGCTACAACTCTATATGAGATTTTATTCCTAAAATTTGTAATTGCTAAGATAAAATTCGATTGTTTAGTACAACCTCTTCACAAAGTATAATAAATGCATGTTTTTGACTAACCGTTACACGGTTTTTTTGGGTTTTTTTTTTTTTTAAGTTTTAAGACTCAATACAAAATTTCTACAAGTGAAAAGTGTTTCTGAGGGCTTATTTAACAGCATGGTCCTCATGAATAGTTCAAGAAATCTAAGTTTTCTCAACTTGAGATGGTTAGGACATCAGAGAGGTAAACCAATTTCAGCTTGCATGATGAAACAAACACTAACAAAAATTCCTCTGAGCCTTGTTTGTGTTCCACTGCTGTATATATTAGCTTCTGCAAAATAATTTCACCCAAAAAGACAGGTTTCAACTGATAAGACTAAATAGAGATATTCTAAGATAAATTAGTGCTTAAAACAAGGAAGGCTCAATACTTTTATCTCAAATATAGCAGAAAATAATTACTTAAAGCCACCTCCATAGAACTGACAAATTCATTATGCTTGCTAATTAAATGTGTCTTTGGATTTGCCCAGAATAGGTAAAATAGGCAGAGGTGGCCATTTTGCTTTGTCCTGTCATTTCCTTCCACACTCTTCACTGGCTTGCATAGCAAACACTATTTGTTATGTCCAACAGCCATCCCTACCCTATCCCAAACTTCCTTGTTAACAGACTCCAATTTGGTTGAGGTGGCAACATGTTCAGGGAATGGGGGACTGTTGCAAGGAATGAATCATGACTATTCCCAGCCATCGTAATTCCATTTCTCGACCCTTGTCAGAAAGTGGTTAAGGAGTAAGGATGTAAGCGGGGGTCTGCTGGGACCTTCTGGGGAAGAGTTTCTTCCCTGAAAAAAAAAGGAAAGATGCAGAGATCTCATACCACTAAGCTTTAAATCAGCCCTGGAACTGCCTGTCTCTGAACTTCTCTTCATGTGAAATTACAAACCCCTAGTATCAAAGCAACATTTAGTTTAATAGTCTATTACTTACAGCCAAAAGTACCCTAATTTATATACCTTTGTTGACTTGCTCTCCAATCTCCAAGGCCATCGTCATAAGAATGTGCATGATATTATATTCTAACGTCTACATTATCAGAATGTCTCCTCATAAGTATCTGATTGTCTCTGCTTTCTTTTAGATACAAATCACATTGATTTAAATGAAATATAATAATTAGAAGGTAAAATATATGTTGGAAGATTTCTGATGTCTAAATTGCAATGACAGCCACCATCGTCAATTATGATTGTTTAACATGCCCCTGATGGCAAGAAATCTAGTAAGTGTTCTGCTATGCACATTCAGGTTGCAGAAGTATTCAGAAATAAGGTCATATATTTTGTCAAGCACTTGCAAGAATCCCTATGAGCACACAATTTTCCTTCTCTGAATTCTGAAACATACTTACTGAGAAAACTGACAAATAGCTTCTGACAAATAGGCAACTATTCTATAGCAAAATGACACTGGGAAGTGTATACTGTGCCAAACAGCATTTTATATTGAAGAAAATACACTACCTTTTCTTATTGTAGGTCAAGTTTATATACTTCATAATATCACATTTGGAGAAAAGCTTTCTTCTTCCCTTTTGTGTTATAATACCCTTGTAACAACCTCAATCAGAAATCCAAGGGGAAACTCAATGACATGCAGTGACTGTCTTAAATTTGAAAAACTGTTCCCTGGCTAGACCTCTTACTGAGTTTGCTAGTACTGTGTACTTCAATTTGAAGAGACAACAATGGTCAAAGAAGACGTACAGGATCCTATAATGGGTCCAAACTTAGGAAACAAGACATCAGGAAGGAGAATGCAAGGTCATTCAAACATGAAATAAACGTTGTTAGAATGTATATCAGTGGGGAAACTACTCCTTATTAGAGTAACAGGATAATAAAGTTTATAGAGACCAAATATATGAAACTACTGCGTAAAACCCATAGAGCATAATTTTATAAAACAATATATAAAATAAGATTGGTACTGAAGGAGTAAACCACTTTGCAATGGAAACACCCGTGGTGCTGGAAAGCAATAACCAGGCAGGGGTGAGCCCGCATTCAAAACAGAACTTGACCGGGGAAACACTTCATTGGCCTAAGTCTGTCCTATGCCTCTTTAGTATACAACTTCAGAAACTAAAAGTACATCAACAGAGACTTAATAAGAACCAAAACGCTACAGTTGAGCCCCTAGGCTTATACAACATTTATGTTACTGTCACAATAAACCCCTCGCATAGATACCAAAGCGTTAAACATTCATTAAAATCTTTCTATCAACTGCCCTCTTCTTCAAGGGGGATTTCATGCTTGTCTTGAACAGATGATAAGCCTACCACAGTGTGTTCTTTATGACCAGACCATAAGCACGGGCTGATTAAATTGTTCTGAAACCACTTACAGTCTAGAATTTACTTTAGTAAAGAATATCTACAACAGGAGAATGAACATGGGCAAACATAGTCATTGCCCCATCTCCTAACAAAAAAATTGACATAGAACAAAGGGTAATAGAAGAAATAATTGACCTCAGTTTAGCTGTTCCTTTCTATGTGAGCTCCGAATGAAAAGGTCAATGGAAACTATATGACGTTCTGAAAAAGGCAGAACTATAGAGACAGTGGTTGCTAAGGGGTCAGAGGGAGGAGAGAGGGATGAACAGGTGGAGCACAGGGTATTTTTAGGGCAGTAAAAATATTTGGTATGATATTGTAGTGGTGGACATACGGCATATTATGTATTTGTCAAACCCGGTAGGATTGTAAAACACAAAGAGTGAACCCTAATGTAAACTGTAGACTTTATCAATTTACCAATATTGTATCTATATTGTTACAATCAATTTGTTATAACTGATGAACCATTATTGATACAATATGGCAAACCAATATAATATTAATAATGTATCAATATTCGTTCATCAATTGTAACAAATGTACCACAGGAATGCAAGATATTAATAGTGGGGTAACTGTGTTCCGGGGAGAGGAAGGTTTGGGAACTCTGTACTTTCTGAACAATTTTTCTGTAAACCTAAAAATTAAAATCTACAATAAAAATGGGCAATTGGACAAAGAGGCTAAAATTCCTTTCTCAAATATATATTGGAATTCCTGCATGATAAAGTCATAAACATATAAAACAAAACAAATAATTAATTTAAAATCTTGATCCTATTATAGAAAAAACAATAGTAAATCAGAATAGATGATACTATAGCACAAAATTTGAGTTCACATTATCTTGAATTACAGATGGCCAGAATAGTGAAAATTTTCTGTGTAGCCTGTACTATACCGCATGACTAAACTACATTATTTCATTTACTCTTCATAATAACCTTTTAGAAAGGTACTATTATTATGCCATTTTACAGATCAAGAAACTGTGCTTTCAAGAGGTTAAGTGACTTGCCCAAGATCACACAGCTACTATGGGAAAGAGACAGACTTTGACTCCGTGACTGTTCACTCTAGAGAACACGTTTGAAACTACTGCAGTCTATTATGTCTCTAAACAAGAGGAAGTTTGTCTAAGCCCTCTTAGAGAAAATAAAATCAGAAGAAACTCTTGAAATCCGACTATTTCTGGAACAAATTATTTTCCTGTGTTGCATGCAAACAGCTGAAATATAAATCACAAATCATTGCTGTTTCTTCATTAAAGCAAAATGACAAAATCTGTCTCATCCAAATTACTACCTACACTTAAAAGAAATAAAATTACTTTATAAATATTCTATAATTCAAATTAGTTTAAAGGGTAGATTTTAAATATTCATATTTTAGATTTTTCATGGAGTACTATAAAATATAAATTTGAAATAGTACAAATCCTATATTAAAATGTAAATGAGAATCTAATATAACTGAAATACATCACTCTAAATGTATGACTTGTTTTGGAAGAAGTACAACCAGAATGCTCCTTAGAATGAAGTATGGCAAGACTACGTCTTACATACTTTGGACATGTTGTCAGGAGGGATCAGTCCCTGGAGAAGGACATCATGCTTGGCAAAGTACAGGGTCAGTTAAACAGAGGAAGACCCTAAATAAGATGGATTGACACAGTGGCTGCAACAATGGGCTCAAGCATAACAACAATTGTGAGCACGGTGCAGGACTGGGCAGTATTTTGTTCTGTGGTGCATAGGGTTGCTATGAGTCGGAACAAACTTGACAGCACCTAACAACCACAACAACAAACATATGATTGCCATCACCAAAAGAGCAGGTATTATTGATGACTTATGGATTGAATTGTGTCCCCCAAAAATGTGTGTCAACTTGGCTAGGCTATGATTCCCAGTATTGTGTGATTGTCCACCATTTTGTCATCCGATGTGATTTTCCTGTGTGTTGTAAATCCTCCCTGTGTGATGTTAATGAGGCAGGATTAGAGGCAGTTAGGTTAATGAGGCAGGACTCAGTCTACAAGATTAGGTTATACCTTGAGTCAATCTCTTTTAAGACATAAAAGAGAATGGAGCAGAGAGGAGAGATCTCATACCATTAAGAAAGAAGTGCTGGGAGTGAAGTGCATCCTTTGGATCCTTTGGTTCCTGCACTGAGAAGTTCCCAGAGTGGGAGAAGACTAATGACAAGGGCCTTCCCCCAGAGCTGACAGAGAACGCTTTCCCCTAGAGCTGGCACCCTAAATTCGGACTTCTTAATTTCAAGGGTAAATAAAACAGCATATTTTTAATTCTTAACTAGAGAGAAAAATCTGCTTACAAAGGAAAAATAAATATATAAATAAATAGATGGACCTCAGACTTCTCCATAACAATGAGTACCAGGAAACTATGGACCAACAGGTGTAGAGTTTTGGGTGACAAAAATTATGAACCAAGAAATCCACACATAAAATGTTTCTTGTATGTAAAGATCAAAGGACAGACAACATTCTCAAGTATACAATGATTCAAATGTCTATTAATTATATCTTTAAAAGGAAAAATTTTAATCGTCAAGCTGTGCCTATCCAAAGGATTAATCAAAAGTTAACAGTTCAATAATGAAGTCACCAAAAAGTATATAACCCAAGAAAATAAACATACTCATAAAAATTTCAGTACACATATGTTCATCATGGTATTATTTATAACAAGCAAAAACAGAAAACATGCAAATGACCAGATAGACATAACTGGTTAAATGGACTATTGTACCACATGTGATGGACTGTTGTTGTTAGGTGCTGTTGAGTAGGTTCCAACTCAAGGTAACCCTATGTACCACAGAACGAAATACTGCATGATGAACTAAGATGTAGCTTTTTAAAACTGTGTGTTTGAACAACAGTGAGAAATATAAGAAACCATTCCAATACATTGATAAATGAAATAACCAGTTAAAAATATATGTACAGAATAATTTGGTTTTAATAATGCCTATATATGGGTAGAAAAATGCTGAATAAAATAAAACAATGTTTACTCTGGTTTAAGATGTGATGATTTTTATTTTCTTCTTTATATTTTTTGTATTTTCTCTAATAAATTAAAAAGAAATCTCCTTTCTTCCTTTTGGGTGAATTTATAGTAGTTTGGCTCTAACATCTTCTTTGTGACTTTGAAGCTTCTTTCTATGTGTTTTCACTAATGTTTGAAGTTAAGAATTTAGACCATCAAATCACTAATTAGGTAAAATGACTATGTTTTGGTCTGCCTAATTAAAATGGACAATCTTCATAAATCAAATTTTCCATTTTGCTTACGCCAAGAAAATACAGGGTGATTTATGTGTTTGTCACTTTCTTTAAAAAAACTATGGAATTCCAGAATCTGAACAGGTGTTTTCAACATGGAAACCTAGCCAGCAGTACTTCTTGGTTTTAGTGGAAAGCCATAGGTGTTTTGGAATTACTGGTTTGCCTTCAATCTTTCCTTTTATCAATCTTTTGAATTCCATTTTTTAAATTGTGTTTTAGGTGAAAGTTTATAGCACAAGTTAGTTTCTCATTCAAAGATACTGGGCACAAAATGTTTTTTGAAACATTAGTTGCAATCCTCACAATGTATCAGCACTCTTCCCCTTTCCCTTTCCACACCAGTTTCCCTGTTTCCATTCGTCCAGTTTTCCTGTTTCTTCCTGCCTTCTCATCTTTGCTTTTGGGCAGGTGTTACCCATTTGGTCTCATAGTATACTTGATTGAGCTAAGAAGCACATTCCTCACATGTGTTATTATTTGTTTTGTGATGTTGTTAGGTGCCATCTAGTCAGTTCCAACTCATAGCGACCCCATGCAGAACAAGACAAAACACTGTCTGATCCTGCACCATCCCCACAATCGTTGTTCTGCTGGAGGCCATTGTTGCAGCCACCATGTCAGTCCATCTCCTTCAGGGTTTTCCTCTTTTTCATTGACCCTCTACTTACCAAGCATGTTGTCCTTCTCCAGGGACTGTCCCTCCTGATAACATGTCCAAAGTATGTGAGATGAAGTCTTGCCATTCTTGCTTCTAAGACAGATTTGTTCATTTTTCTGGCAGTGCATAGTATATTCAATATTCTTCACCCATACCAGGCATTATTTCTTCTTCAGTCTTCCGTGTTCGTTGTCCAGCTTTTGCATGCATATGAGGAGATTGAAAACACCATGGCTTGGATCAGGCACACTGTAGTCTTTAAACTGTCATCTTTGCTTTTTAACACTTGAAAGGGATCTTTAGGAGCAGATTTGCCTAATGCAATGCATTGTTTGATTTCATGTCTGCTGCTTCCATGGGCGCTGATCCAAGTAAAATGAAATCCTTTACAACTTCAATCTTTTCTCTGTTTATCATGATTTTGCTTTTGGTCCAGTTGTGAAGATTTTTGTTTTCTTTATGTTGAGGTGTAATCCGTATTGAAGGCTATAGTCTTTGATCTTCATTAGTAAATGCTTCAAGTCTTCTTCACTTCCAGCAAGCAAGGGTGTGTTGTCTGCATATTGCAGGTTTGTTTTATAGGCTTGTCTAATCTTTGGCTGAAAGGTGGATTTCAGGA
Source organism: Dugong dugon (assembly GCA_030035585.1). Taxonomy (NCBI): domain Eukaryota; kingdom Metazoa; phylum Chordata; class Mammalia; order Sirenia; family Dugongidae; genus Dugong; species Dugong dugon. The sequence continues at coordinate 77,047,634 of CM057476.1, forward strand.
GTGGCTTCAGTTCTGAGTTAGTAGGATGTCCGGGGGCCATAGTCTCAGGGGTTCCTCCAGTCACCATCAGACCAGTAAGTTTGGTCTTTTTTTGTGAATTTGAATTTATGTTCTACATTTTTTTCTCGCACTCTGCCCAGGACCCTCTATGGTAATCCCTGTCGGAGCAGTCAGTGGTGGTAGCCAGGCACCATCTTGTTCTTCTGGGTTCAGGCTGGTGGAGGCTGCGGTTCATGTGGTCTATTAGTCCTTTGGAGTAATGTTTTCCTTGCATTTTTTTCTTCATTCTCCTTTGCTTCAAGCGTGCTGGGACAAATAGATGGCCGCTCGCAAGCTTTTAGGATCCCAGACACTACTCACCAAAGTGAAAGTAGAACATTTTCTTTATGAACTATGTTATGTCAACTGACCTAGATGTCCATTGAGACCATGGCCTCCAGCCCTCAGCCCCAGTAACTCAGTCCCTCAAAGTGTTTGGATGTATCTAGGAAGCTTCTTTGCCTTTGCTTTGGTCAAGTTGTGCTGACTTCCCCTATATTGTGTGTTGTCTTTCCCTTCAGCAAAGTTAATACTCATCTATTATCTACTTATTGATTTCCCCTTGCTATCCCTCCCAGCCCTTGTAACCATCAAAGTTTTTCTTTCTGCATGTAAACCCTTTCTTGGTTTTTATGATAGTGGTCTCATATAATATTTGTCTTTTTGTGATTGACTTATTTCACTCAGCATAATGCCCTCCAGATTCATCCATGTTGTAATATGTTGCTTTCCAGTTTTGCTGAATCTCACTTAGCTGATCAATCCCTTTTGTACACCTAATATAGGTTGGCTTTCAACAAATATGTAGTAAAAAGAACAGACCTTTTTTCAGTAAGCATTGCACTTTCTACAATAAGCAGAGCTTAGGTTTAACTAAGGGGAAAATGTTATTTTATTTTCCTTTAGCTGTTTTCTAGAGTGATTAAGATTTTCATGGTAGAGCTCAGCACAGCAGTAGCCTTCGGCAGTGATCTTGGGAGATGAGACTGTCAGTTCAAAGAAATACATGAACTTGGAAAAATGGATTTTTTATGTTACTACCAGGAGGTTCGTTTATGTGCTCCCAGTTCTTAACTTCCCCAGAGACAAAATTCACAGTGAGATCTCAAGCAGACCCAAATTTTACCGATTCGTGTTCATTTGCCATGGAATCTGCAGAGGAGTTAGTGAGAATCTCGTGGCGAAACCCAAAACAAAGCTTGCAGAGCTGACATTCTAATTCCCACTCTGCCCCTGGCTTGCCCACAATCTCCGATAAGGCATTTATCTGGTCTGTGCCTAAAGCCACCTACAAAGTGAGAATATTTTGATCCCAACTCTCTAGGGTGCTGTGATGGTTAACTAATAATTTATTTTGAAACAAAGAAGACATAGATATGCTTGGAGTTATCAGTATGTTCAGATAAACTCTTTAAAATCCCAGATATCCTGACTTTCTCATATCCAATGACCCACTGTAAAAAGAGGAGGAAATAGTTTAAGGAGGAAGGGGATTTTCAATAAGCAAAATCAGCATGTTAATATTCTAGATCAACAAATTCCTACCAATAATTAACATAAAAAAGTTTATTTCACCTCATCTATGGATGGGCTTTGTTTTAGTCTTTAATCAGATGTAACAATCATTTTATTCTTATGAAATTAACCACTGCAGTATTTTGTTATTTTTCTGGTATCAACTTTTTTGCTGGGGTTGCTAGAACCTGAATGAAATGATGAATTAATTTCATGTGTGATTCCATCTCTACAACCCTACTCCAGTATTCTTTTATCCCAGTGTAGCCACTCCATCAGTAGTTAAATGAATACAGCTTTTCATTCAACTTTGTCCTTATAAAGAAGCCATATACTATTGAAACTATATCTTCTATCAAATAGTTTTCCTTTAGTTCTCATAAAAATAGAATCTGCCATGCATTCCATTATTGAAATGAAACATGGCAAATACCAGAAACTGACAAAAAAATTAAATTATGTAAACACACAAATCCAAAGTGCTGAATTTTTATTGACAGGCAACATAACATAAGGAGCCACAACTTCTTCCTCTAAAATTTGAAGGACTAAGGATACTTATCACATAGAATTCTTATGAAGATTAAAAGATCTAATCCTTTAAAATTATTACAATATTGCCTGACACATAATAAGTAATCAATAAATGCTATCAATTGGTATTATTCTATTGCAAGCCTAAACATCATCCTAATCATACTAATGTTCTGAACATCTCATTGGTAAAATCTCATTTATTTGTATTTTTAAATAATTTAGAGAACTGATGACATAATATTTCTAAAATGTTTTCTTGTCTTGGTCTTCTGTGCTTGACTCAAGGATATGGAAAGAGCTACACAAAAATATTGAAAGATCACTTACAAACCCAAGCGCTAGATACCATTTCAGCCCTGAACCTGTCTTGTCCCACTTCAACACTATCCAAGAGAAAACAAACTACGGTCCTGTTCCAGACATTATCTAAAATAATTTGCACCACCCCTGCAAGAATATTGAATTGGATAATCTTGATTTAAGTTGAAAACAGAAAACTTGAAAATTATCTACAAAATTGACTAATAATTTGATTATTTTGTTCAATGTTCTCTTAATGCAGAAACCATGCTATAATGAGGATACAGTGACCTCAAATACATTGTCGTTTGGCCTCCTAGTAGTTGATAACTGGGTTTGCCTGCCAGAATACCTGACATATAGCGAGCACTCAACACATAGTTGTTGTTAGGTGCCACGAGTCGATTCTGACTCACAGTAACCCTATAGGACATAGTAGAACTACCACATAGGGTTTCCTAGGCTGAAATCTTTATGGGAGCATATCACCAGGTCTTTTCTCCTGAGGTTTGAACTGCTGACTTTTCGGTTAGCGGCTGAACCATTATGCCACCAGTGCCCACTATTATTTTTATTAATCCTAGTATTTAAACAAATATAATCAGCTGTTTTGTATTATTAACAAATTACTACATCTATAGTACAGATAAATGGGAGATATGACCTCTAGACTGTTTTGGACAGAGTAGAACTGCCCCATAGGGTTTCCCAGGAGCAACTGATGGATTCAAACTGTCAACCTTTTGGTTAGCAGCCGAACCATTAACCACTGCGCCACCAGGGCTCCACTAAATATATGTTACAGATAAATGGGAGAGATGACTTTTAGACAGTTAGGAAGACTCTGTGATAGAATTAAATATGAGCACTAGAAAAATTAATAGGTAGGAAGGTTCTGTCTGTGTGTTATGCTGTTATGCTATACAATGTTGTTATAGCATATGATATAATATATATCGGACATTCATACTGTGGTGAAGTATTCTATACACACCATGGTGAAGTAACCTATACAATAATTATTTCAAGACCTACCCGCCTTTACCACTCTCCATTTTTAAAATTACAAAAAAAAATTTAAAAAAAGATAAAGTTTATTTAAGACAAAAATTCAGACTCAAATTCTCAGCAGTGAGAAAAAAGACAAAAGAATAAGATAAGAAAGAGATCTTCTGTGGGTCTCACTTGGGAAAGAAAGACAAAAATCTAGGCCACTAAAAAAATGTCAACAAAGAGAGAACCACTCAACAGACAAGAGACCCGAGGTTCTTTCTGTCACCCACCCTGTGTTTCCTTGTCGGTGCTTGACTCAAAAACATGGAAACAGCTACTCAAAAACACTGAAAGATCACCTGAAAACCCAAACCTTCAATTCTGCCATCGCTGGATAGCATATCCTTCAATCCTGAACCCGTCTTGTCCCACTCCAACACTGCCCAAGTGAAAACAAATTAGAATCCTATTCCAGACACTACCTAATACAATTTGACCATTTCTATCAAGAATATCCAAGTTTAATTTCTACTAGTAACCTAAAGGTTGGTGGTTCAAACCCACCTAGCCACTCTGTGGGAGAAAGTCCTGCCAATCTCTTCCTGTAAAAAATTACAGCCCAGAAAACCCTACAGAGCAGTTCTACTCTGTAATACTTGGAAGTGACATGATTCAGAATTGAATCGACTCAGTGGTGATGGGATTTTTACCAGAATATTTAATTGGATAATATTTTTTAACAACTACCATTTAAAAAGTGTTGAAGAAGCATATAAATAAGAGAGCCATGAATGTGCTTTATGAAAAAGGTATGGAAGAAATATGCACTCTCAGAGACAGAGAGCAGACTAGGAGGAGCCATGGGCCTATAACATAGCGTCCAGGTGTCTTTCTGTGTGGGATGGTGTTTTGGTTTCCCAGTGCTGCTGTAACAGAAATACCACAAGTGGGTGGCTTTAAAGAACAAAGTTTTATTTTCCTCCAGTTCTGGAGGCTAAAAGTTCAGTTCAGGGTTTTGGCCATGTGGATTCCTTCCCAGTAGGCAGTCCCAGGTGTGGCTTGATTCCTTGGTCTATAGACAGTCCTCTCATGGCGTCTGTCTTCCCTATTTGTGTGCATGTCTCTGTGTCCAATCTGCTCTTTTTATAACTCAGAAGTGATTAGATTTAGAACCCACCCTGCTTGAGTAATATCTAATTAACATAACAAAGAAAACCCTAATTCCAAACAGGACTACATCCACAAATATACCAAAAAAAAACAAAAAAAAACTAAAACTAAAACCAAACCCGTTGCTGTCAAGTCGATTCCAACTCATATGACCCTATAGGACAGAGTAGAACTGCTCTGTAGGGTTTCCAAGGAGACGCTGGTGGATTTGAACTGCTGCTCTTTTGGTGAGCAGCCATAGTGCACCATAGCTCTTAACCACTGTGGCACCAGGGCTTCTTCACAGGTATAGAGGTTAGAATTTCAACACACATTTGGAGAGACACAGCGTAATCCATCACAGAAGAGAAAAGAGTTCCAAAAAATCTATAAAATCGCTTTCACCCTCAAGTACACTTCTATTTGGGAGAAGTGTAAGTTTAACAGAACACAGAACAAGACAGTTGAGGGGTTCTACATGTCTGAATTTCTAGGATTCACAGCAGCCTCTTTCATCTCTGGATCTGCAGTGTACAGCAGCACTCAGTGCTTGGAAAGCAGTGAGCAGTGGGTATTTAACAAGCACTTGTTGAGTGGATGAGCAAAGAAGGAAAGGCACAGCTCAGAAAACCCAAGTATATGGTTAGTAGAAGTGAGAGAGAAAAATGTCGCCTTTATCTGTTCGTTTCATCAAGCCTTTACTGAATTCCTATACTTTAAGTTTAGGCCAAAATCTTTGGGGATGCAGAGATAGATACAAAATGAACACTACCTTCAACACTTTGTATCGGTGGTCATGATTTCTAAACGAAGGGGAAAATTGCAGGGCCAAGAAATATTTTACAAAGAAAAAGGGAATAAAGACAAAGTATAGCACTCAAGACTGCCCACAGTACTAGGAGACACCGTCTATGAGCTCTTCAAGAAATGTTATCCTGAGAGTAAAACTAATATGTCTCAGGTAAGATGTGGAAACAGTCTAACAGAATTGAAACGTATTTCAATATATATTCCTAGACGTTCTATACAGAGCTGCCCATGTTAAACGTGAATACAGCGAAATGAATTGGGGCCGGCGCAACCAAGCAAAAATGCACAGCTAAAAATAAAGATAAACATAATGTATAAAAAAAGATGAAGAAATAAACATTTTTTTGTCTACATAAAAATTTATATTTGTTATTTTAAGATGGCAGACTGTGCATCTGTGCTTATCTTCCTCCCTTTTGGGATCCTGTTTAAATAACAACAAAAGCATACTAAAGCTATAACCCAACAGTAACAATAAGAAAAGCTGGGAGTCAGCAGTGAGTGACGAATTTCAACAAAGTTCTGGAAGACTGAAAGTCTACAGTGAGGGAGGTGGAAGGAAGCCAAGTGTGCTGTAGTGGTGGTGAATACCACCAGGCTGCTCATCAGAAGGAAGTGGGACATCTAGATGGTTTTCAAGAGGGTTGTGGTGAGAAATTGAGCATGAGGAGACAGGTTAAACGTTTCTACGTGGAATTTTTAACCCATCCCCACTTATATCTATTGAACACAGAGTGCCCAACAGGCAAACATTTATGCTACAGGGAAAAAGAAAAGGTCTTTGCTAGTAATAATATAGTAATAGAATAAATTATCTCCAGAGAACTAGGGTAGCTAATGTAAGTATTGACACTCACGGTAAAGTTCTCTGCACTCTGGCATTTGTGCTCTGGCATTGAGACCAGCTCCTGTTCTCATTAGAACAAAGCCTGCCAACCCACCAGCCTTGCCCCCATACCCAGAACTCTCAGCCAGCCCTATCTATTAACACATTCTTTGATGTGGACAGGATTCAGTCTCATTGTTTCAAGTCCCATCAATATGTTAGACGTCCCAAACCTATATCACAAGCCCAAATCCCTGTTTCACATAATTTTGTGGATAACTGATAGGAATTTCAAACCCAAAAAGCAAAGAACTCCTGATTCACTCCTCAAACCTCTTCTCCGACTTATTCTAGCTTAGTAAATGGCATTACCAGCCAATCAGCTGCTCAAGTCAAATTCTGTGATCTTTGTTGATACCTTCTTTTCTTTCAGGTCATAAGCAGCTTCTGTCAGTTTGACTACGAAAGCTATCCACTGAGACCACTGAGTCCAAACCATATGGACTTTCATGTGGATTTCCACAATAGTCCTTTAACTGCTTCCTGCTCCCAACTTTTATTCTGAATTTCTACTTATAGACATAACAGGCCACCTAAATTTTACACTCCACACACCTTTCTAATGAAGTTATTTGAAGACATCATGAAGCAAAATGATGAATAAACCTGACAACTTCAGGAACAGGAGGATCAGGAACAGTGATGTCAAAGCAAAAGCGTACTGAAGAGAAAAACAAAACAACAATGATAATGTCTCAGGTTGATAGCGCCCATTCCATATAGGAGCATGAGAAGAGAGGATTCCAAAAATATTCCTACAGAGAAAAGGAACCACAGAGCTCTTCAAGGATGCTGGGGCTTCCCTCCAAATTTATTACTCACAGTCATGAGTAAAAGGTATGTCCTCTGGACTCTGCCACAGCGAGTGAGCAGGTCCTACACGATTATTTCAATATCCCTGAACCCTGGTGGTGTAGTGGTTAAGTGCTACAGCTACAACCAAAAGGTCAGCAGTTCTAATCCACCAGGCGTTCCTTGGAAACTATGGGGCACTTCTGCTCTGTCCTATAGGGTGGCTATGAGCCAGAATCGACTCGACAGCCATGGGTTAAACCTTTGGATGCCTTCCTCTACAGTATATGAAGGCAGTTCTGGCATTTCAACTTCATTTAGTGTAGGCCACCTTTGGGTCCATATTCCAGCCAACCAACCAACCAAACTGAGAACCCTTTCTAACCTCCTGAACTACATTAAATTCAGACTCTCTGCTTAGTGGACTCATATCAATAAATTTGGCCTGAGCCAACTTCATGTTCCTTCACCATTATTCCATAACCTTAATATATATTCCAGCACATATTCCCCAGATTTCTGTCAGTATAAATTGGAAAATCCATGCAGTTCTTTTGTAGTGTATCACACGTCCTCATGGTTCACACTTTGTGCTTTACCTTTCAGGGACTGTTGGGACTTGAGTCTAGTTACAAGTTTAAAGCAAAAAGAGAGGTAGGGGTGGGTCCTAAGGAGAATCAGCAGTGTCTTGCAAGGCAGCTACCTCAGGTGAGGCCATTAGGGTTCCCTCAGGCAAAACAGTGTTAATCGTGTTGGATAGGAGATGAAGTGCTGCTTCTACTGGCAAAGACTCAGCAGATGTTAGGGGATCAATATCCCCAGCTTCATCAGGATATGCTCAGTTTTCAGGATCCTGTTCCTTTACAACTAATGCCCTCACTTTAACAGAAATTCTGAGAGTTTGGGAATTCAATTTGTGTGTAATAGAGTCACTCGATGGGATAAGACTCTGGCTTTGGTTTTTGGTAATCTCAGTTTTATGGTTACAGGAGGTAAAGGTCTCTTTCAGGGAAACATAGCAAATTGCAGGCCCTTTATGCAGTGCTTGAGCTAGAAATTTGAAGCCTGAGGTCATTCTTCTCCTTCCGCACTTTTCCAGTGCGATTAGAAGCAAGCAGCCATTTTTATTATACTCACTTTGACAAAAATGTTGTAAGGTATGAAATAAATGATCATCCAGAACCTTACCTCTTATAAGTATTTGATTAGGAGTATCCAATGATGATATTCTGCATATCTCTATTGCCACACCATGCCATGGACTATCAGTGTCCTCTTTACTACAGAAGAGAGTCATTAGTGCTTTTAAGTCTAATCAAGTAGAGAACCCATTCCAGAAATCCCAGAACCAACTCAGAAAACCATCCTAAAGATTCTGTTCCTCTAGAACAGCTCTTGGTACCAAAATCTGTATTAGTCAGAGTTCTCTAGATACACAGAATAGGATAGATAGGTAGGTAGGTAGGTAGGTAGATAGATAGACAGACAGACAGACAGATAGGTAGGTACGTAGCTAGGTAGACGATAGATAGACAGACTAATAGATTTTAAGGACTTGTAGGGCTTGGCAAGTCCAAAATCTATTGGACAGGTGGCAGGTTTAAAAACTCTGGCAAAATTTCTAAGCTACAACTTGAAACAGAATTCTTTCTTCTCCAAAAACCTCAGTTTTTTTACTCTTAAGGTCTTCGACTGATGGGATGAGGCCCACCCACATTATCAAAGGTGATCTCCTTTACTTAAAGTCAACTCATTGTACATGTTAATCACATCTACAAAATATTTTCACAGCAGCATCCAGACTACTGGTTGACCAATCAACTGTGTACCATAGCCTAGCCAAACTGGCACATACAATTAACCACCACAGCATTTTAATTAAGAAAATCCAGGGAAAAATTAACAAAATAAAACACTGTGCAGGCAATGATGTGATATTTGGCTCTGCAGTGAATGATATTCATGAACTGATAATATTACAAACAAAATAAAAATCCTTTAAGATACACTATTTCATGAGTAAAGTCTAAAGATACATAAGAGACTTGGAGAAAAATGTGTGCAACATGTAGGACAAGGAATTTATGTGGAAATAACAAATAAAAATGTAAATGACAAGCAACTCAATAAGAAAATGAACAAAAGATATAATCAGGCAACTTATGGAAAATGAAATGTCAGTGAGCATTTGAAAAAGTTGCTCATTCTCACATACAGCCGGAGAAATGCAAATCAAACCAACTATGAGATCAAGTTTATCACTCATATAATTGGAAAAACAATTAAATGTTGATACGGAAGGGGGAAATAAAAATCCACACATAACTGATGCCAAGTATGAAAGTATTCCAGCAGTTTCTATCGATAACTAAACGCACATGCATACCCTCTGTCCCAGTAATTCCCCTTATATGTACCCCTCTCCCAGTAATACCCCTATTCCAATTAATTCAACAGATATAAAAGCATTAGTATATAAGAATATATGCACATTGATGTCTTCTGAAGCTTTGTTTACAGTGGCAAGAAAAAAAAAAAAGGCCATTGCCCAAATGTCCATAACAGTGATATAATTAAATAAAAAGCATACCCATAAAGGAGTATTAAGCAACTATTTTTTAAAACGAGTTAGATCTGTGATTTTAAAGAAGATTAATTATAGATTAAGAAGCAAAAAGAAAATGCTTAAAAAGTGAATTTTAAAGCAGCATATCTACTGAGATACTGGATTTTTTAAATTTTATTTATTTTGTTGTTGTTGAGAATATACATGGCAAAATATAAATCAGTTCAACAGTCTCTACATGGATAATTTAGTGACATTAATTACATTCTGTGAGTTGTGCACCCACTCTTATCCTCTTTTTCTGAGTTATTCTTCCCCTATTAACATAAACTCACTGTCCCCTAAGGTTCCGAGTTAATCTTTTGAGCTGCTGTTGTCAATTTGATCCCGTATAGACAGATCTTGAAAGAGCACAATGCTCAAGACAGATATTTGTTACTAGTTAAATTAAACTATTGTCTGGTTTTAAGAAGACTTCAGAGGATATTTTTGGTTTCAGGTTTAAAGATTATCTCAGGGCAATAGTTTCAGGGGTTCATCCAGCGTCCATGGCTCTAGAAAGTCTGGAATCTGTAAGAATTTGAAATTCTGTCTGCATTTCCCCCCTTTTGATCATGATTCGTCTATAGAATCTTTGATCAAAATGCTAAGCCAAGGTAGCGGGCACCATCCAGTTCTTCTGGTCTCATGGCAAAGGAGGCTACTGTTGATGGAGGCAATTAGCCACACATTCCATATCCTCCTTCTATTCCTGACTCTCCTTCTTCCTCTGTTGCTCCGGGTGAATAGAGATCAATTGTTGTGCCTTGGATGGCCGCTTGCAAGCTTTTATGAACCCAGGCACTATGCAACAATTAGGAGGTAGAACAGAAGCACTAAACACATTATAAGGCCAATTAACTGGGATGTCCCGTGAAACTATGACCCTAAACCTCTACACCAAGGAACCAAATCTCATGAGATTTTTGGTTGTACATACGCAGTCTCAGTAGCTACTCTTTTTTTTTGTCATTACTGTAAGTATTCTATCACATGACTTTTGACAATTAAACTTCTTACAGGTGTACAACTTACTGACAGCAACTGCAACAATCGGCTGCGCAACCCTACCCTTGTATATATCGGGCAGAAAGAAGTGAAAAATTACACAGGAAACTGTCGGCAATGGTAACCTCAGGGAATTTGGGGGGAGATGAAAATATTCTCCTTTATATACTTCCATAGTATTTTCTAATTAAAAGAAACGTGTAATTCTTTTCTATTTTTAAATTCCAGTAAAAGAAAATAAGAAGGAAAAGACTAGTGAAATTTAAAAAAGAGACAAGAAAGAAAAAGGAAGAATTGGTTATAGAATCAAACACTAACCAAGGAACAAAAAAAAAAAAAAATTCTCTACAATGACTCATTTGTAGTTTAGAAGAACTCATGCACAACATGAAATCAATTAAACAAGATGTTTGAGATGAAAGGATAAGACAACAGAATAAAGTGAAAAGCATGATTGCAAAGTTAAAGAGACAAACAGGATGAAAACAACACTATTACAGAAACAAATAAATTTTAAATAGCACAGAGCAGAATATATGTGGCCAGATACTGAATGAGAGACCAAATAAATGCAGATGATAAAGATAAAGAGATTACTAATACATGTATATCAGAAAGACAATGATGATCCAGCAAAAGCAGATCAATTGTTCTTCATTCCAGGGAAATATTCTTGTATTCTATTCTATAAATGGTAGCGGGGGAAACAGTTCTTTTATATATTACAAGAAAATTTCCATGAGATGCAAGAAATAAAGTGGATCTGCCAATTAAATGGGACAACTATGTTTGGAAAAATAAAAAATAATCATTAAATAGAATCACAAAAACTAAGTCATATACTGGAAAATCTTCTGAACTTCAAAAATAAAGAAAAAGTTCATCAGAAATATAGTCAGGAAAAGCAAAAGGAAGGAAAGAGAAAGAGAAGGAAGAAGGGAAGAAGGAAGGAGAGAGAGAGAGAAAAGGAGGAAGTGGGAGGACAGAGGGAAGGAGGCAGAGAGGGAGGAAATCAGGCATGAGGATGGATAGTACAGTTGAGGGGAGTTTGCTTGTGAGAAAAAGAGTGAGAGGTTCCCACTGTAGTCACCCTTGCCACCAGCTCTCCTTCAAAACCTGCCCTGAGGGCAGGGAGCTACAAAGCTCCTTACACTTGCCTGAGATGATTAGTTAAAAGAAATGTTGTTGTTCTTGTTAGGTGCCCTCAAATTAGTTCCGACTCATAGCAACCCTATGCACCACAGAATGAAATACTGCCAGGTCCTGCGCCATGCTCACAATTGTTGTTACGCTTGAACCCATTGTTGCAGCCACTGTGTCAATCCATTTCATTGATGGTCTTTCTCTTTTTTGCTGACCCTCTACCAAGCATGATGTCCTTCTCCAGGGACTGACCCTTCCTAACAACATGTCCAAGGTACATAAGACGTAGCTCACCATCCTTCCTTCTAAGGAGCATTCTGGTTGTACTTCTTCCAAGACAGATTTGTTCGTTCTTTTGGCAGTCCACGGTATATTCCATATTTTTTTGCCAACACCACAATTCAAAGGCGTCAATTCTTCTTTGGTCTTCCTTGTCTTTTGTCCAGCTTTTGCATGCATACAATGTGATTGAAAATATCACGGCTTGGGTCAGGCACACCTTAGCCTTCAAGGTGACTTCTTTGCTTTTCAACACTTTAAAGAGGTCTTTTGCAGCTTCCATGGGTGTTAATCATGGATCCAAGTAAAACGATACCCTTGACAACTTCAATCTTTTCTCCATTTATCACGATGTTGCTTATTGGTCCAGTTGTGAGGATTTTTCTTTTCTTTATGTTGAGTTGTAACCATACTGAAGGCTGTGGTCTTTGATCTTCACGAGTAAGTGATTCAAGTCCTCTTCAGTTGCAGCAAGCAAAGTTGTGTCATCTGCATATTGCAGGTTGTTAACGAGTCTTCCTCCAATCCTGATGCCCCTTTCTTCTTCATATAGTCCCCTTATCTGCTCAGCATACAGACTGAATAGGTATGATGAAAGGATGCAACCCTGACGCACACCTTCCCTGACTTCAAACCACGCAGTATGCCCTTGTTCTGTCTGAACAACTGCCTCTTGATCCTCATGAGCACAATTAAGTGTTCTGGAATTCCCATTCTTAGCAATGTTATCCATAATTTGTTATGATCCACACAATCGAATGCCTTTCCATAGTCAATAAAACACAGGTAAACATCTTTCTGGTATTCTCTGCTTTCAGCCAGGATCCATCTGACATCAGCAATGATATCCCTGATTCCACGTCCTCTTCTGAATCTGGCCTGAATCTCTGGCAGTTCCCAGTCGACATACTGCTACAGCTGCTTTTGAATGATCTTCAGCAAAATTTTACTTGCGTGTGATAGTAATGGTATTGTTCATTAATTTCCACATTCAGTTGGATCACCTTTCTTGGGAATAGGCATAAATATGGATCTCTTCCAGTCAGTTGGCCAGGTAGCTGTCTTCCAAATTTCTTGGCATAGATGAGTGAGCACTTCCAGCACTGCATCTGTCTGTTGAAACATCTCAATTGATATTCCATCAATTCCTGGAGCCTTGTTTTTCGCCAATGCCTTCAGTGCTGGTTGGACTTCTTCCTTCAGTACCATCAGTTCCTGATCATATGCTACCTCCTGAAATGGTTGAAAGTCAACCAACTCTTTTTGGTATAATGACTCTGTTATTCCTTCCATCTTCTTTTGATGCTTCCTGCATTGTTTAATATTTTCCCTATAGAATCTTTCACTATTGCAACTCAAGGCTTGAATTTTTTCTTCAGTTCTTTCAGCTTGAGAAATGATAAGCATGTTCTTCCCTTTTGGTTTTCTATCTCCAGCTCTTTGCACATGTCATTATAATACTTTGTCTTCTCAAGCTGCCTTTTGAAATCTTCTATTCAGTTGTTTTACTTCATCATTTCTTCCTTTTGCTTTAGCTACTTGATGTTCAAGAGCAAGTTTCAGAGTCTCTTCTGACATCTATGTTGGTCTTTTCTTTCTTTCCTGTCTTTTTAATGACCTCTTGCTTTCTTCACGTAGGATGTCCTTGATGTCATTCCACAACTTGACAACTTGTCTGGTCTTCGGTCATTAGTGTCAATGTGTCAAATCTACTCTTGAGATGGTCTCTAAATTCAGGTGGGATATACTCAAGGTCATACTTTGGCTCTCATGGACTTGTTCTAATTTTCTTCAGTTTCAACTTGAACTTGCATATGAGCAATTGATTGTTCTGTAGTCAACCCCTGGCCTTGTTCTGACTGATGATATTGAGCTTTTCCATTGTCTCTTTCCACAGATGTAGTCGATTTGATTCCTGTGTATTCCATCTGGTGAGGTCCATGCATATAGTCACTGTTTATGTTGGTGAAAAAAGGTATTTGCAATGAAGAGGCCATTGGTATTGCAAAATTCTATCACGTGATCTCTGGCATCATTTCTACCACGAAGGCCGTATTTTCCAACTACCAATCCTTCTTCTTTGTTTCCAACTTTCGTATTCCAATCACCAGTAATTATCAATGTATTCTGATTGCATGGTCGATCAATTTCAGACTGAAGAAGTTGGTAAAAATCTTCAATTTCTTCATCCTTGGTCTTAGCGGTTGGTGCGTAAATTTGAATAATAGTCGTATTAATTGGTCTTCCTTGTAGGCATATGGATATTATTCTATCACTGACAGCATTGTACTTCAGGATAGATCCTGAAATGTTCTTTTTGACGATGAATTCTTCTTCAAGTTGTTGTTCCCGGCATAGTAGATGATATGGTTGTCCAATTCAAAATGGCCAGTACCAGTCCATTTCACTCACTAATGCCTAGGATATCTATGTTTATGTGTTCCATTTCATTTTTCACAATTTCCAATTTTCCTAGATTCACACTTCATACATTCCACATTCTGATTATTAATGGATGTTTGCAGCTGTTTCTTCTCATTTTGAGTCATGCCACATCAGCAAATGAAGGTCCTGAAAGCTTGACTCCATCCACGTCATTAACGTCAACTCTACTTTGAGGAGACAGCTCTTCCCCAGTTGTCTTCTGAGTGCCTTCCAACCTGGGGGGCTCATCTTCCGGCTCTATATCAGACAACGTTCTGCTGCTATTCATAAGGTTTTCACTGGCTAATTCTTTTCAGAAGTAGACTGCCAGGTCCTTCTTCCTAGTCTGTCTTAGTCTGGAAGCTCAGCCGAAACCTGTCCTCCATGGGTGAACCTGCTGGTATCTGAATACCGATGGCATAGCTTCCAGCATCACAGCAACACGCAAGCCCTCTCAGTAGAACAAACTGACAGACACGCCGGGGAAAAGAAATGTAGGAATTTGTATATTAACTGTGGAGAAAAAAGCATTTCAGTCACTGAAGAAGAAAGTTAATGGGAGAATATCAGACTCAAGAAGTTAGTGGAGAAGTCTTTTAGAGTTGTGAGAAGTCTGAAGTCATACCACATAGATAGCTAATACTAAGTCTTCTCAAAAGAAAGAATATATTCAATTTTTCCTTTAATATAGTCTGTCCTTTCCTACTGATCTGTCTTTTGAGACCAGAACCAGAAGTCTGGTCAAAAAGTTGCAAACGCATTTGCAGCTGTAGTCAAGGAAGAGAATTCAGTTCTTGCTACAAAGAAAGATGTTCTACCCTCTGATCCTTAGGATCTGAGAAGACTCTGAAAATTAAATATCCTCACAAAACAAATAAAACCGAGGAACCATCCTTGCCAGATCCAAATTCCCTATTAAATTCCTGCATCACTTGACTTACCTGGGTTTTTCATTCCAGTATTTATTTATATCCAGTTTCGCATGTTACATGATGGCGTAAGTGACTATAAATGCTATGTCACTTCTACCTGTACAGCACTGCTGCCAAGCTTACCCTAGCTAACGATAGAGGCCAAAAGGAAAGTTAAAATCATGGACACAGGACTTCTCTGAAAGCCTGATGAAGCAAGGAATTATATTTGCAAGTACAATTGAGTAGTGGAGAAGTCTGTCTAAACCTAAGTGACAAATAAGCACTGATAAGAAGATTTAGTGGGAAAAGATGGAAAGGGAGTTTCCATAACGAGGACAGACTTACATATGCTGTCTTAATTCTCTTCTGTAACATAGGAGGAAGGTGATAGATAGATAGACAGACAGACAGATAGATAGCTAGTCATCAGCAAGATGTTGGGGATTAATGAATTCAATTTTGGCTTAGACATATTCTCTGCTCTCAACAATATGATTACTACAAACACATTTCAGTAAAATCAAAGGATTGCTGAAATAGTATTAAATGTCATCCCAAACCAAAACCATTGCTGTCGAGTCGATTATGACTGAAAGTGACCCCATAGGCCAGAGCAGAACTTCCGGGTTCCTAGAAGCAGACTGCCACATCTTTCTTTCGCAGAGTAGCTGGTGAGTTTTAACTGCCGATCCTTCAGTGGGCAGCTGAGCACTTTAGCCACTGCGCCACCATGGCTCCTATTAAATATCATCAGCACATATTAAAAATCAACGTCTTTCTAAGAAATGAAATGTATTTAAAGTTGAGTATAAACCAGTAATATCAAGCAAGAAATAATGAAAACCCATTGATCTGAACAAAGCATAATTTTCTAGATGAGCGTGCAACTACTTAAGTGCAATGAAAGTAATTCCAGGTCATGTCTTGATGCTATAAAAGTTTGTTATCTGTGATATTGGATTTTGCATTTGACTCTAAAAGGTCAGTAGAATAGCAGGAAAGCTACAACTCCTGTTTATCCATAAATTATTTTGTATTCATGGAGGTACTACTTCATTGCTAGAACTGCCTAGAAACCAGATGGAAAATGTCTATGAATTGAGCCAGTTCCAGGTGGACAGCGACCTGCACAGAGACCAAACATTTCAGAACACTGGAAAAATAGATGGATGGTCATCTCAAAGTTGGCTGAGGTTAAGACAGTTTTTAATGTTCTGTATTTTTATAGATTCAGAACTGCTGCCATCAGCCATGGGTCTCTTTATATAAGTTAAATGCTTAGAAAATCATTAGTAGTCATCAGAATCCTATGTTTTAACAGAGTTGAGGTAAAATCATGGACTATTTTTATTGATACCTACCTTCTAGAAATTCTGTATAGTTCAAATACACCCTGATATGGTGATATAGTACCTTTATTTCCTTCTACAGAATATATTAAAACACATGCAAAAATTGTGAATTCACAACAATTTCCATGGCCGTACCTAGACTTTGTCACTAGTAACAACAGCAGCCCCTTCATAATTTCAATTTCAAGATTTCCAGTCTTTAACCTTCCTATTAACACCCTCTATCTAGTACCCCAATTCAAATAACCCTTAAATTTCACCAGACCCTCCAATCCATATTTTACTTTGAATACCACCCCCACATCCTTAGCCTCCTTAACCAGTTGAAATTCCGTAATCAATTGTTATAATCACACTTGTGCAAACACCCTCAACTATTTCACTCCTCCCCTTTTCTTTGTCTTTCTCTGGCAAAACTACACACTGGTTAAATCTAACTCTCTGCCTTCTCAGAACCTTCACTTGTGTGGGTGAATCTAGAGGAAGAAAAACCTGTAATCAGGTTGGCTGGTCTTCCCTGCTGTATATTCATGACCATGAACCAAGACTTAATGCGTTCTGGGACTCATGTTATACTTTCTGTAGTCCATTTATATTGCACTCTTGTGGATGACTATTTCCCATCTTCTTTTCTCCATCCTCAAAACTCCAGCTTTCCCTCCCTATGCTTATTCTGAGCAGACACTCTGGCCTCCCACTTCACTCAAGCAATCAGAACTCCTAGAGATTTCCACCACCATATCTGCCCTCCAACCAGCATCTTCACTCATTCTGACTTCCTAACTTCTCCCTTCGAAGGCTATTTCCTCTCGTTTCTAAAGATACTTAATTGATTTGTGAACTATAACGCATCATCTTTTCCCTATTCAAGGATATCACTCACGTGATTCTTTCCTCTTTGTGTATCATCAATTTCCCCTTACTACTGAATCATTTCTATCAGCATATATTCTATTATTGCTCCATCTTTAAAATAAAAAAAGAAAAAACTTGACGCTATTCCTTCTACTGATAGAATTGCATTTCTTTGCTTTCCCTTGCACCAAAGTTCTTCGTAAGAGTGGTATTTACACCTTGTCCTCAATTTCTCTCATAAAACCACTCTAAAATGTCCTCTCTTCTCTATCTGAATTCCCTTCCTTGATAATGTCATCAGCCTCATGTTTGTCATTTATGTATCTCAAACTCCAGATTTATTTTTCCACTGCCTACTCAACCTCCTGACTCAGATGTCCAAAGGATATCTCAAGCTCATCATGTTCAAACACCAGACTCCTAATCTTTTCCCTAAAACCTGTTTTCACCACCTTGCCCATCTCAAATGATTGTAAAACCATCCTTCTAGTCCCAGGTCAAAAACTGTGTTCATTCTTAATGCCTGTCTTTCTGTCATACCCCATACACTTTCCATAAGAATATCTGTTATTATACCACGGAAATAAATCCAGAATCCAACTACTTATCACTACATCCGTTGCTTTTTTGGTGGAACAAGCCACCTTCATCTCACTTGAATTACTGTAATACCCTCATATCTGGTCTCCCTGTTTCTACCTTTGCATCCTAAAGTCAATTCTCAACACAGCAGCTCTAGTGATTATTTCTAAAAAATAAAAATCATGATGCCCCAACAGCAATGGGCACTTGTTTATAAATGTCATTCTCTAATGAAAGAAGTAGGGCTCTTTGGAGAAATGGCTGATTCTAGACTGGGTCAAAAAAAGTACAAGATGAGCCTAAAACATTTCATAATGCCAGAAAGTAAGGAAGTACTCAAAAAAAAGGGGGGTGGCTGGGAGGGGGCTTATCAAAAGAACATGGTAAACCAACTTGAAGTAGCTCTCATTGGCCAAATCTAGGACAAATGAGAAACAATACAAACAATTATAATAACCCATGAGTCCATACTCAAGTAAATAAATAACTGGACAACTAAATAAATGGGAGAGATGGGCAGCCTTTCCTTACCATAAATTCCAGTCAATAAGCATAGAAGTAAGCATGGAAATGGAAAACATCATTTGCCAAACACCACATTATAAATGTTGCAGGCAAGAATCATAAATAAATACTAAATTTAATAGGTGAAAATATGACGAGAAATAGAATATTTGTATAGTTACAAAGGATACCCCTACTAGATAATTATTAATTAAAAGGCAGGAAATAGTAACCTTACAGTGGAGAAATCTGGCAGACACGACCTTAAACTAAGTGATCGAAGTTGGCATCATCGTTAATGAGACATCAACATTATTGACTGCCTGACATGATCCACTAATAAGGGAATATCGCTTTTGTAGTATTCTTGTCAAAAATAAGCAACCTCAGTCTAATCAGGAGAAAACACCAGACAAACCACAATTGAGGAACATTCTGCAAAATAGTGGGCCAGTGTTAAAATCATGAAAGTCTGAGGCACTGTCCCAGATTGGAGGAGACTAAAGACACACAGGAGAATATATTGAAGTGGTCGAGGACTTCATTTTACTTGGATCCATAATCAACACCCATGGAAGCTGCAGTCAGGAAATCAAACGACACACTGCATTGGGCAGATCTGCTGCAAAAGACCTCTTTCAAGTGTTACAAAGCAAAGATGTCACTTTGAGGACTAAAGTGTGCCTGACCCAAGCCATGGTATTTTCAATTACCTCATATGCATGCAAAAGCTGGACAGTGAATAAGGAAGGCCAGAGAAGAATTGATAACTTTGAATTATGGTGTTGGTGAAGAATATAGACTATATCATAGACTGCTAGAATAATGACTAAGTCTGTCAGGAAAAAGTACAGCCAGAGTGCTTCTTAGAAGTGAGGATGTTGACAGTTTCGTCTCATGTACTTTGGACATGTTATCAGGAGGTACCAATCCCTGGAGGACATCATGTTTGGTAAAGCAGACAGTTAAAAAGAGGAAGACCCTCAATAAGATGGACTGACAAAGTGGCTGCAAAAACAGACTCAAGCATAGCAACAGTTGTGAGAATGACAAACGATCGGGCAGTGTTTTGTTCTGTTGTACACAGGGCCACTGTGAATTGGAACTGACTCCACAGCATCTAATAACAAGAACAAAGACACTGTCTTAGTCATCTAGTGCTGTTATAACAGAAATACAAGTGGATGGCTTCAACAAACAGAAGTTTATTCTCTCACAGTCTAGTAGGCTAGAAGTCCAAATTCAGGGGGTCATCTCCAGGGGAAGGCTTTCTCTCTCTGTCGGCTCCGGAGGGAGGTCCTTGGTGTCAATCTTCCCCTGGACTAAGAGCTTCTCAGCACAGGAATCCCAGGTCCAAAGGACATGATCTGCTCCCGGCACTGCTTTCTGGGCGGTATGAGTTCCCCAACTCTCTGCACACTTTCCTTTCATCTCTTGTAAGATAAAAGGTGACGCAGGCCACCCCCCAGGGAAACTCCCTTTACATTGGATCAGGGATGTGACCTGAGTAAGGGTGTTACAGCCCACCCTAATCTTCTTTAACATAATCTAATCTTGCCTCATTAACCACAGGCAGAGATTAGAATTTACAACGCATAGGAAAATTACATCAATCACAAAATGGAGGACAACCACACAGTACTGGGAATCATGGCCTAAACAAGTTAACACGTATTTTGAGGGGACACGATTCAATCCATGACAGACATACAACAACTAAATGCAATGTGAAGTTCTAGAAAAGCATCTAGGAAAAGGAAGTCAGTTAGACAATTAGTAAAATATTAATATGGTCTGTGGATTAGTTTAGAGGACTGTGTCAATATTAATTTTCTGGTTTCATTCATTTTCAATGGTTTATAGTAGCTGTTCACATAGAAGGAAGCTGGGTGAAGGGTATACAGGGGGACTCTGCAGTATACTTTATAACTTTTTTGTAAATCTGAATTTATTTCAAAAGGGAAAAGTTAGAAATAAAATGTAAATTACATCATAATGCTCCTCCGCCCAAAACCCTGTAATGGCTTCCCATTTGACTCAGACATAACAACTAGCTGAGCTCAGCACTCATTATTCTCTCTCTGCTGCAGCCACTTTGTCCTCTTTGATGGTCCTTAAACAAGCCAGCCATGCTCCCACCTAAGAGTCTTTCCTTGGTGTTTCCTCTGCCTGAAATGTAGCTCACCAAGATACCCACATGGTTTATTTCGTCATCTCCTTCAAGCCTTTTTTCTGGTCCCACCTTCTCAGTGATGCCTGATCACCCTGTTTGATACTGCGAACTGCAGCCCCTAGCCCACCCCCAGAATTTCTGATCGCCTTACCTTGCTCTATTTTGTCTTATTATTTTTCTATTCCACTTATCACTTTCCAACATGCCATTTATTTGTTTAGTACTTTTATTGTTCATTATCTGTCCCCACTCATGGGTATATAAGCTCCTTAAAGACAGATAGCATCATCTGTTATGCTCACTGTCCTATTCAAAGTGCCTAGAACAGTGCCGGGGCAGAGGAGGCACTTAATTAGTAACTGTCACATGAATACATTCTCAGTACTATATTGGACTTTCACCACTCGTCTGTCAGTTGGTCATACTGTGGTGGCTTGTGTGTTGCTGTGATGCTAGAAGCTATGCCACCAGTATTTCAAATATCAGCAGGGTCACCCGTGGTGGACAGGTTTTAGTGGCACTTCCAGACTAAGACAGGCTAGAAAGAAGGACCTGGAAATCTACTTCTAAAAAAGTTGGCCAGTTAAAACCTTATGAATAAATGAAGAAAATATTGAAGTTGTCAAGGATTTCATTTTACATGGATCCACAATTATGCCCATGGAAGTAGCAGTTAAAAAATCAACCAATATATTGCACTGGGTAAATGTGCTGAGAAAGACCTCTTTCAAGCGTGAAAAAGCAAAGATGTCACTTTGAGAGCTAAAATGCACCTAACCGAAGACATAGTGTTTTCGATAATCTCATATGCGTGCGAAAGCTGGACAATGAATAAGGCAAATCAAGAACGAATTGGTGCATTTGAATTATGGTGTTGGGAAAAAATATTGAATATTCCATGGACTTCTAGAAGAATGAACAAATCTGTGTTGAAAGAAGTACAGTCAGAATGCTCCTTAGAAGCAAGGATGGTGAGACTTCATCTCACTTACTTTGTACTTGTTGTCAGGAGGGACCAATCCCTACCAATGAGGAAATCATGCTTGGTAAAATAGAGGGTCAGCAAAGAGGAAGACCTCTGAGTAGATGGATTGACACAGTGGCTGCAACAATGGGCTCAAACACAGCAAAGATTACTGAAAATGGTGCAGGACAATTGTCACAGATTGAATTGTGTCCCCAAAAAATACATGTATAATTTGGCTAGGCCACAGTTTCCAGTATTGTGTGATTGTCCACCATTCTGTCATCTGGTGTGATTTTCCTATGCGTTGTAAACCCTACCTCTATGATGTTAATGAGGCAGGACTCAATCTACAAGATTGGAATGTGTCTTGAGCCAATCTCTTTTGAGATATGAAAGAGAGAAGCAAGCAGAGAGGCAAGGGGACCTCATACCACCAAGAAAGCAGCACCAGGAGCAGAGTGCATCTTTTGGACCCGGGGTTCCTTTGCGGAGAAGCTCCTAGTCCAGGGGAGGATTAACGAGAAGGACCTTCCTCCAGAGCTGACAGAGAGAAAAAGCCTTCCTCTGGAGCTGATGCTCTGAATTTGGACTTATAGCCTACTAGACTGTGAGAAAATAAATTTCTCTTTGTTAAAGTCATCCACTTGTAGTATTTCTGTTATAGCAGCACTAGATGACTGAGACAACCATGCGGTGTTTTGTTCTGTTTGTACATGGGGTCATCAACTCAGCAGCACCTAACAACAACATACTGGAGTTATGTTTAGCTTAGAATTCTTTTCTTCTTTTATCTTATACTGTTGCTTGGAGCCCTGGTAGGGCAGTGGTTAAGCATTTAGCTGCTAACCAAAAGGTCGGCAGTTCAAATCCAGTCGCTCCTTGGAAACTCTATGGGGCGGTTCTACTCTGTCCTATAGGGTCACTATGAGTCAGAATCAACTAGATGGCAATGGATTTTTTTTTTTATAGAGTTGCTTGTATTCTACTTATCCTGGTATCTTCTTTTAAAATTTCTCGAATGTACAGTTTGGATCTTCATTTTCTGACTTGATATATTTATCATTATAATATTTTAAAAATACAAACAGAATGATAAAACCTCACAGTAGATATTGTAGAATGAGTTAATGTATTAAATTATGAAATATATAAAGAACTCTTAAACCAATAAGCAAAAGACAAACATTACAAACAACTTAGAAAAATATGCAAAAGATATAAATAGGCAATGCCTGAAAGAATCACAATTAGCTTATAAAAATACAAATAAAGTAGCTAATAAAGAAATTAAAAGAAAGGAAACAATTCATATCAAACTGGGAAGGAAAAGTTACTAGCTTAATAGGCAGTAACTCCCTTCCTTCTGGGGGCTCCGGCAAGAGAAAGAGTTGATATTGACCAACCTGGGGCTTCACGGTGGGCGTGTTGGAACCGTCTTCTCTCATCACTTAGGAAGTGTCACCTCAGCTGCCCTGGTGATACGCTGGCTGCCTTGTCATATTCGTACATTTCTCTAGCACATCAATAGCTACTCTGTTTTGGAGGATGATGCTGCCTCCCAGTCACAAGGACAAGAAGGTGAGTAGGGTCCTTTCTCTCCCTAAACCCCCAAATTGTTCTCTTTTCTCTTCTCCACCCTACAAACAAAGGGAATATTTTTTATACCCTGGATATCCCTGCCTCTTTGGGTTATTTTCCTTCAGAGGACTCCCTTACACCTGACGTTTCTCTCCAAGGCATTTCCTCACATTAGGTATTTCCCTCAGATGCTCCAGGCTAACTCAGTGAATTTAGCCTTTGGGAACTACATTCACAAAGCCTCCTTTTCATCTGGTGTTCCTCATTGCTGTGTCCCTAATATGAGTCACCGAATAGCAAGAAGACTAACTACTGGAATAGAGGGGAAAGAAAAGAAGAAAGTACTGAAGAAAGAGAAATTTTGGAAATACTCCCCACAAGTGTCCTGAACTTCCCACTATTTATTACTAACGTCAGTATGATGTTTAATATTCTTTAAAAAGAAGTGCTGTGCTACCGAAAAAAAGAAGGCTCTAAACTCTAAGAAGAAAAAGGAAAACTTTTTCTCAACAAAATACCGTCCTCCTTCTTGTGATTGCCATATCATGAAAAACAAAGCAAAATAAACAAGCAAATCTGCAGGCTTCAACCACTCAAGTTAGCAAAACATCACTGAAACATTCAAGAGTAAGGAGTTATAACTGTCTGTGTTAAGTAATAAAGGATCTAATGTAATAAGCAGGTCTTCTGGTCCAGGCCAGACAGCATGATAAACAAAGGACAGAATCCAGACTACTCTCAGTTGTTCATTTCTTACCTTCTATGCAACAGACCCAGGTTCAATCCCAGGCCAATGCACCTCATGCATAGCCGCCATCCATCTGTCGGTTGAGGCTTACGTGTTGCTAGGATGCTGAACAGGTTTCACTGGAACTTCCCCACTAAAACAGACTAGGAAGAAAAGCCTGGTGATCTACTTCTGAAAAATCAACCAGTGAAAACCCTATGGATCACAACAGTCCGATCCAGAGCTGATTATGGGGATGGTGCAGAACTGGGCAGCATTTTTATTCTGTTGTGCATGAGGTCACCATGAGTTGGAGGCCGACTTGACTGCAGCTAACAAAAACAACTGTATATATTGTATACAGTATTTTTACACAAATAACCCGCGCCTTCTGCATTGGTTTGCTGGCCGTGCCCTACCCCCTCAAGACACCTTCATGAATGCTGCCATACCAATTCTCTTCCAAATGCTGCTTAAAAAAAAAAAAGAAATTAGCATAGTATGTTTACCAAAATACCTCGTGGAGGGAGAGTGCAGCCAGCAAGCGAATGCAGAAAGCGCTGGTTATTTGTGTAAAAATATGGTGTATATATAAATATTTATATATGTATATATAAAACCATAGAGTAAGTTGTATGTTGCTCTCTTTATAAAAAGTGAAGAGTGGAAAAACAATACTGACTACATCCTATGTGTTAGGCTCTGTGCAAGTCTTGTACATGCATCATTATTTTCAAATGTTCACAATAATCCTATGAGATAGGATCATTGGGACTGCTAGCTATCCACTAGATTTAAGGCAAGGAACCTGCTATTCCATGAACAAAATTCTGTCCAGATATATTCATGTTTACCAGCACATTACCTAGTCTTCTTTGGCTGTGTTGTTAGCCCAAATCAGGGCAACAAATTTAATAGTGTATTCACCGCCTTTTATTACTGTAAATTTTTCATTAAAGGTCACATTTTATTTAAATGAGCAAAGCCAACAAAAGATAGTGCTGAGGATTCAATGAAGACTCAGCCCAGGAGCTTCCCCTCTGTTGCTCAACCATAGCACTTCTCCTGGTTCCTATTTAAAAGAAGTAAATCTTTAGATAATCTTTTCAATGGCTTCCAGTCACTGGAATATATTTTATAGCTTCCACAGAAGTGTAACACTGATTATAAGTAAGACTTGTGAAACATCAAGTAGCATTAGATCCTCAGATTTAAAATGAAGATTCACATTCCACAAGGCTGTTTGAGTTAGCCTTAAGCCAAATCAGCTGATTTGACTTAAGGCATGTCTGCCACAGAATTATTACAGGCAGAGAGCTAACGCAGGAGAACCTTCACAATTTAGTCAGCAACCCACTCAACTTCCTACAACTCCAAGAAAGCCGGCAGTTAGAGAATAAATTGTTCCAATATTAATAGTTACAGTATCGATCATAGGTCTATTTTTAACACTGCTAGAGGCTGAGCACATACTATGAACTAAACATTCATTTATTCAACAAATACTAAGATTTGAAAAACTATTGCAATTGGATTCTGCAGATAGTTTCCCTCAGTTTTTATCTCAGATCTACCACTTTTTAACTAACTGATCTTGGCCACCTTATTTAAATTCTAATCTGTAAAACTGGGTAAAAATAATACTACCCTGTAGGTTTTGAGAAATACATGCACTAATGCATGTAAAGTCTTTGGAAGAATGTCTATCACAAAGTAAACCCTCAATAATATAGTTGTCATTGTGTATAACAAGTACATATCACGTGATAGTTGTCCTAAGTCCTGGAGAACAAGACATCTAGGATTCCTTACTTCAATGGCACTTATATTCATTTAGGGGGAAAAACACAAACAAGGAAGTAATAAATTTTAAAAAGATAGTATTACATTGTGGTAAAGGACAAAATAAAACCATGACAATTAGGTTGGCAATAGCCGATAAAATTTTCGTTTATAATTGAGATGGAGGAGATCAGTTGAGGATCATTTGAGATGGACCTGAAGGATGAAAATGAGCCAGCCAGACAAAGAACCAGAAAAAGCCATTCCAGGAAGAAGATACAACAAGTGTAAAAGCCCAGAGAAGAAAAAGGAGACGAAGTAGGCGGGAGTCAGATCATGGAAGTCCCTGCAGGTCACTGAAAGGAGCTTAGATTTTATTCTAAGAGAAAAAAAGTAAATATTGAATGGTTTTGAGCAAGAGGGTAGCACAGTCTGATCCAAGTTTTTGGGTCATAAAGTGGTCAATGGAGAGAATCAAACGAGAAGCCGGAAGACAACTTAGGAAATTACCGCAACGTTCCAGGACAGAGATGACAGCAGTTGGGATAGGATAATGGCAACAGAGACTGAGACATTCAACAAGATCATAATATGGCTCGGAGGCAAAATAAATAATAATAGCAAAAACAAGAAACCTGTGAAACACTGTAAAACCTGAAAAAGTCAGAGCTGTGTAAGGCAGAAACCTGTTCGAGAAGGAACATTCAAACATTTTCCACTAAAACGAGCAATATAAAAGTGAGAAGACTCAAAAACAAAAGGACCAGACTTACCGGCCTGACGAAGACTGGAGAAACCTCGAACGTACGGCCCTGAACACCCTCTTAGCTCAGCACTGAAGTCACTCCCGAGGTTCATCATTCAGCCAAAGAGTAGACAGCCCCATAAAACAGAACGAGACTAACGGGGCACACCAGCCCAGGGGCAAGGACGAGAAGGCAGGAGGGGACAGGAAAGCTGGAAACAGGGAACCCAAGTTCGAGAAGGGGAGAGTGTTGACACGTCCTGGGGTTGGCAACCAATGTCATAAAATAATATGTATACGAATGAATGACAAACTAGTTTACTCTGTAAACCTTCATCTAAAGCACAATAAACATTTTTTAAAAAGTGAGAAAGAAAAGTGGCGAGACTGCACCCTGTCAACGGTGGGAACTTGCGAGACCCAAGACCAACGCGGACCCATCAAGTCCCGGATCTCACAGGTTTCACTGGACGTACAGTCATTATCCTAATTTTATAGGTAAGGAAACTAAGCTTATCAGATTTTAAGACATAGCCAAGCAGAGCTGGGGTTCAAGCACGGGATTGTCTGAGTATAGCAGGTAGATATTAGGATCAGAGGTGTTGTATGAAAAATTAGAATTCACTTTAACACCTCCTAAGTCTACCTGTCTAGAATCAAATCGAACACCACGAAATGTTCTGTAAGTCTGTATCTGTTGTGTATCTGCTATATGAAGCACCACCGGTTTTGTTTTATTTAAGTCTTGTAGGTTGCCAAAGTTTTGAGTTTTATTTTTCTTTCTGCCTTTCCTCAAGACGTGCTCTGAAACAAAGCACTGCAGGATGACTTGTTGCTGTTTGGGTTTTTACTTGAAGTGTGACTGTTTTTGTTGCCCTATTTTCCAAAAGGTGGATTGCTTTCTAAAATGTGAGAACTTCCACTTGAGAAAGTGAAGTTGAACTCTTACTTATCTCTAACTCTGTGTGCGCAGGGAATCAGAATTATGGAATTGTTATTTTGCCAGTGGTGATCTTCACCTGAAGCAGAATTTTCGTTGCAAAGATAAAACCTCCAGAAAGAATGTATGTCAGTGCTGCCAACATTCCTAGTCTCTCTCACAAAGTGATCAGCTTTCAACACTGGTCCTGTACCACCTCCCTGAACACACTCTCACCCAAGTGTCTGGACGACATGATTGTCCACAGTTGTAGAAGCTCATATGGAAAAAAATGAAATATATTAGGAAGATTCTCTGTGGTCAGTATGGAGGAAATACTTACCTGAAATAGATTCAGGTAAGGTAGATAACTTCATCTAATGCTTTCTCACCAAATATTCTGGAAAACATGAGCTTTAAAGATTTTTTTTTTTTTTTAATTTAATTGGGAGAAGAAGAGCTATAGTAAAACAGCATGGGAGAGTTTACTAACTGTCACAAAGTTCAGAGTAAGGAAAGGGGGAAAATGAGTAAGTTCCCTTTAGCAGAAGTGTTGCTATAATAACTCATTTGTAGCTATCTTGAGTGCCATTTCACTTCTCTTCTGTAAAAACCTCCTTAGAACAAATGTTACTAGAGGGCAATTCTTTAGGTCAACAACTTTTTACATATTTGTATATTGAAACTGACTGACCTTTCTATCTTGGTAAAACATTTGTAGCAGGAAGCTGAACAAGGAGGAACTGGAACAGAGGGTGTGAGAATTTCTTGAATATTTACAAGCCATCCTTTAACTGCACGAGATTTCCTCAATTTTCTCAATTTCATCCCCTTTTCATTTTCTGACTTAAAAGGAGATTGATGTTGGTGTGAAGGAGGGAAAGAACAATTGTAGAAGAACATAGAACCAGGATTGAGATTAAAATTATAGGCAGTAGTATATTATACCTAATTGCCGTTAGTCCAGCATATTATGTAATGATCTTTGCCCAGCTTTTAATATTGGAAACGTGGTATATTTGTTTCTATGTGTTGTCTAACTTCACTATAAATTCCTAACCTAACCTAACCTAAGCCATTGCCGTCGAGTTGATTCCTACTCATAGCAACCCTATAGGACGGAGTAGAACTGCCCCATAGTGTCTCCAAGTAGCAGCTGGTGGATTCCAACCACCAACCTTTTGGTTAGCAGCAGGGCTCTTCAACTCTGCACCTCCAGGGCGCCTATAAATTCCTAAAACAGCTGATTTATATGGCTCTGGTACAAAGCCATGTTTAAGTTACTCATCTCAATAGTCTCCATGAATGTGAAAGGATTTGCCAACCGCTGTAATTACTGGAGGATGCTAGTCACGGGGTGGGGGGTGGGGATGCGTGGCTGCAGCTTTGGGATGCTCTACGTTTGGTCACACATTGTGTTCAACTCCTCACACTGGATGCTCTGTTTATAAAAAAGGCTTGTATGTAATTATCCAAAGTTTACCATAAAGGCTGTACAGATACCTATGGCGCTTTTTGACGTGCATGTTATTTTCCCAATTTATGTATAGAAATTCTCAGTGAAAATAAGGAGACAGGATTGGAAAAGGAAAAACGTCCCCTGATATCCTGTCTCCGTGACTTGTATCCCCATCATTATAATTAGTATTGAGTTGGTCAACTCCATATCTAGTGGTGTGCTAGTAAACACTTAAAAAACCAGCTCTCCCAAAATAAAGCAGCCTTGGTTTGTAGCATTTGCCAATTTCCTGGTGTAAATACTCCCACCACAGCCACTTTCAAGCTCCCCACATGATGTCACAGAACATGGAATTACGGAGAAATGCATACAATCAGCTTTGGCCAGCCATTGTGAGTGCCCCAGCATGCCACTAGCAGGGTCTCTTTGGATGGCAACTAGGAGAAGGAGGATGACAGTGAAGATACAAAGGCCAAATTGTTAGCCACCATAATGCTTACTGTTAAACTTGTCTTGATGCTTAAGTAAATGCTACTTTTATGCCTCATGGAACAAAACCTTTAACCACTGGATAATACTGACATACTGTGAGTAGTTGTAAAAGATCTCTTTGCTGTATAATTCAAGGAGATCATAGGAATAGAAGCCAGTTTCAATAGCTCCTGTTTAAATCTGCATCCTTGTTTTCATCTTTTGTTTGGCATGGTATAAGTTATCTAGTTTGAAAACAAATGTTGGTATATTTATAAGAACAAGATAGACAATGTTCTCTTTACTGGGGGCAGTGGGGGTTCAGTGGTAGAATTCACGCCTTTCGCGAGGGAGACCAGGGTTTGATTTCCAACGCACCTCATGGGCAGCCACCACCAGTCTGAGGAGTAGTAACTCGCATGTTGCTATGATGATGAACCGGTTTCAACAGAGCTTCCAGACTAAAATGGACTAGGAAGAAAGATATGATCATCTACTTTCAAAAATCAGCCAATGAAAACCCTATGAATCACAAGGGTCCTATTCACAACACGATCATGTGGATGGAGCAGAACCGAGTAGCGCTTTGCTTCGTTGTGCTCGGGGTCACCATGAGTAGGCAGCCAACTCAACAACAGCTAACAACAACAATATGTTTTCTCTATCATTGTGAAAAAGTGAGATTTCTGGTTTTCAATTTGATGTGATTTTTTGGTTTTTGCCATAATAGAACTAACACACGAAAGTGAAAGATTGCAGAGGAGAATTCTTTGTAATAAAAAACAATCAGGGAAAAACATCAAACATCTGTCAACTCTTTATACAAATACAACTGTATGGGAAAAAATTCACACACCTGAAAATTTTACCTGATATCCCTTACCTGACACCTCGACAGTTTTACTGGTTTGTTGAACAAACAAAGTCTAATCCTGAACAAGGTGGAGATATTGCCAACTTTCAGTCTGCTCATGTTCAATCGCCACTACGTGTCAAGATGTGTCTTCTCCAGAAGTAGTTGCTTCCCTTTACATGATTCAAAGATCAATTTTCTACACAAAACAGGAGAAGTAAAATTATTCATGAAAGTATATTCACTGAACTTGCTATTTTACCTGAAAATGTATATTGCTCTCTTGGTTTTAGAAGTAAAAGGCAAAGTAAATCCACTTTTGTGAACTGACAACACTGCAATGTTTCAGTAATTCTAATTCTAGCATCTAAGTGTTCTAAACAGTATAGATAAACACATCTATGCTTTTATCCTATCTCTCAGATTTCTCTATTCAGTGTGGTAGCCACTAGCCACGTGTGGCTATTTAAATTTAAATTGATCAAAATTAAATAAAATTTAAATTTCCTTTCCCAGTCACATTAACCACATTTTCAGTGCTCAATAGCCCATATGGTTTATGGCTACCATATTGGATAGTGCACAGATAGAATATTTCCATTATCACAGGAAGTTCTCTTGGACAGCACTGACTCAGATACTCTGGCCCCATTGCACAAGCAAATCAGAAAATGCCTTAATCTATTGCTATGTCCTTGTAGAATGGATTTTGGCCTAGCGGCATCCTTTGAATAATCAGATGTTAGGAGTGTTCTCGTCTGAATCCCAATATACTTGAATGAATATATAATTCTTTCTTTCATATATATTTACAGTGAGGATAAATGGAGAAAACATTTCTCAGGTCATGCTTAACATAGCAATTCCCAAGCACTGTATGTGCCAGCCAAAGAAATAAGATTCCGGCTGCCCAGAATTGATTCCTCTCCCTTAGTTTGCAATTCCCCTTGATCCTGGTATAATAGAAATCTCTACCTACAGGCAGCATTTTAGTCCTTGGAAGGAAGCCCCCAAGTCCCCCAATCCCCTGGCAGCCCAGATGTTTCTCTGCTGAATCCCAACTCCATCCAGCTGGATGTTAAAACAAGTTCAGAGGGCCTCCTCTCCTGGGCCTACTAATGAAGCCTGCTTTTCCTTCTTTGATAGGCAAGGGTTAATTATTGCCCTTGAGAATGAAAGATTTGCTCAGAGCCCCATGAAAGAAAAATAATCAGATTTCAAACCTAAAGCCAGCAGTCTCTGGATTAAATTTAAATTTCTATTAATTTCCAGTTCATTCAGCAATAACTCTATCTTTGGGCACAATCCATATACCCTTTCACTAGAGTGAATTCTGAGTGGTTACCACGTAGGAAAAATATCAACAAACCCAATACTATGACAACTAAAACATAAAAATTTGTAATCATATACCTGTCTGCCTGTCAGAGGTTCCTTGTCTGGCCAAACAATCTGCTGACAGTAGAAAATAGATTAGATCACCAAAAAAAAAAGAAAGAAAGAAAGACATGCACACACCTGCAGGATTGTTCTAGATAAGCTCAGTAAGCAGAAAGCAACACACAGCAGCCTATCTTGACACATAAAATCAGAAAATGACATTACCCAAATGTACACAATACAAAGAACTTATTGTCTGAGTTATTTTTTTCAGGTCATCCTTTCTGCGTGGTACGTCACTATGACCCTGGTTCTTATCCAACGATTCTCTTTTCTGTCAGGCACCCATTTGCCCTGAGCCAGACACTTTGCAGACAAGGATCTTTTCTCCCAACCTCAGAGTGTTCTCAGATATTACCATGAATGTGCATTATTATTAAGATGTTGACTAAGAACTTCACAATATTTCATACTTTAATTGGGAAAAAATGCAGAGGATTTGAGTCAATGCAAAATAGACTTATTTTCTCCTCATTTTTTACACTTTTTAAAAAATTTTTTCTATTGTGCTGAGTATATATGTAACAATTGTTTGCCTTTTCAATATTCTTCACATGTACAATTCAGTGACATTAGATATGCTTATTATGTTGTTCAACCATTATTATCTGCTTCCAAATTTCCCATCATCCTTAACAAAAGCTCAGCATCCCCTAAGCAGTGAGTCCTTCCCTTTTTTATTCCTTTTTATTTTAATTGTTGTATCTAATTTTTTTTTTTTTTTTTTTTTAGTTCTTTTCGTCCATTTCCTTTTTCTAATCTGAAAACATGAGCAAAACACTTTTCAAGGGAATCCTAAACTGCAGTGTTAATTTCACATCCCTAAAGTTATTTCTAGGAGACCTTGGGTGGCGTATGTGAGCAAGTTCTTGACTAATAGTCAAAAAGTTGGCAGTTCAAACCCACTCACAGGTGCCTTGAAGGCCGGCCTGGTGATCTGCTTCTGGAAGGTCACAGCCTTGAAATCCCTATGGAGCAGTTCTGCTCTGCACACATGGGGTCGCCATGAATTGTCTCAATGGTAACTAACAGCACAAACAAAGTCGTTTCTACTGCAGATATTGTGAGTACAAATCATGAAGTAAAAAAAAAAAAAGGGGATTGCATTTCTTCCTGAATATCATTTACCTGGGCAAACTCAGGTACTGCTCTGTTAGCTGTGGGACTGTGGGCAGATTCCAGCTTGGTGGTGGAATCAGGTTCTTCCACCTTGTAGAAAGTGAATTTCTGTGGCTCATCAGTTTCCAATTATTCCAACCTCAACCAGGGTCATGAAAAAACTGTGAACAACTTTCATTTCTTCTCTCCTATTTGTTCTGCCATCTGTAGAATTTAGCTGAGGTAAAGATGCACCTTTTTTCTCATTAATCATTGTATGTTAAGGAATCATTTTATTGCTGTGAATATTTTGGGCAGCATGCCCACCTCAAAGTGGAAGATGTTAGCTAACCCATTTTCTCTAAGATGTATGTTTCTGCATCTTCAACCAGTATTCCTTAGTCTGCCGAAGCACATTAAAAAGTAGGAAAAATAAATATACTCATCTAGCTGTTTTGAGGTAGTAGATTGAATTATAAGGCATATGGAAGTTATAGCTTCATGCTTTCTTATAGTATAATAAATAACTTGAAAAATAGAAAAATTATTTTGTAAAATAAAATCTTGAGACAAACCAGAAAGCTAGGAACACAAAACACTGAATTATCAAATAGAAATAGAGATTTCACTTCACTTAAAGATGAAATCTGATTAAGAGTGAGCAAATACAAAAGGTGTAGGATTGTTGGGTGAAAATGTCTCTAATAAACATATGCAGTATTTCCTTTGCAAATATTTGGAATCTCAACTTAGTAGAGCACAAACAAAAATGGTTTTACGACTGGAATTCTGGCCTTACATGTGTCTTTTTGTAATAAAAGGAATAATAAACCAAACCAAACCTCTTGTCGCCAATTTCTACTCATGGTGACCTCATGTATTGATAATCATAATTTATCTTTGAATAGGTTTTAAACTCCACAAGGGCAGTGTGTGTGTGTGCGTGTGTGTGTGTGTGTGTGTGTGTGTGCGCGCGGTCTTTTGTTCACTGATATATTCCAAGCAATGCCTGGCATGTTAAAGGCACACAAGAAAGATTTGTTAATACATTTATAAAAGAGTTTCCTGTGCATTATCTCGTATGACCTCACCTGACCAGCAGTCTTACAGAGTAGACATTAATTACATTCTTTAACCTGCAGGTGGAGTTAGAAGTCTCTGCTCCGCTGGGGTGAAGAGCACCTCAGGTGGTGTCACAGAGTGGGGAGTCGGCAGGCACTGGGGGGGCCTTTGGTGAAAGGAGCAGTCGTCAAATGATGCCAGGGCCCCAGACTCCACAGACACCAAGTCAACAGTTGTTGAATGATTGCGCCTTCCCTAGCGGTTAAGTCTGATTTACCTCCTCCCACTTCTAGTCACTGTTACAGCACCATGTATTATCTCCTTTACAATTCTTTATCATAATGAGAAATGACGTTATCTAGCTATTCGCTTACTTACTATGAGTCTCATGCCGCTAACAAGTAAGCTTCGCGAACATAGGGTCCTTGACTGTCTTAGTCCCCAGAAAAGTGTCTGATACATGGCTGTCGCTGTTGGTAGTTGCCATCGAGTTGGCTCCTTGTACGTAACAGAGCATAGCGTTGCCTGATCCTGCACATCTTCACAGTTGCTGGTATGCTCGACCCCACTGTAGCCACTGTGTATTCTCAGTGTCTTCTAACCTAGGGGGCTCATATTCTGTTGTGAACCATGCAGTTTTCATTGAATAACTTTCAGAAGTAGACCACCAGGCCCTTCTTCCTAGTCTGTCCTAGTTTAGTCTGGAAGCTCCACTGTAACCTGTCCACCATGGGTGACCCTGCT
This sequence comes from Dugong dugon, assembly GCA_030035585.1. NCBI lineage: Eukaryota > Metazoa > Chordata > Mammalia > Sirenia > Dugongidae > Dugong > Dugong dugon. The sequence continues at coordinate 77,082,339 of CM057476.1, forward strand.
GGTATTTGAAATACCAGTGACATAGCTTCCAGCTTCATAGCAACATGCAAGCCGCAGCATTAAAACAACTTGACAGACAGGTGGTGGTATATACATGCTAGACGCATGCTCTATAAAATTTCGATGAATAAATGAATCAGTCAACCACTTACCTGGAATGACCAATCTAGATTATCTTTTTTCAATTATTTTCTGTCTTTAGCATACTTTACATGAGTAATATAACTGTCTGTGTTGATTTCTGTGTGTTGCTTTTCTTTCCCTCTTTCCTCCCCTGTGACTTGAACTACCTCCTTCCTGAGGGTGTGAGAACCTTAGGAGTTCTAGCAGGACCATGGTAGAAGCCAAGGGGAAAAAAAAGAACTATGGCTTAAGCTAGCTTTTCTTTAAGATCTTAAGAAAGAAATATTCTTTTTTACCTTGCATTTATCTTTATGTTTCCTGTCTTGATACCAGAGAGCTAAGACCACAGGAGTCAAGAGTAAGGAAATAAGAGGGCCACCAGGCCTGCTTCTAATCTAGGCCTTAAACTGGATAGGACAATGATCCTTCACAGCGGACATTCATTCAGTTCCCCAGAATAGGATATGTCATGGGGTCTTTGGGTCAAATCACCGTGAATAATAGCATGCACATTTGCCTTATTGCCCTTGGCATCACAGCTATTCCTTGGCATCCAAGGTGCAACAAGCAGCTGGTCGATTACACAGATCCTTGCCTCAGTGAAAACCAACAAGGTAAATGTTACAGATGAGGACACTGAGCCTCAGAGTGGTGATGAGACAGGCCTTGGACGCAGCTTTCCCAAATATAAGGCATTGCTTTCCCCTCCTATGTCATACTCAAAAAATTCACTTCACGGAGAATTTGAAAATTGAAAGTTTTTAATAATCATACTCTGCAAATGCACGTTTTGATTATCTTTTATTCTTTAACCGAGGGGCACATTAAATGCTTTGTTCTTAAAACAAACAGGCAATATAAAATATGTAAACCAACCTTAACTTTAAAACAAGAGGAAAATGCTGTTACCGCCCTGACTCATTTATTTGTCATCTTTGCTCCTTGGCTTCTTTCTCTCCTTCCAATTTTCTGGAAAGACTGAAAAAGTTTTTGTTCTCATTTTATTCAATACAGCAGTAATCTTAAATCTTGAAGCCATAAAACTAGTCATTATAAATTCAGTGAAAGACTTGGAATATTTTTTTTTTAAATCTGGCTATGTTCTCTCATTCAGATCATATAAAGAGTTATTTGTACAGCCCCTGCTGCTTTTCAAAATGGGTACATATCAAATATGGGTAACATCTTTCCTTCTTCAATACCACCTACTCCCTCCCTACCCCAGTGCCTCAGCACTTAATTAATAACTCCCTGCAACAGGATTTACTGGTCTTTCCCCAGCAGCTATTGTTTTTCTTCTACTTCTGTATTTCTTCTCTTCTCATATTACAAAAAAAAAGTACTTTTGTACTTACCTTTTGTCCCTTCTAGCGCATTAGTTTAAAAGCAAGAACACTATCTTACCCATCTTCTGATCTCCAATAGTACACTATCCATGTAAATGAAAGCAAGGGTTTATATGTGACAATTATACCCTTCTGCTTGCTCCACTCATCTCCAATAGTTTAATTCGTTTGTGATAATTGAATTTGCAAGGAAAATGGAAATTTAGAAAAAGCTTTAGGCTAATAATGGACATCATCCCATTATTGGACATTAGCTGTAACAAGTCTAGCCTAGAAACTAAGGAATTAACCAAACTCCCTGAGCATTTTCAAGTTCATTTCCATTACATTTAAATGGCTGCCTGTGTCCTCTGAAATTCATCACCTAGAAAGTGGCTGCTGATACCCCAAGCCTGCTGGGTGAAATTATTGTCCTACCGCATTTGTTCCTTAAGTACGTGATGTGCTTGAAGCCACAGCGTCACGTACTTTCTCTTCTTGTACACTCGAAAGTGGTAAAATTCCTGAACAGATAACTCAAAGATTGGTCACGGAGCCATGTCAGTAAATACGGTAATATCATGAGTTTGTCAAGGTGAAAAACTGGCCCCATATATGAAACTAAAGCGTTTTTTTTTTTCAATCCCATCATTCTAGGAAAAAAAGAAAGAATAATAGCTTTGTACAATGTGGGTAGACAGGGTCTGGTTCTGCGTTCTGACACACAGGCTTAAAATTTAATGGGAGGAATTTAGTTTTGTCAGGAAAAAGTTCTCAACTGTAAAAGTTATTTGACACTGGAATGTGGTAAAAAGGCAAATTGCAATGTTGCATTCATAGGATTTTAGGTTTCTCAATGTTGTAGCAGGCTCTCTGAGGGCCATCTTACCTGGAAGCAAAGAAGTAACATCTTGTCTTAGGCATCCAGTGCTGCTGTAACAGTGGATGGCTTCAACAAACTGAAGTTAATTCTCTCACAGTCTAGTAGGCTAGAAATCCAGATTCGGGGTGTCAGCTCCCAGGGAAGGCTTTCTCTCTCTGTTGACTCTGAAGGAAGGTCCTTGTGATGCATCAGTATTCCCTTGGTCTGGGAGCATCTCAGGGCAGGAACCTCAGGTCCAAATGACACGTTCTACTCCTGGCACTGCTTTCTTGGTAGTATGAATTCCCCCTGGTCTCTCTGCTCACTTCTTGCTTTTATATCTCCAAAGAAATTGGCTTAAGACACTATCTAACCCTGTAGACCTCATCAGTATAACTGCCACTAATCCATCTTATTACATCATAGTGATAGCATTTACAACACATAAGGAAATAGCATCAGATGACAGAAGGTAGACAATTATACAGTACTGGGAATCATGACCTAGCCAAGTTGACAAATATTTTTGGGGGACACAATTCAATCCATGACACTTCTTAAAAAGGAATCTTGTGATTCTGTAATTACATTCAAATATAATGAAGAGATTTTCAAATCATAGTACAAGTCATGTGAAAAAAGAAGAATATACACTTTGACCCAAAATGTATTTTAAAATAAACTCAGTGTTCAAAGATACAATCCCAAACAAAATCTCTCTGTGGTCAACAACATCAGTTAAAACTTTGTACTCACAGAATAGCTGGCGCTATGCAAAACATTTCCAAATTAAAGTTCTTGCCCTTTCTAAGCACATTCCACACAGAATGGTATAATCTATTACATTTTTTATAAGTCTGTGTCAATCTATTTCCATTTTAAAGTTTAAATTCTAAATCAGTGTTAAAGCTGGGATTATAAAGACTTTTAGGAAAATGTTTAAGACTAAAAGTGGCCACCATTTTATGAAGCTATGTTATTATCCTTTTTTTTGGCTTTTAAATTGCCATTCTTTTATATAGAATACGTACATTAACCTTCTCAAAGCTCATTTTAAGAGAAGGGGTAAAAAAATCAGAAAAACAATCAGAATCACTTAGGGTACCAAAGTAAATCAATCCAGCTTTCCAGAGAGAGTTGGAATATATCCATCCCAGCGTTACCGACCCGTTACACAGACCTACGCTGCAGAGGACTGACTCTCACTGAAATGCAACCAGCATGTGAAACTTTTTTTTTTATTTCAAGTACATTGTTTCATTAAATTCTTACAGAGGAGGCGGTTTCCTGTGTCTGCACAGAGAAAAGTGGCAGGAACAGATAAATAAGACAGCAGAGCCCAAATTAACTTATCTCATTGTCTCATCCGCTCACCTACACAGAAGAATCTAACTTTCCACTTCTCTTCGTTCCTTCCTACTCCCCCCCCACCAACCCCCACCATTGCTTCCCATCAGGGAGAAAAAGCCTAGAGAACAAGTTTCAGTTCTCTGTCTCTTAACACCTCCCCAGAGACCACTCTAGGGTTGACTATTATGCTCTTCAAATGTTATTTTGTGACAGCTGCTGGGCAGGATGTTGGGGCACTATTGAAATGTTATGCCCACCAGCCGTGTTTCTTGAAATCATGTCTTTAAAAGTCAGTGGCTGTGTTCGCGAGGGGTTCTACAAGGCATGGAATATGCATCGCAGAAACATCTTCTCCTCTAGAGGTTTAGTAGTTTCAAAAATGACTTCACTTCAGTAAGAAACGTTGGCCTTTCTTCCACACTTCCCCCACGTATAACTGAGTTACTGAGAGTTCCTTGCTTGCAGCTATCTTTCCAAAGGCAGGTGTGCCAAACAGGGAAAAACAGTCATCAGGGAGACTTTAAGGAAGGCAGTAAGTCATTCCATTCAAAACGCGGTGATGGTTCAGGATAACTGAAGTCCAACGAGAGAAGCTGTCGGGCCTGGGGGCCATTACAGTGACTATTAATAGAAGTAAGGTTAATGCTAATAATTCCTTGATAATTCTTCGGTCTCTAGCTCACAAACTCCTGCCATTAGAAATTCTAAGAATTGCTATGCAATTGAGCTTGCAATTATTTTTATTTTTAATACTCAGTTTTGTAGAGCACAGTCCCCAGTCACTCTTTTTTAGTTAACTCTGGAAATTGCACTCAAAAAAGTAAAAAAAAAAATCTAAATTAGAAAATATTGTAAAATACTGAGTCATGTAGGGTACCTTCCGAATGCAAATGATCCCAAAGCACGTCATAAAACAGTTAAATGACAGTGTAAATTTATGTAAGAAGACAGCCTGGTATCTCCTCGAGATAAAAGGGAAGTGACTCATTCCCCCACGGGTAAGCTAGCATCCAGCTGCATTTGACAGATTCTAAAAAGTTAACTTACCTCTAGTCCAAACTGTCTCCAAAAGCGGCAGTTAAGGTAGCAATATCACAGATGAACAAGGGTGGGACAGTTAATGGGCGGATGGGCAAGACCAGGCTCAAGTCTTGTCACCCATTACGTAAAACTGTTCTGATTTTGATATATTTAATTCTCCTACGCCATAGCTTTTATGGAGCCCTGGTGGCGCAGTGGTTAAGAGCTATGGCTGCTAACCAAAATGTCGGCAGTTTAAATCCACCAGCCACTCCCTGAAAACCCTACTGGGGTAGTTCTACACTGTCCTATAGGATCGCTGTGAGTCAGAATCAACTGGATGACAGTGGGTTTTTGGTTTTATGCCGTAGTTTTACCTCCTAGATCTACTGTCCTCTCTACCTTCTTGGAATCCTTTCAGACTTATCCTGCCTTCATTTTCTACACTAATTACCTAGATTCCATCATGCATCATCTGTCACTTCATCACTTCCTTCACACTTCATCAATGTCCCCAACTCCCTTGAGCCACTGTTCTTCCTTCCCATGAACTTGCCTTAGTTTCTAGTCATTCATAAATTAAGGACAGATACTAGAATCAGGTTAGTTATTACTTAAAGCATGGATGTTCCATTTTTGTCAAATCATTCCATAGCCCCGGTATAGAGTACATTTTAACCAATCCAGAAATTTGCAATTTTTCTCCACTTTAAAAATACACCTTTTGCATTTTTACATTCTCTCAATTTTTCCTTTGCTTGGCAGCTGAGAAAAGTATATTTTAGTCTCTTCCTGATCTCTGATGATCTTGTTCATTTGGTGTTGGTGGCTGCCTTAGTTATCTAGCTCTGCTATAACAGAAATACCACAAGTGGATGGCTTTTACAAACAGAAATTTATTCTCTCACAGTCTAGGAGACTAGAAGTCCAAATTCAGGGCACCAGCTCCCAGGGAAGTCTTTCTCTCTCTGTTGGCTCTAGGGGAAGGCCTTTGTCTTCAATCTTCTCTTGGGTCTAGGAGCTTCTCAGCGCAGGGATCATAGGTCCAAAGGATGCACTCTGCTCCTTGCTCTTCTTTCTTGGTGGTATGAGGTCTCACTCCTCTCTGCTTGCTTCTCTCTTCTATATCTCAAAAAAAGATTGACTCGAGATACATCTAATCCTGTAGATTGAGTCCTACCCCATTAACATAGCTGCCTCTAATCCTGCCTCACTGTTTAACATCATAGAGGTTAGGATTTACAACACAGGAAAATAACATCAGATCACAAAATGGAGGACAACCATACAATACTGGGAATCATGGCCTAGCCAAGTTGACACACATTTTGGGGGGATACAATTCAATCCATAATAGTGGTTAATAGAGTTGCAATGCTGATAATCTTAACACAGACATACCTAAGTATATTTTGTTCTTCAGAGTATTGTCAGCTAACCTTCCAACTTGGTTAAGTGTAGGGTATATACCCTTTGACAGCTCTGTCTAAGGATGCCCCAGGAATTGCACCCACGATGAAGAACTCTTGCACTCAATGCCTTGGAATGTATTTGGCATATTTAGCTAAATTTTATAATATTTAAAGGATACCTCAAAACGCCATAATTTCTCTGCAGGAAGCGGACATACCAACAATCATAAATTAACGAGAGAAAGCAGGAGAAGGCAGTTCAGTCTTCACTAAGGTAAGGCAGATGCTGAAGGGGGTGACTGACACTAAGAAGGTTATGCCCATTTTTTTTCAGTACAGCAGGCAAATGAATATTACAGATAAACAAACTATCAGCTTTATTCCTACAAACCTGATATTGACTTAATCCTGACCTTGGAATGGCTTCTCCATATACCCAAAGACTTTTTGAAATGACACTGTCAAGAAAAGAATATTGGTGAGATAATAATTTATCTAGTGATTAACTTTTATTCATGTGTGTGCTATGGGCCAGGCAACTAAGTGCTTGATACACACATTGTGTAATTTAATCCTCACAACAGGACTATCTGACATCAGGGTCTGAGTGCTTATTTCCCATCCAGTACTGCACCCCAGTAGTTTGTGTTTCTTTCATCTGGCTTCCTTTTAGTTAACAGTCAGGGCATTTGACACGTACTGATAATTATAAAAAACAGGTGCTAAAAATAGTGCAGGGCAAATGACAGCAGGTAATTGATTGCATTCTGGCTATAAGAAAAAGAAAAAGCAAAATTCACAGCAAGTTCTAACCTTACCCATAGGAAAAGCAGGCCACTGACTATGTAATGACATTCAAGGAGACCTTAAAACTTCTGCTACACAGATATTAAGACTTTCTCACCAGTCTGCTTTAGAACCTGGCATTTTTACCCTTTACCTCCATAAGTGCTTTTTAAAGGACATATGTATCTTAACGGGGCTTATGCTCATGCCTTCTAGAAAATGGAACATATTAATAAAGTGAAGGAATCAGTGTACCTTCTACTACCTCTTTTCACTTTACAGACACACTTCTAAGTGTTAAAACTTCTGGAAAGAGTTGTCTAAGCTCACCATCTCCACATTTTCAAGTCTCATCTCTGTCGCTATCTCTCCAATAAAACTCTCTTGACAAGGTGACCTGGTTGTTAAACCTCATGGTTCTTCTCAGTTCTCCTCTTATTCTCTACAGCACTGAACACTATTGACTTCTGTCTCCATTTGAGCCATTGCCTTTGTGTGCCAGGACACCACACTGTCCTTGTTCTCCTCCTATTTCTCAGCCTTTTCTTACTTTCCACTCATCCATCCAATGTTGGAGATCCTTAGGACTCTGCCATAGCTCTTCTTTTCTCATTCTATACATTCAATCTGGCCACCTCAACCACCCATTACTTTCAGTTACTATATTTACATAAACAACTCTGAGATCTCTGTCTTCAGCCTAGAATTATATCCACAGCCTCAAAGCCATATATCAAAATGTCTACTAGATCTCTTAAATATCCCACCAAAAACAAACAAACTAACCAAACCCTCTGCCATGGAGTCGATTCCGACTCATAGCAACCCTATAGGGCAGAGTACAACTGCCCCAAAGGGTTCCCAAGGCTGTAAATCTTTACAGAAGCAGACTGCCACATCTTTCTCCTGTGGAGCCGCTGGTGGTTTCAAACCGTCAACCTTTTGGTTTGCAGCTGAGCGCTTTAGCCACTGCACTACCAGTGCTCCAAAATTCCACAGATACCTTAAATTTCACAATCCTCAAAATCCACTTTTCTCACCCAGCCCCAAAACCTGTTCATCTCTGAGATTCTGTATCCCAGTCAATGACCCCACCATCTAACAAGCTGCCAGAGGAGAAACCAGATGCCACAGTCCTCGCTATTCTTTCTCATCCCTCACATCCAATCAACCACCATCTCCTGTGGACTCTACCTCTTAACTATGTCACTACTTTCTGTCCCCACTGTCACTAGCTTAATGCAGGATATCAGCTCTCTTCCAGAACACCGCGACCAACTACAGGTAAGGTCTTCATGTCTTCTTGGTCCCTCCAGTCTATTGTTGGGAAAACCATGTAACTTATCATCAAAACCAGAAGATTTTATAATTGAAAGGGGGCATTATTAATATTTACAGCAGGACAATAAGCAAAAATTGGAACTATTCTGGAAAACCAGGACATATGGTCATACAATCAGACTGCAGTTTGAGATGTCTTTCTAAAGCACATCTAACCATATCATGCCCCTGCTTAAAATGTATCCATGACTCCCCACTGCCTTCAAGAAGGAGTTCCCGCTTCTTAACAAGGCTCTTGATGGTCTGGTTCCATGTAGCTCCTGCAGCTCTCACCTGTCATCGCTCATTCCTTTATCCTTGCACACCACACTCAACCACACTTTTAGTTGCCTCCAAATTTGCATGCCTTTCCTTGATGCTAGAATATGCTTGTGCTCTTGTGTCTTCATAAAATGCTCTTTCTATATTTGTTTGCTACCAAATTTCTGCATACCCTTTGTCTTAGTTATCTAGTGCTGCTAGAACAGAGATACCACAAGGGGATGGCTTTAACAAACAAGTTTATTATCTCACAGTCTAACAGGCTAGAAGTCCAAATTCAGGATGCCAGCTCCAGGGGAAGGCTTTCTGTCTTTGTTGGCTCTGGGAGAAGGTCTTTGTCATCTGTCTTCCCCTGGTCTAGTAGCATCTCAGCGCTGGGACCCTGTGGTCCAAAGAACAAGCTCTGCTCCAGCTCTTCTTTCTTAGTGGTATGAGGTCCCTTTCCTCTCTGCTTGCTTCTCTCTTTTATATCTCAAAAGAGATCAACTCAAGATACTATCTAATCCAGTAGACTGACTCCTGCCTCATTAACATAACTGCCTCTAATTCTGCCTCATTAACATCACAGAGGTTAGGATTTACTACACATAGGATAATCATATCAGATCACAGAATAGTGGACAATGACACAGTAATGGGAATCATGATCTGGCCAAGTTGACACACATGGTATCAATCCATGATACCTTCAAGTTTCCAGTTAGATCCTATATCCACAGAAACATTTATTCTGATCCACAGCCTGGCTAGGATTTCCCTCATTTGTGCTTCCAATGCACCTAATACTTATCACTATCCGTGTTACTATTTCATTATCATTACTGCCCATGAGGTCATGTTAGTACCAGAATTATTCTATATATAAGGTACTTGGAGCCCTGATGGCACAGTGGTTAAGAGCTTGACTGCTAACCAAAGAGTCAGCAGTTGGATTCCACCAGCCACTCCTTGGAAACCCTATGAGACAGTTCTCTTCTGTCCTATAGGGTCACTATGAGTCAGAATTGACTCAACAGCAATTTTTTTTTTTTTAGGAGCAGAAAAGTGATTTGGAGGTAGGGTGGATAGGGAACTTGTCATGAAGCTGAATTTAAATAACAGGAGTACTGCTTTTTATATTCATGGTTTATTTGGTATGTATCTGGAGAGGTTAATAAACATTTTGAGGATTGTTGTTGCTAGTTGCCATCGAGTTGGCTCCAGCTTGTGATGATCTTATGTATACTAGAACGAACACTGCCCAGTCCTGCTCCATTTTCATGATCATTTGTATGTTTGAGTCTATTGTTGCGGCCATGTGTCAATCCACCTCACTGAGGCTTTTTGGTGGCCCTCTTGTTTTCCAAACCTGATGTTCTTTTCTAGGGATTGGTCTTTCATGATGACGTGTCCAAAGAAAATAAGCTGAAGTCTCGCTTTTCTCACATCTAAAGAACATTCTTGTTGCATTTCACCTAATACTGATTTGAACATTCCGGTTTATTTCATCTAATACTGATTAGCTTGTTCTTTTAGTAGTTCACATTATATTCAATATTCTTCATCACACAACAATTCTTCCGTCTTCTTTTTTCGCTATCTAACTTTCACATGCATATGAAGCAACTGAAAATACTATGGCTGGGATCTGACGCAACTTAGTCATCAAAGTGACATCTTTGCTTTATAAAACATTAAAGGGTCTTTTGCCATAGATTTGCCCAATGCACTACATTGTCTGATTTCTTGACTGCTAGATCTATTTGAGCCTAAAACTTCCAACGAGCCACTTGTTTGTACCATTAATACATTAAGCCTAATACACTAAAAAATGTTTGCAAAAATATCCATCAACAGTTTTGATGGAAACCTATATCAGCGAATAATATGAACATGCACCCCAAATATATGTGCATTTTATAATTTACAAATTATACACCACATGTCCTACTGAAACTAATATATGATGTACCTCCTAAACATTCTCAAAAGTAGAAATTAAAAAGGAAAAAAATGATAGAGGTTCTAAATCTTTCCACCCCTCACTTGATCATCTTCTCATTTCATCCTGAAGATCATAAACAAGAATGGATTTTGAAGGCAGGAACTGTAGTGAGTTGACTACTATAACACCAGGGGCAAGCCTAACACAGAGCTCGGCACATAGTAAACACTCAAAAGTTACTGAGTGAATAAAAATAAGTTTCGACTAGGAAATGGAGTAGTTTATGGGGTGCTGTCTATCTCCAATAGGAGCCTTTGTTATTCCACAGACAGAGAGCTGTAGGTGTCAAGCAGGGTGAAGGAGGAGAGCTTAGTTAGAAAAATGTTACAAATAGCAGAAGCAAATGGAGAAGTGAAAGATCCTTGAAGAGAAAAATAATCTGCTCCACAAAGTAACCCTGGCTTCATATAACATATAATTACCAATTATACCAACAAAAATAAACTATAGTTGGGTTCATTTGAAAGCAAAAGGATTATGAAGCCAAGATGTAAAGAAACAGAGTCCCTAGTATCTGTGTGACATTTTCCATCATTTTAAGTTGAAAACCAAAAAGACAAAGGACTTACCTTTTAAGACTTTTTACTTTGTGTCAGTTGCTCTTTAGGTGTTTTACAGACTTTTTATCAGTGAGCACTTACAACATGCAAGACGCTTTGGAAGTTACAAATTTGAATAAGCACTTTTCTTGCTCTCATGGACTTTACAGTTCAGCTCTAGGGAGGAGATAAGATAAGTATGTAACCAGAAACAATCCAAATACGATGAAATATCGGCTATAAATAGGAAACCAATGAGTTGGTTTTTTTTGCAACAGTTCTAATGTTATGTAGTTTTATTACTTTCATTGACAATGCATTTAATATACAACTAAAAGTTGTTTCATTTAAAATTGTATTTTCTTCTCAAATAAAGTAACAAATCAGAGAAAATGCTCTTTTAACTTAACCATATTATCCAATGTTTTGCTGTTAAATAAAAGATCGTATCTATAGGAGAATAATAAAGTGTCAGAGAGGTCTGGGTAAGAGAGGGAATTTTTCATCAAGAGTGTTAAACAAAGAGCCATGGAAAAAGCACTCAGCTAAACAAAAAAAAAAAAGGGTAGAAAGAATTTCATTAAGCAACACCGGGAAAGTGTATGGTAAGTAGAGAAAATAGGCAAGCCGAAGGTGTCTAGCCTATTCATTTAACAGCACCTTGAAGCCCTGGTGGCACAGTGGCTAACAGCTCAGCTGCTAACCAAAAGGTCAGCAGTTCAAATCCACCAGCCATTCCTTGGAAACCCCATGGAGCCGTTCTACTTCATCCTATAGGGTCGCTATGAGTTACAATCGACTGATGGCAATGGGTTTGGTTGTTGGTTTGGACCATAATAAAGGTTGGTGATTCAAACCTACTAGCAGCTCTATGGGAGAAAGATATGGCAGTCTGTTTCCATAAAGATTACAGCCTTGGAAATCCTATGGGACAGTTCTACTCTGTCCTATAGGGTCCCTATGATTCGGAATAGACTCGACAACAAGTTTGGTTTACCATAGTAAACTGTTTACCAACAGTTAAGCACTTGGCTGCTAACAGAAAGGTTGGAGGTTCAAACCTGCCCAAGTGGCTCTGTGAGAGAAAGACCTGGCAATTCACTCCAGTAAAGACTGCAGACAAGAATAACCTATGGGGTGGTTCTACTCTGTCACATGGGGTCACTATGAGTAGCAATTGACTCAAGGGCACCCAACAACAGCACCATAGTAACAAACCTTTCCATGGAACGGAATGGTCATAACCAGACCAACTTAGAAAACATGATTGTCAGGAGGCCATTGACAAGAAGGTGAAATGCTCCACACAGTAGATCAACCATGAAAATAACTGGAAGGACATAGAAGATCATAATAATTTTTCTAAAACTCATCCATAATCCTCCATCCAGGTGGAGCTGGAGTAGATTGAGATAGAAAAGATACCTACCACCTCTGCCCTTAATTCATTCTAATAGTGACTTTGATCCTCCCCCGTGGGAGAGGGGAAAGAAACAAGCTCTACACCATCATTGAAATGTTAGCTATCAATCATCCATCAGACTCCTGGATAGTTCTGGAAAGCTGATGAGAGACAGAAGCAGAGTTCTTTTGCTGGCCACCACTGTAAGCATTCACATTTCGTTTCCTAAAGCTAGTGAAAGCCTGGCCAAGAGGAAAAGAGGTGAGACCCAGGACATTCACTGGTAACTCCATAAGGAAAATTTCACAAAGACTTTAAAAGAAGGGTATTTCTCCTCAAAAATGGAAAAGACAAATGCAGTTTGTAGGTTAACACACCATCCTTTTTTAAATTCTAGTGGATTTTTTTATGTGATCTGTAAAACAAATTACAAACATTTTCAATTACACTCAAAATAGTAGCAATTATTCAAAGGACTCAGGGGAGAAGGATAAGAAGAGATTCATTTCTATAAGTGAAATTAATCGATGTATTTGTGAACAATCTTCTGCTTCCTATATTTTCTTTAAGATTTCTGTCATGACTTTTAAACTTTAACTAGTTGTCGTCAAGTCGATTTCAATACATGTCAACCCCATGTGTGTCAGAGCAGAACTGTGCTCCATAGAATTTGTTTGTGTGTGTGTGTGTGTGTGTGTGTGTGTGTGTGTGTGACCTGTTCCTATCTGTTTAGAGGCTGCCTGAAGGACTGAAGAGATGAGATCTAGCCATCCTCTGTTCCTGGGGAGAGGGGGTAGGAAACATTGAACAATGCCTGCAGGCTGTGGCTCCTTTCAATTACCTGGGATTAACTAGTGTGATTTAAGCATACAGAATGAGAAAGGCTAGTGTTAGAGTTTCTTTTCTTTTTTTTTTTTTTGGTACCGTCTTCTAAATTTTATTTATTTGTTGCTATTATGGAGAATATACACAGCAAAACATGCACCAATTCAACAGTTTCTACACGTACAATTTAGTGACATTGATTGTATTTTTCAAGTTGTGCAACCATTCTCACCCTCCTTTTCTGAGTTGTTCCTCCTTCATTAACATAACTCACTGCCCCCTAAGGTTTCTATCTAATCTTTCGAGTTGCTGCTGTCAATTTGATCTCATATAGATAGTTCTTAAAAAAGTATAATGCTCAAGGCAGAACTTTATTACTAGTTAAGCTAAATTATTGTTTGTTTTAAAGATGACTGCAGGGGGTATTTTTGGTTTAAGTTTTAAAGATTATTTTAGGGCAAAGAGACAGGACCCCAGGTTTCTGCCCTAAAATCAACAAGGCAGTCCATTTGGAGTATACCAGCACCTCCCCCACCTAGATACTGTCGGTTGCAAACCTACTGTGAGTTGCAACAGAAGGCCGGTGCAGTGGAGTCTGCTCTCATAGTAAACAGTCTACTGGCTTCCCTGTGTACCCCACAGCTCAGGCCTCTGAAACCAACAGGACAGACCTCCTGGGGAGTCACTTCAGTTCTGTCTGCTCCCCTTTACGGACAGTGCTGAGAACTGCTGACTTAGGTTGCTGTGTGCTAAGAAGCAGGCATCTTTAGTGGAGGCTTCACTGACAGCCAACATACTATAGGGGGAGCTCTGATAGCAACAAGGCAGACCTCCCTGGGGGTCTGTTTGGAATGTGACACTCCCTCCCCCACCTGAACACTATCACCTGCAAGCCTACTGTGAATTGCTACAGAAGGGCCCTGCAGTATAGCCTGCCCACATAGTCGGCACTCTACTGGCCTGCCTGTGCACCCCATAGCTCTGGCCTCTGAAACCAACAGGAGAATCCTCCCTGAGGGTCAATTAGGGTTAATCTGCCCCCACTTGTGGTTGGCGCTGAGGACTGCTGACTGAGGCTGCTATATGTTAGGAAGCAGAAGTCTTGAGTGGAGGCTGCACTCACAGCCAACAATCTACTAGGGGGATGCAGACAGTAACAAGGCAGACCTCCATGGGGATCTGACAAGAGTATGACATGCCTTCTCCCACCTGGTAATTGTTTATTGCCAGGCTGTTGCAAACTGCTACAGAGGCCCCTGCAGAGGAGTCTGCACCCATAGTCAGCACTCTACCTGCCTCCCTGTGCACCCTATAGCTCACGGCTCTGAACCCAATAGGACAGATCTCCCTGGGGATCAGTTTGGATCTGTCTGCACCCTCTTACAGTGGGTGCTGAGGACTGCTGATTAAGGCTGCTGTGTGCTAGGAAGCAGGCATCTTTAGTGGAGGCTTCACTGACAGCCAACATACTATAGGGGGAGCTCTGATAGCAACAAGGCAGACCTCCCTGAGGGTCTGTTGGGAGTGTGACTACCCCTCCCTCAGCTGGTAACTGTTGGCTGTTTCTTGAAAGCAAAGACCATAGCTAATAGAGTCCAGTCATGTTCAGACAATGGTAGATTGTGTGACTTGAAGGACTATTTCATAAGTCATGGGCAAACACAAGTCCTACAGCTTGAATTCTGATGATTTGATTAAAGAGCATTTGGCTGTTCGCTGTTGCTGTTGTTTTTTCTTTCAAGGTAGGAGAAATGAAAGTCATGTATTTCTACTCTTTTCTGAAATTTAAGAAAAAAAAGTTGCGATGACCTTATAAGCTGGGATATCTAATAAGTCTGATTTCCTTACTCTAGAAAAATGTATAAACTTTTCATAACAATATTTGATCTTAGGTTTACTCTACCTAGTTTTTAACTGTTTTATATACCATAAAATTCACTTATCTTAAGTATATAACCCAGTGACTGCTAGTAAATTGGCAGATTGTGCAACAATCACCACAGTCTAATTTTAAAACATTCTCATCATCGGAAAAAGAAACTTTGCCTGTTGGCATTCACTCTTCATTCTCACTCCAACTCCCAGGCAAGCACTAATCTACCTTCTGTCCCTACAGGTTTACCTTTTCTGGACATTTCATATAAATGGAATCACACAGTACGTGGTCTTTAGTAGCTGGCTTCTTTTGCTAAGTGTAACATTTCTGAGGTTCATTTATGCTGTAGCATGTACCAATACTTTGTTCCATTTTGTTGCCAAATAGTGTTCTGTTTATGTATACCACGTATTATATACCTATTTACCAGTTGATGGACATTTGGGTTATTTCCATTTTTCTGGTTACTATGAATAGTATTGCTATGAACATTGGCATACTAGTCTTCACGTGGATATATGATTTCATTTTTGGGGGGTAGACAGTTGGGAGTAGAATTGCTGGGTCATATGGTAAATTTATATTTAACACTTTAGGAAAACTGCCACATCATTCTACCCTTACCTAATTTCAAATTTCCTGAGTGTCAGATAAATAACTACCATTGTGCTTTGAACAAGCCTAGATTTCATAACACAAGTGGGCTTTAAACCTCTGCCAGATCTTTCCTGTTAATGTACCTCCATCATTTATAATTTTATTTTAGGCATGATAAAGCGATATAATTTGATAAGGAAAGTCCATCTACATAAACACTAAAATTAAACATTAGCCACTTGGAACCACGAGGAAATTCAAATACAAACAAGCCGTTAAAAAGCTGCCTTCCTTTTTTTTGTAAGTCTACTTGAAAAACAACACAAATGTATCACTGGAGCATTTATTGTTCAAAGATCCATCACAGCGAGGAAGAGATGAAGCCTAGCAGGAAGAAGTGTATGACTGGGAGAGATCCTGCAGTAAGTCATGTCTGAAACGAGGCAGAAGGGAGTCCTCTGATTTAGTCTTTAGAGCAGTGTGTCATTTCGGTGACGAACAATGTTATATGTGACACTGTTGCCTGAGTAGTCCATGACGGATAAAGAAAAACGGAAACTAAACACCATCAACAGATGTCACTCCTCCTTTAGCGAATTCTGCATCGTCAACCTCAAAAGAGTCAAGATATAACCATGACGTTCAACAGAGTCCTCAATACCGGGACTGAAGCACTCGTCTTTTCATAGGAAGAGAAAAATCTAAATTCCACCTTAAAAAAGAAAAGAAAAACCACATTTAATGGAAGCGCAACGCCTCCCCCTAGCGGACAGTTTCAAGATTTGGGTTTTGCAGTCTAACTTGGGATTTATGCAGCAAAATAACATAATAGATATACAGAGAGAGATACACAAAATAGAAATATCTACAATTAGTTCTCATTTACATTTGAAGCCCATTAAAACTTGAAGGAATTCCCCCATCTTTCAGGGAGACAAGGAGAGGGAACACTCACCAATAATACATTTAAAAGTTAGTGTGGGCAATAGAAGAAAGTGAATGAAGGAAAACTGTTAGAATGCAGAACATCTAGCCAGATGGTTAAAACACTGTACCTCTCAAAGCAACGACGACTCTTCAGATTGCCATGACATCTTCTCCTCCACTGTGGGCAATCAGTGACTGGGACATTTCACATCCGTGGACCTGTGGATAGCCCACCTTATCTGATGGGTCAGAAGCCAAAAAGTGACTATGGTTCTAAATCATGTCATTTTCAAAGGCAACTACAGAGTTCTTACAATGGTTTTTGCAGTGGTGTAGACGCCCTGGTGGTGCAGTGGTTAAGAGCTTGGCTTCTAACCAAAAGGTCAGGAGTTTGAATCCATCAGCCACTCCTTGGAAACCCTATGGGGCAGTTCTACTCTGTCCTATAGAGTCACTATGAGTCATTGACTTGACAAGAGTGGATTAGTGTTTTATATATATTTATATATATAGTGGTGTAAACAGGTAAGGCACTCGGCCGCTCACTGCAAGGTTGGAGGTTTGAGTTCCCCTAGAGGTGCCTTGGAAGAAAGGTCTGGTGACTACCTCTGAAAAATCAGCCATTGAAAACCCTATGGAGCACAGTTCTACTCTGATACATGTGAGGTCTCTGTAAGTTGGAGTCGAACTGACAGCAATTGTTTTTGCGGGTTTTTTAATAATCGTATATAATAATTTCCAAATTGTATAGCTTTTATTATGAGTTGATTACAATTTTAGCTAACAACATATGTCAGTTTTATATTGTGCTTGTAATGTATTCTTCATTTATTAGAATCTCAGCCCCTGTGCAGAGATTAATCAAAAACTGTGCTAACATTTGAGGACTTACCATGAGCTAGGCACTAGTAAAGACTTGATGTAAATTACCTGATATCATCCCACAAGCAATCATTTGCTTACCCCTTCTTACAGATGAAGAAACTGAGCCTTTGAGATAAAAAGCACAGAAGTGGTAGACGTGGGACTTGTACCCAGAAGTCTGGCTCCAGAGGTCATGCTCTTAAATTCTGAATGAAAGTAAAATCAGAGCAAAATAAAATAAATGCACATTTCTCAACATGCAGGAGAAATTCACATCCTGTTCTAAGTGATATTATTTGCTAATTTTCCAGAAATAACTAACTTCCCAAATCAATGAAGTTACAATTAGAGGTCTAGGGCTCTTATTTGGCCTCTGTCTTCACTACTCTTCCGGTTTCAGATCCTTCATTTAACCTTCGTGATGAAATGACCCGCCTCTGTTCCTAGTGCTCCTGCTACTGAAACCATGTGGTGTTGTCCTGAAGCCAGTGTGGATGAAGCAGATTCGTCCCCGAAGCAGGTCAACGTTTTCTACACCCAAGAAAATCACAGCAGAATACTAAGCATGAGCCCAAACTTCCACGTACGGGAGACAGGCACTTGAGAGAGCATTCGAATCACTTTGCTACAACATCCCTGGACCTTCATTTCCTTAACTCTGTAATAATTTGCACAGGACTCTACGTGATAATTTCAGGAGCTCTGGTGGCACAGTTGGAGCCCTGGTGGCACAGTGGTTAAGAGCTTGGCTGCTAACCAAAAGGTCGGCAGTTGGAACCCACCAGCTGCTCCTTGGAAACCCTATGGGGTAGGTCTACTCTGTCCTATAGGGTCACTATGAGTTGGAATTGACTCAACAGCAACAGGTTTTGTTTTTTGGTTTTAGTGGCACAGTGGTTAAGTGCTCAGCTACTAACCAAAAGGTCGGTGGTTCTAACCTATCAGCTGCTCCACAGGAGAAAGATGTGGCAGTCTGCTTCCATAAAGATTACAGCCTTGGAAATCCTATGGGACAGTTCTACTCTGCCCTGTAGGGTCTCTATAAGTTGGAATCGGCTCAACTGCAAGGAGTTTTTTATATAATTATTCGGACTAGGACTCAGTGTTTCTCCATGGGGGTTGTACTAGCACTTTGTCAAGGCAGCTCTTGGTTGTGCAGGATTATTCCATGATTGCAGAATAATTAACATCCTTGACCCCCATCTTCAAAACACCATTAGAGCCTACCATCACTGTGAAAACCAAAAATAAACCCCACACACATAGTCCCAAACACCCCATGGGACATGGTACAACCAACCCCTTATTGAAAACCGTGGCAAAGTTCATTCAGGCCCTGAACCTCTGTCTCTTACTTTGCCAAAAGTTTGTCAAGAATAAAGAAGTATCACTAAAGGCAATAAACTCAGATGCACGTTGGATCAACCAGTCAACAAGCATTTACTATTGTTTATGGGTTCCACTGCTCCCAGTACAGAGGACAGGACTCAAAGCCAAGGGGAACACATGGAATGTACAGAAGTGGTCCTGATCTTGCTTTTGGTCTCACTCCAGTATTTTTGCAGGTTTAGAGACTAGCATTCAAAATACAGAATTATGAATTATGGTCCTCAAGATGAAAATGGTAATTGATAAGATGCAGAAAAATGTAAAACAGGGTTTTACAGCTGAAAGTTTGTGTGAGTGGGTGGGTGAGTGGGGAGGAATGTTGGTGTGTATAAAAAGCAGGATATTTTAAAGACATTTTGTGTTGTAAAAAAAAATTGCTATTCTCATTTTTCTATAACTCAACCTCTATTTCAATACACTATTCCACATGACATAAAAATTTGATCTAATCATTAAAAACTCCAGGGTTTTCTCAGTCATTTTTTCTTTAAACTCAGGATCCCCTTTCCTTCACTCCTTCTCAACTTAGGATGAGAGGCTGCTAATAATAACAGCAATAGTAAATACAGCTAATGGGATTTTTAAAAAACTTTTGACTATTTGCTGCCATATATTAAAATACAATTGAATTTTGTATCTTGTCCTCTATAAATGAAGATAATTTTACTTCTTTGTTTCTTATCTGCATGTCTTTGGTTTGTTTTTCTTGCCTATTGAGCTGGCTAGAACCTCTAGTACAATATCAATTTCAAATGGTGAGAGCAGACATCCTTGTTTTGTTTCTGATCTTAGAGGGAAAACATTCAATCTTTCACTATTAAATCTGATGTTAACTGTTTGACTATTAAGTTTGATGTTAACTCCTTAAAGAGTTAAAAAGCAAGGATGTCACTTTGAGGACTAAGGTGCACCTGACCCACACCATGGTATTTTCAGTCACCTCATATGCATGTGAAAGCTGGACAATGTAAGGAAGACCAGAGAAGAACTGATGCCTTTGAATTGGTGAAGAGTATTGAATATACCATAGACTGCCAGAAGAACAAACAAATCTATCTTGGAAGAAGTATAGACAGAATGCTCCCTAGAAGTGAGGATGGCGAGACCCTGTTTCACATAATTTGGACATGTTATTAAGAGGGACCAGTCTCTGGAGAAGGACATCATGCTTGGTAAACTAGAGGGTCAGCGAAAAAGAGGAAGACCCTCAATAAGATGGATTGACACAGTGGCTGCAACAATGGGCTCAAACATAGCAATGATTATGAGGATGGTGCAGACGAGACGATGTTTTGTTCTGTTGTACATAGGGTCACTATGAGTCGGAACCAACTCGATGGCACCTAACAACAATAGATTTTTCATAGCTGCCCTTTATCAGGTTGAAGACACTCCCTTCTCTACTGAGTTTTTATCACAAATGGATCCTGGATTTTGTCAAAGCTTTTTCTGCATCTATTGAGATGATCCTATCATTTTTCTTTTCTAATATGTTAATATGGTGGATTACGTAGATTGATTTTTGAATGTTAAATCAACCTTGTACTCCTGGATAAATCTCACTTGACCATGATGTATTATCCTTTTTAAATACTGTTGTATTTGATCTGCTAAAATGTTTACAGAATTTTTGCATCTGTTCTTGAAGGGTATTTGTCTGTAGTATTTTTTTAATGGTTTTGTCTAATTTTGGTATCAGGGTAATCCTGACTTCACAGAATAAATTGGGAAGAATTTTCTGGAAAAGTTGGAGTAAAAGTTGGTGTAAAATTAGTTCTTCAATGTTATTAACATATATTAGCATATTTTAACTTTTAATCCTCATGACAACAACAATGTTATTAACCATTATTAACCCATTTCACAGAGGGGTTAAACTACATCCTCAAGGGTTATGGTTTATACATCATGGAGCCAGAATTAGAATATTGACAGTCTGATACCAGAGGCCACATTATAACTACTTTACAATATTGGTTTCTGTTAGGTCAAATAAAACTCAATCAATACTTTCAATACATAAATAATAAATACTGTAAAATTCCGTTTAAGCCTCATTTCCCATAGACCCGGGAGATAGCAGAAGGAATAGGGAGCCTTTGCTAAGGAAGTGTTCAGTCTTTGGAGGAATAATGCTATAATCACATGTTAAAATGTGACTCTATCTCAATTTTTGCTGAAGTCCCAAAGGGCTCAGGATAAAATAAAAGGTTCAAAAATTGATGGTCAAGGGTTAAAAAGGAGTTTGCTGTTGAAGAAGCTAAAAGACCTGAAAGTTGGAGAGTTGTGCTCTTTTCCCTACCCGTGCCCCTTGCCCTAAGTCTAGAAAGGGGAGATCTGAGAAGACCATTTGTAAAGCTAGAATTTTGTTCCCTATTATATGAGGGGCAAAGGGACTGGTTTTTGACCCATGTATGAGAATAACCCACTGCCATCGAGTCAATTCTGACTCAGAGCGACTCTACAACTTCCCCATAGGGTTTCCAAGGAGCGGCTGGTGGATTTGAACTGCCAGCCTTTTGGTTAGCAGCCATAGCTTTTAACCACTGTGGCACCTGGGCTCCATGTATGAGAACAGTAAAGCAAAAATCCAGGTTGTGAGCTGCCTGCAATGGCAGAAAAAGGGGAAAAAAGCAGCAAAGGGAACCACTTAATTCCACTGGAGAATGACAATGATGCATGAGTTTTCTGAGAGTAAAGTGAATATTCCAGAAGTCCACCAGGATGAAGACTTCTTAAAGGGCCCATTCTCCAAAGAAGAGGGAGCCAGGGTAAGGAGACCCCAGCAACAGGAGGCTATGGATTGCAGAACACAAGGCAGAACCAAGAATGAGTCCCAAGAGATTAGCTGGAAAGGGCATCACCATGTCAGCACCCAAAGAACCCACAGGTGTGCACCAATAAAATAAATCAAACGTGAGCATCTATCAATGACAAAACATATCAATGCCATATCTACTGGACTTTTTATTTAAGATTTTTGAACTATTATCCTTAAGCGTGATTAGTCATAGGGTGTGTGTTTATGTGTGTGTTGGAGTGCGTGAGTCATCTTTGTTAGGTTTTGATAACAGCATTATACTGGCTTTGTAAAATGAATCTCCCCTCACAGTTTAAGTGAGACTGAGCCTCTTCTGGTCTCATCATCACTGATAAGACTTAAAGGCGACCCCAAAAACAACTCGTGTTCCTGGTAAAATCACCTCCGCTAACCACTCTCACCTAAAAACCACTGTAGGTTTCCCACTTACCACTACAAAGTGACTGAAAGGTCAGTCCCAAGAAGGAGCCTATTATTAGAACATATTATCTACTTTTCCCTCCTTGCCCCCAAGAAACCAACATTATGCCCTCATTCCTGCTTACCTTCAGAAGTCCAATCTTCTCAGGTATCCTTCCATACCCAAAATTTTAACCTTATATGGCTTTGTACAGCCACTATCTAAACCCAATACCCTACCCCTTTTCAATTCTATAAATTTCTTCTCTGAAAGTCATATTCATTTATCAGAAAAAAAAATCTGTTATATCTTCAATTTCTTATATGAACATGTATTTCCCTTTCTGGCTTATGAAAGGGGACTAGTTCCTGAAGATACTGATTTCCTGTAACTCTCAAGAGAAGGGATTTTTCTCTCACACCACCAACACCACCTAGTTTAGAAACAGATTGGGTATTAGACTTGTTCCTCATTGCTACTCCCAATCATTCTTATCCCTACTTCCTAAAACTCCCTTGATAATTCAAAGCACGTGCCATCAGAACATGATACCCTTCATCCACTAAGAATTTTAGCACCTAGATTATGCTTTTCTTTCAACCACTAACCCTATCATCAATTTAAGTGATTCATTATGCCTGTAAATAATCCATTCAACACCTTGGCACCCAGTTTCTTGATCTCTTTGTTTCCCATCATTTTGCCCTTCATCATACACTTCTAAGAACCACACCATCTCCAATATCTTGGTTTTAATCACCCCATTCTCTGATCATTCCCCACTATCTTTAAAGCTTGCCTCTCTAGGATTGTCACTCCAATAACCAACTGCAACTTCCAGTCCACTGATCTGACCAACTTCTTATACTCCATCACACATCTCATGCCCTCACTTCCCTCCTTACCCAGCTTAGATTCCATGACCTATCATGATCACTACCTCATATACCCTCAACTCCTTGCTTGATTCTCTTTCTCTCTATAACACTCACCTAACTCAATCCTGGTTAAATTCAGTTCTAAATCCAATATTGAGTTCTATATGTTGATTAATCTCTTGATTGACTGAATTTCATTATTATGTACTTTGTACAAGAAGAATTCAATGGGGCTATATTCATTCCCAGAGGAGTCCCTGGGTGGTGCAATGGTTAACATGCTTGGCTGCTAATCAAAAGGTTGGAGGTTCCAGTCCTCCAGAGATGTCTTGGAAGAAAGGACTGGTAATCTACTTCTGAAAAATCAGTCATCAAAAACCCTGTGGAGCACATTTCTACTCTGACACACATGGGGTCGCCATGAGTCACAGTCAACTCAATGGCAATTGTTTTACACTCCCTGAACCCTTGTATTTTTAATACCATCCATCTATAACTTTTGCATCTCAACAGCAACTTGTCTGATAAAATGTTTGTGTTCAAATTTTTTTCTTCCCTCCTAACACTCGAGATATTCTTATACTGTCTTCTGGTATTGAAACTAGTATGAAAAGTTTTGAACCCAGTCTGATTTTTAGGTGCTGTTTTTCCTTGATCATAAATAATTACTGAATTTTTCTGGAGGTTTGGTAACTTCACCTTGATATATATTGGTGTTGACTGTTCTGGAACATGGTGTGCCTTTCAAATTTTAGATGTTCTAATTTATTAATTTCTTCATTTTAGAAGTTATTTTATTACAACTTGGATATTATTCTGTTTTGTTTTTCCCCCTAACTCCAGAGAGGGTTAATTGTCCTTCACATATATTTTCTCTAGTTTCTTTCATGCTTTTCTTCCTTGCATTATCTGGGTTATTTTCCTAGCCTCTTTAACACTGATCCAACTTTCAGCAGTACTTACCTCACTATTTCTAACTAGTTCTTAAATTAAGTATTTTTTATATTCAATCAGTTTCCCTAACTCTCCAGTCTTATTTTCGTCTTTATCCTGTTCATCTCTGATTTATATTTTCATATTCTATATTCCTTTAATTTTATTGAAAATGCAAAGCAGTCATTGTGAATATTTTTCTTATGTTTTCTGAGATACGGATTCATTCAGGTTGCATTACATGATATGTTGCTTTATTTATAGTTTGTGGCATAATAGTTAAAAGCTTGGCTGCTAACCAAAAGGTTGGCAGTTCGAATCTACCAGTCACTCCTTGGAAACCCTACGGGACAGTTCTACTCTGTCCTATAGGGTCACTATGAGTCGGAATCAACTCAACGGCAATGGGTTTGGATTTTGTTTGTTTGTTTCAGTATAGCAATTTCTCATATCTGTTACCATATTTCTTTTCATTCCATATTAGACATGGGCAGCTCTTCTACTTGCCCAGATATGAATTCTCCTAGAATCCCTCCATCTTATCTTGATCTAAGTGTGTCTTATTACTTTCAGAGCTCCAAACTGGGCACTGGGTAATGATATATTGGATTCTTTGCTTTTCTTTTATTGGGGAAGGGGAAGGTGTGAAGAGGAAAGGAAATGCCACCGTGGGCAGTGGAGATTGATAAAGTTGGTGTCTTCTCTATTTTTTTTTTTTTTATTAGTTTTGTAAAATCTTGTTCTGCATCTTCTTTTGTCCAGTCAAATGTTGACTTATTCCCCTAATTCAGAGTGAGCTGCTGGGCCTTCACTCCACAAAATATTAGTCATTGTTGTTAATCTTTACTCTTCTTTTTTAGCTGAACATTCAGTTCCTAAATTCAAATTAGAAGCTTTCATACTAGCCATTAATCTGTAAATGCAATAATCAAATATGGAGATGAAATCAGCAAATCTGATTAGACATGATCTCAGAACGAAAATGCAAGCTGGAAAACTGGAGATTACTGTATAACCCTTCTAAACTCCAACACGCTCACAAGTTCGACTTTCTGAAATGATTTTAAGGTTGTCATTCCTTAGTAATAATAATAATTCTTTCCTTCCTTCTCATCTCTTCTCTTCTTCCTTCTCTTCTCTTCTTCCTTCCTTTCTTTCAGGAAGGACCAATCCATCCTATTGATACATAGGTAACATCACCAGGATATTGTGATATAAAGCATCCTTTCCAAACTAATAGCTCATTCTTCTCCCTAACACATTCAGGGGGGGGAAAAAAAAAAAGATGCTGAGTTTGAAGCTCTAAAACGCTAAAGGATTCTCTTCAAATTTAAGCACTGAAAAGATTTCGATCAAATATACTGTGCATATGAATTTATGATAGGACAGGTTTCCATAGAATTTCTGTCTTCATTTTGCCTTGAAATTAAAAATTTAGTTCTATTAAAATAAAAACATTAATGCCATAAGGTAGAATTATCACTTCTCATTGCTTCAATTACCACTTCATGCAGATGGCCTCTAAATTAAAATCTCTCTTAAGAATCAGAAACATATTGGCAAATTGGTGCAATTTATCCTTATGTGAATATTCTTCTCTTGCTTCAAGTTCAACAAGGCCGAAAGGAAACTCATATCCACCCCCCCACCAACAAACTGATAATTTTTTCTGTGTTTCCTTATCTATTAATTCCATTACCATCATGGATTGAATTTTGTCTCCCAAAATATGTGTATCACTTTGGCTAAGCCATGATTCCCAGTATTGTGTGATAATCCACCATTTTGTCATCTGATGTGGTTTTCCTGTATGTTGTAAATCCTGTCTCTGTGATGTTAATGAGATGGGATTAGTGGTAGTTATGTTAATGAGGCAGGACTCAATCTACAAGATTAGATTACATCTAATCTCTTCTGAGATATAAAAGAGAAACCAATGTCTTTTGAAATATAAAAGAGAAACCAATCTCTTTTGAGATATAAAAGAGAAAAGCGAGCAGAGAGACATGGAGGGCCTCATACCACCAAGAAAGCAGCACTGGGAGCAGAACACGTCTTTTGGACCTGAGGTTCCTGCATGAAGAAGCTCCAAAACCAAGGCAAGATTGATGACAAAGACCTCCCTCCAGAGCTGACAGAGAGAGAAAGCCTTCTCCTGGAACCGATGCCCTGAATTCAGACTTCTAGCCTACTAGACTGTGAGAGAATAAACTTCTGTTTGTGGAAGCCATCCATTTGTGGTATTTCTGTTATAGCAGCACTAGATAACTAAGACACCAACCTGTTCATCATAAATCCTAAAAGTCGTCTTAATTTCTCCCCTTATCAACAAGTTTCTCAGTTAATCAGTCATCCAGCTCTGTAGATTTTCTTCCTTGTGAATCAAATCATGCTTTTTTCCTCCCCATTCACACACCATTGGGAAGTTAAGATGTTTGTTACTTTTATCCTAAATTATCACAATAGCCAGTCTCCTCATGAGTAAGTTCTCCGATTACCATCCTAAAATCCTAAAAAAACAGTTCTGAACACGTCACTGCCCTGCTGAAAAAGCTTTAATGGCTCTCCAACATCTGCTCAGCCCTCATTCACTGTTGGCAGTATCTTTCATCATCTGCCCCCGAATAACCTTTCTGTCATAATTCTCCTCCCATAAAATCATACACAGGAAAACCACCATAGTTTATTCACACTTCCTCAAACACATCCTACAACACGCCATTTTACGTCTTTAACGATGCTGTTTCTTTCGTGAAGAAAGTCTGCCTCTTTTCTGCTTCATCTCTACTTTTTACATCCTGTGCAACCTTCAACCCCTGGGTCAAGGTCCCCTCCGCTAGCAATCACTCCTCAAGGAGCCCTAAAGAAATACTCGTCTCCCTACAGGACTTTGTAGCAGCAACACTTACTGTGCTCATTTGTGTATAGATCCGTATCCTCTACATGAAGTTCTTGAGAGAAAATTTGTGTCATGTTCATTTTTGTGCTCTCAAAGTCAGAGTTCAAGGCCTCCTCAAAAACAATTTCTCATACTCTGAAACCTCCATGATGGTAAGGACCAAGTAGACTTTTTTGATCATAACTCTATCACCACTGGTTACTATAGGGCCTATCACGAACTATTTTTGAATGAATGTAGACTAAATAAATGACCGTTGGATTATGTTAAGTCTTCATTGTTTGCTTTAACTTGAAAGACATCACTTAAACTCACTACTTGGTCAAAATATGCAGCAATGAATGAGGCTCAAAGAAAAGTTCATTGATACACAGTGCCACAAAGATTCTGTTTCCACAGGATGAAATCCCTAGCTAAAAACAAGCCAGTAGTGAAAACACAACCGTCTTTGGTTATCTCTCATCAACACATATGATTCGTGATTTTGCTGAAATGCCAAGAGACGTTATAGTCACCTCTACACTCAACTGCCAGTAAAACTTCTAAAATCTATGAAATTACAATACTTACATAAAATGACTGCATGAGTTAAGATCTCTAAAACTTGCTGGTGGTTCCAGTTGAGGAAGATGTCACTGCCTTGTTTCATCATTTATGTAGTCTTGACCTTCAAAGGGAGAGAAAATGCAAATGTCTTTCATTTTCTTTTCCCTAACATATTAATAACAATATTTGTTTAATCCTTTCTAGTTTCAATGAGTTATTTTGTGCATTATCTTATCAAAATTACTGAAGTCATCTAGAGCTGATTCAGTGACTACTGTGGGTGATTAGAGTGGCATTCAGGTAACACTCTGGCCTCCAGTCTCTTCATCTGCAAATGAGGGAATTGCAGTCAATGATTTCTGAGGGCCCCGTCAGTTTTCACCTTTCATTATTTTTAGCGAAGTTGGTTCAACGAGTCTGGAAACTAATCGAAAAGAAAACTTCCAGAAATGTTTGGAAGTGATGGCAGCCTTTAAGCAAAAATTACAGTTGCCTCCCCTAGAGTGGTTAAGAGCTCAGCTACTAACCAAAAGGTCAGCAGTTCGAATCCACCAGCTGCTCCTTGGAAACCATATGGGGCAGTTCTACTCCGTCCTACGGGGTCACTATGAGTCGGAATTGACTCGAGGGCAACGGGTTTGGTTTTTTTTTAATGGCTGCTTTTGTACTATAATGGCAGAGCTGAGTAGTTGGAACAGAGCCCTTAGGGCCAAGAAAACCTAAAACACGTACTACAAGACCGTTACACAGAAAGTGAAGCTTTATAATAACAAACTCCTGCTTTATAATAATTTACCTCCATGTGTTATTAAAATGTAAATTTTTTCACAAAATAACTTGAGAGCAGAGATAATATTATTTCAATTTTTTTTTCTGTCCAACCCGTGACTATCTGTGAATTATTATTATTACTACAAGTCAACTCATAAAAATTCAATTTAAATTTAATTCTGTTTCTGTGGAGTCTAATACACAATTTTTTACAATTTTCTTATATAGTGATAGTTCAAAAAACACTTGCAAATAAAACTGCCCAAAATACCTTTCCTTTCTGATTCCAGCAACCTGGTAAATCCTATCCCAATTTAGTAATATTATTATTGATCACTAGAGGGCGCTCTCGATTAAACAGAATTGTATACACACAAGGGCAGCTTACTTCACTTAGCCTGGAAAAAGATCAAGAACTGCCTAGCGGACAGTTAAGGAAGGAATTATTTGTGAATTCGTTTTTTATTGTGTAGATGTCGAAGGGATTAGGAAGGTCCAAGAAGACTGGTTCTTTACCATTTAACTGACAGTAATGTTTTCCTCCCGAGGAGAAAATTCTTCATCTGCTCTTATCTTTTCTTATCTCAGCCTTGGCTTGCAGGGACCTTGAATATTTTCAACGAGAGACAGCAACAATTTAGCTTCAGAAAGCAGGATTTTTTTTTTCCACCGAGATGATACAGCACATCTCGTGTTAGTGGCTGCTGTCTCCACCCTCCAGCTCTTTGCATCGTTGCCTGTCTCTCTGTGCACCGATCCCGTGAGTATTGAGGGAACTATTGTCCATTGTAAGAAAATATAAAAGAAGATCGTTAGAAGTTCAGATTTCCGTAGTGGCTCTCTGGGATTTTGATCAACACAGAAGCCTGTCTGGAAAGTGAAACATTTTCAAGGAGAATGTGCTCCTGAAGTAAAGAATGCTAGGCTCCTAAAAAGAGCCTGAAAAAAGCCCACCTTCCAGCAGGCTAGACAAAAGGTGCGGGCTGGGCCCTGGTCTGTGAAAGGCCTGATCAATGTGAGGTCCTGTTACCTACCTGCTTTATCACTGTTTTGTTATGAGTGAAAGGTTTCAGCATTCTTAATTTGTCTTGGGGATGGGAAACGGGAAGGCAAACTTGCCTGACGAGGGTCCCTTAGTGAAAAACAATGGTCACAAAAGACACGGGTTGTTCTACAAATTCATAGTGATTTTTTTTTTTTTTAAAGCAGCCCAGAGGCACCCATTGCTGAACCACTTATCTTGAAGAATAAGGTGTAGGCTCAGGTAGTTCCTGAAAATAAAAGTTATCCATTATGTTAAAGCAAAAACAGATTCAAAGAACTGAATAGGAAAAAAAAATCTGTTCTAGAAAGTGGGAAAAGTAAAGAACACACGTAGAAAGATAAAAATGAGGTAATTATGAATCCTGTTACTGTAATCCTGTTATTTACTAGGTTGTTCTAAAACACCTGTGCGTTTAAGCTCACTAGGAATAATCTCATAATATGTACAATTAATTCCAAAATAAATTCCAAAACACTTTTTATACCAGTTACAAAATTAGAACTTATATACCATTCTCTGAAGCTTTGGGGTTTCTTCGACAAGAAGAGGAATATGGCCTTTTGCAAATAATGTTTTAATTTTGGTTCCCTGAAATTTAAATCTGATGAAAATATTAGGAGATACATGCCCCAGTTTATGGCAAATGTCCACTATGTAATGTCAGGGGGTAAAGAGAAAAGGGGCAGAGTATGGTACTTATGCTGGCTAGATTGCTCCATGAATATTGTCTAGTAAGGACTAGTATTTAGTAAACCCTGTTCTTTTTGTAATCTTATTAGCTAGTGCAGCTAGTATGTAAAAGAGACTGTTGGATTGTTAATTAAGTGGGAAATACCACACAACATGTAAACAAACGAGACATTGTATGAAAAGCACCAAGTCTGACCCAGATATTTGCTCCACAAGTGGTAGCTATTAATTTTCACAGGATAGGTACAATTTTAATTTGTTAGATTTAATTTGTCAGTCTTTTTATTAGCATTTTGATCTCGATCTGATATACGTTTTACTAGTCTTGCCTCCTCATCATGGCCAGACCTTGACGGAATGGAAGAGATGTGACTGAAAATAGATACGCATGTACACATATTTTTGTATTCATATTTATATACATGTATATCCGGTTTTGCTATGAAATACATTAATTATTGGCTTTGTGTTATAAAATATTAATTGCTGGCTGAACACAAGAGCTTAGTGGTTGAAAAATAAGTAGTTGCTCCTTACTTTCACATTTGGTAGCCCAGAGAATTAGAGTTACCCAGCTAGACTGTGTGAACACCAGGTTGTGAGCTCACTACAAGATAAGTGTCTTCCTAGTTTTTATATTCCCAGAGCCCAGTAGAGTCCTTCTCATAAAAGTAGTATGCTTTAATTTGCTTTTACTGAACGAGTGAACCTAGATCTGATACAAGCAAACTTAAATTATTTCAATGTTCACGTCAGTTATTTTTTAAAAAACTATATATATACATAAAATATATATTTATATTTATATATATATATAAACCAAATCCGTTGCCATCCAGTTAATTCCAACTCATAGCAACCCTATAGGACAGAGTAGAATTGCCCCATAGGGTTTCCAAGAAGCGCCTGGTGGATTTGAACTGCTGACATTTTGGTTAGCAGCAGTAGCTCTTAACCACTATGCCACCAGGAATCCATATATAGATATATATTCATCCTTCCCACCTTCCCAAGTGAATAACAACTCCTAGTTCTCATACCACTTAATAAGCATTTTGCAATCTAACAGGGAAAGCATTAGGTTCTAGCAAGGGAAACTCTGTCAAATTAAATCTTGCAGCAAGAATCATTGTTTCTAAGAGCCCTCCTCCAAACAACAAAAGTAAGAATAGATCGTTAGAAGCTTGATCCCCTGGTAACATTTGTTGGTCATGCTTGTTTGCCTTGACTAGCACAGTTGGAAGCATCCACAAGTAGGAGTGAGAGAGGCCAGGCTTGAATGCATCCTCATTCCGTATGACCTTGAGCAAGAGACTTCATCTCTTTGAGACTCAGTTTCCTTGTCTGAAAAATGAAGATGGTATTGTCTTTCTATACTTCCTAAAGGAGACCTGGCACAATGGTTAAGCACTCAGCTGCTAACCAAAAAGTTGCCAGTTCAAACCCACCCAGCAACTCTGTGGGAGAAAGACCTGGTGATCTGCTCCCGTAAAGATTTCAGCCAAGGAAACTCCATGGGGCAGTTCTACTCTGTTACACGGGGTCGCCATGAGTAGGAATCGACTCCACAGCACCCAACGCAACATATTTCCTGAGGCTTTTTGGAATTACTGTGGCCCTTCTCTCATCTCCATGGAAGCCAGCCATTGTTCCAGGAGCATTTGTCTCCATGCCAAACATCCAAGGATTAAAAGGTTAGATTAGAAATCATTACACAGAACACACTGAGTTCAGCTCACCTACAAATACTCACTTGTTCTTAGTGCAATAGCTGACCTCCTTCAGATTTGCTTTAGACTGCTTTCACAGAAGGCAAGCTCTCCTTGAGTTTTTTTATTTATTAAGTTAGTTAACAAACAATCAGAGGTGGCAGGCACTGTTCTAAGCACTTCACTAACAGTAACCAATGTAAGTCTAAGAGCTTGATGCCACCCCCTGAAACATGGTTCCGTGGTTTTGTTCCATCTAATAATCTCTTTTCCATTGTTAAATAACTCAGCTTTCATTCCTAAAATAAATGTTGAGTAATGGCAGTAGTTTTTAATTGTGGGAGAAAGCTTTAAGTGTGTCACAGAAAATTTGAAGGAGAATATTCAAGAAAACCTTCCAGGATTTTATTTTAGGAAAAAAAGTATCTTCCACCTCAACACAGCCACGTGCTTGTCAGAAGTTTCCTGTCAGCGAGGGCAGATCCAGAAGAATCCTGATGTCTCTCTGCAAAACGAAATACCACTTTGCATCCCTTTCATTTTTACTGAAGCTTTGAAGTACACAGGAGTAGAACCAGACCTAGTAAATTACCTGAGGACTGAAACTCTTTCGACATAAGTCTTGAGAACAGAGCGGCATATTTCTTTTCCTCCTTCAGAACACTAGCTTTGTTTCATCTTGGAGCCCTGACTGAAGGAGATGATGATGGACTGATCGGACAGCAAGCTTCACTCCCTGATGCCAAACACAGATCAACATGGCGCAGGCAGCTGCTTTCCAGAGTCTTGAGCGTGGTTTGCTTATATATTTAACCACTTGGTTGCACTGGAACCAGAGGCGTATCTGTGGAAAATAGCGCCGCTGGCGCTTCGTTTTAAATTGCTGAAGGATCTCTCACAGCTGCGGGTAGAAACTGCGATGGCCAATAGAAACCGCTCATTAGCGCCCCTCCTCCAGTGGCGCCCAGGGCGCATGCCGTACCTGCCGTATCCTAGATACGCAGTATCCTAGATACGCGTCTGACTGGAGTTGCTGTTAGAATAGTTTAATATTAGAACAGCATCGTGGTCATGACATCAGGCCGTGGAGGTGGGCTGCCTAAATTAGAAACCAGGCTCTACCACTTACTATCTGCGCAAACCTGGGCAAGCTGCTTCACTTCTCCTTGCCTCTGTTTCCTATAATGGAGCCTACCTTACCTCTTGGGTGCGCCATAATGATTAAGTGAGTTAATGCATGTAAAGCACTTAGCATGGTGCCTAATTCACAGTAAATACTCAATATATGATAGCTATTCATGTTACGACTCTCCCAGATTATTCCTAGCAACTGAACTAAATATCTCTTGGTCAACTATCAAACTGACTTTTTCCCAAACTGTGTTCTGAGATCCATTAGTTCCTACATAAGTTCAGCAGAAAGGAATTCCTTTCCTCAAATAATCTTGGGAAATACTGCATTTGCAAAATTCAAAATGCATCGAAACAGTAAAGGCTCTGAGACACCAGCAAATAAGAAATCAGCGTCATTTCGTTTGAACTTGTAAACCCTACGCATACAAGCCCAGTTGATCCTTCAGTTCCATCTTCATTTATTCATTTTTATCAGTTGACTTCCCATTTTAAGGTCTTAATCCTCCTAAAACGAGACCATTTCCTTTCTCTTTAGCATCCATGAAACATCAAGCAGTTGTAGACACACAGTAGGTATAGGAAGTTGTAGGAAACGTTTTTCAGCATCACAGCACACCATTTAGGAATGGTGATGTTTGGAACACATTGGGGTGTTGTAACATTTACTTCCTTTCATTGGTTTAAGATTCCCGAGACCTAGATTCAAGAAAGTTTCTTTTCTTTTCCTCGAAGTTCTTTGCTTTATTTGAGGATACAGAGCAAACAAGCAAATGATGGTGTCTGTGTCATTCATTCAACAAACACTGCTTTATTGGGAACCTGCTGTATGCAAATATGGTGGAAACAAAAATTAATAAGACAAGGCTCCTTGTAACTGTTTTAACTAAGGAAAAGCATGTTTTCTAAAAATTTGTTTAATTTTATTAAAATGGCCAATTAAACTATTGGTGAATTTAGTATCACAAAATGGAAAAATACTATATTTTTAAATGAATTCTTAACTGTTACAAATTTCTGTTTAAACTAGGATTTATGCTCAGGCTTCACTCGTGCCAATCCCCACCCAGACCAGACTGACTCAAGGTCTTTCTTGGAGGAAATACCCACGGGGCCTCGCCAGCTTCTTCACTGTCATCTCTGAACCATTGCTTGTACACTCGAAGGCTTTAACTATCCCAATAAGAGAGGGACTTCTCAGCCAAGAGTACAAGTGATAAAAGTCTGGAATCAGGGTAACTCCTCTGATCGTTCTAAACCTCATCTGGAAAAGAACAGTAATGAGGATGGCTACTTCACTAAGTTGTTAACGATGTGTGTCAAGAGGCAGAAAACTGGACAATGCTGCTCAGATATTGGTTCTCATGGACCTTTCCCTTCTGCTTCCTTAACTCTGGTGACATGACAGAGAAAATCTGAGAGGAGGTTGACACGCCAGTGCAGAGGGTTGAATGGTGGCCCCCAACAAAGCTATGCCCATGCCGTGATCCCCAGAACCAGTGGATATGAACTTATTTGGAAACGGAGTCTTTGCAGATGTAACTAAGGATCTTGAGATAAAGAGATCATTCTGGATTATCCAGATGGGCCCTAAACCAACAACAAGTGTCCTTTTAACAGAAAGGGAGAGGGAAATCTGAGATAGAAAAGAGGAGAAGACTCAGACAGACGAGGAAGAAACCGTGTGACCATGGACGCAGAGATGGGTGTTCTGTGGCCACAAATCAAGGAATTCCCATAGCCACCAGAAGCTGGGAAAGGCAAAGAAAGGATTCTTACCCAGAGCCTCCTGAGTGAGCACAGGGCTACTGACACCTTGATTTCAAACTTCTAGCCTCCAGAACTGTGAAAGAATACATTTCTTTTGTTTTAAGCCACCAAGTTTTTGGTAATGTATAACAGCAGCCTTAAGAAAGGAGTATACTGAGTTTCAACATTTACAAAATAGTTTTAATAAAAACCTGCCCTGTCCTGAAGTTATCACCACAGGGCTTCAAGGATGCAATACAATAACATGTGAGAATGCTTTCACGATTTAAAGTACTTGCAGAAACATATGGTTATCGTCATCACCATTATGTAGAATCCGTGCACTCTCTTTCTCCAATTGAAACAATAATGTCAGTTTTTGGTTGCTTGACAACCTCTCTGTCTTACCTTATTCCTCTTTGTTTTGTTTTGTTTCATTCTGTTTTATGAGAACCATATTTCGGATTCTCATCTCCTCCACTCAATACCCCGTATGACAAATACTGACTTGTAGGAAACCTCTGCCATACTTTTCATTCACTGCCAGCCTTCAGAAAAGGGATTCACAGAACTGACCTGAAAAAGAAGAGCCCTTCTTCCAAAACAAGCCAAAGCTTAAATCAATATAAACCAAACCAAACCCAGCTTATAGTGACCCTACAGGACTGAGTAGAACTGCCCCATATGGCTTCCAAGGAGCAGCTGGTGGATTCGAAGTGCCACCCTTGTGGTTAGCAGCCAAGCTCTCAACCACTGTGCCACCAGGGAACCTAAATCAATATATACATATTTCAATTGAAGTGAGCCCACTGAGATAAGGAGGAAAAGATTAAAATAAATTTTAAAAATTAACCTACATTACAAATAAACATCCCAAGTGATTAAGTTACTTGCTCCAGCGGTAGTTAGCATCGTATTTCAATTTTCACAAAAGATGTACTGGTCACATTTTAATGAAATCAGCCTCTACGGATTCAGAAAATAATTTTTTTGGCTTGCCTCAAACTTTCTTTCCTGAAAAACCACAAGAGCTCAAACCATAAGCTCTATGGGTTTTAAGATTCACCAGATCAGTTAAAGATGCTGTGTTCTGTCCAGATCAATTGGAGATGCTGTGTTCTGTACAGGAGGGCCACATGAGAGGCCGTCTTTGTTGGAGCCTGGCTTTATCAATGAGCTCAAGAAAAGGAGCACGTAGATGGCACATCTGTCAAGACGCATACTGAAAGAGCCAACTTTGATACTCTCACTTTCTTTTTGAAACTGTGTCCCTTTCCTATTCATTTCAGCAACTGACTTGACCTTTTCCCTGCAGTGATCAAGTTACTCTTCCCTTTTAAAATAACAATCTTCATTTGATAGAATCTAGACTTGACTGCCTTATTTAAGCTCCAAGTAGCAAGCAATGAGCGTTTCCAAGGGGTCTTTTACTTCTGGCTTTCAAGTTTAAACTTATTTCGAACAGCTGATCTCTCAAAAACATTGGAAATTCAATAAACTTATAGGGAATTTTGCAAAAATCAAGGGGGATTTCCACTCCTACTCTTTTTTTTTTTTTTTTTTTTTTTTTTATACTTTCTGTCTTCACAGTTCCACTACTGTCTGGAAGTTCTGCCAGGGTTTTTCCCCAAATCTTTCAGATTCTTCAAGTGGGTGTGTTGGGAGAACAGGTTTTGTTTTGTTTTGTTTTGTTTCTGATTTTGTTTGTAGTTGCTCTGTACTTATCTCCATTTAGGCCACATTTCCTTGTAAAACCGCCTGGTTCACATATGTAACATTGTTCCAAATCTGAGTTTACAAAGGTAACTGTGATGACTGTGCATCCTACCGAGACTTTTCACGCTCTTGTAAATCATAACAGGTAAAGGATGTGGGAAAGATTTTCAATGGCACAAGCCCTTAACTATTAGCCTAACAAAAATTCTGCAACTTGTCCTACTGAAACCAGCATTTTACATCTTGTACTATCCATTCTCAAGGAGCCCTGGTGGCCCAGTGGTTACATGCTCAGCTGCTAACCGAAAGGTTGGCAATTCATACCCACAGCCACTCTGTGGGAGAAAGATGTGGCAGTGTGTTTCTGTAAAGATTTACCTTGGAAACTCTTTGGGGCAGTTTACTTTGTCCTATAGGGTTGCTATGAGTCAAGATCGACTTGATGGCAATGGGTTTGGTTTTACGGTTTTGACTATCCGTTCCAAACATTTTTGAACACCACATATAGGTCAAGCACATGTCTAGGAGATTAGAATATTCAGTAAATTAAAGCAATAAAAATCCCTACCTTCAAAGAGATTACATTCAGGTGAGTAACACATAGTTCTTTCCAAGAATCAATGACTGTTTTTTGCATTTTATATATGTTAATTCATTTTACTTAGATCCAAAATCAACACCCATGAAAGCAGCAGTCAAGAAATCAAATGATGTATTGCATTGGGCAAATCTGCTCCAAAAGACCTCTTTAAAGTGTTAAAAAGCAAAGACTAAGGTGCACCTAACTCAAGCCATGGTATTTTCAATCACTTTATATGCATGCAAAAGCTGGACAATGAATAGTAAGGAAGACCAAAGAAGAATACACAGACACCTTTGAATTATGGTGTTGGTGAAGAATATTGAACATACCATGGACTGCCAGAAGAATGAACAAATCTGTCTTGGAAGAAGTACAGCCAGAATGCTCCTTGGAAGCAAAGATGGTGAGATTTTGTCTCACGTACTTTGGACATGTCATCAGGAGTGACCAGTCCCTGAAGAAGGACATTATGCTTGGTAAAGTAGAGGTCAGTGAAAAAGAGGAAGATCCTCAAGGAGATGGATTGACACAGTGACTGCAGCAATGGGCTCAAACATAGCAACGATTGTGAGGATGACGCAGGACCAGCAGCATTTCCTTCAGTTGTATGTAGGGTTTCTGCGAGTCAGAACTGACTTGACGGCACCTAACAAGAACAATAACAGCGTGCTAATTCTTTTAATCCTCCCAATAACCTTATGAGGGAGATATAATTCATACACTCACTTTAGAGAAAAAGGAGAAACCAAGGCACAAAAGTTTAAATGACTTGCCCAGAGTCACAAGTTCAAAGTCCATCTTGATTTTAACCTTCAAAGGAAAATTAAAATGCAAACATTTGCAAAGGAATATGATAGATACCCAATGCTCAGTTCAGTGCTCAATAAAATCTAGTGAATAAATTCATCTTCACTGAACCATTAGAGGGCTTTGTTATACAGCTTATTTTTATAAACAATACAACTAAAATTATTAATAAGACTATGACTTAATATTTTTGATATTTAAAGTTATAAATTTTTAAAGTAACATTTTAATACTATAAGAAAAGTGCAGTTGATGGTAGCTTCATCGTTAAATGACTGCTTTTAGTAATAAAAATCATTTCAGCACTTACCATAGTTCATAACCATAAAAATAATCCTAACCCCTTGCCGTCAAGTAGATTCTCACTCATAGCAACCCGATAGCACAGGGTAGAACTGCCCATAGGGTTTCCAAGGCTGTAATCTTTACAGAAGCAGACTGCCCCATCTTTCTCCCCCAGAGTATCTGGTGGGTTTGAACTGCAAACCTTTCAGTTAGCAGCCAGGTACTTAACCACTGTGCAACCAGGCCTCCTCTCTCATAACCGTACATATATTATTTTTTGATTACTGTCCTCAATAGCCATTCTCCTGCATCTGTTTGTGTCCTCTACAACAGCAAGGACAATACCACAATGCCTTGTATATCAGAAATTTATAGGTGGGGCAATTACCTTTAGGTTGCTTTGTGAGCATAATTAGGATACTGACTATAGAATATAATATTGACCATAGAATATAATACTGACTATACATCTCACATACTTTAGACATATTATCAGGAGGGATCAGTCCCTGGAGAAGGGCATCATGCTCGGTAAAATAGAGGGTCAGCAAAAAAAAGGAAGACCCTCAATGAGATTCATTGACACAGTAGCTACAACAACAGGCTCAAACACAGCATCAATTATGAGGATGGCGTAGGACCGGGCAGTGTGTTGTTCTATTGCATATAGGGCCACTATGAGTTGGAACTGACTCAATGGCACCTAACAACAATAGAATAGAATATTGACCATAGAATATAATAGCTAGATATATATGCTTAATTTGCAATAGAATTATGATCAGTAAGGAACTCTTATTGGACAAAGGTGCCAAGACAATTCATTGCCAAAAGAATAGTCTTTTCAACAGATGGGGCTGGGTCAATTGGATATCCACATGCAAAAAGATGAATTTGGACCCTTACCTCACACCACACAAAAAAATTACTTGAAATGAATTATAGACCTAAACATAAGAACTGAAGCTACAAAACCCTTAGAAGAAAACATGAGAGGAAATCTTGGTGATCTTGGGTTATGCAATGATTTCTTGGTTATGATACTGAACGCTAAAACCAAATCCATTGCTTTTGAGTCGATTTCGACTCATAGTGACCCTATAGAACAGAGTAGAACTGCCACATAGAGTTTCCAACGAGTGGCCGGTGAATTTGAACTGCTGACCTTTTAGTTAGCACCTGAGCTCCTAACCGTGCACCACCAGGGTTCTGATACTAAACACATAAGCATTAAAATTAAAAAAATAATGAATTGGACCATCAAAATTCAGAACTTCTGTGCTTCAAAATAGATAATCAAGAAAGTGAAAAAACAAGGCACAGACTAAAGAAAAATTAGGCATGTCTCAGATGTCCAATAAAGGACTTGTATATAGAATACATAAAGAACTCTTGCAGTTCAATAATTAAGAAAATAAACAACTCAATAGACATTGCACCAAAGAAGATATACATGTGAACAATAAGCACATAGAAGATGTTTAGCATCATTAGTCATTAGGAAAATGAAAATTAAAACCACAATGTGATACCACTTCACACCCATTAGGAAGGAGATAATCCAAAAGACAGACAAATGCCAAAGGTTGGCAAAGATTTGGAGAAATTATAAGAAATTCTCTCATACGTTACTCATAGGAATATAAAATGGTACAGCTACTTATAGAATACTTCCATCCACCTATGTCATCCTAATGAACTAGCTGTCTCTACTCCTTCAGTTAGAATCAAGATACCTTATCACTTACAATTCCAGCAAATAAAAGACAAATATTCCACTTATCCCTACTTTATGACCAATGAATGACCACTAATCACTGAACTCTTCTTCACCTTCCCATGAGCCTAGACAACTTCATCATTCTCCTCAACAAAGAAGGTTAAGCAAACAGTTCTATTTCTTACTGAGCATGTTATTTGAACTTTTTTAAAGATGTTCCACCAATAAGCCCTTCTTGCACAATATTCCCACACTTCATCATAGGTAGGTTACACATTAGTGTCATGTGCAAGCTTTAGGAAAGATTTGTTAAACCATCAGCTGTTGTTCTTAGCTGCCATCCAGTGGCCCTTGGCTCACAGGAACCCCATGTACCACAAAACAAAACACTGCCCAGTCCTGTGCGATCACCGTGATGCTTTGTGCCTCGTACCACTGTGATCCATAGGATTTTCGCTGGCTGATTTTCAGAAGTACTGTATTTTTACACAAATAATGTGTGCCTTCTATGTCTGTTTGCCATCCGCTCCCTCCCCCTGCCAATTATTTTCAAAAGCATTGCCATGCCAATTTTGTTTACATGCTTCTGTAAAAACAAATTAGCATAGTGCGCTTATGAAAATACCTTGCGGGGCTGGGAGTGGTTGGCAAACAAACATAGAACGTGTGCATTATTTATATAAAATACAGTCGATTGCCAGGACTGTCTTCCTAGTCTTAGTCTGGAAGCTCTGTTGAAACCTGTTTAACATCATAATAACACGTAAGCCTTCACTGACAGACAGGTGGTGGCTGCAAATGAGGTGCAACGGCCAGGAATCAAACCTGGGTCTCCTGCATGGATGGAGAGAATTCTACCACTGAAGTACCACTGCCCTCCAATAATCAGTTACACACCACAAATTATGCAAAACTATTTTCTTATTTCTTTGGTCTTTTCTAACCTTGCTCAAAATTTCCAGACATGCAAAACAATTTGTATATAAATACTAGAATGAGAAACTAATGTGCACTGTAAGCTTTCACCTAAAACACAATTAAAAAAACAATTCCAGGTATGGAACCTGTTTGGGACTTTGCAACACATTAAATAATATTTACAAAAACAAAAGGCATTCTTTCTTTTCAAGTAACAGTACTACTTTTTTTTTCTCTTGCTTACAAAAGCAAAAATATCTGCACAACATTGCCGTAAGTGGTTTGAGTTTCAAGGTAAAGTATGTGTCTTTAACTTTTGTTCATAGGATATGATGATATGATTGGCAATTGATAATAATATGATGCCATTATTAAATCATGAACCCATATTCCTTTTCTGAGACACTATTTTGAAAATAATGTTTCCACTTGTCATCCAGAAAGAGACATTTCTACATGGAACCAGACAGGATTTTTACTTGGTTAGGAGGATAAAGAACATGAGAAATTCAAGGTTGCGCCAAGATATCAAGACTGTGTGCCTGGGAATATCTAATTCCTGTGGAAATTGAAACAACCCTAGGATTTAGGCATCGTTTATGTGGGGTGTTCCCAGAACTTGGAGCAGTGAAACGTTTAAGAAAAATTTACAGTGTTACCCTCCCAGGGAAGGAAGCTTTAAGCGTTGAAACTTGAGCATTTATAAATTGGTGAAGAAAGGGTTTTGAGGCAAAAATGCCTTGCATACACCCTAAAACTGGACCAGAGATGTTACCATACAATCAACTTGTCCATAAATCTTCTCCTATACAAAAGTCATATATTGTACTGTTATTAATTTATTTCTTAGTCAAATATAATATTAGACACCACAAGAAAGTTTGTTCTTTAAAAACCATATTAGAAAATACATAACAATATCCATGTATTAACTTGGAGCCCTGGTGGCACAGTGTTTAAGAGCTACGGCTGCTAACCAAAAGGTTGGCAGTTCAAATCAACCAGCCACTCCTTGGAAATCCTATGGGGCAGTTCTACTCTGTCCTATAGGGTCGCCATGAGTCAGAATCAACTTGACAGCAATGGTTTTAATGGGTTATATATTAACTCAACAATAACTTAGGTTAATTTGTATTATTATGCAAGGCATGGACAATCTGTATAATAATGTAGTTTTAAGATTACGTAAGAGAAGAGTCTACAGACACTTAAAAAATCCTGAGGCTAGATTTCACTGCTTCCAACTTTATGTAACAAAAGTTTTATACAGTAAACAATACCTTTTTATTCTTCTGTTAAATTGGCTCAACTATGTCAGCTTCCATTTGAGCCTCACTACTTTTGGTGGCGCAATGGTTAAGCACTTAGCTGCTAATCAAAAGGTCTGCGGTTCAAACTCAGCAGCAGCTCTGAAGGAGAAAAGACCTGGCAATCTGCTCCCACAAAGATTACAGCCTAGGAAACCCTACAGGGCAGTTCTACTCCGCTCTGTAGGGTCGCAATGAGTTGGGATAGAGCCGACAGTACAAAATAAGAATCACCTTTGGCAAGGTATTTCATACCTCGGCTATCATTCAGGAAAGAGAATTCAGAGCTGCAATATTCATCCTCTCCTTAACTGTAGTTCAAAGTCTCTTGTGTTGAAGTTATAATTATCATTGAATCTCATACAACTATGTCACAGAAACATAGTTCTTTATTTCCGTCCTCAACTTAAATAGAATCCATAAACTTGAATTCACCTGCTAGCTTCTTTGTTCCCAAGTGCCTTCCGTCTTAACATGTATTCTCTAAAGTTAAGTACAAAATCATGTAAGGGAGGCCAGATTTCCTGGAACGATTTTAAATGCTGTTGTAGTCAACAATATTGTAAGTCAACTTGACCCAGTGCAATGTAATACGCCGTCAGAGTCACAGAAATGGAGATAAACATCTTCATTGGGGATCAAATGACTATTATCTTACCCACTTGGGGTGTTCTTTTAAGATGCACTTAATATGATTGTATCTGTTGATAACCGCAACCCTGGGTTGTAAAAAATAGTGACAGTCCCCATTCAAATGATACCTCAAGCACCTGTTGCCCACAGAAAGCATGAACACCAGGTCACACATAAATCTGAGACCGGGCTCCTTGTGCCCAAATCCCATCTTTTCAGGGCACCTGTGTAAAATATTCCCTCTCCACGATTTGTTTTGGTCCTCTGCCTCCCTCTGGGTGGTTAATATCAGCATGACAAAATATGCAATTAGGTTCCACTACCTTAGTGTAGTTCTTTTGACAAGAACACTGTGAGACTCTGTGTTAACATGAACAGGTGATAGGGTCAAATAGCTCATCACGCTGCCAATATGAGAGACGTACATAAAACACAGGAACCTAAAAGCCAGCCATTTAGCCGCAGCCCCTTGGCTTTTCTAACTCCGCATGCGCGCGCTCTCCTCTTTCTGATCACGCCATGGGCAGTCTCTCTCTACTAGATCGGCAGCCCATTAAAGCCAAAAATGCTTTAGTTGGTGAAGCAATAAAGTTGAGTAATTGCTGCCTTGAGTCTTTCTCGAAGTCCCTCGAAAGATGACCGCTGTAAGATGGATTTACTTCTGGGAAACGATCTACGTTAAAGATGGAGCTATGGCGCGGTCGGGACAAGCGGACAGTTACCTCCGCGGAGGTGAAACGCTGTTAAATAGCCGAAAGGGCAGCAGCTGCCTCAGTTACCCAGGGCCCTGCGAAACCCTGATGAACAATACGATTTGGCTTGCGCTGCTGGTACCGTTTGCTAGCAAAAGTCAGATCAGCTATTGTTTTACATGATGTCATGTAACAGTTGCTTTTATAGGTGAAGATAATCATCTGGTAACTCAAAAATAATTATGAGGAACACTGGGGACATAAAGAGTAAGGTATGTGAGAAACCGCAAGGTAAGAAAAGGTACAGCCCTAACCTCATTTGAAATCTATAGAAAAGATGGAAAATGAATAATTCTCACAATAACAACATGCATGGAGGTGTATAGTTTGCAAAAGGCTTTCTTTGTGCATTTTCTTATTTGGTAAACACCAGCTCTACCATTTGCTAATTGTGTGACCATTGATCAATTATTTAATCTCCCTTTGCCTCCATTTTCCCAACTGTAAACTTAGAACACTAACTTCTAAGGTCATTGTGAGGATTAAGTAAGAGACTAACAAAAACGCAAACAGCTTGGCACAAAGTAAGTACTTGATGTTAAAAAAAAAAAAGAAAGAAAGAAAGAAAGAAACCCATTGCTGTCGAGGCAATTCTGACTCATAGCAACCCTATAGGATGGAGTAGAACTGTCCCATAGGTTTTCCAAGGAGCAGCCATAGCTCTAAACCACAGCTTTTTAAAAATTCTAATCAAGCATAAATAGCAGAAGCACAAGAACATGCAGACACTTACATAGCTCTCGAGTCAAAAATGAAAATAATGGAAATTGATGAGTAATTAGAGCAAATAGAGCAATGCTCAGTTGTCTGGGAAG
Organism: Dugong dugon; assembly: GCA_030035585.1. Classification (NCBI taxonomy): domain Eukaryota; kingdom Metazoa; phylum Chordata; class Mammalia; order Sirenia; family Dugongidae; genus Dugong; species Dugong dugon. The sequence continues at coordinate 77,126,330 of CM057476.1, forward strand.
CCTTGAATCCATAGACATGGTTTAATGGAGAAAGATAAACACCATTTCTGAGGAAGCTATTGCCATTAAATCCAACTCATGCAGACCGCATGTATTACGGAAGGAAATGCTTCTTGGTCCTGCCAATCTCACAATCACTGGTATGCTTGAGACTATTGTTGCAGCCACTGTGTATTTTGAGTGTCTTCCAACTTAGAAGGCTCACCTTCAGCACTATATAAGACAATATTCCGTTGTAATCCATCGGGTTTTCATTAGCTAATTTTCAGAAGTAGATCACCAGACATTTCTTCCTAGTCCAAAGGGAGCACAGAAGGGGAAAGCATTTTAATGAAGATAAGAATCAAGAGCTGTTAAATTGTCAAGTCTTACTTGAGTAAAGTCAAGAAGGAAAGTTTAATGTGACCAAAATGATAATTATGTAAAAATATAATCAATCCTAGACATCAGAAAGCCTTATTGTGATTCTAACTACTTAGAATTAAATTGATTAAATAAGGGAGTTGAACTCGAAATTAGTCGGTCTCTTCCAGACCTACTGTATGATTGTATGACGTTCCTAACACACAGTTCTTATCACAGTACTTCTTGGATCAAGAACTTAGAAAGGCTCATTAAATAGATATAAACTATACGTTAATTTGAAGCCCCACTTCAATTTGCTCTCGTGTGATATCTTGGCTAACTGTATCACTATCCTTCTGATTCCCTAAGTCAAACAGTTCAGAGTCAGTTTTAACCTCCCTGTTTTTTCACTCTCATATTTCATCAGTAGACTATACATCCATAAATTCTAAAACATAACTCGGTTTCTTCCTACCCAAAGAGAGTCCTCCTTCTTCTAACTTCTAATTCAATAAACACACTCAGAGCAACTCAGCTAAAGACAAGGGTCTGAACTGAGAACAGAGATGCTACCCAACAAGCAGAGTTTACAGTTCAAGTACAACTCAAATAATTGCCAGAAAAAAAAAAAGAAAAAGAAAAACCCACCTCATTTAAAAAAGAAATAAAAGAATCCATAATCTTTACAACTTAATATTCATAAATTTCCAGGATACTATCCAAAATTACCTAATGTGTATGCAGAACAAAGAAAATGAGGCAGATCTACTGGCAAAAGAAAATCAGTAAGTCTGACCTTAATATGAAGTAAATGTTGAAACTAATGGAGAAGGCTTTTGAAGCAATTATTATAAATTATCCTAAATGAAGTAAAACAAAATACACTTACAGAGAATGAAATGATAGGAAATTCAGTTGAGAAATAGAAACAATAATAAAGAACAAAATGGAAATTATAGAAATGAAAAATTTCTAAAATTAAAAAAATTACTGGATGAACTTAATAACCCAAAGGCAATAACAGAGGAAAGAGTAAGTTGATTTGTTTATAGATCGATAGAAATTATCCAAATGAAGAACTAAGAGAAAAATTATTTAAAAAATAGAGAGAGCCTTGGGGACATGAAAAATCATATTGAACGATCAAACATAATAGAAAAGACTACATATTGTATGATTCCATTTACATGAAATTCTAGAAAAGGCAAAACTAGTGGCATCAAGCAATTTAATAGTTTCACTGCACCAGGGATCAGGAAAGGGACTCACCTGCAAAGGAGCAAAAGGAAATATTTTAGAATAAAGGAATTGTGGTAAAGGAATCAAGAGGTGTCTTGATTGTGGTTCTAAAATATGTTAAGTACATTAAACCATAAATTCATTAAAATTCACTTTAAAAGGGTCAATTTTATTGTATGTAACAAATAACTAAGTGAAAATAATTTTTAAAAATATGTATCAAGTGATTTGTTTCCAAGACCCAAGACTTAGCATTGGAAGTACAAAAGTGAGTAAAATACATAGGCACATGGCTCTTTGGTGAGGTCAGAATGTAGTCAGGGATGTAGACATGTAAACATAACAATTAGAGTACAATGAGGCAGAGTGACTCATTGGTGCAAGAGCATCTCTTAAGAAGGGGTTCAAAAGGTAAGACACAAGAGAGCCACAAGTCAATCTTACAACCTGTCCCAGAATGTAAGCAAGAAGCAAGGATAGAGGTTTGCAGTAGATACTGATAAGTGAAACAAATACCTGTGACGGCTGACTACATTCTCAAATTTATTGATCAAGAATAGCAGTATGACACGGGCTCCTTCCTGGCCATCCACAGAAGGTGTATAAGATGGAGCCCGTAGTGATACACACTACTGTATGTAAACAAAGAATCATATAGCCCAATGGTTATTTATAACAATCCTACAAATAAAAAAGGAGTCAGCCTTAGAATGAAGTAAAAACTATGAAAGAGAAGTCAGGAAACCAGGGAAAAACTTGGTCCTTCATGACTTACTGCGCCATTAGACCAACTGACTTCAAAGCCTGCCCACTTAAGAACTTCCGGTTCTATATACTAGATATAATGTCTCAACAGTTAATTCAGAAGAATTCTCCAGCTAAAGCAGTTTGTACATAATGCAAAGTGTCTTGTAGGGTTAATCTTATGAGAATAAGAAAATAATTATAATAAGTAGATGAAGAAGTGCAACTTAAAAGCAAAATAATTATAATGAATAAATAAAAATAATGACAATAAATAAATGGATAAGTAAATAAATGAAACGAGTAAGTACATTAGTGGCTACTCAGCAAATACTTATCAAAAGGAAAGTTGTCTTTTCTTCTTTAATAGAGAAAGAAAATTTATCTTTTTTTAACATAAGTTGGTTGTGAATCTTTCAGACATTCAGATGCCAAGTATTGTTTTTATCTCTTTAATCCAATACCCTTGACAGATAAAAGAAGGAGACAGTTAAAATTTATGGAGAATTCCTTTATAAACAGATTGCAAAGTAGGTCACAGGCAACAAGTGTGAGAGGATAAAAGAACTTAGGGTGCTGAGCTGGCCTTTGATGGCAAACAGGCCGAATTCAAGAAGCTCTAAAATTATTAATTACAGATGAACAGGAAAGCAGAATTCTGACATTTGCCAATAAGAAAAAAGTTATATGGTTATGACCTAGTGCTAGTGAGGAAATCTTTTGCATCTTCATGGTGTTTATTTTACAGGAAATTTTATTCTGTGCTGCATACATGTGTTGAAAAGCTAAAGTATATTCAGAGGAAGATTTTTCAGATGATGGCAGTCTAGAAATTACATCCTATAGGGAACAGAGAGTGAGTCAAATGCACAATCATGTCCATCGGCTATCATCACACAATTGGAAAACACTTAGTATTGTTTAAATGTGTTTCTAGTTCCTTCTCAGCAGTGCGGTTCTTAGCTTATAGTCTGCATGAGATTTGCCGAAAGATCTTGCTTAAAATACAGACTTCCAGGCCCTGTCCAGAAGATTCTGATTTAGTAAGTCTGGACTGGGGACCAGGAATCTACATGTTTAACAAACACCCAAGTATTTCTGATCCAGATGGTTGGTGGATCACACTTTGAGGAAAACAGCAAGGTACCACAAAAATAAAGTAGGCTAGAGATTAGGTGGAAATCTCCCACTGATCTCTGAGGGAGAGACACAAAGGTGAGACGTGTAAAACTACAAAGAAGACCTAATAACTGGTTTTCAATATTTGAAGGAATAATATAGAAAAAAAAGAGCAAATTTTTTGTTTTGTTTTAAATAATAAAAAGAAATACATCAAGGAGGCAGATTTCTCCACAATATAACAACCTTGTCTGTTCAAGGATGATACAGGCTACCTCTCTTCAGCTCTCCTGATAGAATGTAAGTGTCAACAGTGCAGGGACCCTACCTGTCTGATTTACCAGCATATCCACAGTCCCACAATGATGCACAGAAAGCATTTGCTAAATGAATGAAATTAATCATGCCTATTAGATGTCATCGAAGAGTAGAGAAGGGCTCTCTGAATTCTTCTAAAGTAGTGCTTTTTAAAACTTTAATGTGCATTGCAAACATTAATGGAAAATCATGTTAAGATGTAGGTTCTAATTCAGTAAGTGTGGAGTGGAGCCTGCTCGTCTTTGCATTTCTAACAAAATCCTCCCAGGAGACGTTAATGCTACTTGTATGTAGACAACATAGAATAGCACTATAGCTATTCTATAGCAGATAGCTGCACTATCTAATATGGTAGCCACTAGCAACATATGGCTATTTAAATCTTAATTATTACTTAAATTAATTATTTTTTTACAAATTAATTAAAATCAACCTTAAAATAGTTTCTTAGTAGCACCAGGCTGATTTCAAGTGCTCAACAGCTGTATCTGGCTAGTAGATACCATATTAAAAAAACCACTTCCGGGGTGGGTACAAGATAGCGGCGTAGTCAGACACTTCCTGTAGTCCCTCTTGCAACAAAGACCCGAAAAAACAAGTGAATTGATTACATATGACAATCTAGGAGCCCTGAACATCAAAGAAGACGTTGAGGAATCAGACTGAGCAGCAGAGGAGGGAGAGACGGTTCAGAAGCAGCGAGGATTTGCCAGACCTGACCTGGCAGGAACCAGCACCTTGCAGGCTGGATCAGCTGGTGCACATGGTGAGGCACGCAGTGGCACTCGGGACGTGTTTTTCACATCGGGAGAGACTGAGCAGTGGAGAGTCAGCTCAAACCTCCAGAACCAGTGAGAAACAGTGCTTAATCGGCAAAAGAGAAGTACAAGCGTCTAACCTACCACACAGATTAAAAAAAAAAAACCCTCCTTTTGGGAAATGCCTCTCTCCCATTCACTTGCTCCCTCCTTGCTCTGCTCTGGGTGCCAGGTCCAGCTTCAGAGATTGCTGCGCTCCCTGGGCTGGAAGTAAGACCCGTTGTGTGCCCTGAGCCATTCTCCCTGCTTTGGAGAGAGAACAAATTAATAAACAGGAAAAAATAACCTGCCAGCTCCCCTAAGCCAGGAACTCAGGGCAGACAAAGCCTCTTTGCCTAGGCACAGGTATAAGGGGTCCACAGACTTTGAATGTCTTTCACCCCTGCGTTGACCCATATGGGCCCATTTCAACAGCCAAGGACCTCATTAGCACAGCATACCAACGTATATATACTGGAAGCCTATTTTCATCTGTATCTACTATAAGGGGGACTGGCAGATTCGTAACATATGACACCACTCTGCACATTAAGCAGGGTGCTGACCTACCCACATCAGGGGCCTGAGGACTGGTGGCTCCCCCTACTCCACCGAGCCACCTGTAAAAAGGGCCCAAGAATAAGTGGTGACTCCCAGTCCTTACAGCCAACAGCACTGGGTACCCAAAGTCCAGCTGCAAAACCCACCTACCTACTCAGTCTAGGGAACAGGAACACACCTTCCACCCAGATACTCAGGGGCAGAAGTCAGCACCCTGCCTTGATCAGCTCATGACTCCCTACTGCAGGCAGACACCTGTGCCTACTCCAATCACCCCAAACCATCTAGGATTGTAGGTGAGAGCCTGCACCATACACTTGGTGACTGATGACATAGATAACCTGAGCTGAATCCACACAGGAAAAGTAAAGGAACTCCTGGGCTTACACACCCAGTAACAGCTCTAGCCACCGGGAGACAGGACGTGAGAGCTTTAAAGATGCCAATAACCAAACAAGCACACACGACCATCCTATTTGGTCATATGAAAACAAAACAAGAAGCTAGGACACAGTAAGCAAACATAAATAAATATAATAATTTATTGATGGCTTGGAGACAACAGTCAATATCAAATCACATGAAGAGGCAGACCATGATGGCTTCAGCAAGCCACCAAAACAAAGAATCAAAAAACTTTCCAGAGGAAGAGAACTTCTTGGAATTACCAGAGGCAGAATTCAAAAGACTAATATACGGAACCCTTCAAGAAATTAGGAAGATCATGCAAAATGTAAAACAAGCCAAGGAACACACAGAGACAGCAATATATTCAAGAGCATAATGACAAATTTAACAGGCTTCAAGAATCCACAGAGAGACAGGAAACAGAAATCCAAAAGATTAACAATAAAATTTCAGAATTAGACAACTCAATAGAAAGTCATAGGAGCAGAATTGATGCAATGCAAGTCAGAACTAGTGAGACTGAAGATAAAGCACTTGATACCAACTTATTTGAGGAAAAATCAGATAAAAGAATTTAAAAAGCAAAGAAACCCTAAGAATAATGTGGGACTCTATCAACAGGAATAACCTACCAGTGATTGGAGTACCAGAGCAGGGGGGATATCAGAGAATACAGAGAAAATTGTTGAAGATTTGTTGGCAGAAAACTTCCCTGATATCGTGAAAGCTATCCAGGAAGTTTCAAGGAACCGCACACAAGGTAGATCTCAAAAGAAAGTCACCAAGACATACTATATTCAAACTTGCCAAAACCAAAGATAAAGAGAGAATTTTAAGAGTGTTTAGGGATAAATGAAAAGTCACCTACAAAGAAGAGTCAATAAGACTAAGCTCTGACTATTCACCAGAAACCATGCAGGCAAAAAGGCAATGAGATGACATATATAAAGCTTTGAAGGAAAAAAAATTGGCAGCCAAGAATTATACATCTAGCAAAACTGTCTCTCAAAAATGATGGCAAAATTAGGGCATTTCCAGACAAACAGAAGTTTAGGGAATTTGTAAAAACCAAACCGAAATTACAAGAAATATTAAAGGGAGTCCTCCAGTTAGAAAATCAGTAACATCAGATAACAACCCAAGACTAGACACAGGAGAGAGCAACCAGATAGCAACACAGATGGGGAACTCATAAAAATAAATTAAAGCTAAAACACTGAAAATAGGGAAACAGAGAAGTCAATATGTAAAATATGACAACATTAAAACAAAAAAGAGAGACTAAAAATGTAGTCATAGATCTTCCATATGGAGAGGAAGTCAAGGTCAGATAAAGAAATAAAAGACTGATTTAAACTTAGAAAAAGTAGGGGCAAATAATAAGGTAACCAAAAGGAAACTAACAACCCTTCACATCAAAATAAAAAACAAGAGAAACATAAAGACTCAGCAAATACAAAATCAACAACAAGGAAAAAGACATAAAGAAAATGCATAAAGAAAAACAACTCAGCACAGAAAATTAAGTGGAACAAAGAAACTGAACAGCACACAAAAAAAGACATCAAAATTACAGCACTAAACTCATATCTATCAATAATTACGCAGAATATAAATGGACTAAATGCACCAATAAAGAGACAGATAGTGGTAGATTTGATTAAAAAAAACATATGCTGCCTACAAGAGACACACCTTAGACTTAAAGAAATAAACAATCTAAAACTAAAAGGATAGGAAAAAAATATACCCAGCAAACAACACTCAAAAAAGAACAGGAGTGGCAATATTAATCTCTCACAAAATAGACTTTAAAGCAAAATCCACCACAAAGGATAAGGAAGGACACTATATAATGATTAAAGTTTCAATACACCAGGAGGACATAACCATAATAAATATTTACACACTCAATGACAACGGCTCCAAAATACATAAAATAAACTCTAATAGCATTGAAAAGAGAAATAGACAGCTCCACAACAATAGTAGGAGACTTCAACACACCACTTTCGGTGAAGGACAGAACATCGAGAAAAAAGCTCAAAAAAGACATGGAAGATCGAAATGCCACAATCAACCAAACTGATTTCATAGACATATACAGAACACTCCACCCAAAAGCATCCAACTATACTTTCTTTTCCAATTCACAGTGAACATTCTCCAGAATAGACCACATATTAGGCCACAAAGTAAGCCGTAACAGAATCCAAAACACCAAAATATTACAAAGCATCTTTTCTGACCATAAAATCATAAAAGTAGAAATCAATTACAGGAAAAGCAAGGGAAAAAAAAACAAACCACATGGAAACCAAACATTACCTTGCTCAAAAACTACTGGGTTATAGAAGAAATTAAGGATGGAATAAAAAAATTCACAGAATCAAATGAGAATGAAAACACTTCCTACCAGAACCTTTGGAACACAGCAAAAGCAGTGCTCAGAGGTCAGTTTATAGCAATAAATGCACACATCCAAAAAGAGGAAAAGGCCATAATCAAAACACTAACCCTACAACTTGAACAAGTAGAAAAAGAGCAGCAAAAGAAGCCCTTGGGCTCCAGAAGAAAGGAAATAATAAAAATTAGAGCAGAATCAAATGAAATAGAATTAACAAGACCAAAAGCTGCTTCTTTGAAAAGATCCACAAAATCAATAAACCACTGACCAAACTGACAAAAGAAAAACAGGGAAAGAAGCAAATAACCCGAATAAGAAATGAGATGGGCAATATCACAACAGACCCAACTGAAATTAAAAGAATCATAACAGAATACTATGAAAAACTACACTCCAACAAATTTGAAAACCTAGAGGAAATGGACAAATTTCTAGAAACTCACTACCTACCTAAACTAACACAAACAGAGGTAGAACAACTAAATAAACCTATACAAAAAGAAGAGATTGAAAAGATAATTTAAAAATTCCCAGCAAAAAAAAAACCCTAGCCCTGATGGTTTCACTGGAGAATTCTACCAAACTTTCAGAGAAGAGTTAACACCACTACTACTAAAGGTATTTCAGAGCATAGAAAAGGATGGAATACTCCCAAACTCATTCTATGAAGCCAGCATAACCCTGATACCAAAACCAGGTAAAGACACCACAAAAAAAGAAAATTACAGACCAATATCCCTCATGAACATAGATGGAAAAATCCTCAAGAAAATTCTAGCCAATAGAATTCAACAACATATCAAAAACATAATCCACCATGACCAAGTGGGATTCACACCAGGTATAGCAGGGATGGTTCAACATTAGAAAAACAATCATCGTAATCCATCACATAAATGAAACAAAAGACAAGAACCACATGATCTTATCAATTGTTGCAGAAAAGGCATGTGGCAAAGTCCAACACCCATTCATGATAAAACCTCAGCAAAATAGGAATAGAAGGGAAATTCCTCAATATAATTAAGGACATTTATACACAGCCAACAGCCAACATCATCCTAAATGGAGAGAGTTTGAAAGCATTCCCCTTGAGAACAGGAACCAGACAAGGATGCTCTTTATCACTACTCTTATTCAACACTGTGTTGGAGGTCCTAGCCAGAGCAATTAGGCTAGAAAAAGAAATAAGGGCATACAAATTGGTAAGGAAAAAGTAAAGTATCCCTATTTGCAGATGATGTGATCTTATACACAGTAAACCCCAAAGAATCCATAAGAAAACTACTGGAATAGAAGATTTCAGCTAAGCATCAGGATACAAGATAAACATACAAAAATCAGTTGGATTCCTCTACACCAACAAAGAGAACCTCAAAGAGGAAATCACCAAATTAATACCATTTACAATAGCCCCCAAGAAGATAAAATACTTAGAAATAAATCTAACCAGAGAAGTACAAGACTTATACAAAGAAAACTACAAGACACTACTGCAAGAAACCAAAAGAGACCTGTATAAGTGGAAAAGCATACCTTGCTCATGGATAGGAAGACTCAACATTATGATAATGTCAATTCTACCCAAAGCGATTTACAGATACAATGCAATCCAGATCCAAATTTCAACAGCATTTTTTAATGAGATGGAGAAGCAAATCACTGACTTCATATGGATAAGTAAAGCATTACTGTAGAAGAACAAAGTGGGAGGCCTCCCACTACCTGATTTTAGAACCTATTATACTGCCAAGGTAGTCAAAACAGCCTGGTACTGGTACAACAACAGATACATAGACCAATGGAACAGAACTGAGAATCCAAACATAAATTCAACCATGTATGAGCAGCTGATATTTGACAAAGGTCCAAAGTCATTAAGTGGGGAAAAGACAATTTCTTTAACAAATGGTGCTGGCATAACTGGATATCTATCTGCATAAAATGAAACAAGATCCATACCTCACAGCATGCACAAAAACTAACTCAAAATGGATCAAAGACCTAAATATAAAATCTAAAACAATAAAGATCATGGAAGAAAATATAGGGACAACACTAGGAGCCCTAATACAGGGCATAAACAATACAAAACATAAGTAACAATGCACAAACACCAGAAGAGAAACTAGATACCTGGGGGCTCCTAAAAATCAAACACTTCTGCTCATCAAAAGACTTCACCAAAGAGTAAAAAGACAACCTATGGATTGGGAAAAAATGTTTGGCTACAACATACCCAATCAGGGTCTAATCTCTAAAATCTACAAGATACTGCAAAACCTCAACAACAAATAGACAACTCAATCAAAAACTGGGCAAAGGATATAAACAGGCACTTCACCAAAGAAGACATTCAGGCAGTTACCAGATACATGAGGAAATGCTCACAATCATTAACCATTAGAGAAATGCAGATCAAAACTACAATGAGATACCATCTCACCCCAACAAGGCTAGCATTAATTCAAAAAACACAAAACAATAAATGCCGGAGAGGTTGTGGAGAGACTGGAACACTTATACACTGTTGGGGGAATGTAAAATGGTACAACCACTTTGGAAATCGATTTGGCACTTCCCTAAAAAGCTAGAAATAGAAGTACCATATGATCCAGCGGTCCCACTCCTTGGAATATATCCTAGTAGAAATAAGAGTCATCACACAAATAGATACATGCTCAGCCATGTTCATTGCAGCACTGTTCACAATAGCAAAAATATGGAAACATCTTAGGTGCCCATCAACAAATGGATAAACAAGTTATGGTATATTCACACAATGGAATACTATGCAAAGATAAAAACAATGAATCAACGAAACATCTTACAACATGGAGGAATCTGGAGGGCATTATGCTGAGTGAAATTAGTCAATTGCAAATGGACAAATATTGTATGAGACCACTATTATAAGAACTCAAGAAAAGGTGTAAACGCAGAAGAAAACATTCTTTGATGGTAATGAGGGTGGGGAGGGAGGGAGAGGGGAATTCACTAGATAGTAGACAAGAATTATCTTAGGTGAAAGGAAGGACAACACACAATACAGGGGAAGTCAGCACTGCTGGACTAAATCAAAAGCTAAGAAGTTTTCTGAACACAACCAAACACTTCGAGGGACAGTGTAGCAGGGGCAGGGGTCTGAGGACCATGGTTTCAGGGGACATCTAGGTCAATTGGCATAACAAAGCTTATTTAGAAAATGTTCTACATTCCACTTTGTTGAGTGGCATCTGGGGTCTTAAAAGGTAGCAAGCAACCATCTAAGATGCATCAATCAGTCCCAACCCACCTGGAGCAAAAAAGAATGAAGAACACCAAAGACACAAGGAAAATATTATCCCAAGAGACAAAAGGAGCCACATAAACAAGAGACTCCATCAGCCTGAGACCAGAAGAACTAGATGGTGCCCAGCTACCAACAATGATGGCCCTGACAGTGAACACAACAGAAAGTCCCTGACAGTGCAGGAGAAAAGTGAGGTGTAGAACTCAAATTCTAGTTAAAAAATAAGACTTAATGATCTGACTAAGACTCAAGGAACCCCAGAAGACATGACTCCCAGACTCTCTGTTAACCCAGAACTAAAACCATCCCCGAAGCCAACTCCTCAGACAAAGAATAGACTGGACCAGAAGACATAAAATGATATTCATGAAGAGTGTGCTTCTTAGTTCAGGTAGATACAAAAGACTAAATGTGCAGCTCCTGTCCGGAGGCGAGACGAGAAAGCAGAAAGGGATAGGAGATGGTTAACGGACACAGGAAATCCAGGGTAGAAAGGAGAAGTGTGCTGTCACATTATAGGGATAGCAGCTAGGGTCACATAACAATGTGTGTATAAATTTTTGTATGAGAAACTAACTTGAGCCGTAAACTTTCACCTAAAGCACAATAAAAAAATAATAATAATAAAAAGAAAAGAGAAAAAAAAGAAAACCCATTGCCGTCAAGTCGAGTCCAACTCATAGGAACCCTATAGGACAGAGTACAACTGCCCCATAGGGTTTCCAAGGCTGTAAACCTTTACAGAAGCAGACTGCCACATCTTTCTTCCTCGAGATACCATATTGGACAATACTAATTATAGATCACTTCTATCATTGCAGAATGTTCTATTGGACAGTAGTTGTCCATGTAAAGTATTGCAGTCCATAAGACGATTGGATTTATACAAAGATAACACAAAAAAATCTATTTGATTTTTTTCCCAGAGGTAACACAACAACACATATGAACATAGATGAGAAGAATAATTATACAAATAGATCAATGTAGATATTATCCTGATAGGTGTTTAAAAAAAAAAAAATTGAACCCATTCCTGACTTTTAAAAATACCCTCAAACATAATAATAACAGTTACTATGGTTATCCCATAACTATTGTTGAAATACTGTAAAAGAATTCTAATTAAATTAGGAAAAAGACAAGGATAAACACTCTCAATACAGTTGGAGGAAACCGGGTTCACAGTGCCAAGCTGTATATTTTTTTACAACTTCATATGAATCTATAATTATTTCAAAATAAAAAGCTAAAAAGTTGTTCTCAATCATAATAACAATAGTAATGTAAGTGGTAAAGCACTACAAACGAATTCCAATTAAATTAGGAAGAAGAAAAGAATAAACAGTTTTAATACAACACTATATTGCTGAATAGTTTACTGGAAGTTTGAAACAGTGGATTAACATAATAAAAAGAAATAGAAAGTGAGAAAAAAAGAGACCAAACTGCCATTATTGGAAAATTATATGATTGCCTACCTACAAAATCCAAAAGCCTCTATTAATAACATATTGAGATTCTAATAGTTCAAGAGATATTAAGATAAAAAAATAAATACACAAAAATGTATAGCTTTCCTAAATATAGGCAACACTCAAATTTAAAAATATCTTCAAAAAATATCCCACTGACAATAGCAATAACGTCTATGAATATAAACTGAAGTAAACTAAATGAGAAACACTTAAAACCTAGAAGAAAACTTTGAAATTTATCAGAAAAATATAAGATTTGAGAAGAGTGATGTACTGTGACTAACTAAACTGTAGTTGTTAGTTACAATCGAGTAGATTCTGACTCAGGGCAACTAACGCGTTACAGAGTAGAACTGCTCCTTAGGGTTTTCTTGGCTGTAATCTTAACAGAAGCAGATCACCAGGCCTTCTTTTCCCGGAGGTACCACTGGGTACGTTCAAACCACCAACCTTTACTTTAGCAGTTGAACACAAACAGTTTATGCCACCTAGGGACCTCAGTGATTAGACTAGAGGACTCAATATTGCAAAAATGTCAACAGATCTCAAATTAAGCTATAATTTAATGTGATTACAATTGAAATCTCAACAGGATTTTCTGATATTGGAAAAAGTATTTTAAAATTCAGCTATATGTGTACATGTGCACAGGTAGCTAAGCAAATATTGGAAAAAAAGAATTATAGAAATAGAAGGAAAAACACAAATGGAGAATATCTGTTATCTACTGCTGCATAACAAGACACTTCAAATCTTAATGGCTTAAGACAGCATTGATATATATGTCTCAAGGTCCTATAGTTTATCTGGGAAGTTCTTCCACAGATTTTCTAATTTAATTGGTTTCACCATGGCTCAGGTGCATTCATTGAGAGGCTTGACTGGGATCTGGGCCTCTCTTCCATGTGGTCATTCATCCTCAAGGAGGCTAGACCAGGATTCCTCACAGACTGGGCAGTAGATAACCCCAGTGTATAAGCACACATCCATCAAGTGTCTCCTGGTGTAGCGTTTACCGATTCCCATTGGCCAGAGAGAGTCCTGGCAAAGCCAGAGTGAATGTGGGAAGGACTACCTAAGAGTGTGTATAGAAAGTTGAGACTCATAGGAGATTTTATGTTAATAACCATCATAAAAATAAAGTAGTAATTTTAACAAAAGAAGAATTTTCTCAAGATAAAGACCCATAGCTATAAACTGAGAAGAAACATTAAATTCCAATAGATTAAAAAAACAGAAAGAAAGGAAAGAAACTAAGCACATTCTAGTCAAATTATCTAGTAATTTTGTTATAAATTCACAAAAATTGTTATTCTTTAACTTCTAATATAGTTAGAAAATAAATGGGAAAAATATTCCTATTTTTTTAAAAATCTATTGGAATTTGATGTTTCTTCTCAGTTTATAGCGCCATCCTCACAATCATTGTTATGCTTAAGCCCATTGTTTTAGCCACCACATCCACCCATCTCATTGAGGGTCTTCCTCTTTTCACTGACCCTCACTTTACGAAGCATGATGTCCTTCTCCATGGACCAATGCCTCCTGACAACATGTCGAAAGTATGTAAGACATAGTCTCGCCATCCTTCCTTCTAAGGAGCATTCTGGTTGTACTTTTTCCAAGTCAGATTTGTTCATTCTTTTGGAAGTCCATGGCATATTCACTATTCTTTGCCAACACCATAATTCAAAGGCGTCAGTTCTTCTTCAGTCTTCCTTATTTACCATCCAACTTTTGCATGCTTATGAGGCAATTGAAAACACCATGGCGTGGGTCAGGTGCACGTTAGTCTTCAAGGTGACATCCTTGTTTTTTAACACTTTAAAGAAGTATTTTGCAGCAGATTTGCCCAATGCAATGCATCCTTTGATTTCTTGACTGCTGCTTCCATGAGTGTTGATTGTGGTTCCAAGTAAAATGAAGTCCTTGACAACTTCAATATTTTCTCCATTTATCATGATATTGCTTATTGGTCCAGTTGTGAGGATTTTTGTTTTCTTTATGTTGAGGTGTAATCCATACTGAAGGCTGTAGTCTTTGATCTTCATCATTAAGTGCTTCAAGTACCCTTCACTTTCAGCAAGCAAGGATGTGTCAGCTGCATATCATAGGTTGTTAATGAGTCTTCCTCCAATCCTCATGCTACATCCTCTTCATATAGTCCAACTTCTCGGATTATTTGCTCAGTATACAGATTGAATAAGTATGGTGAAAAGATACAACCCTGACGCATAACTTTCCTGTCTTATACCGTGCAGTGTCCCCTTGTTCTGTTTGAAAAACTGCCTCTTGATCTATGTACACATAGAGCACAATTAAGTGTTCTGGAATTCCCATTTTTCACAATGTTATCAATAATTTGTTATGATCCACACTGTCAAATACCTTTGCATAGTGATACAACACAGGTAAACATCTTTCTGGTATTCTCAGCTTTCAGCCAGGATCTGTCTGACATCAGCAATGATATCCCTGGTTTCACATCCTCTTCTGAATCCAGTTTGCATTTCTGGCAGCTAGCTCCCTGTCAATGAACTGCTGCTTTTGAATGATCTTCAGCAAAATTTTACTTGTGTGTGATATTAACGATGTTCGATAATTTCCACATTCGGTTGGATTGCCTTTCTTTGGGATGGGCACAAATATGGATCTCTTCCAGTCATTTGGCCAGCTAGCTGTCTTCTAAATTTCTTGGCATAGAGAAGTGAGCACTTGCAGTGCTGCATCCATTTGTTGGAACATCTCAATTAGTATTCTGTCAATTCCTGGAGCCTTGTTTTTCACCAATGTCTTCGATGCAGCTTGGACTTCTTCCTTCAGTACCAACAGTTCTTGATCATATGCTACCTCCTGAAATGGTTGAACATCGATCAGTTCTTTTTGATACAGTGACTCTGTGTATTCCTGCCATCTTCTTTTGATACTTCCTGTGTTGTTCAGTATTTTGCCCATAGAATCCTTCACTATTGCAACTCGAGGTTTGAATTTTTTCTTCAGTTCTTTCAGCTTGAGAAATGTTGAGCATGTTCTTCCCTTTTGGTTTTCTAACTCCAGGTCTTTGCACATGTCATTATAATACTTTACTTTGTCTTCTCAAGTCGCCCTTTGAAATCTTTTGTTCAGCTCTTTTACTTCATCATTTATTCCTTTCACTTTAGCTGCTCGACTTTCAAAAGCAAGTTTCAAAGTCTCTGCTGACATCTATTTTGGTCTTTTCTTTCTTTCCTGTCTTTTTAATGACCTCTGGCTTTCCTCATGTATGATGTCCTTGATGTCATTCCACAACTCATCTGGTCTTCAGTCATTAGTGTTCAACTAGTCAAATTTATTCTTGAGATGGTCTCTAAATTCAGATGGGATATACTCAAGGTCGCATTTTGGTTCTCATGGGCTTGTTCTAATTTTCTTCAGCTTCAACTTGAACTTGCAATTGATGGTCTCTTCCGCAGTCGGCCCCTGGCCTTGTTCCGACTGATGATATTGAGCTTTTCCATCATCTCTTTCCACAGATGTAGTCGATTTGATTCTTGTGTATTCCATCTGGTGAGGTCCACATGTATAGTCGCCATTTATGTTGTTGAAATAAGGTATTTGCAATGAAGAAGTCGTTGGTCTCATAAATTTCTATCACACGATCTCCGGCATGGTTTCTATCACCAAGGCCATGTTTTCCAACTGCCAACCCTTCTTTGTTTCCAACTTTTGCATTCCATTCATGACTAATTATTAATGCATCCTGATTGAATGTTCGATCAATTTCAGACTGCAGAAGTTGGTAAATATCTTCGATTTCTTCATATTTGGCCTTAGTTGTTGGTACGTAAATCTGAATAATAGTCAGATTAACTGGTCTTCCTTGTAGGCATATGGATATTATCCTATCACTGACAGTGTTGTATTTCAGGATAGATCTCAAAATGTTCTTTTTGACGGTGAATGCAATGCCATTCCTCTTCAACTTGTCATTTCCAGGATAGTAGACCATATGACTGTCTGATTCAGAACGGCCAGTACCAGTCCTTTCGGCTCACTAATGCCTAGGATATTGATGTTTATGCATTCCATTGCATTTTTGACAAATTTCAATCTTCCTAGATTCATACTTCATGCATTCCACGTTTAGATTATTAATGGACGTCGGCAGCTGTTTCTTCTCATTTTTAGTTGTACCACATCAGCAAATGAAGGTCCCAAAAACTTGACTCCTCCATGTTATTAAGGTAGACTCTACTTTGAGGAGGCAACTCTTCCCTAGTAGTCTTTTGAGTGCCTTCCAACCTGAGGGGCTCACCTTCTAGCACTATTTCAGACAATGTTCCACTGCTATTCATAAGGTTTTCACTGGCTGATTTTTTTCAGAAGTAGACCACCAGCTCCTTCTTCTTAGGCTGTCTTATTTGAGAAGCCAGGCTGAAATCTGTTCACCACAGGTGACCCTGCTGGTATTTGAATACCAATGGCACAGCTTCCAGCATCACAGCAACACGCAAGCCCCCACAGTACTACAAACTGACAGACAGACAGTGGGGGAATATACCTAAAGGTTAAGTAAATTGAAAGAACTTTAAAACAGTATCAAATCTGTCATTTAAAGTTAGCAGTTACTTTCTACTTATTATACTTATTCTCTATTTTCTTAAAACTAAACACTAAGAAAAGAGACAGTGAATCTTTTGGAAATTATAGGGTCTAGCATATCTTTTGATGATTTATATTTTTGTTAGTAATATCAATCTATAGTTTGTTAGTAATATCAATCTACAGTTTGTTAGTAACATCAACACCTTAGGCAGAAATACTAGAGAAAAATAAAGAAGAATATGGGATCCCAATACATATTTCAGATAGGGAGAAATAATGTAAAAACTCTATTTCCAAGGCTCATTATATCAAAAAAAGAGAGTCATTTGACAGCATTGACAATATTTTCTTTGGGCATTTGAATGAAGTGGCATTTGATCCACTATTTCATAGTTTTCTATGTTTAGATTGGTGATGAGGTCACAAAGTATGGCAGTTCTTATTTGAATAATCAATTTATAATTAATAAATTTGGAGCTTTTTTGTATATCTGGTAAGTCTTCTGTTTCTACTAAATACAAATTTAATTGTAAAAATGCATGTCTTTTGGATATGAAACTTTGTCCTTTAAAAAGCTTTAGTTATTTGACAAATTATGGTTTCTAAATAAAATTTCCCACTTTAAGAATCCTTGGAGAATGATGTATTCAAGCCTAGTGTAAGAAACGTAGCAAGATAATCAGGAAATTCTTGCCACTGAAGAAAGTGATCTAAAGACTATTTGGTGCCAACTTGAGATTTCCAGTTGGCAAAATGAGACTATTTGAGAATGAAATAGAATTATATAAGAATAATATGTGTAATGGATTGATTATACATATAAAACGTATGTAAATCCATGAGTTTATAATGATAATAAAAAATAAAAATATTCTTTGATCAATAACGGATGTTGCTAGGGACATAACTCATTATTTTAAATGTTGACAAATAAAAGGAAAGAAGCATTTATTCTGCCTTTTCTGTACAAGTTACACTTCAGGGTAACCAAATAGTAAATAAGAGAAAATGTATCTTCATAGAAGCATTCCAACTAATCAATTAAAAAATGGGCATTATTGTTTCAGATACCTTAATGAAATAATCTCGGCAGTGATCATCAATGACTGCTATAACACCAAAGATAACCACACGTTAGATGCCTCCCGATTGGAAGTACTAAAACAGAAGAACATGTTTAAAAATACCATAGTGTTGCACCACGAACTATTCAATTTTTTCAAAAAATAAATTGGAAATTGGAAGGAGAGAAAAAAGAAGCCTACAGATTTTAAAAAAGACATACTGACCAACCACAATATAGGGGCTTTGTTTGACTCCTGATTCCAACACCAAAAATGACCAAAAAAAGAGACAATATTTGAACAGTGAGAACACTGTCTAGACTCTTAATGATACTAAGAAACTATTGTTAATCTTTCACACGCTTAAAGGCATCACAATTATCTTTAAAAAATAGAGACCTTATCTTTAAGAAATATATGCTGGATGCTTATATCAAAACCCATTGCCATCAAGTTGATTCTGACTCATAATGACCCTAACATGACAGAGTAGAACTGCCCCATAGAGCTTCCAAGGAGCAGCTAGTGGATTCAAACTGCCGAACTTTTGGTTAGCAGACAAGTTCTTAACAACTGCACCACCAGGGCTCCAGATGTTTATATAGATGAAATTATATAATGTATGGAATATACTTCAAAATTACCCAGTTTAAGAGTGACAAGGAAATGGATGGGGAATAGAGAAAACAAGACTGGCAAAGGGTTGGTAATTGTTGAAGCCAGATTGTGAGTAAATGGGTTCATTATACTATTTCTTTACTTTCCACAATAAAAAAATTTTAAGCTACAGCTATAATACATTAATTAACTGAGTTTCATAGTCTGAACTATCAGTTTTAAGGTCTAAATAAAAAACAAAAAATAAAAGCTCACTATAAATCTATCCAGAAAAAATTTAAAGTTGCCATCAAGTCAGCAATTCATGGCAACCTTGCGCCTAGGAGAACAAAACATGGTCCAGTTTTGTACATCTGAACAACTGTCGGTCTGTCGGAGCCCATTGTTGCAGCTACTGTGTCAGCCCATCTCACACAGGGTTTCTCTCGGTTTTGATGACCCTCCACCTTACCAAGCACGATGGCCTTTTCTAGTCACTGGTCTTTCCTGATGCTGTTTCTACATTGAACACAATATTTTCTTGTCCAAAAAGGATTATAATCTCCATTTCCCCAGTGCTTTGCAGCACGTCTTAATCAGCAAGAACGTTTCGAGTGTTAATACTGCCACAATTTAAGGAAACTTGAAAATGTATCATGATAGTACAGACTGAAAAGAGGTTCTTGCATCCTACTTACTACAAACCCTAACTTCTAAGCAATGGTGAACTAATACTATTGACTGAGCTCATTTCCTTATTTTTTTTTTTAAAATAAACACTTTTTTTGTAGCTTTATTATTCAGGCTTAAAATTTTGGAGTCATCTTTGAATTCTCTTTCTTCCCAGCTACTCAAACCACTTCCAAGTCCTGTAGAGTTTACCCCTAAAAAATCTTTCACAAAAATCTGTTTCTTTATATTACCAGCATCAGAAGTTTTGTTCAGGCCTTCTTGATGTTTGTAGAAACTTTTTTCCCCTCATTATAATCACACATATTCCCAGGTAATTTATCTTGAAGCATAGGTTAAATCACATTACTCCTTTGATCCTGATTCAGCTAGGGCTTCCCATTGCCTTTTTCAGGGAAGTGTAGTAAATGGAAGAAGAAGCACAGGTATGGCAACAGAAAATCTGAATTCAAATCCTGGCTATGCCATCTTCCAGCTGAATTTCTTGGGCAAGACACCTAATTTTTAAGCCAAAAGAAAATAATATAAATGAAAATATTTAGTCAAGTATTTAAATATGTGACAGCACATCATTATTTTGAATATGTATAAAAATATGTAATATACAAAATATAAGAAACATTTTTAAAAAGCTAAGCTGAGAAAAAAAATCAGTAGAACAGGTTAGTCTAAACAAAGATTAGAATTTTAGGACCCATATAAATGCTATAATTTACATTTGTATAGTATTTTGCTATTTTAGTACCTAAATACATAATAATTAGGCGTCAGCTTACTATATGACAGACACTGTTCTAGGTACTGCATATATATGTCTATGAAGAGACAAAAAGTCCTGCCATTGTAGGATTTACATCTTAGTGGCGAGAAAGACAAAAAAACACGATAAAACAACAAATACTGGAAATAGCACATTATTAGACGGGCTAGAAGATGGGAAGAACTATGGGAAAGGATAGTAACGGACGAGGACTCAAGAGTGCCATGGCCCGGGAAGGCCTCCCTGAGAAGATGCCATTCTGAGCACAGGTTAAAGGAGAGAAGCAGAGAGCCAGCAGAGAAAGCGTGAGGACAGAGTAGTCACACGTAAGGGCACAGAGGTGCAAAGGCCGAGAGGCAGTCTGGGACAAACACATAGACTCAAGTGGGCTATTTAAGGACTTGGGAATTTACTGTCAGGGAAATGCAGAGCCACTGAAGATTTCTGAGCAGGTATGACAAGATTTGACCTATATTTTTAAAAGATCTCTATGGTAGCTCTACTGAAAATAAACTGTAGTGGATCAAGGGCAGAAGCAGGAAGACCAGTGAGGGGCTATTGCAGTCACCCAAGGGAAAGATGATGATGGCTTGGGCCAAAGTGGTAGTAAAGGAAATGGGAAGAAATGTTTTATTCTTGAAATATTTTCAAAGCAGATCCAAATGCTTTCCTCAAGGATGTATGTAAGGTATGAAAAAAAGTGAGGCCTGAGCAACTGGATAAATGGAATTGCCATCAACTAAGATGTGGAAAGCTGCAGGTGAAGCAGGTTGAGACATGCTAAGGTTGGACACGCTAAGTTTGAGATGTCTATTGGACATCGAAGTGAAGACGCTTTTATGCGATACGTGATAGAGCCGTGACCAGCACCACAGGCAATTTGCATATATCATCTCACTTGAGATGATGCTGACAAGCATCTTACAATCATCTTCATGCATAACTTTTACCTCAGTGTTAATTAACATGCTGAAGATCACTGAGCTAATAAAAGAAAAAGCTGGAATGTGAACCCATTCTTCTCTATGTCCATAATCTGTGTTTTTCATCTCTACACTGCCTTGTTATTAATTAATGGGAAAATGAGACTAAAGTGTCATATTTCTCCAAACTTATTACCTAACCCAAAACTGGCCAGCTTTTAATGTCTGACAACAGTTAGCTTGGAGTAGATTCTACAAAAGAATCTGAAAAACCAGCCAAGAGAAGAATTTTCCAAAAGTCACCCCACTATTCGCCAGAGGCACAGCAGGAAATCAAAATTTGGCATCAGGCCAGCTTTAAAGCTTTCATCGTTTTAATCTCCGAAGATTATTGTTCCAACTTTAAGTAGCTTATGTGATTTACCTTCATAGGTCAGATTTAAAAGCCAGCAGTCATTTGGAGAAAGGCTCTGCCTTGTGCTCAGTGACATTTTATATTGGCAGGAAATGACCATTTATGCAATTATTTTGTATAATCCTTACATTCCTGTTGGTCTAAACTAGAGAAAAGAAAAAAAAAATGATGATCGTGTTCCTTAGTGTGAAATCAGACAAAACGCTATCCCACTGCTGATCCATTCTTTCCACTAAAACGCAATTATGCTTCTGTAGTGCCTACAACCTAAGGCAAAACGAGAAAATGATTTTCTTGCAATGAACAGGAAGCTTGCTATGGAGATATCTTTTCATTACTTTTACGTTTTACTTCCTTCAAACTCAATTTTCTCCTTGAAATACTATCCTTCTATAAAACCAACACAAAAACACAACTTTTGCTAAGATTTTCATTTAAAGGTACTTGGAACTAGAATGACACCCCGAAATTCATAATGCTGTCCCTATTTTCCTAAAAGTTGTAGGGATCATTAATTTGTCTCTCTTTCTAATTGACCGTGACCTGCCAATAAAAAAAATTTTAGTTCTTAATGAAAAAAAGAAAAGCACACGGTTCCTTCTATTTTTATTATATTTCATTTATTCAGTTAGTATTAAAAAAAGCTAAATCAAGAAAAAAAATCAGTAAAACAGGTCAGTCTAAACAAAGATTAGATATTTTAGGGCCCATATAAATGATATAATTTATATTTGCATAGTGTTTTGCTATTTTAGTACCTATATCATGTCCCAACTGAAATACTTTAAAAAAATGTATGTAGTTCTTAAAATATCAAGTCACTTTTTATAGGCATACCTGCCACAAAGGAAAGGCCTGGCAGAAGACCTCGGGTAAATTCCAGGTAGTTTTCAATCCTGTGTCTGCTTGCAGTGATTAAGGACATAGGGGGCTTGGCAGACTTCAAGAGATAAGCAGAAATTGTGCAGACGGCATAGAGGTGCCATAAGTAAGAGTGGGCTCTTGAATTAGATGTATAGAGGAACAAAAGAAAAACTGACTTTTATTTCAGTTAACAATTTAAGTAGCATTTATTAGACCAATAGATCTCAAAATGTGCTCTCCAGACAAGAAGCATCACCATCACAGAAACATGTCTCTGGCCCCTGTCCCAGGCCTACTGAATCAGAAACTTGGGGGCGTGGTCGAGCAATCTGGGTTTTGACAAGCCCACTGGTTAATTCTGATGCATGCAAAAGTCTGAGACACACTGAATTAAACCACAGCATCACTGCAGAATTCATACTTTCTATTTATCTAGGGGGAGAAGTTAATTTTTATATTGCTACTTGATCAAAATACTTAAAGAGTGCTTTTCCATTCACCAACAAACATTTGTGGAGTGTTTACTAAACTTTAACTGGTCTATCAGTTTGCCGTGCTGGGTGGCTTGCATATTGCTATTATGCTGGAAGCTATGTCACCGGTATTTCAGATACAAGCAGGATCACCCATGGTGGATAGGTTTCAGTGCAGCTTCCAGACTAAGACAGACTAGAAAGAAAGGCCTGGTGAGCTACTTCCAAAAATTAACCAATGAAAACCTTATGGATAAAAACGAAACATTGCCTGATATAATGCTAATAGATAAGCCCCTCAGATTGGAAGGCCTTCAACATACAACTGGGTAAGAGCAGCCTCCTCAAAGTAGAATCAACCTTAAGTATGCGGATGGAGTAAAGCTTTAGGGACCTTCACTTGCTGATGTGGCACTACTCAAAATGAGAAGTAACAGCTGCAAACATCCATTAGTAATTGGAACGTGGAATGTACAAAGTATGAATCAAGAAAAATTGGAAGTCGTCCAAATGAAATAGAATGCTGGAAGATCAAAATCCTAGGCATTAGTGAGCTAAAATAGACTGGTATTGGCCATTTTGAATCTGATAATTATATGGTCTACTATGCTGGGAACAAGAAATTGAAAAGGAATGGTATTGCATTCATCATCAAAAAGATCATTTCAAGATCTATTCTGCAGTACAAAGTGGTCAGTGATAGGTTAATTTCCATGTGCCTACAAGGAAGACCAGTTAATGTGACTATTATTCAAATTTACTCACCAACCAATAATGCCAAAGATGAAGAAACTGGAGATTTTATGAACGGCTGCAGTGTGAAATTGATCAAACACGCTATCAAGGTGCATTGACAATTACTGGTGATTAGAATGTGAAAGCTGCAAGCAAAAAAAGAAGGATGTGACAGAAATGACACCGGAGATTACATGCCAGAATTCCACAAGACCAACAACTTTTTCATAGGAAATACCTTTTCTCAACAACACAGTCGACGACTACACACCTCACCAAATGGATTTAAAAAAAACAAAAAACAAGCCCGTTGCCACGCAGCTGATTCCAACTTACAGTGGCCCCATGTGTTACATAGTAGACTGCTCCACAGGATTTTCTGGCTGTAATCTTTCGGAAAGCAGATCAACAAGGCTTTCTTTGGTGATGCCACTGGGTGGGTTCAAACCACTAACCTTTAGGTTAGTTGTTATTGTTAGTTGCCGTGTAGTCAACTCCGATTCGTAACAACCCCACATATAACAGAACAAAATGTTGCCCAGTCCTGCACCATCCTCACAATTGTTGCTATGTTTGAACCCATTGTTGAAGCCACTGTGTCAATTCATCTCACTGAGGGTCTCCCTCTTTTTTTTTGCTGACCTTCTACTTTACCAGCATGATGTCCCTCTCCAGCTGTTTGTCCCTCCTGATGATGTGTCTCACTACACCCGCTTCTATGGAGCATTCTAGCCATAGTTACTCCAAGCCTGATTTGTTTGTTCCTTTGGCAGTCTGTGGTATATATTTAATATTCAATATTGGGTTATTAGTCTACATTGGATTAGTAGTCAAGTGCAAATCATTTACTCCACCCAGGGATCTTCTGGATGGATTACATAGGAATCTATGGAAAGAGACTGACCATCAATTGCTCATAGGCAAGTTCAAGCTGAAGCTGAAGAAAATCCAAACAAGTCCATGACAGCCAACGTGTGACTTTGAATACATCCCATCTGAATGTAGAGACCATCCCAAGAATAAACTGACACCATGAACACAAATAACCAAAGACTAGAAAAGTTATGGGATGACATCAAGGATATCATACATGAAGAAAACCAAAGGTCACTAAAAAGACAGGGAAAATGGAAAAGACCAAAATGAATGTCAGAAGAGACCCTGAAGCTTGTTCTTAAGTGCAGAGTAGCTAAAGCAAATGGAAGAAATGATGAAGTAAAAGAACTGAAGATTTCAAAAGGTTGCTCGAGAAGACACAGCAGAGTATTAAAATGATATGTGCAAAGACCTGGAGTTAAACAACCAAAGGGAAGACAGACACTCAGCACTTCTCAAGTTGAAACAACTAAAGAGGAAATCCAAGCCTAGATTTGCAATTCTGAAAGATTCTATGGGCAAAAAATTGAATGACACAGGAAGCATCAAAACAAGATGGAAGGAATACAGAGTCACTGTACCAAAAAGAAATGGGCGACTTGCAGCAATTTCAGGAGGTAGTATATGATCAAGAACCACTGGTACTGAAGAAAGAAGTCATGCTGCACTCAAAACCCTGGCAAAATCAAGGCTTCAGGAATTGGCGAAATACCAATTGAGATGCGTCAACAAATGGATGCAACTCTGGAAGCACTTACTAATCTATACCAAGAAATATGGAAGACAGCTACCTGGCCAGCCAACTGGAAGAGATCCATATTCATGCCTGTTCCAAGGAAAGGCTACGAAGTGGAATGCAAAAATTATTGAACGATATCATTAATACCTCATGTTAGCAAAATTTTGCTGAAGATAATTCAGAAACAGCTGCAGCCAACAGGAAACTGCCAGAATTCCAAGCCTGATATAGAAGAAGATATGGAATGAGGGACATCATTGTTGATATCAGATAGATATTGTCCAAAAACAGAAAATATCAGAAAGATGTTTACCTGTGTTTTATCAACCACACAATGGCATTTGATTGTGTCAATAACAAATTATGGATACAAATTCCAGAACATTTAATTGTGCTCATGGGGAAACATAGATCAAGAGGCAATCATTGGGTCAGAATAAGGGGATACTGAGTGGTTTAAAATTGGAAAAGGTGTGTGGCAGGGTTGTATCCTTTCACCTTACTTATTGAATACAGGAAGTCCCCGCCTTATGATACACTCGAGTTACCACGAACCGCGCTTACTACGGTCTTTTTTTTTTCTTTTTTGTATATCTTATCATTAGTGATATGTACTACATACAACGTTGCAACATGTAATTTGCTGATGTTGTCATTCTCAGATGTTCACTTGAAGATGTTCAATGTTGAATTACTGTTCAAAACACTGCCATATAGTAGATAACAATGAAAACTAAAAAAAAAAATGAACCAATTTACAACAAAGTCATTGGAACGGAACCTCATTGTAAACTGGGAACTACCTGTATGTATGCTGAACAAATACTCTGAGAAGCTGGACTATATGAAAAAGAAAGATGTGCATCAAAATTGGAGGAAGACTCAAAAACAAACTGTAATATGCAGATACCAGTCTTGCTTGCCGACAATGAAGAAGACTTGAAGCACTTACTGACAAAGGTAAAAGCCATCAGTATGAATGACACCAGAAGATAAAGAAAACAAAACTCCTCACAACTTGGCCGATAAACAACACCATGATAAACGGTGACAAAATTGAAGCTGTCAAGGATTTTACTCTACTTGAAACAACAGTCAACGCTCATGGAAGCAGCAGTCAAGATATCAAATGATGTATTGCATTGGGCAAACTTGCTGCAAAAGACCTCTTTAAAATCTTAAAAAGGAAAGATGTCACTTTGATGACTAGGGTACGCGTGACCCAAGCCATGGTATTTTCAGTCACTTCATATGCAACGTTAAAGCACTGGATAATGCGCAGACTGAAGGAGACTGATACATTCCTGAAGCACAAATAAGAAAACAGGAAAGGATCAAGGCAGGACTCTATAGAAGATCCACAATCTTGGGACAGGTAAAGAAGAGGCAATAAAGGATACTGAAAAGAAGCCGCAGAGAAAATGGAGGTGGGGATGCATGTGAGCAATGGTAAGAAAACAAGAAAGGAGACAACTCACAACGGAGGTGTTGCCAAACACTGGGTGCCTCCTGATGAGGGGACAGCCCAGTGGCGGCTACAGCTAGTTATTAGCAAGTCATGGTGCTGAACCCAGGAGACCCTCAAGAGTATGGGGGATGGGAATCCATCTTACAGTCAGTTGAATTTCTCTCTTTCTCACTTGCCCGTCTTGTGGAAAGAGGAGAGTGGATTTATGAGCTCCAAAATTCCCGAACAGAGGTTCTCAAGATTTAGGGATGAACAGGTTTGAAGTGGGGCTCAGATAGCTTTTTTTTTTTTTTTTTTTTTAACAAGAAACCACGTAACACTAATTCAGAAGATGTGGGGAATATTCTTTAAAAATACTGTTCTATAGTTTCTATTAGATAACAGTTTCTATTAGTTACTCATCTCTGACTTCCTGTAATATTTTATTTGTGCTTCTCTCATAGGACTTAGGACATATTGTTTTATGAATACATCATACAAATCATCTCAAGCTACTTCCTCCTCATCTGTCTCCTGGGACCTTGCCAGCTCTCTCCTGGAGGGGTCTGTTTGCTGCTGTCCCAGCCTCCCCTATATGACTGCCAGTCTCCACCCGGCCTCCATTGCACCTTCTGTGAGTATATCCCCTTAGCAGAGTGTCTTGGCCATGATAAGTGGCTTAAGGAATAAATGTATAGAAATGTATGTCACATTACTTTACAGTTGAAATTCAAATATCATCATGATTAGACATTTAAAGGCAGAGTATTCATTATTTTGGAGCCCTGGTGCACAGTGGTTAAGAGCTATGGCTACTGATCAAAAAGTCGGCAGTTTGAATCCAGCAGCCACTTCCTGGAAATCCTATGGGGCAGTTCTACTCTGTCCTACAGGGTAGCTATGAGTCAGAATAGACTCAACAGCAATGGATTTTGTTATTTATGATATTAAGAGTAAGAATTACTAGAAGTTTCCCGCAGAGCTGTGATATTCATCTAGGTATTCATTATAAGTTAACTTTTAGCTGAGAATGAGTGCCATTACATTTTCTACTTTTGTAACTTTCTCATAACTTGTTTATTAACACACTAATATTTCCAACTTTTAGCAGACAATACAACTTACAAAAATTATTTTCCATGGAAGAACAACATTATAAACAAATGAGCCTCTGGTAACTGAAAGTACTATTTTATCTAATAATTGGGAATGTCTTTTAAGGAATATTTCAATAAAAGTTTGTAGAGACATATGGAACGATTCAAACATTTAAATGCTGATATATACACCTATCCTCATTAGGAGTCACTTATATTTCATCTTAAAAAGTTAAGTACTTTGCTAACAGCTCCAAGATTGGTCATGAGAATAAGAAAGAGGTTTGTGAAGAGAAAAAGAAACATCACCAAAGGCCAGAAATTTCTCAAGTTTTAATCAGTGGTTTTTAAACAGTAAACTGAACAAAAGACATACCCCGCTTCCAACTCTGCCATGATCACAGGACATGTGGCTGCACAGACAATCTGAGAGTCCAGAAGAAAGTTGTTAGACTCTTCTGAAAAACTATTCCTCACTGAACTCTGCATTAAGCTGTGTGAGTAAGGCAAAAAGCATTCAATTCAGGGAGAAAATAAGATAGGTTGGCTGCTTTTGAAAATAGAAGGTAAAGAAGGCCACAGACAGGCAGATCTGTGGAGGAGAATATAACATAATGATGCCCAAATAAAGTTAACAAAAGTGGCAGTAGATAAATATAAGTCCTCAACTAAAATCAAAAACATTACATGCCCTGTAAACACTGGCCTTAATTATTATCATCATAACTGGTGGGTGATAGAGGCCTGAGTCTAGATTTTGTTACTCCAAAGCCAGGTGCTTTCCACAATCCCACAGGGCCAGTGTGGTGGCACAAAAGGTTCTGGCATAGGAACTACATGGAATCAGCACTGTGAGTTTCTTTGGGTCTCACCAACCCTTTCTATGCCTCTCTGTACCTACAGTAAACAAGGCCGCCTTAAAAAAAAAAAAAAAAAAAAAAAAAGACACTATAGAATTTAATTTTCAATTCAAACACTTTTGATGGAATCAATATTTTTTATTTTGATTTTATTTTTAAGAATCTTATAAAATCGATGAAAAGAGGAATATTTTCAAAAAGACAAATATATTATGCTTTTTTCATTAGACCCATGATATATGGATCTAGGTGTGTCTGAATATATATATCTGTACATCTGTACACATGCAAAAGCTGGACAATGAATGACCAGACAAGAATTGATGCATTTGAATTATGGTGTTGGCAAAGAATATTGAATATACTATGGACTTCCAGAAGGACGAACAAATCTGTCTTGGAAGAAGTATAGCCAGAATGCTCATTAGAAACAAGGAATATACTCTGCGGCAGTCGGTTTAGGTTTTTGGTATACATCTATAAGTATATATATACTTATAGATATGTGTACATAATCAGCTGCTGAAATATACCAAAAGCAATATACCAAGTACAAATTTTGGTACTGCTTATTTAACTTTGGACCAGCTCTCTGACCTGACACAGAGGAGAAAAGACTAAATGAATGTTACAACCCATAAGTTTGTAATTACACCATGATAAAACTAATTCCAATCATTCGATGATTTAAATGAGTAACACAAATATCTCACAGCACCTGTGATCAAGCTACTTAAATCATTTCTGTTTTATTTATAGCTATCCTCAGTTCCTAGACCAGTGCCAGAAATATTGTAGAAGATCAATAGATAATTGTGGAAAGAAGGAAATTTTCAAACATATAGAAACAGTTACTGGCTAAAGTTGACATGTTCATTATAACCAATTCTTAACTATTTATTGAAACAAGCACCTCTGTATGGCATATCTGTACTAAGTCACTAAGAGTCAGGCTTAAATTTATGTGGTTTGTAAAAATTTTTTCTTTCTCTAAAATTTTTTGATACAAATTTTCTTTCCTTTCCCGTGAGCATTCCAAACTAATGCAGTTGTACAATAAATCATACTGTAAATGCATAACATTATTCTGTTTCCACTCTTGATGTGGAGTTTACAGTGGCATGAATGTTGCTATATCTGATTATTCTAATTTGCAATTGCTCACACGTTTTTATCAAGGACACACAAAACAGAGTGAAATACAAATACAATTAGTGCTGGCTTCTTATGTGTGACATAGTCTGTATTTATTCTAACATGGGGTAGCCTACATAAAACCAAAAACCAAACCTGTTGCCATCAAGTTGATTCCAACTCATAGTGACCCTACAGGACAGAGCAGAACTGCCCCATTGGGTTTCCAAGCCTGTAATTTTTACGAGAGCTCCCGCAGGGCATCTGGTGGGTTCAAATCGCCCACCTTTTCGTTAGCAGCCAAGCACTTTAACCATTGCACCACCGGGGCTCCTTGTAGCCTGACAGCAGCTAAGAAACCTTTGAGTTATTAAAGAAGCAGCTATTTTTGTCATAATTGCTCAAGAATTTGGGCTTCTACATTTTAGTGACATTCCAAATGGACATTTCTTTAATTAAATGGGAATGAGTATAATCTTAAAATCCTAAAAGAATAAATATATTTACATAAAAAGGGAAATGAATATACTCAATGACAAGATTAATATTTGGAGTTAAACTGCAAATAAAATTTCGTCTGTGCAGGATAATGAAATTTTTCCTTTAATAGTAATTCATACTATCTATAGCACACAACTTTTCTAATTCTTCGGTTTTGCATTCAGAAAAAAGATGTTTTTATATTGATAGTATTGTCATTTTTAATAAAAATATATTTTTCCAAAAACTGTGGTGTTTAAGATATACATTACTCCTGAGCTAAATAAAAAGTTATTGTTTCTACTGTAAAATGCCCATATCATTTATTTTCTACATTTTCTGAGCCAAGTTTCTCATGAGAAACAAACATCTAAGATTTCCATTAAACGTGGATATGTTTTGAAAGAGGCTAATCTTACTTAAGTTGAATTAAATAGGGTTAGACACGAAAGTCCCCATGAATGGTCTATTTCCTGTTCCATCTCAAGCAAAGAATCTGCCTAGTGAGGCTCTGAGTCTACAGCTGTCATCTTCCCCGGCCTTTGACTGATGAAGGAGTCTTTTGTTCTACAGATAAACGAAACATTGTGCACTGCTCAGGTGCCCAGAACAAAAAGTATCAGGCAACACAATGAACTTCTCTCCAGTCAGGTTTAAGAAGATGAAGAATAAAAGAAAAACTAGCTTTACCTGAGATGTGTTTCTTTCAATGAAACTTTCCTTGCCCATTCTAAAGTAAAATATCTGTTGGTCTGTGTTTAAGAGCTTACTCTATAGACTGTTTCCCCGCCCTCCATTTTGGGACAAAAGCAGCAAGAACAGAGGGTCTTTTTATTAAAATGGTTAAATTCAGTGAACTGTTGGCTGTTTGAAGGGATTTGTTGGAATGACTTTATCTGAGATAAGTTGCCTCACTTAATAATGCACCTAAACAATCCAGATAGAGTTATTTAAATAATCATTGATTCCATTTAGTTATCAATGTAGAAAACAGAATGTTTATTAAAATATTTTCTATAGGTTCTTAAAACTCACCTAAATTTACTTACCTATATTCAACATGTTTCTAAACATAAAATAGTTTATTATTACAATATAAATATACAAGGAATTTAATAATATATAAACCATATGTAATAAATAAAATTATAAGAATGTTTCTAAAATCAGTGTAGGGTATATAGTTTTTTTAATGAAGTCATGTATTGTATTTAAAGACAATATTTGTGTTTTTCTAGAGCCTGTTTACTGTCTTAAGAAATGCAAGTGCCTGATTCGCAGGATTTGTATCTGTTTTATTAACCTGTGTTTCCCAAGAGCCTAGAATAGGGCCTGAGAAACAGTAGAACAATATTTGTTTAATGAATTAATTGATTAGTTAATAGATGTGAGATAGTAAATACAAATCTTGAAATTACATAGAAGAAAATCCTACACCTTCAGCTTAGTCACAACTTCAATATTAACATTGACTGTTTTTATGCTAAACACTGCCCAAAATAATTTAAATACTCCGCATTTCCTTTTTTATTTCTTTCGCATTTGATTCTAAGTTCTAAAATAAATTAGGGATCTCAAAGCTAGGCAATAGTTTGGTCATTATCTGTTAGAATCCATCCTTCTAGAAACCCTCAGCATGAAAGAAATCAGAATTCTAAAACATTTAACACTTTCATTATAGCTCAGGAACATAAATTTAAATAATGAATATATTAGTGTGTCAACACAAGAAATGAATATGGCCTTTATTCATTTTTGATAGCAGTGACAATATCACCATTAAAAAACTCAGTGTTGCTTTAAGTTTGGGCAATAGAAAGAGAAAGAAGAGAAAGAATAGAAAGAGAAAGAAAAGCAATAGTTCTTCATGTGTTTACCATCACGTTTTACTGGGACCATCAAGGTCAATGGCTTGTCCATGTCTTCAATGTAGATAACAAGTTGAGATTTTCCTAGACAAGTTCATTTCTTTAGGTAATCCAAATGTCACAGCTGCCCTCTAGGGTCATTGTGAAGCTCTTAAGTGATCCTGGATGAACCATACCTTTCAATTTTTTTTCTCGAGTTGTACACTTGGTAAAAGAAAACACATTGCATGATAAAATCCTGCTGTAACCAAAGTAAAATTCAAATTGTTATACTGGAAGATCTCATTCGAATTTCATCTTTTGAAGTGAAAGCTTTCCTTTCTGAGCACCTTAGCAAGCTCTGAATAAACAAGGGACTCTAGGTTAAAATTTTAGGAATGGATAGATAAAAGCACAAATGATGATTTTTATAGTTATCTTGAATATGTTATGCAAGATACACACACATGCAGTCTGACTGAGGAAAAGGAAAAAAAAAACTATTTCAGTGTGATTCACAAAAGCATTGTTTACTTTTCACACTTCCAATTATGCGCACCACGAAAACGCCATAATTCAGTGGCTAAAAAACTCAAGCTTCTAAAATAAGTTGAAAGAAGCATTTAGAGTCTGATATTACCTTGGAATCATAGACACAGCTTAATGGTGCTTAGCTTTGATATCTGTGTGTGCAGGAAGCTGAAGCATTCTGACTTACATGTTATTCACGTGGGAAAGACCCACCCAAGCAAACACAAACAGCAGCGTCCTGTTTTTCCTCATGAAACCCGGCTGTAAAATCGGCTGACTGGCAAACCTAGGTCATTAGTAACCACTCTTGCCTCTGTATTTCAGTCTCTCACCCTGTAAAATACAGAACATACCAAGCAACTCACATGGTTGTCGTGAGGGTTACAGGAGATGCAACGTGAAAAATGTCATTTTTAAATTCTGAGGTGATTGTACAAATATTTTATACTCAGACTGTATTTCAAGTATTCAACCAGAAATGTTGGGTACTTATGCAATAAACTATTATCACTAAAAATGTTTTCCAGAAGTATTCTTTTATAATTCCCTCCAGAGTCTAATTATAATCCTTAGGAGAATATTAATCTTGTAAGATTGAAACAACAAAATGATTTTACCCAGGCTAATCACCAACATTAATTATCAAAATCTGAGGCATTTCCAATAGGTATACTCAGACTTAATTTTAAGAATAGTTTCTTTTTCAGGAGAGTGCTAAACAGTGATAGCAATACTTTAAATACTAAATTTTGTCTAGTTTTATTTCTAAATAAGTCACATTTTTATAATATATTAAGCACTTCTCTCCCCACCAAGAAGAACAGAGGAAATCTATTTTAATCAGAATGTGCAACTCTTGCTTATTCTCTTCTATGTAGAAACCCACTCAGTGAGAACATTTGTATTAACGATGGTCTAACATATGGTGAACTCTCATTCATTCAATCATTCGGTCAGTCAAGAAATACGTCTTGAGTCCTTACTGACATGCTGAGAACTCTGTGTCCTTGCCCTAAAGACGCTTACAGTCAGGTAGAAGTGACAACGTAATAGCAGTGAAGCCCTGGGACAGAGAAAGGTAATGGAGAACAGGTACTGTGGAGGGCGGTGGTTTACGATGAGTAACAAATATTACAACGAGTGCAAGTATTATTAGCAGTTACGAAGGAATCCTATTGCAAAAGCTATTGGAAGAGCAGCCTTTCCATCAGTGTCTGTGTGAATCTACAAACATCGGGGTGCTCATGTGCAGTTTTAAAGTCTAAGTTTTCTATCACATGCCTAACTCACAACTGCCAAAAAGATTTCAACACACTTTTTATCAGCTCAATATTGTTTAGCCAATAAATATACACTGAGTGCTGGACCTTGTTCTAGGAAGTGGAAATAGCTTTAGACAAAACACACACAGTTTTGTTTTGTTTTCCTATGTAGATAATGGTATAGCTGGAAAGGCAGATATTAAACAAACTATTTCAAATAATTAAATCATGACAACCGTGCAGAGTGCTGGAAGAGCATTCAAGATACTATAGGAGGGTACAATATAGAGAACTAACCAAATTTCAAATATTCACCCATTTTTATTTAATAAAATGTATACAGTTTTTTATTTTTAAAAAATAAAGTAAGTCACCAAAATATAAGTATGTTGCAAAACCATCATGAACGGTTTTTAGCAAAATATCCAAATATTTTGGGTAAAACCCCTACATGTAAGATACCTATGAATGAATGGTTTTTTGTTGTCAGTGGAGTATTCAGGAGAGTAGCTTTTCTTTAGTCCTTTAAACTTGTCACTTTTCTCTAGTGTGAAGTCTGACGGGTAACTCTGGCACTTCTGAACAGCTCCGGATGACACGGACTTTAACTAAGCTGTTGTATTTTTCTAAGTAGCTAACAAGTCATCCTTTCACAATGTCTGAAGGAGTTCAACAAGTAGGAGGCAGGGATTGATGACTGAATTTCTAACTGGGTCCCACACCAGCATTTAAAAAACGACATAGATTACTTAAATCCCAAATTGTAAATTTTATCAATTTGAAATGGAACCGTAACTTTATAGCCAAGAAAATAATTCTAAACCTTGCCTCAAAATCACATCATAATGCTCTAGAAAACCCTAGCCTTCACTATGAAAGAAAAGGTATCCATTATATTTTAGGAAAACAAAAAATTGCTTTGATCTGTACTAATGATTCAAATAAGGGAAAATATGTTAAAGAAATGTGGGTTTTAAATTAAGGAGTTTTTTTAAACAGAACAACTCGGAACTGTCTTCAAGCTAACTAGAACAGTTGGAAGTAGTTAGGTAAACTCCACTACCTGCCAACAGGACTCTGTTGAGGACATTCTGTACTCAGATCAAGCCAATACCAAACTTATGTTCCTGTCAGTTTATAATAAAAATGCTCTTTTAAAGATTCATCTAGGTGCCAGATCACAGCATATCTATAACCATGTTTAGTTCTTTTCAAAACAAAAGCTTAAGATATAACAGTTTATTTTTTCTCCTTTCATTATTTTAGTTGTACAAGTAATAAGTTGTTAGGTACCTTCAAATTGGTTCTGACTCCCAGCAGCCCTATGTACAACCAAACAAAATACTGCCTGATTCTGCGCCATCCTCACAATCGTTGTTGTATTGGAGCCCATTGTTGCAGCCACTGTGTCAATCTATCTCGTTGAGGGTCTTCCTCTTCTTTTCTGACCCTCTACTTTACCAAGCATGAAGTCCTTCTCCAGGGACTGGTCCCTACTGAAAACATGTCCAAAGTGTGTGAGACAAAGTCTCTCCATCCTTGCTTCTAAGGAGCATTCCAGCTGCACTTCCTCCAAGAAAGATTTGTTCATTCTTCTGGCAGTCCATGGTATATTCAATATTCTTTACAAACACCATAATTCAAAGGCAACGATTCTTCTTCGGTCTTCCTTATTCACTATCTAGCTTTCACATGCATATGAGGCGAATGAAAACACCATGGCTTGAGTCAGGAGCACCTTAGTCCTTAAAGTGATGTCTTTGCTTTTTAACACTTGAAAGAGGCCTTTT
The DNA here is from genome assembly GCA_030035585.1 of Dugong dugon. Lineage (NCBI taxonomy): Eukaryota > Metazoa > Chordata > Mammalia > Sirenia > Dugongidae > Dugong > Dugong dugon. The sequence goes on from CM057476.1 coordinate 77,162,206, forward strand.
GCAGCAGATTTGCCCAATGCCATGCATCCTTTGATTTCTTGGCTGCTGCTTCCACGGGCATTGATTGTGTTTCCAAGTGAAGTGAAATGCTTGACAACTTCAGTCTTTTCTCTGTTTATCATGATGTTGCTTATTGGTCCAGTTGTGAGGATTTTTGTTTTCTTTATGTTGAGGTGTAATCCATACTGAAGGCTGTGGTCTTTGGTCTTCAACAGTTAAGTACTTCAAGTCTTCTTCACTTTCAGCAAGCAAGGTTGTGTCATCTGCATAACACAGGTTGTTAAGAAGTCTTCCTCCAATCCTGATACCACGTTCTTCATATAGTCCAGCTTCTCAGATTACCTGCTCAACATACAGACTGAATAAGTATCGTGAAAGGATACAACCCCAACGCACACCTTTCCTGACTTTAAACCACGCAGTATCTCCTTGTTCTATTTGAAGGACTGCCTCTTGATCTGGGTACAGGTTCCTCATGAGTGTTCTGGAATTCTCATTCTTTGCAATGCTATTCATAATTTTTTTATACCATACAAAAATTCCAAATGGATTTTAGATTTAAAAGTGAATGGTAAATCAGTAAAACTTCTAGAACAGCACTCTCAAATAGAAATTTCTGTGATAATGGAATAGTCCATATTTGCACTGTCCAACAGTGTAGCCACTAAGCTACACATGGCTATCAAGCAGCTAAAATATGGCTAGTGCAAGTGAGTGGCCAAATTTTTAATTTGACATAATTAAATTTTAATTAATTTAAGTTTAAATTTAAATAGCTATATGTAGTTAGTAGCTACAATACCAGAAAATAGAGTTCTAAAAGAAAACAATAATTCTTATCTTCAGAAACTTTGGATGAGGAAAAAAAATTATAAACGGGGAAAAAAACATTGCCAGAAAGAAAAGTATTCTTAAATAAGCCCATGTAAAACTACAGAACTTTTATTTATCAAAAGACACCATTAAGAATGTGAAGAGACAAGCTATAATGTGAGAAAAGATAATTGCAACACATATTTCTGACAAAGGATTCATACCCGGAATTTATAAGAAACTCCTAAAAATAAATTAGAAACAGATAACCTAATAGAAAAATGAGCTAGAAACTTAGTCACTTCCCAAAAGAGGAAATCCAAATGCCCAATAAACACATGAGAAGATGCCCACCCTCATTAATCTGAAGAGAAATTAAAATAAAACCACTTTGAGATTTGAGAAGCCCCTAAACACCCACTAGAATAGCTAAAACTAAAAAAAAAAAAAAAAAAAAAATTGGCAGGAATGTGGAGCGATTGTAAATCTCATACATTGCCAGTGGGAGTGTAAGTTAGCCAACTACTTTGGAAAGCTGTCTGTATCTAGTAAAGCTTAACATAAGCAAACCTAAACCCATTGTCATCAAGTCAATTCTGACTCATAATGACCTTATAGGACAGAGTAGAACTGCCCCATAGGGTTTCCAAGGCTGTAATCTTTACTGTCACATCTTTCTCCCACAGAGCGGCTGGTGGGTTTGAACCGCTGACCTTTTGGTTAGCAGCTGATCACCTAACTACTATGCCACCAGAAAGTCTATATAAAGTTTAACCTTTAGACGTAAAGTTAAATTTACACATGGAAGGATGACTCAAGGATGTATTAAGATTTCTAGCAAATTATATTAATAGAACTTATTATGATAGTGATAGTCTAAAAAGAAAATCCTATGTCTACTTCCATGGATACTGGAAAGTTATTTAGTAAATTCAACTTCCATTTTTAATTTAAGAAGCATTCACTATAAAAGGATTCAGTAGGTACTTCCTCTATGTATTGCAGTTTGGCCATTCTAGGTCCACCTTCCACCTTTCTCCATCCTGCTGTGTGTTCTGAGAGGCTGACTTTTGTGGTTTGAATCAATGCAGACCGTCTGGTTTCTGCTACAGTTCAGCCAATGGGAGAGCTCGTAGGGTAAAAGTTATTCTTTACTGAAGGCTACAGCTCCAACCAAGAGGCTATCTCTGTTAGCAAAACCTCTTAAGGAGGACAGTGGATCCTAATTGTTTTAAGTCCCAATGGCTCCATCATCCCTTTTTGGTTTCCTTAATCCTGTCTATACTCTCATTAATGGTCTCTTCATTAAACTTTCATCAATTACTTGATTTGATTGTACTGTCTGTTTACTGCAAGGATCTTGATGAACCCAGGATGGTTGTATATCAGCCCAACCCAAACACCAGCATCCTTCCTAATGGGGAAACATTAATGGAACAAGACAAGTATGACCAATAAATACTAAAGTATGGAAAAAGAAACAAAGTATGGAATAAGACATTCCAACAAAGTATGGAACAAGACAAGTATGATCAATAAATACTACAATTTATCCTTGTATTAGAGGTATTCAGACATAAAATTAGACGAGAGAAAAAGCTGATGTATAAGAATTGTAAAGGAAAGATAAGAATATATTTGCAGATGATTCTGCACTTATGGAATGGTGCATACCAGATTATTCATTATGGGCATTGTCTGTAACAGAAAATAGCCTTGAAATAATCCAAAGATCTGGTAATATTGGACTGGTTACATAAACTAAGGTACTTCCACACTATTGAATATTATGCATTTGTAAAAAAAAAAACAAAGGTGTATATGTATTAAAATGACAAGATCGCTATGATCAAGCTCAAGAACACAACATACGTAGTAAATTGGGAAAATAAGAACAAATATTCATATTTGTTTCGATTGGCATAAAGAAATCTGATGAGAAAAACAAGATACTGACTTATTTTTTATAAAGTACAGAAATGGAGTGGATTAAGAAATGAGCGGTAGCTGGCTGGATTTTTTAGTGTACACCTTTCAATGCACTTACTCCTCACTTATCAAGTATCTCATTATCCGATGTTTCACATTTATGACAATAGTAAAACATCTACTATCCGACTATTTTGTGCATTAATGATGTATGTATGGCAGTAATGAATGCTAAGGTACAGCGAGAGTAATACTGGCTTGATGGTTAAAGTTATGTGTCAACTAGGCTGGGCCATGATTCTCAGTGGTTTGGCAGTTATATAATGATGTAATTTGGCAGTTATGTAATGATGTAATTTGGCAGCTATGTAATGATGTAATTTGGCAGTTATGTAATAATGTAGTCATCTTCCATTTTGTGATCTGATGTGATCATCCTCCATTTTTGCATGATGCCAATTTTCGCATAATGACTTGGTCTTTGGAACCTAACCATATCAGTAAGTGGGCAGTGGGTGTATTGTTTGAATCATAAAAATGTATTACCTGTTCAAAACGTGAATTAACAAAGTCAGACGTATAGGAAAATAATCATAATCCCCCTTTACAGCTAATCCCAACTCTCAGAGATAAATATTCTTCCTGATTTTTTTCTAGCACTCACAGACACATTGTCTCTGCAGTAATGCCACATAACAAATAACCTAAAAAATCTCAGTGTTTTACATTTATTTTTATTTACCAAGGGATTATGAGGCAGTTAGGGCGGCTCTGCTTCAGGCTATAGATCAGTTTAGGTTGTAGCTAAGTGTTTATCCTTCTGGGACCATCAGCCATTAGAACTTGATTTTTCCCATGGCAGACACCAGAAATGCAAGAGGCCAGGCCAAAACAGCAAGCACATTTAAAACTTCTGCTCACCTCACTTCCTTTAACATCCCATTGATCACAACAAATTCTATGGCCAAATAGTTATAGTTATAATAAACAAATAAACCAAAAAAAAAAAAAAAAACTCATTGCCATTGAGTCGATTCCAACTCATAGCAACCCTATAGGACAGAGTAGAACCGCCCTATAGGGTTTCCAAGGGCAGCTGGTGGATTCGAACTGCCAAGCTTTTCGTTAGCGGCTGAGCTCTTAACCACTGCACTACTAGGACTCCATATAGACAAATAGTTGTTGGAATTCAGTATCTGATAATGTCAGCATTTTATATGGCAAAGGAGGTTAATGTACAATTCTATTACACAGATGAAGTGAAGAATTGAGAAAAATAAGCTGATTGACCATACATGCATATGTACATAACAAAATAACTCATTTTGACTTGCTTGAATTATTTTAACAGCCTCTTACTAGATATATTGCTTTGAAACTTTTTTCCAAACTTAATATATCCTATAAAGTTTTCCATGGAAATACATGTCATTCTAGTTCAATATTTAACTGCTGCATAATTTCCAAATATGCCTATAATTTACCTATCCATTCCTCCATTAATGAACATTTAGTCTGGTTCTAGTTTTTCACCATTGTGAATGCTGGCACATTAAATATCTCTATATCTAAGTCTTTGTGTACAAGTGACATTTATCAAACATTTACCTTTAAAATGTGCACAGCAGTAACAAGGAATAATCGGATATCTTCTTTTGGATAGAAGCTATGACCACACACAATGGTCACAAACAGGGCCAGGAACAGAATTAATGAAATCATTAAAGGAACGATTTCATGTTCATAAATATATTAAATCATAGAATCATAGAAAAGAACTTAAAAATTATTTGTTTCTCTTTTGCATTATTTGTAAATTTTGCCTTATACAGAGGCACCATTTCTACTACTAGATTTTGAGCTTTTGTTGTTATGTTGTTGTGAGGTGCTGTCGAGTTGGTTCCAACTCATAGCGACCCTATGTACAACAGAATGAAACACTGCCTGGTCCTGTGCCATCCTCACAATTGTTGTTATACTTGAGCCCATTATTGCAGTTACTGTGTCAATCCATCTCATTGAGGGTCTTCCTCTTTTTTGATGATCCTCTACTTTTCCAAGCACGATATCTTTTTCCAGGGACTGGTCCCTCCTGATAACATGTCCAAAGTACATCCTTACTTCTAAGGAGCATTCTGGCTGTACTTCTTCCAAGACAGATTTGTTTGTTCTTCTGGCAGTCCATACTATATTCAGTATTCTTCACCAATGTCATAATTTAAAGGCATCATTTCTTCTTTGGTCTTCCTTATTCATTTTCCAGCTTTCGCATGCATATGAGGAGATTGAAAACACCATGGCTTGGGTCAGGTGCACCTTAGTCCTTAAAGCGACATCTTTGCTTTTTAACACTAAAGATTTTGAGCTACTGTATCTTATTTTATCAAGTAACTAAAAAAACTAAGAAAGTAAAAAAAAGTTTTCCTGGAAAATCCCACCCTGCTTCCTGTACTATTTTCCTTCTTTCACAGCACATAGTACCTTCCTCTACACGACACAATTTATGTGTCTGTTATTTTATTGCTTATTTCCCCCAAATAAACGTAAACTCCAAGAGAGCAGTGTTTCAATATCTCTTTTCTTCATAATGTATATCCCAAAGGCCTCAGTAATTAAACTGATGAAGTCAATGAAAATCAAATTTCCAGGTATATTTATAAAATACATAAATTCTAAATATAGTCCTCAAAATATTATATGGAATGCAGAAATCATATCAAATACGAATTTAAAATTTAACTTCCCTTTTTGCTTGCTCTGTAATTAAAAGTTTCTTAAAGTCATTTTTAAGTATACTAAGTTACTATCATCTATAGAATATATTCTAGAATGGAATCATAGAATATATACTCAATAGTTCATGAGAGCTACGGGAAAAAAAAGTTCACCTGGAATTATGCAGAATATCTGCCTGATAAGAAGGCTCATTCAGCACACTTTGTCTATAGCACTAACAAAAGATAAACAGTTTAATCTTTTTTTTCTCACCCTGAACTTATATCTAGGTGGAAGTTACTTTTTCATCTAAAAAGAAATGCATATTTGGCATGATAATTCATCTCTCAGAAATGGTTCAAATCTATATATCATTTTAAAATTAATATAATTTTTAAAGAGAGCTTGGCATGTCTTACAGGGAATATGTCATTATTTATTTATCAAAGTTCACTACGATTTCCATGTTTGAACTAGGAGAAATTAAACAATAGCTTTTTTTTTTTTTTTTTGGAGAAATTGGCGAACATTTTAACAACAACTTCATCTGTAAACCACAATCCATATCATGACCTCATTAAAAAAATAAATGCTCATTCAGTAACCAATGAAAATGTCTTCACTTCACTGACACAGGACCCAAAGTATTTTATGACAGGTTCTTTGTTTCTCATTTTAAATAAATTTAAAAGACAGTGTGTGAGCTTAACTTTCTTATTGACTTTGTGAAGAATAGATACTTTCAATGTCAACATCAAAAAAAAAAAAAAGGGCTAAGTCTTGGTGGAAATTCTTACTAACAGTTTTCTTTAAGATGTGAATCTTGATTTTATGACATCATCATGCTCCCTTTTATTTAAAAAGAAAAAATGAAAAAGAAATCCACATTCAGTGTAATTACTTTTAGAACAATACAGATACTTCCTAATTTACAAATTGCGTGTGTGAAAAGTTCTCTATTAAACCTTCTAGTTGGTATCTGAACATCAACAAGTGAATTGCTTAAAGTACATGCCACTTAAATAATCTGTCACTCTGTGATGAGAGGGATCATTAGTATAATTATGATTAAAGAGGAATTTTAACAGAACATTTCCAGAATAAATTGTTTAATATAATTATTGTTAATCCCTATCATGTTAAAAACATTTCTTTAGAAGAGGTGTTTAGCTTTTTTTTTTTCATCGATACAGAATAATAAGAGTGCTTTTTAAATAAAAGTAGTTGAATGGAATACTAGAAACCTAGATATCACCCAATATTATTCAAAATAAACTGTTTATCAAGATAAAATTAATAAATCTTCCTCAACTGAAAAATCTAAGTCCAGGGGCAAATTCCGATAGAATCATTTTCTGTAAAGTCAGGCTATGTTGCCAGGAAGAAAAAAAAAATTTACTGAGAAACGTTGCCTCCACATCCAAAGGTTCTGACCTAATTTCTGGGCTCCATGCCACATGTCTAGTCATTCAAACAGATGAGTCAGTGCTCCTCTGGCCTGATCTGCTCAGAGACGGAAAACTCTTCATCTCCTGGCAGACATCCACAGTGATGTCCTCGTTTAATGTAAAAGGCAAGGCTCTTCCGATCTGCTGGTAAGGACTGGGGAGGAAAGCGTTCTCACTCTCCTTCATCATCTTACTCCACCATGGGCTGGTGCAGTGGTAAAGAGCTCAGCCGCTAACAAAAAGGTCTGCAATTCGAATCCACCAGCCACTCCTTGGAAATCCTGTGGGGCAAGAAGGACCCCTGTCCTCTGGGGTCCTTCTGAGTCAGAACCAACTCCACAGCAACAGGTTTGGTTTGGGGCTGCCCCAGTATACTCCCTGCCTACTCTGTACCATTAGGTAACTACTGTCATCCACAGGTCAACGGGTGCCCCCTTCCCTCAGTCATAAAAATACTTAGTACTCACATTCCACAATGGAAGTTTGCCTTCTCTTTTCATTATATAGGAATTGGCAAAAAAAACTGTAAAAGGGCTGTGCTTACTGTTAACCTTTCTGTCCTACTCACCTTAGGATTCCCTCTTTTTCTTGTATTCTTTAATTGCCAGAAAAATCTAGGGCTCCTTTTAAGATATACAATTAATTTAGCAGAAGGAAGATTGACAAACTGCCTAAGAATCCTTAAGGGGCAGGGAGCAATAGCTAATGATTGAACAAAATACTCCATTCTTATTATCAATTAGTAATTTTTCAGTAAAATACTTAAAATGTGATGATATGGTCACATGGATATATCATTTCTTGAATAAGTGTGTGTGTGTGTGTGTGTGTGTGTGTGTGTGTGTGTGTGTGTCTAGGCACATATGTGTTTTACCATTTGTCTGTAACCTCCGGAGCCCTGGTGGCACAGTGTTAACCATTTGGCTTCTGACCAAAAGGTCAGAAGTGTGAATCCACCAGTTGCTCCTTGGAAACCCTATGGGGCAGTTCAACTCTGTCCTATAAGGTCGCTAAAAGTCGGAATTAACTCAACGGCAACGATTTTTCTGTAACTTCCCAGGCACTAGGTTAGGCCCTTCTTTCAAGATCTATGAAGTAAATACTATTATCCCCATTTGGCAGATGAGAAAACAGAGGTACAGAAAGGTGAAGTAATTTATCCAAGATTACACTATTCTTGACCTTGCGTGTTTGATTCCAAAGTCTTTACTTTTCCTTCTACACAGCGGTCTTTCTTCCCATACTTCTCTTTTAAGTTCCTGGATATCCTTTAAAACCTAGTTCAAATTCCATCTCTTAAAAAAAAAAAAAAATGCCCAGAAGCCCTCTCAATCAGAAGTATCAGAAGTGAACTTTCCCAACCGTATAATCCCCAAAGCACTTTGGTTTGCTTGGCCATTAACTGTGTATACACTGGGCTGCCCAGTGTTAGAGTGGGGCGTGTATATCTCCACCTCACCACTAGCCATGGAGAGCAGGATCTAAGTCCTATCTCTGCATCACCAATACAGCCTAACAGTCAACACAAAGATTTAGGTATTGAAATTAGTCGAATCATCATTTCCAACAGAAGGAATCTCCTGAGTAGCCTTTCCTAAAGTCTGAGGGGCTGTCAGTTTTCATGATGGGCATATTGGTCTATGCTGTAAATCTGTAGGAATCTGGTAGACATAAAAACCCCTGCAGCTGACACATTCTCATCAATGGTAGTAAATTAGGAGAATGACAAAAATTCTAGAGACACTCTGAATAAGTTAAGTACATAAAGTCTAAAAGCCACTTGATGGAAAACTCAAACAAATTTAAGAACTAAAGAAACTTCACAGCATAATAGAGTGTATTGACTTGGATTTTGTCAATTTATTCTGAAGAAAGACTCCAGTTTTGCGACCTTCTCTAGGATGCTTACCATCATTTCAAAATTTCATTAAAACTGAAAAGAGTCACCGAAACTCAAAATGCAGTATCTATCAAACTGCTTCACATGAATCTATTTGAAAGAGCTAGAACATTGAAAGCACTGTATTCAGTTTACAAGAAACTTTTAAGAGTCTAATTCAGAGCAGTTTGCCTCTCTAACTTCATACATGCTTGTTATTTAGGTAATATCGATTCTATAGTCTTATTCTATAAGAATGCCTATTTTTAAATCCAATTCACTGAAAGATATCATTTCAAAGAAGCATTAGTATCTTATTTAAATGAGCACATCACATGTATAATCTGGTAGAAAAATCCATGACTTTGGAATCAAATGGCTTGGGTTTAAATTTCAGCTTTACAACATACTAACTTGGAAGAAGTACAGCCACTATGCTCCTTAGAAGCAGGACATCAAGACTTTGTCTCATATACTCTGGACATGCTATCAGGAGGGACCAGTCCCTGGAGAAGAACATCACGCTTCGTAAAGTAGAGGGTCAGCAAAAAAGAGGAAAACCCTCAATCACATGGATTGACACGGTGGCTGCAACAATGGGCTCAAGCCTAACAACTATTGTGAGGATGGCCCAGGACCAAGCAGTGTTTCATTCTGTTGTATGTACTGTCACTATGAGTCGGAATCAACTTGACAGCACCTAAAAACAACATCTACTAGTTGGGTGACCTTAGAAAAAGTAGTGGACTTCTGTGTGCCTCTGTTTCCTCATCTGAAAAATGGAGGTAAATGATGGAAACTTGTGAGGATTAAAGAGAACCCTGGTGGCACAGTAGTTAAAGCACTCAGCTGCTAACCAAAAAGGTTGGCTTTTCAAACCCACCAGCCACTCTGCAAGAGAAAGATGTGGCAATCTGCTGCCATAAAGATCTACAGCCTTGGAAACCCTATGAGGCAGTTCTACTCTGTCCTATAGAGTAGCAATCAACCTGATGGCAGTGGGTTTGGTTTGTTTTTGGGTGAGAATCAAACAAGATGATCCATTTGAAGTATCTGGTAGAGTAGGTACCTGGGACATAGCATTTTATTACTATTTGCTCATAGTAGTATAGTTCTTTTTCTATATCATAATAATTACTATGTAAAGTACTTGGCATAATGCTTTGTGCCCATAGCTAGTACACAGTTAACTTTAGTTACTGTCATGATCAATGGTCTTCTTATCATTAGCTGGTAGTAATTACGTTCCTTCATGTTGTTGTTGTTGTCAGGTGTCATCGAGTCAGTGCCCACTCATAGGGACCCTATGTACAACAGAATGAAACACTGCCCAGTCCTGTGCCATACTCACAACAGTTGTTAGGCTTGAGCCCATTGTTGCAGCCACTGTGTCAGTTCATCTCATTGAGGGTCTTCCTCGTTTTCGCTGACCTTCTACTTTACAAAGCATGATGTCCTTCTCCAGGGACTGGCCCCTCCTGATAACATGTCCAAAGTATGTGAGATGTAGTCGCTCCAGCCTTGCTTCTAAGGAGCATTCTGGTTATATTTCTTCCAAGACAGATTTATCTGTTCTTCTGGAAGTCCATGGTATATTCAATATTCTTTGCCAACACCACGATTCAAAGGCGTCAATTCTTCTTTGGTCGTCCTTATTCATTGTCCAGCTTTCACATGCATGTGAGGCGACTGAAAACATTATAGCCTGGGTCAGGTGCACCTTAGTCTTCAAGGTGACATCTTTGCTTTTTAACACTTTAAAGAAGTCTTTTGTGGCAGATTTGCCCAATGCAACGTGTCCTTTGATTTCTTGGCTGCTGCTTCTATGGGCGTTGATTATGGATTCAAATAAAATGAAATCCTTGACAACTTCAATCTTTTCTCCATTTATCATGATGCTGCTTATTGGTCCAGTTGTAAGGATTTTTGTTTTCTTTATGCTGAGGTGTAATCCATCCTGAAGGCTGTGGTCTTTGATCTTCATTAGTAAGTGCTTCAAGTCCTCTTCACTTTCAGCAAGAAAGATTGTGTCATCTGCATAATGCAGGCTGTTAATGAAATAGTCCTAATGTATTTTTTAAATGATATCCAGGAAAATAAAATCCAAATTATTAAGTAGTTCAATATGGGCAGCAGGGCAACAATTAACAAATGTTTTTAAAAATCAAGCCTCATTACTCTAAAACATCAGAAATGTATTAAGAATGAGTACAACTAGGCAGCTATGGGTTTTGATTACAGACTCAGGAAAGAGTCCCCCAAAACATCTCCAGAACTAGTATTTTAACAATGTGGAAACACTGAGATATTTCCTATTGCAGTAGTATGAGTCTTTGAAATAAAAAATAAGAAAATTTTCTGTAATTGGACTACATATTAAACGGTACACGTGCTGGTGTCATAAAAGATAATCCAAATAAAACAAGACTATACAGAGCACAACACATTTCACAATTCTATTTTTAATCTCTTCTTGCAGTTATTATAAATAAGCCAAACTCATCATTTCAGATAGTAGAAGTGGTTAAAAGGTTTGTGCTTGTCATTCTCCACTAGGGCTTCAGCACCCCACAAGGCCCCTCAAAGGGATGCAGCCTGGCGCCAGGGCAAGAACTTGGCACACAGAGAGCAGCTGGATCTCAGCCTGCACTCACTTGGCCAACCCATGCAAGTTTCCACTCCAGAGACCATATGGATGTCACAGAGCCAGTCAGATGGTACCAGGGAGTCAGACAGTACCAGGTCAAAGCACTGAAGGGGACAGAATGCCATGTTTAACAATTCTCTGGGCGACATGACACAGGCTGTGTTGAGAAATCCCTGTGGAGCCTTCAATGCAGTGATGCTAAAATTTCAACAGAGACTCTGCAAAGGGAATGAATAGAGCTGCCTTCCCAGTAGACATCTGTGGTGACTGGTATACCCTACTGCACATAATTATCTTTTTTATTGCTTTGAAGGAGCCCTGGTGGTGCAGCAGTTAAGCGCTCAGCTGCTATCCGAAAGGTGGGCAGTTCAAATCCACCAGCCGCTCCACGGGAGAAAGATGTGGCAGTCTGCTTCCATAAAGATTACAGCCTTGGAAACTATAGGCAGTTCTGCTCTGTCCTACAGGGTTACTGTGAGTCAGAATTGACTTGATGGCAGTGGGTTTTGGTTTTTATTGCTTTGGCTCTTGAAGATTTCTTTTCTTTAAAGATCCTTAAACCCTTCCAAAAAACGTCTGGAAGGAGTTGCCTTAACTTACTCTCTGTCTGTATCTTAATTATCAGTTGAGAACTGAGCAGAGGTTAGTTGAAAGCCAGCTGGAAAATACAAATGGCAGACAGAATAGAGTATTTCCTGAATGGAAATGAGAGGGTAGAGTGAGATATATGGGTAAATTGGGAATCACAGAGAGACTAAGGGAGTATTGATAAGTACTAGAGAGTCACCAAGAACTTACTTCTCCACATTTTGCACATGGTATAAAACAAAGGTGGTTAGGTAGAGGAGGTAGGATGCTGTTGATCTGCGCTTGAAAAACAGAGAGGCCGCTGCACTTGAGAAAAGAGAAAATCCTGAAGAATTATTTGACACACATTAATGAGAAATGGTAAACATTTTTTACAAAACCATTCTTATCAAATAAATCTGAAGACACTAAGATTTTTGGTTAAATATTGTCTCTACAATAAAATTTCCTTTTCAAGTATAATTGTAAAAATTATCCTATTTTTATTCTTTTGTATTAAGGAACAGTCAAAAATCCTTATGTATGTATGTGCTAAGATTAGTTGCCTCAATGTATAATGTATTTAGAGGTCTCTAAAACCAGCCATTTGAAATGTATTTTTTTATCTTTTATTGTATGTAACAAAACATTTGCCATTTCAATGTTTTTCATATGAATAAGTAATAGCAGTCTATTTCCATGGAGGAAGCTATGAATATATCTCCAAATCTTCTGGCCATTCATGAACATCTCTGATTGGGAGGAAGGGTTAATAATATGTTAAGTATTTATCAAACTAAATTTCACTTTTCTTTAAGTAATTTCTCCTTTCATGGATGTAAGCTGACCCCGAAGATGGGGGCGGGAAAGAAACCTAATACCTTACTTCAAAATGTATTGTCAACTCATGTAAATTTCTACCCATCAAGTTAAGATCAGGTAAGTAAATGTTAGTGGGGTCAACTATCAACAGTGTTGATTTGGCTCCAGTCTATGGACCCTGGTTTTCAAACAGGTAGTGTCACATAAGAATACCAACTGTGAAGGTGAAAACAGATCCCTATTCTCAGCTTGCTTCTTTCATTCTTCCTTTATTTTTTTATTCTTTGTTGGACTCCTTTATTCTTCTTTCTTTACCCCCAGGTTGACCCCTGTCTGTCCCTGATTTCTCGAGTTAGTGTTTTTCCCATCTCCTCTTTCTACACCCACCTTTTCAAGTCTTTCCGTTTCTTTTCTAAGACTCTCCTCTTCAAAGTCATCCTCTGCCTCTCAAACCCTGCTTTTGTCACCACCACTCCCCAACCCACTTTCCATTCCATCACTGCCTTGTCACTTCCCCCTGACCCTGGCACTCTAGGCCTGCCAGAATTGGTCTCTCAGGAAAATGTATACTGCCTGAAGATGGAGTCTTACCTTAACCTGGTCTTGACCATCAAAAGGAGAATTCAAGAGTAGGTAGAGGTAACTGACCTTGAGATGGAGTAACTTCATGAAACAACTTTCTAAGAACGCAAACCTAATCACAGCCTCGTGTGTATTATGTAACCAAATGTTTTATGATGTGTCAGGAATTCATCACTAATGAATTCCCCTTCACAGGAGTGTGATAGCTCTTACCAATCCATTTAAATTGAGATAAAATGCATCTCTAGAGGTTATGCTTGAAGAGAAGAGAAAACAAAGACATATAAATAGTACAGTATAATTAAACGATGAAAAGTGGAAATAATTACAGAGTAGAAGCAGAGCTGGGTTGTAATGAATTACCTGGGAATTTAGCTAGATGGTGCTATAGCATGTGCACACTACAGTTGCTGACTGGAAATTGCTAGCCAAGCAGTTTTGTATTTTTTAGGGTATAGGAGGACTCTGCTAGGAATTGAAAAGAATACCATAATTAGAATTTTTTAAAACCCCATTCTTCTAGAGTGATATTTTGCATCTTTGAAAAGGCGACAGTTATTAGTGTTAGATGCATACATTCTCTGACCCTGAAGTAAGACATCAATATTCATATTCAGAAGTTTCATCATTTTGAAATCTTTTTTTTTTTAACTCTTGCTCATTAATTAATAGTATCGACATGTTCCACGTTTTTGTGAAATTCTTCTGCAGAGATAACACTTTAAAAATCCCAAAGATCTTTGAGATTTACAGCATTCTGCCAGAGCCTTCCCTTTGATCAACACTGGATCACCAGCTGACTTCCCAATAAATGCTTCCCTCCTTCCAAATTATACAATTTCAAACAAAGCCAATGCACCACATGGCTCAGTTCCTTTACAGTGCACACATTTAGTCAAGGGCTGACTACTCAATGGCTAACTTTTTGGTAGCATGTCGTTGTTCCGTTTTAATTATTGACTTAATTTAATTGTTTATATCTTCTCAGGCACCTTTGAAGTTTGAAGATAGGTCACTTCCATCAACAAGCCCACTACCGAGGAGCTTACTCTAGCCTTCTCTCCTCCTGTCTCATCTATATTAATTTAAAAGTGAGTCACAGGTAAGCCACTAACAAAAAGAAATGAGTTTTAACTTTAAAAAATTTTTTTTAGTATTTAGAATTTGTATTTAGCATTTTGGAGCCCTGGTGGCGCAGCAGTTAAGCGCTCAGCTGTGAACCAGAAGGTTGGCAATTCTAATCCACCAGCCGCTCTTTGGAACACTATGGGGCAGTTCCGCTCTGTCCTACAGGGTCACTGTGAGTTGGAATCAACTCGACAACAATGGGTTTGTTTGTTTGTTTGTTTTTTCTGGTTTATTTAGCATTTTTATTTTTTTCAGAAATAAAGGCTTTTTAAATTCTTTTCTTTGAAACATGATGTAGACAGACGGCTGCCTCCAATTTCTATTTGCAGGAACTGAGCAAGAATGACAGAATTACAGTTTGTAGTCAGTATTTGAATAGCACCACCCTGGTGGTGGAGTGGTTAAGAGCTATGGCTGCTAACCAAAAAGTCGGCAGTTCAAATCCACCAGGTGCTCCTTGGAAACCCTGTGGGGCAGTTCTACCCTGTCCTGCAGGGTCACTATGAGTTGGAATTGACTCTACGGCAACTTTGGTTTTTTGGTTTTGACCCCATAACTGAGCCCTGGTGATGCAGTTGTTAAGCATTCTACTTCTAACCAAAAGGTTGGTGGTTCGAACCCACCAGACATTCTGCAGGAGGAAGATATGGCAGTCTGTTTCTGTACAGATTACAGCCTTGGAAATTCTACCATTATATTAAATGTTTATACACATATCCATGTTCATGCAGAATAGATGACTACTTCAGATTTATCTAAGAAACTTAGTAAAATTAAAACACATGCCATTTGTATCACAGATTTTCCAACTCTGTCTTTAGAACCCTACGGAATCCTCAAAAGTGCCTTGCACAGAGTGGCAGGCAGGTAGGTTTCTCCCTCATTTTTACTGCTAGCCCTTTCTTGCTTTCTGAAATTTAAATTCTAAGCCCAAAACACACATGTGTATGCACCATTTCTCTGTTCTCCTTTATATATTATAAATAATTGAATAGCTGTGTCATATTTAAGTCGCTTTTGTTGTTTTAGCTTCATCTTCCCTGACGTTATTTTTAAAACCTCAAACAGATACCCCCACGTTGGAGAGGAGGGGAGACCAAAACAAAATTTTCTTATGGCCCTTTCTTATGGAATACCCTTACAAACAGATACTGAGAATATATATACTCCTAAAATGCACCTAATATGGAACTCTTGATTCAAAGTGTGATTCCCATGCTTCACACAATCGATGATGTGCCTGCTGCACCCCCTTCCACGCCTAAGAACCCCCTGTCTTTCAGTCACTCACTTAACATTTGTTGAGTACCCACTGTGAACTAGGCACCATGCTAGGCACTAAGAATTCAAAACTGAACCATGAACAGTCTTCCAAGGCCTCTAGGATGGTTAGGCAATACCTGATGAGGTAAACAGACTGCAATGAGACGAATACGGGACAGAGATACGCATAGATTCTGAGGAAGGACAAAACCCAAAACCGAACTTGTTGTCGTCAAATTCATTCCGACTCATAGAGACCCTATAGGACAGAGTACAACTGCCCCACAGGGTTTCCAAGGAGTGGCTGGTAGATTCAAACTGCCGACCTTTTGGTTAGCAGCCCAATGCTTAACCACTCCTCAACCAAGGCTCTGAGGAAGGACAAAGAGGGTTCAAAATAGGCTTCTTGGAGGAGGCAATGCCTGACTTAAGCCTTAACCAAAAAGTAGGTGTTAACCAGGTGAAAAATTCAGCCCTGCTGAATCCTCATTTACTCCTCGTAAGAGTCCTGAGAAGCAAGTTCCAGCGACAGTGAGGAAAGAGAAGGATTAAGAAGAAACATTTCTACAATGAATTCCACTCTATCAATACATTTCCAAATGATAGAAGAGTAAATTATAGGCCTTAATATAATCTGCTTAAGAGCTGATTATGTTATATGCTCTGTTGACTGTAACCTTGAGTAAGTAACTTTGTGAGACGTCAATTCCTTCTTTCTAAACATAAGGAAATTATTGCTTACCCTAGAGGATTGTTATAAGGGTTACATGAGTTAACGTGTAAAAATATCTAGCACATGGTAGACATTGCTTCCTTACCACCTTTTTTCTACAGCCCTCTATACCTAGAATACTGCTGGACACAGAGTATGGAGAAAAGGATGAAGGAAAAAGTACGGGACGTGAAGAAAGCCTGAGTTTCTGTCCAATCCTACCAGTTACTAAACTCTGTAACCTTGGGTCAATTAAGTACCTTTCTGAGTTGTATTTAAAATATTGATAAAATGTGGATAATAAAACCTGCTGTACCTACCTAGGAAGCCCTGGTGGGTGCAGTGGTTAAGTGCTTTGGCTGCTAACCAAACAGTCAGCAGTTCAAATCCACCAGACACTCCTTGGGAACTCTATGGGGCAGTTCTACTCTGTCCTGTAGGATCCCTCTGAGTCAGAATCGACTCGATGGCAATGGGTTTGGTTCGGTTTTTTGGTACCTACCTAGTTGTTGTGAATTATAAACTGGATAATATATATTGCAGTGCTTAAATAAAATTAAAAGCACCATACATAGGACACAGGCTTAAGAAAGGCTATTTATTTGATGTTAATATTTTTATTAGGTGGAATGTTAACAATGAATATATATCAATATAAATTTCTAACTCCTTGTGTGTGTATGTGTGTGTGTGTGTGTGTGTGTGTGTATGGGAGAGAGAAACTGCTAGAAAAGTGAATATATTTGATTCCTCTTGCTCTAGAAACAACTCAAACTGAATGTAATTTTTAAAACACAATGATTTTAAAAGTACAATATATTACTGGGAAATAGCTATTCCCATTCTGTCTAATAAAGTGATAAGACATTAAAGACATTCTTAAAATCAATAAAGGAAAAGATAAACACCACAGTATAAAAATAAACCAGCACCTCACTAAAAACAGAAAATCCAAAGGAATAATCACGCTATCAAAATTTGATCAGATTTATAAGAAATAAAAAATTCAAACTACAATAAAATTCTTCACAAAAAATTGTTGGTTAGGAAAAAGAATGATAATCCCAGAATCTGGCCGATACGTGGCAAAGGGATGGCCCTCTCACACATCACTGGTTGGAATAAGGAATTGGGGTAATCCTCCCAGAATGGACTTTGGCAATATGATTCATGACCTTTTAATAAATTTTCATCCAAGTAATTCAATTTTAGATTAATAGGATAAATTAAAAAATCATTCATCAGCAAAATATTTGAATAGAAGAATTTTTTCATAGAATTACTTACCATAAGGGAAATCGATAATAAGCTAAAAGTCCAGCCACAAGGTATTTTATTAATTACAGTACATTTATTTAACAGTTTCATACATCACCATTAAAAATCTGATTTTGAAGGATTATTTAGTATCATGGAAATGTATGAAAATCACCAGGAACCAAGCCATGTTTATATTACTCCAATTTTAGTATGAATATGTTTGATCTGTCATTTTACAGCAATTTTCCCACAACTTGTTATAAGGTGAATGGAATTATATGAATCTAAGGCACTTTCCTCTTGGTCTGAAACGTGTCCTTATGCTGTTAAAAAATCTCTAATGGGGAGAAAACAGAGCTGTCTGTGAGAAGAAAAGACCTGTGTTTCAGGCCAGACAGTTTATCTGATTAAGGAAAAAGAAGAAGGTTTACAATCAAAGACCAATTCTCCAGCACCACACAGTAAGCTCTCTAAACAAGGTATGTGTCACTCCAAACTTCATTCACCACAGTTGAGAAAAGTTTTTCAAGTCCTGGTGGTATTACCGATTTTTGGTTGCAATTGTTTGGTCCAATCTCTTGCAGAATACCATGAACAAAGAATAAGTCAAACATACCTAATGCCAGACAGAACCAGCAGTAACAGCGTGAGCTGCCCAGCCCTTAATCCATGTGTATTTGGAGCCTGATTTTACTAAATGAAATAAAACTACAGATTTAAAAACAAATGTATATGCCACTCTTAATAAAGTGTCTTTTCAAAATATATGCACAACTAAATTAATACAAGTAAAATTGTAACGCTAATAAAATAAGCTGACAGGAGGTGCAGTCTGCTAAAGAAAATAATCACCCCATGAGGTAATAGTGGAATAAAAAATACTTAGTTTTCTATTGGGTACAAAGTCATCATTACCATAGGTGAAGAGGTATCAGAGAATCACTCTGAAATAAAGCTTCAGTTTTTTCTCTAGGGCTCAAAAAACCAGAAACAGAAGTCAGAAGTAGAATGCTACTATTTGTCTCCTGCCTATGAACATTATCTCTTGCCTATGCACATTAAAGATATTTAAGAAGTTAGAGTTCAAAGACCAAAAAGAAAACGACTCCTATATTATAACAGTACCAAAGAGTTATTTTATCTTTATCTCAGCAATAACATGCAAAGACTTTTTTCTAATGTATAATGTTTCTCCTAACTTGTCTTTCTTTGTTCTGCTGGGTTTGTTTTGGGGTGGGAATTTCTTTTTTTTTTTTTTAATGTAAGCAAACTGAGATTGAATCATTATCAAAGCAGCAACTGTAGCACTTCAGCTTAGTCACCAGACTAACCACAGAAATTCCAAATAGTTGAACTGAAATGGAAAATGAAGCTTTATACTGAAGCTAGGACTTCAACTGTGTTTAAAATTCCAAGCGTTTCCTTCACGTGCACCTATGGCTGACAGAACATATTTTATGACAAAACGAGATTTATGAGCACTTTGTTCAAACTTCATCAACAAGAACCTCATCAATGCATAGTCAGAAAGAAGAGAGAAACTAAAATAAATTTCATATTGACTTCTAACTAATTCCAACAATTCCTTATTCTAAGGGACTTAGCTCTAAACAGTTCCCTCTATCCACCCATTTGACTCAGCCATGTCCCTATTGCCCCCAATAATTCGGCATTTGGACTCTGAATTCAAATAGACTTAGATTTGAATCCTGGTTCTTCCTCTTATTACTCGTAGGACCACGGGTCAGGTACTTCACTCACCTTATCTACGGAGTATGAGCAGTGGTAGTGACTTGACTGCCTTCTCTCATAACAGAGAATCAGGAGAGAAGGCAGGTGAATCACTGGACACAAAGCCTGACATAGATTGAAATGTTTAATAATGTGAAGGTAAATGTTTCATAATGTTAATTATTATTGATTCTACTACCTACCAATAATAAATTAGTTCCTATTAGCATGACTTTTGAGATAATTTACTCTTGTATCTGATTGATCTTCAATTGGCTGCAGTTTCCACTACCTAAAAAAAAAAAAAAAAACCAAACCCGTTGCTGTCGAGTCGATTCCGACTCACAGCAACCCTATAGGACAAAGTAGAACTGCTCCATAGGGTTTCCGAGGATCGGCTGGTGGATTCCAACTGCCAACCTTTTGGTTAGCAGCCGTAGCTCTTAACCACTGTGCCACCAGGGCTAGCTCTATTATTAAGAATTATTCATTTGTCTAATTATTTAGAGCCAGGCACAAAGAAATTAAGGCCAAGAGAAATAATAAGTACAATCAAATAAAATATTAACTTTTTAAAACATCAGGCTCAGGGAGAAGCTGGCCATCGTACACGAGCATTCCTCTGTCATAGCACTCTGTAGCTTGCGTTTTGGTTGTTTTTGCAAACATTTCTCTTTTCACCTCTCCACTCAGATCCTAGGCCAGTGACTGCACTTGGCCTTGACTTATACATCTTGCTCACAGAGGCAGTGGCACAGTGATTAAGAACTCAGGCTGCTAACCAAAGGTCAGCATTTGGAATCCACCAACTGTTCCTTGGAAACCCTATGAGGTAGTTCTACTCTGTCCTATAAGGTCACTATGAGTCAGAATCAATGGCAACAGGTTTGTTTATATATATATATATATCCTGTCTCTTTTATTAAATTGTAACTCTTCAGACTCATTGATCATTCTTGCAGTGCTTAGCAGAATATGCATAGTCAATAGACGTGTGGGTCTATTTTGTTGTATTTGAGATTACCCAGGAAACATTGATAGAGAAGTGGCAAAAAGACTTGTGATAAGTCTTGACTCTGCATTTTTATTGATTTAGGGACACTGAGAAAGTTCCCTAATCTTTCTGATTGTCAGTTTCCTCATTTGTCACATGCTTACCTCACAAGCTGTTATGAGTATTAAAACAATACACATATGTAATAGAGTTTCATAAATGGTACAGCACCATAAAAGGGCAGCTTGAGAAGACAAAGTAAAACATTTAATGAAATGTGCAAAGACCTGGAGTTAGAAAACCAAAAGGGAAGAACATGCTCAGCACTTCTTAAGCTGAAAGAACTGAAGAAAAAATTCAAGCCTCGAGTTGCGATAGTGACGGATTCTACGGGAAAAATATTGAACAACACAGGAAGCATCAAAAGAAGGTGGAAGGAATACAAAGCCACTGTACCAAAAAGAATTGGTAGACGTTCAAAAATTTCAGGAGGTAGCACACTACCAAGAACCAATGGTACTGAAGGAAGAAGTCCAAGCCACACTGAAGGCATTGGGAAAAATAAGGCTCTAGAAATTGACAGACTACCAATTGAGATGTTTCAATAAGCTGATGTGAGGCTGGAAGCACTCACTCATTTATGACAAGAAATTTGGAAGACAGCTACTTGGTCGTTCAACTGGAAGAAATCCATGTTTGTGCCCATTCCAAAGAAAGATGATCCAACAGGATGTGAAAACTATTGAACAATACCATTAATATCACATGCAAGTAAAATGTTGTTGAAGATAATTTTAAAACAATTGTAGCAGTACATCAACAGGGAACTGCCAGAAATTCAAGCTGGTTTCAGAGGAGGATGTGGAACTAGGGATATCATTGCTGAGGTCAGATGGATCTTGGCTGAAAGCAGAAAATACCAGAAAGATGTTTACCTGTGTTTTATTGATTATACAAAGGTATTCGACTGTGTGGATCATAACAGATTATGGATAACATTTTGAAGAATGGGGAATTCCAGAACACTTAATTCTGCACATGAGGAACCTGCACATAGATCAAAAGACAGTCGTTTGAAGTGAACAAGGGGATCCTGTGTGGTTTAAAGTCAGGAAAGGTGTGTGTCAGGGTTTGTATCCCTTCGCCATACTTATTCAATCTATATGCTAAGCAAATAATCTGAGAAGCTGGACTATATGAAGAAGAATGCGGCATTAGGATTGAAGGAAGACTAATCAATAATCTGTGATACGCAGATGACACAACCTTACTTTCTGAAAGCAAAGAGGACTTGAAGCACTTACTGATGAAGATCAAAGACTACAGTCTTCAGTATGGATTACACCTTAACATAAAGAAAACAAAAATCCTCACAACTGGACCAATAAGCAACATCATGTAAACAGAAAAAAATATTGAAGTTTTCCAGGATTTCATTTTACTTGGATCCACAGTCAACACCCATGGAAGCAGCAGTCAAGAAATCAAACAATGTATTGCACTGGGCAAATCTGCTGCAAAAATATCTCTTTAAAGTGTTGAAAAACAAAGCTGTCACTTTGAGGACTAAGGTGCGCCTGACCCAAGCCATGGTATTTTCAATCACCTCATATGCATGCGAAAGCTGTACAATGAATAAGGAAAATCAAAGAAGAATTGATGCTTTTGAATTATGGTGTAGGCAAAGAATATTGACTATAACATGGACTGCCAGAAGAACTAACAAATCTGTCTTGGAATAAGTACAACCAGAATGCTCCTCAGAAGCAAGGATGGTGAGACTTTGTCTCGCATAGTTTGGACACGTTATGAGGAGGGGCCAGTCCCTGGAGAAAGATATCATGCTTGATAAAGTAGAAGGTCAGTGAAAAAAGGAAGACCCTCAAGGAGATGCACTGACACAGTGGCGGCAACAGTGGACTCAAACATAGTAATGATTGTGAAGATGGCACAGGATCCAGCAGTGTTTCACTCTGTTGAACACAGCATCACTATGAGTCAGAACCAATTTGATGGCACGGAACAACAACAGATATAGTCCTTGATATATCTTCAATATCTATATTTCTGCTAAAAGAATTTATTCTAAGGGGTGTTTTAAAAGTGTTAATGAACTTCTTGAATGTTACATGCCATGGGAAATATACTGTAGATACACGGTGGAGTTCTTCCCTGTTTTGCACTACTTTCTCTTCTCATGGGGC
Organism: Dugong dugon; assembly: GCA_030035585.1. Lineage (NCBI taxonomy): Eukaryota > Metazoa > Chordata > Mammalia > Sirenia > Dugongidae > Dugong > Dugong dugon. The sequence continues at coordinate 77,184,900 of CM057476.1, forward strand.
TTCTCTCCTAATTAACTACCTCTCCCTTCCCTCAAAAAAAAAAAAAAAAAAAAAAAAAAACCCATTGCCGTTGAGTTGATTCTGACTCATAGCGACCCTATAGGACAGAGTAGAACTGCTCCATAGGGCTTCCATGGAGCAGCTGGTAGATGTGAACTTCATACCTTTTGGTTAGCAGCCAAGCTCTTAACCACGATTTCACCAGGGCTCCTTACTTCTTATATTTCCCTTAATTTTAGCCTTCAAGGGCTCTAGAAAAAAATAAGAGGATGGTGATAATGAAAACTTAGAAAAAATAGAATGAAACAACTCCTATCATAATCATTATGTGGAAAGAAGAGACATCACACAAGTTTATGGTTTAAAACTTTGTGCATGAATAGCACTGTGTTCATCTACAGAGTCAACAAACCTTTCCCAGGCGTTCACCTTACATCTGTCACTGCGAAGACCTTGCAGGAGAAGGGGTGGAGGTGGAAGGAAAGAGGAGCTCAGGAGACAGTGTGAAGCACTATGAGGAAACTAAGCAGGAAAACATTACTAGTCGTGGCAAGGTCAAAGGACTTTTTTAGAAAAAGAATCTGTGGCATTCAATTTGAAATTGTTTGCTTTGCTCAAATATGTTGTACACTTCTGTTCTGGCCCAAATGTGCAAACAAGTTTACCGCTTTTATCAGTTCTTTGTGTAATTTTTGTTTGTTTGTTTGCTTGTTTGTTTAGATGGTTAGTTCGTGGTTAGGGCTGATCTTTGCCAAAATCAAGTTAATAGCTGATTTTCCCTTCTGCATTATCAGCAAGCAGAACAAAAATAAGATATGCAGAATGGTGAGATGATCCACAAACTGAACTAATTCCCCAGATCAGGAGTTGACAACAGAGCTAGCTATAAAAACATAAGCATCTTGGAAATTTACAGACAACTTGGGGTACAAGAGTTGCTTTGGACTCCCCCAGAGCATAAGTTTGTTAGTTCTAAATAATCTGACTGAAATTTCAAAAAATGAAAGAGCCACCAGTGACATGTGAATTACTTAGAAATGACCAAGACAGACCCTAACCCCAATGGACTATAATCTAGAGTGGTTCAGGATTAGCCTTATAAATACATATAAGCTTGTCTTTCCCAAAAAGCAGAGTCTGAGACAGGGGCTTTCGTGTTGGTAGTTTGTTTCAGGATGTCGACTCTACAGCACCTAACAACAATGACAACAACAAGGCCAGGGGACTGGTGTGAGGGGATTGGGAAACATTAAACCACGAAACGAGTAAATCTAATCCAAGGTGTGGTATTGCACTGGTTACTGCTATGGACAACCAGGTCTCAATACCACTGGGAATAGGGCTGCCAGATTTAGCAAATACACACACACCACACCTGGCTAAATTTGACTATCAGATAAACAACAGTAAATGTTTTTACTATAAGTTATGTCCCATGCAATATTCAAATTTAACTGGGCATCTTGAATTTTGTCTGGCAACCCTAGCTAGGAATCCTCTGAGGAACTATGTAAAATGTGCCTCAGGTTATTGGCCGATAAAGTGAAAGAAAAGGGCAGCCGCTGGCTCCCATTACTGCTGGTCAAAGTTTGCAGTAGTGGAATGGGGTAGAAACAGGAGCAGAGAGCCAAGGGTAAGTCATGCAGCTGCAGCAAGGCGCTGCCAGGCTACACCTGCACACTGCTGGTTGTTGCAGCAACAGCTGAAGCAAAACCAACAGCCAATATACTGTTGTCTAGTGTATAAAAGATGTCTACCCACCGCTGAAAAACCCACTGCCATTGAGTCGATTCCAACTCATAAAGACCCCATAGGGTTTCCAAGGCTGTAAATCTCTATGGAAGCAGACTGCCACATCTTTCTCCTGCTCTGCCGACCTTTCGGTTAGCAGTCCATCACTTTAACCACTGTGCCACCAGGGCTCCTTAAAAGACGTCTAGCACACCCTATTTTGAAGTTGCAATGGGAAATTTTTACATTTCTGGGGGAAATATGTCCTGAAAGTTGGTGCCACCACTGTTACATTTCTCCATTCTTGTGACAGAAAACTTTATTTTCTTTCTTTCTTTCTTTCTTTTTTTTTTTTTTACATCAGGGTGTAGAAAATGGAACTAAGAAACAAGAGAAAAAAAAAAAAGTCACTTCATCATGCTTATAACCTCAGGACAAGATGAGTCAGTCTTGCTCAACAAGGGCACACCAAGAAGACACGCTGATTCTGCCAACTTTTCTGAACAGCTAACAAGATCACTATAAATCCCTACCGGGAGGATGTTACTTCATACTGAATGTTCACTCTGAAGCCATGTGACAGGCAAATGAGATTCTCTCTGGATCCCAGTAAAGCTAAATAAAAGCAACCAGCCTCTTCCAGGAGAGATGGTGCCATGAAGGAAGAGCGCTCTGACCACTCAACAAGAAACCCAAGCGAGTACCCCCCTAAACAAATCCTGAAGACGGAATTTCATGTCCTTGAGCAGAGGGGAGCCCCAGTGACTATGGGAGGAGTAAAAGGTTGGTATAAATGAATCTTCTCCAAGCTAGTTGAGAGTGTCTCAGCCCTAATATTACATTCCAGTGCACTGTTTCTGGATGGATGAGAACTGAGTTTAAGACCCTGGACTTTTGACATTTGCCAAGAGCTTGTGATTTTCCTTATGTCCATTTGATTTCAAGCTGGTAATAATTCTCAGAGGAAAACAGCACAAATTTTCATATTACAAGGATTTATAATTTTGTGAACCATTAGAATCTATTGACCTTTAAAATGCTCCAGGTTAAATCTCGGTTGAGTTACTTTCAGAATTTTAAAGCAGTGGCATTTGCTTATTATAAATGCTCCTGATAAACTAGACTGGGGTGCAGGGAAGAAGGAGGATATCCAGTATTCTTAGAATGCAGATTCATTTGCAGTATTTAGCACTGAATGTTCTTTCTATTTACACTTATATCACAATAGTGGGTGATTTCATAAACGACAACAGCAGGATGAGTTTCTAAAAGCTCTTCTAAACCCTTCTACACCAGTAATCAAAACACATGAGTGAAAAAAATCCTCCCCACAGAGTGAAATTCCCTCTATCCTGAAGTTTTGTATGTCATTATCATCCTAAGTGCTCTCATTCTTTTATTCCCAAGACTTTGTTCACACAGGAGTTCATTTGTCCTCTGTTTCCTAGTCAAGAGGTCATTTAGCCATCTCTACTGCCTCTGTTTGATGTACCATTCACCTCTGAGCAGGGTGTGTTTACACAGACAGATGCCGGCAAAGCACTAAGGAGGTTCTCCTTTTTCTGAGTTTGTTATCAAAGTCAATAGGTCCCTGGGTTTACCCTGTGTATAAGTTACCATCTACATTGTCAGAAAAATCCCATGTGGAACGAAGCCCATTAGCACATCACTTAAGCAAGGAAGTTAGAAAGGTACAGAGAATAGCAAGGATCCAGATAAGAAGGGAAAGGTTTTCCAGCATAAGGAAGGAATTACATGTTTCATGAACACTGTGTGCTTAATTCCTTTCTGCCAGATTGTCTAAAACTAGAAAACTCATAATCACCACTACGCTACAACTGTTTTCTCATCTAAAAGAGGTCACATTGAGTAGGCATTAAAATTAATTAAGAATTATTTCCAATGTGAGTGTTTTTCTAATTATTCTGAATTTTTGATAGTCATAGAACCAGAAGAGATCAAGGAAATAGGCATGTCAGATGTCAGAGTTGTTGTTGTTGTTGTTTTAATTTACTTAAAATCTCAAGGGAGAGAATACAGACAATAAGTGATTTGATTTATTGAAAATACGTCTGCTCACACACACATTGCCTCCTGCCTATCACTTATAATCACTTTAAATCAAAGAGGCATCATGAATCAACTCCTTTATCTTGCAGGTGAGGAAACTGAGGCATACTTGCCTAGTTTCGAGTTGGTATGGAGTTGGGACTAGTGTTTAAATCCAGAATCTAAAGTTGACCCAAAACCGCTTTGCTTTCTTCCCACCTGTAGCCAGAACTTCCTTCTGTTCCATCACATCCATTTCACATCCCACCCATTCTCCATCACCTGGTCTACTGGGGGAGGAAGGTTGGGATTCAACAGATGGACCCTCTGCCTGTACAAGGACTAATGGAATATTCAAGTACTCCAGGAATTTTTGACACCTGCCCAGGCTTTCAAGGTAGAGACATACCTTAATCTCTTTCTGAATAACTCTGTGTATTTTATGAAGAAAACCTAGGCATGAGTATATTGAGTTTAATGAATGTTATGCTTCTGAGCCTGAAGGTCAGTTATTTTTACATTGATCTTCACCTGTTTCTTGCACTATATCTTGAATTCACCTTTTAAAATCACATATTCATTTATACAAAGTAATTATTTCATTTTTATTCTAATTTCTCTTTTAAGTTCCCACTTTACCTAACAATAGAAACTATAGTCTTAGCTAATTTCGGCTAAATTCTATCATCTTAGGCTAAAACAGAGTCAATTCAGGATTTTCCCTGCTCAATCTCTCTCCCTAGTGTGGTATATAATTTTATACTCATTGTTTAAGGGTTTGACCACAAATTGGGGCCATCATCTGGTCATCAATCTGGGATCCTGCTGACAGTTTTCCCTCTCTGTTGAGATGTCTCATGCTCACATGGTGCTCAGCCATTCAGCACACTCTCCTGGCTGCAGTCTTCTCTTACCAAGACAAGCCCCTTTCAGTTCCAACACCCTCTCCCCATCATCTAACACCTACACTTTCCTCAAAACTATAGTAAAAGCCAGATGCTACTCTGGGACCAGAGGAATTTTGCTATGTCTTCATCCTCATTCATGCTCTGCCTAGAGAAATCTTTCACCATTTCTACTCCACTGTTACTGTACCTCAACAAGGCAGTGGATAACTCTGAGATCTTGACATTTCACGGGTTCTGCCTGGGAAACGAAGCCCACATCTCCTCTTCAGAGGAGGCTTTAGAACCCCCAAGCCCATCTGGGTAGTATCATTTTCCACACCAAGGTTTCAGCCCTACAGAGGCAGATCATAAAGCCTTCTCACAGAGACCCATAGCCACAATCAACATTTCTCCCCCTTTTCTCATTTCCCTTGGTTTGCCTTCACTCTGCTCAGCCCTGAGTTTTTCCCTCCAGGCTGGTATAATATTTTTTAATATTTCTTAAACCTTGGTCTTTGGAAACTCAAATGTCAGCAAATAGTTTGTTTTGTTTCTCTCTGCATTTCTTCTATGGCTTCCCTTCCCTAAGGTATTAGAGGATGGAGTCTAGTATTGTTGTTAGGTGCCATCAAGTCAGTTCCGACTTATACTGATCCTACAGGACAGAGCAGAACGGCCCCATAGGTTTCCAAGGAGCAGCTGGTGGATTTGAACTGCCAACATTTTGGTTAGCAGCCGAGCTCTTAACCACTACACCACCAGCACTCTGAGTCTAGTCTGGGAAGGAAAAAGACATCAAGATAAAGAAAATTATTGCAGAGGCAATGCAGCAAATTGACTATTTCTTCTCAATATCCTGGTTTTCCCCCAATATCTCACTGAGGTTGAGGCTTCCAGTTGTAATGGGAATGCAATTCACCTCCACAACAGCCTACAAAACTGACACATACTAAAATGCAAAATTTTTCAGTTATATTATTGACAGTTGATCCGTATCCTAAGTTTCCCCTGGAAAGTCAGAAACTACATCTGGTTACTTTCAGGTACTCAGTTCAGGTAAGGGATTTCTCAGTCAGCTAACGGTTATAATTTAGTTAGATCCAACATATAAGTCTGATTCTCTCCTTACCCTTTCCTTGCTAGGATTTATTCTTATCTTCTGTGGATTTGTACAAATGCTACAGGGTTATGGAGTAGCTATTCTGCTTCTTGTGGCTACTCAGTCTGGGTCTCGTGTTACCTCCCTCCTCAGATATAATTTGCCTTAATGTATGCCAGAAGTATTGCCAGCCTCTATCACCTCTGTCCCCATAGCTTCATCAGAGGAGTCTCCATTTCAGTGTCTGGTCACAAGGTACACATAGGTCTTCCCTCCCTAAATGCTGGACCCCTTGGAGTTCACTGGATCTCCCTCAGCTTATCCATGTCCTTCATGTAGGCAGGGCAGAAATTCCACCTCTGCCACACCTTTCTGTATCCTTGGAAGAGTTGGAGCTATCCTCAGACACTCACTCAGCCACTAGTCTCTCTCCCCATCATCTCTGTATGTCTCCTAATGAGTTTCAGACAGGACAAGGATCTGCAAACAGAAATTGCATCATGATACTAGATACAAAGATCACCCCCTGCCCAGGGGAACGGAAAGAAGGGTGCTGAGCCCTCACGCTCACTTCTAAGCCTCTTGTTTCATCATCAGCACTCCACTTCAGCTTGAAAGTTACTTTTTAGCCTGTGGGTATGGGGGACAAAGGGATGGAGAATGAGTTAGCAGTTCACATCTACTTACAAATCTTTTCTTGCTTACAACTAAGAAGTAGACCATGACATTTTGAACTTAGGGTTTGAGGAGTTAGTATCTTTGTCCTCCAGCCTGACCTGAGAACTGTTCCCTCCCCCAGCCCAAAAGGAATGGTTACAGAGGAAAGTATATGATGATTAATAGCTTGAGTTATTACTGTCCACAATTTTGATAACCTCATTTTGATGAAATTCAGCTTTGGAAACTCCTTTTCAGTATCTCCATATCCTCACCTTTACCTAAGCCACGTTTCTGTCTCCAGATTTTATATCTCAGGTCATGGAAGTATCTGCCTCATCATTGTGGATTTGCTGATTCTGACTGCGCAAATTTGTCCTCTAACTATAGCTCCAATTTGTCCCTGCTCAGTCCCCAAGTCACTGTGGGCAGCGTAGATTCATAAACAAAGGAACAGTCATGGGGAAGAGAATTAGGAGACAGCAATGTACTGGATCAGCAGGGTTCACAATAAGGTTATACATGGTTAAAGACAGTGCTGAGTAGATTAAATCAAACCAAACCTGTTAACACCGAGTTGATTCTGACACATAGTGACCCTACAGGACACAGAAGAACTGCCCCCATAGGGTTTCCAAGGCTGTAATCTTGATGGTCAAGAAATCAAATGACAAATTGCATTGGGCACATCTGCTGCAAAAGACCTCTTTAAAGTGTTAAAAATCAAAGATGTCACTTTAAGGGCTAAGGTGCGCCTGATCCAAGCCATGGTGTTTTCAATTGCCTCATATGCATAGGAAAGTTGGACAATGAATAAGGAAGACTGAAGAAGAACTGATGCCTTTGAATTATGGTGTTGGCAAAGAATACTGAATATACCATGGATTGTCAGAAGAATGAATAAATCTGGCTTGGAAGATGTGCAACCAGAATGCTCATTAGAAGCAAGAATGGTGAGATTTCATCCCACATACTTTAGACATGTTATCAGGAGGGATCAGCCCCTGGAGAAGGACATCATGCTTCATAAAGTAGAGGGTCAGTGAAAAAGAGGAAGGCCCTCAACAAGATGGATTGACACAGTGCCTGCAACAATAGGCTTAAGCATAACAACGATTGTGAGCATGGTGCAGGACTAGGCAGTGTTTCATTCTGTTGTACATGGGGTCGCTATAAGTTGGAACTGACTTGACACCACCTAATGACAACAACAGCCAAATGCTTAACCACTGCACCACCAGGGTCATTGAATAATATGGGTGGGCTTAAATTATAGAGTGCTTTGAAGACCATGTTTTTTTGTTGAGACATGATAGAGCAGGCAATGGGATCCATGGTAGGTTTATAGAGGGGAACTGATGTGAACAAAATGATGTTTTAAGACTATCCATTGAAAGATATATTGGAAGGGAAAATGCCCAAAGGCACAGAGACTTCAACTTTCTGCTGAGTTTATCTCCTGTTGCTATTTCTCACCTGTCGAAATACTGCTTCATAACTTAAAGTTGCACTTTAGCAAATCTTTATGCTAAAAACTTGAAAAAAATTTCCAAATTAACCCATTATGAGTAACGATTTATAATAGACAGGTAAAAAAGAATGTTCGTTCTTCATAGGAAAGACTGAGCTACTATATGAAACTGTACACAACTTGGTTAATGTTTATCCCTTATTTACAGGATAGTTATCCTCCTAGAAAATAAGAAGCTATTTTGCTTCATCTTCCCTCTTCCAATTTAAAAACCTATTTATGACCACATCCATACTAACAGCATGTTCCCTGTTACAATAGAGAAGCTCTTCTCCCCCTACTTAAGGTCAGTTCTTCCGTCAGTATCGCAGGAGTGAGAGTGGATCTGAGAAATATGTGCTGTAGTAAAGAGAGCCCACGTAAGGCCAATTATCAAGAATGGATTGTGGGACCAATTAGCCTTTGGTATGGCATTCTCCAAAAGTGCCATGCTGTTCAGATAAAGGTTCAGTAACTATGGACACAAAGTTTGTCTTCGGTTGGGTTTTGCCAGATGAATAAAGCAAAATGTCAGATGGCGATTTAGTATATTGAGTAGGGCAGAAAGAGAAGAAAGCAAAGGATAAATGGATTAGAAGAAAGTACACAGTCCATGCCCTGAAAGTACAGATGAGGTCAAAGAGTGATCAGAGTAGCGAAAGCTGAACAAGTTTACTGGGCAAAAAGGAGGCTGCAGTAACAGAGTAGACATTTCAATTAGTGGACTTCTAGCCAGAGCTGCTTCTTCTCCTATTTAAGGTCAGTGGTATGCTCATGGAGCCAGTGGCTTAGGTGTAAAGGAAGAAATGATGACTACAGATGAGTGCCCCACACTGATAGGTCAGGCTATTAGATGTTCCTTCCATGCATATATCAAAGTCACTCAAGATTATGGCAGAACTTGAGGTGGAAAGGAAGACTATATACAGGCACTTTCTTAGGCTGGGTTCTCTAGAGAAGCAAAATCAGTGAAGTGTGTGTATGTATATATAAATATAGAAAGAGAGATTTATCTCAAGGAAATGGCCCGCGCAATTATAGAGGCTGGCAATTCTCAAGTCCATGAGGCATCAGGCTGGAAGCTTCCCCTGACTCATGTATCTGCAGGGGCTGAATACCCCAAGATCAGCAGGTCAGACAGCAGGCTGCTGGCTCACGGGCTGTGAAGGCCGGTCGATGAATCCCAAGATCAGCAGGTAAACTGCTAGCTCAAATCCCAAGAACCAGAGGTCAGATAATGATGAGCCAGATGCAGGATCCAGAGCAAAAGCCTTGCTGGAAAATCCATTTATATACTGGAGGCAGGCCACACCCCCAAGGAAACTCCCTTTCAACTGATTGCCTGCTTATAGAAGATCTCATTATGGAGGTGATTATATCATTACATAATTGCCAAACTTCATCGTAACTGCCAAACCACTGAGAATCATGGCCCAGCAAAGCTGACACACAACCATCACAGGTGCCAAGGCTTTAAATGAACAGGGGAAAAGTGACCTGTAAGCACTATGTAAACTATTTGGTTACCAGCCAAGCGCTTTAACCACTATGCCATCAGGGCTTCTTTATTAATCATTAAGGAAATATAAATTAAATCCTCAATGAGTTACCACTAAACACCTGTTAGAATAATTAAAATCAGAGACACCAAGTAGGTAAAGATTTTGCAAAAATTAATCTTACGAAAAAGGATGCTATTTGTTACGTAAAACAAGATTATTTAAATGTAAAGACAATAATAAAAATAATATTTGTATTAAATAAACTTTACTTGGCTATCAAACTCCAAGAGTTCTATTTTCAATACACTAATTTAAATAAGCATGAGTTAATTACACTGGAAGAATTTTTTTTTACTTTATGTCTAACACTTCTCACATTAATGTAATTAATCAAAGGTGTAAATAATTAAGAGACTTCATTTAAAGGTGCTTACTTTTACCCAACACTGCATTTTAAATTGTTTCAGATCATATAAAAAGTGGTAAATGAGAAAGAATTGAAGGTTAGATCTACATGATTAAATCAAGTATACCAAATTTAATCCCGAACCTCCTCCAGTTGTATTAACTGATTTCATATTATCCCATCGCCACCTACGCATTCCCTCCCATACTTGCCCCAACCCATTTCCTACCCTTTCATTTCTGTTCTTTCACCCATGCTCTTTCATTTTCTGTATTGTTTCTTTTTTTTTTGCATTTCCCTTTGTCTCCATATGTTATGAATTGTCACTCCTTTTGCTTATTCCTACCGAAAAAAAAATTAATTGAATTTAATGTGAGTCTTTTTTTTCAGAAAGAGAAACAGTAAAGGTCCCATTCACCATTCGTGTTAAAAATAATAATAATAATAAATTATAAAACTCTAAACCCAGCAACTATCAAGTGTATATTCCAATAGGAAAAGAAAAAGAAACATTCAGACAGAAACTAAGAGACCAATACCAAAACCAAACCAACCCGTCACTGTTACGTCGAACCCGACTTATAGTGACCCTATAGGACAGAGCTGACCTGCCCCATAGGGATTCCAAGGAGTGGCTGGTGGATTCCAACTGCTGACCTTTCGGGTAGCAGTCAAGTTCATAACCACTGTGCCACCAGGGCTCCAAAAGACATATGGGGGGAAATTATTAAGAAAGGAGAAAAAGAAAAATAAAGGAAAGAAGGAAGGGAGGGAGGAAGGAAGGAAGGGAGGGAGACAGGAAGGGAGAAAAGATGGCACAAAAGAGATGATCAAGAAGAGTCAGTAGGTTTAGCTATTACTGTTGAAGGCTAATTGCTGAGATCCATCCTGCAGTTCACTTGGGTCCTGTTAAAACCTTTTGTGAATTAATTTATTTCTCCCATTTAGAACATCTCTTTCTAATGCTTTTGAGAAGGTCTTCTAGAAGGTATTAGAGCACCATACCTTTGTTCTTTGAAAGATTAACTCATTTCACAGCATGTGAAAACAAAGTTCGGTATCAGTGTTGATTTATTTTTCTAAATAATTTTTGCAATGATCCAGATTGCGCTTTTTCTTGTTTTGCTTGTTTCTTTATTGGGTTAGCAGCCTTTATTTCATCCTAGTAGATATCTTAAAGCCTCCACTCACCCACAAAAACGTTAATCACTTGACACAGTTCTTTGCATACTTTTTGACGACTTTCAGAAGCTCATTTTCCAAATGGAACAACCACCTGTGATTGAAAGGCAACTTCAGGGTTTAGGACAAGAAACACATTTAATCCCAATGTCACATGCAATGAAAATAAATGAAAGGCTAGTACTGATCTCCTAGGCAGAAGTCCCCAGGCTCTGCAATTTATAGATTTCAACAGTTGCAATAATCATGGCAATGCATTAGGGAATGAGCAGGACTACACAGAGAGAATGAAGTAATATAACTCATCTCCTCCTTAACCTATGATGGGATTTCTGCTTTTCATGGAAGTTCCTTTGGCAATCATATCGTTATCAAAACCAAGTGCAATAGGACAGCATGAGTCTCAAACCAAACCCAGCATTGAATAAAATTTGTTTATCAGGACATAACACCCTACAACTCAGTACTAGAATTTTGTTAGCAATTTACATTATCTGTGCAATCAGACAAAAAGCAGTTCTCAGTATCACTAGCAGGTGATAATTCCATACAGTTCACAGGTGGGACATTAAGCCAGTGGATTAGAAGATTGTCAGATCTTGCTGGCATTAAGTCACCTCTGCAGATTTGAAATGACAGCTTTTACTAGGACAGCTGAAAGAAAAGGCAGTGTACTGTGTTTTGAAGGGCAGAGAATAGACTAGCAAAAGGATAAGGCATCTAAGGATGAACTTAATAGTCTTGAAAAACACCTGATCAATAGTCTATCACTATTTTAGAAACAGACAAAATCTACACTTGATCATGGAGATGAAATAGATATTGCCTTTTGCATTCAATCACCATAACATTAAGTTGGTATCTATTTTAAGGTTTTTCACAGTTTTAAAAGTCAAAGGTAATTGGTATCTGTTGATTACCATGAAACCATGGGTGTTACATTACAAGTTATTGAGAATCATTTACAAGAAAATAATACTAACGTTCTAGGAAATAAAGAGGTTTACTAGTTCTGACCTTATTGTTGTTAGGTGATGTCGAGGTGGCTCCAACTCATAGCAACCCTGTGTACAACAGAATGGAACACTGCCCGGTCCTGCACCATCCTCACAGTCGTTGCTATGCTTGAGCCCATTGTTGCAGCCACTGTGTCAATCCATCTCATTGAAAGTCTTCCTCTTTTTCACTGACCCTCTACCTTACCAAGCATGATATCCTTATCCAGGGAATGATCCCTCCTGACATGTCCAAAGTATGTGAGACAAAGTCTCACCATCTTTGTTTCTAAGAAGCATTCTAGCTGTACTTCTTCCAAGATAGATTTGTCCATTCTTCTAGCAGTCCATGGTGTATTCAGTATTTTTCACCAGCGCCATAATTCAAAGGCATCAGTTTTTCTTCAGTTGTCCTTATTGATTGTCCAGCTTTCACATGCATGTGAGGTGACTGAAAATACCATGGCTTGGGTCAGGCGCACCTTAGTCCTCAAAGTGACACCCTTACTTTTTAACACTTTAGAGGTCTTTTGCAGCAGATTTGTCCAATGCAATGAGTTGTTTGATTTTATGACTGCTGCTTTTAATCTTATGACTCTTATAGTTAGTCCTGACTGCTCACTTAAATCTAAATTCTCTAAGAGCTCAGCTGCTAACTAAAAGGTATGAAGTTCGAATCCCCCAGCCACTCCTTGGAAACACCATGGGGCAGTTCTGTTCTGTCCTATAGGGTCGTTATGAGTCGGAATCAACTTGATGGCAAGGAGGTATTCTGTAATCATACATCTCAACTCAGTGTTTGAATCTAAATTGAGCTGAGATGTGTGATCATAGAATATCCTAAGACAACCTCTAATGCCACCTTCTATGTTTTCAAGTAAGAGCACTACAATAAGAAGCCCTGGTGGTGCAATGGTTAAGCACTTGGCAGCTAACGGCAAGTTTGGCAATTCAAACCCACCAGTCGATGCACCCAAGAAAGATGTGGCAGTCACTTCCGTAAAGATTACAGCCTTAGAAACCCTATGGGGTAGTTCTACCCTGTTCTATAGGGTCACTATGAGTCTCTGAGTCGGAATTGACTTGAGGGCAACAGGTTTGATTTTGGGGTTTAGACTAGATTGGAAAAGGGAAAATGTACATAGGTAGGGAACTCAGTTAGGAAATTGTCACCATAATGCAAATGAGCAGTGACTGAATGTGGGTGAACAAAGGAGGAAGTAGAGTAAATAAAAAGGGAGATAAGATCTTAATCAGTGTCACATAGAAAAACACAGGAACATACATCTGATCAGCAACTACCTGTCAGGTGATTAAAAGATAAGAAGGAACAAAGGACGATGTCAGGACTAAAAGCAGAGACATAGGAAAATGATAGTTACGTTGCAGCAAATGGGAAGTTCAAAAAAGAAACTGGTTTGTGGAGGACAGTGATGACTATAATATTCTAGCAATACTGTGTCTGAAGTGAAAATAATATACACAAACTGTCCTACAGACAGAATTGGAGGCGTGGCATTCAAAACAGAGATCAAAATCAGGCAGCTTTGAGAAATATCTGTAAATAGTCATAACTAAAGTTATGCCAGTGGACACTGAGGGAGTTAGGGGATGAAAGAATGGGGTGCAGTTGAGTCTTGGAGAATTCTTTTATACCAATATTTTTGTAGAAGTGGTTTTCATTACAATTGGCTTTAACTCGATATTTGAAAATCGTATACTTACATGCATGTTACTTTTCTGACGCACTTACATATTTGGTGGGAAACAAGTAACACGCTGAAATGTGTAAAAACGTGTCTTTATCTTCTAGTGATGACTATTTCCTGACCTTGGGAGTGCTGGAATAACGGTGTGTCCCAAAACAGGGGTCAGGAGTTATGGCTTCATCTCCCTGTTCCATCACTGGCCTGCTAATGCAAACTCAATTTCTGGCCTCTAGGGACAGAAATCACAAAAGAGCTTAATCTCTTAGAGCCTCCTTCCTGAAATTATCTGTATTTTCACATCTTCATCTCTTGTTTTCAAGGAGACATTTGCTTTGCACATTAAATCCACAAGTCCCATCCCCTTCCCTTTTATTGTTTTGTTGGTCCCCTTACCAGATAGTGGCTGGTTATCTTTCCTAAAAGCCTCTTATCTTTTCTTCATTTGTTTTTTTAATTAACCGAAATTCCCTTATCTGCTTTTTTATTTCTTTGTTTGTTGAAACTCCTATAATTTCCTTTGGATAGGGTGAGGACTAAGAAAACTTAGATTTGCTCAAAGAACTGATTTACCTGTGCCTAGAAATTTGTATAACTAAGAGCATTTGGTTAAAACAGAGGGTATTTGTATCCTGCGTTTCTATTATGTCGAGAGCATTGCTATGTTGTCTGATCCATTAATCTCCTTATGTCTCATCAGCTATAGAAGTCTATCAGAGTGCTTATGACTTTCTCTTCTTAACAGGCTCAGATAAATGATGAGAATTGACAGACACAAAAGAGTAACTCCTTAAAGGGCAGTAATACATAAACTTAGGGTTATACACACCCGCACACGCACACACACACACACACACACACACACACACACATACACGTATTTTTAAAATTTAAGAACTTATTACTTTTAAATTCATAATCCTTAAAAATATGAAGCACCCACTAAGCATGTGAGTGAAAACACAAATGTTTACAAAAATATACAGTCTAGTTAATAAGAGCAGTTTTATATGTGAATAAAAAGTGTGTCTATAGCTCAGCTTCCAGGTTCTGGTCACAATCTCCCCCTGAGACCTCTGCATTCAATGACACACCCCTGTACCCTCCTAATTAGAGGAACCTTGTAATTTATCATTTAAGCTGGTATATTATTGGAAAAGCGGCACTACTAATAACTACTTCAGGGAAACAAATATAAACTAGGGCTATCCCAAGAAAACCAGCTTATGGTCCCCCTACTAATAAATTTTTATTTTTGCTTAAGTTAGATCTCTGTGGATTTTGACTACTTGCAGTCAAAAGGCCCTTGCCTTCAAGACTTCAGAGAGCCAAGGGAGGCACTGTCCAGATCATTTAGGATGGCAAAGTCTAGGCAGCAGTAGGGCTTTCGGCTCAGCCAAAGAAGAAGGTTTATAGCTGGCAATGGTATGATGTTTCATCTCTGAACATACGTTTTCCTCAAGAACCTACCTGAGTTGGATAGAGTCTTAGCAACAGCAGAAATGTCTTCAAGACGGGGATGGATTACCCAATCAAAGATGTGGTGAAACCCAGGTGAAATCGTGCACTACAGATTAGCAAGTAAACACAATTAAGCCTGTGTGTACCTTGCTTACTGTAAACTGCTACATACCATGCTTGCTGGTTAATCTGCCCCTGCTCCAAGATACAGGATCATGGTCATGGTAGATTACATTCAGCATGTATTCCCTCCCTTCCCTGACCTATGGGACTGACTTACTTTAGCCTCAAGATGGATCAAAAGCACTTCTCAATCCACTGTGGCCTCAGGCATATGACTCGCTTTGGCCAATGGGATCTTAGCAGAAATGATGCAGAATGAGGTTGGAAAAATGTATAAGTAATTGAATTTGCCCTCTTGCACTTCTGCCATCACACCGCATGAGCTTCCCTTGGGAAGCTCCCATTCCTTCAGCCAGGAATTAACACACCTGGAGTGCACCTGAGCCTACCCCACAGGAAGATGCCAAACCCTACCGGACATGGGCTCACAGCAAAGCCAGCCAAGCCCAATGTAAATGAGCCAATCTACCACCCACCCATAGAGATAAATAATAACAAATGACTGCTGCTTTATGCCACGAATTTTGAAGGAATATGTTACACAGCATTATTGTGGTAATTGCTGACTAATATGCAGGATTGCTCGTCATGGCAGATAATATTAATTGTACTATGTGAAAACCACTGTGCTAATGTTTGTGCAGATATAGAGGGAGACAGTGTTCCTACGTTTAAGGAGCTTGCAATCTAGTTTGGGAGCATCATATGAAAGATTGAATTCAATCTCCCAGGGAAAAAAATGAGCATGTCTTTCTTGTTATTACTTGTCTTTGGAGATCAGTTTCAGATAAAGGCTGTTTTCAAAACACTACAAAGTGTCCCAGGGATTTTCCTGGAAGTTTAATTTTGTGTGCTACTGGTCCCCAGCTGTAGAATCTCCTGGAGAGAGAACTTTTCCAAATGCTTATCCTCTGCAGAGTCAGTAGGAACAATGTGACATCGAGAAGTCATTTGACGGAGGTTTTGTGTTCGCTATTCAGTGCATGGAAACCCTGGTGGCGTACTGGTTAAGAGCTACAGCTGCTAACCAAAAGGTCGGCAGTTCCAATCCATCAGGCGCTCCTTGGAAACCCTTTGGGGCAGTTCTACTCTGTCCTGTAGGGTCACTAGGAGTTGGAATCGACTTGATGGCAACGGGTATGGGTATTCGATGCATGCCTATGGGAAAAACTGATTTAGTGAATATACTTACACAAATGTCATAATTAGAACAGAAATGAATAATATTTTTATTTCTTAAGATTCTATCATTTAATTTACAAATTGCTAAATCATAATTTTACAAGTACTGTGAATTTTGACTCGTCTCTATTCCAAACGCTGTGCAGTTTTCTAAACTTAGTAGATAAAACTTTTTTGTAACTACCAAGAAAAACTGTTTCTTTTTTTAGACGCTACCTGACATTGGATCTTCAAAGGGGGCCCATGGTAGCGCTTGCAAAGCACACCTCTGCGGGGAAACGGGTGTGGGTATATGTGTGTAAACACACCTCCATGCTCTTCTTTGAAATTATACTTGCAAAAGTTATTACCCAGGAAACCCCCTGTGGATGACTAATACTTAAATTGGATAAATATCCCACACACCATAGGAATCCTAGAAGTGACAATGTGGAAAATAGCCAATTGGCCTCTTCTACACACCTGAGTTAGGCAACCAAAGAGGTTCACTGAACAGTGATGAATGTCTCTTCGTCTTATTGATTAACATAATGAGAAAATAAGAACTACCAACAAGTCCTGTTTTCATGTATAATGCCACATACTGTAGATTTGGCCGGGTGAGGGCAGAGAGGTTCTGTTGATTACTGTATCACCATAACTACAAACTGCTAAAATATTAGGTCTCAATAATTAACACGGATTGCTACATAAGTTAATTGCTTCTTTGTTTACATATTTTTATTCTGCTATATTTTTGATCAGGAACTAACTAAATAGTATGATTATATTACCATTCTTTTAGTTCTGAGGGTAGAAGTTGTTGTTAATAGTTGCTGTCAAGTCAATTCCAATTCATGGCAAGCCCAGGAGTGCACAGTAGAATTGCTCCATAGGATTCTCAAGGCTGTGACATTTTGGAAGCAGATCACCAGGCCTGTCATCTGAGGCCTTGTAGGTTTGAACCACCAACCTTTTGGCTAGTAGTCGAGTGCTTAACCACTTGTACCACCTGGGAACCTGAGGGTAGGGGTAGCAGCAGATTAATGTAGGAGACAGAGCAAGAAATAGGAATGAAAAAATGAGAATTATGCATACCTTAGAAGTCTAAACAGGATGTTCTTGAGAAATTGGTTAGATACCTATGAGCCAATAGATGCCAGGTGCAGAAATAAAGGTTAGGCAATAGATCAGAAACTATATCTGAAATCAGGTACTACACAGAGATGTCAGAAATGAACCAAAAACAACCTGTTGCTGTTGATTCGATTCCACTCATAGTGACCCTATAGGACAGAGTAGAACTGCTCCGAGGGTTTCCAAGAAGAGCCTGGTGGATTTAAACTGCTGACCTTTTGGTTAGCAGCCAAGCTTTTAACCACTGTGCCACCAGAATCAGTGTGTCTCAAGATTGAATGTACATACATTTCACCCAGGAATCTTAATAAAACACAGATTCTGATTCAGTAGCTCTGGGTGGGCCCTGAAATTCTGCATTTTGACAAGTTCCCAGGTGATGTTACTGCTGGTAGTCCATGGACCAACTTGAATATCAAGAATTCAGTCTACCCACAAGCAGGGATATCAAGAAGTCGGGAAAGTAATCTAGGGGTCTATGAGATCTAGAACTCCAGTCACAGCAGGCTAAGGATGCCTTGTGCCTCAGCGATGATGTTCTGTGTCCCTGCTTCTTCTCAACGCAGGAATCAATCCCAGGACACGGAGAGCTGAAAGTCCATAGATGAAAGCAGGTTAGCCATGCCAGGGTAAGTAAGTACAACAGACTGGAGAAGAGTTTGTAGAGGCAACCATAAGGGTGATACAAATGTGAAACGAGTTGTATTTCACTGATTCTCAAATTCTAATGTTAATGGGGCACCATAATTTCAATGTGTCTTTGATAACACGTTGTACAAAAAACATTGAGAAACCTTCACTTATTTAATCCGGTATAATTAAGGACATCTCTGTATACAGCATTAGACAAATAGTGCAGAGTGGTTAACAGTCTCTTGTTAGGTGCCGTCGAGTCAGTCCCAGCTTATATCTACCCCATGCACAACAGAACGAAACACTGCCCGGTCCTCTGCCATCCTCACAATCCTTGTTATGCTTAAGCCCATCGTTGCAGCCACTGTGTCAATGCATCTGCTGAGGGTCTTCCTTTTTTTGCTGACCCTCTACTTTACCGAGCATGATGTCCTCCTCCAGGGACTGGTCCCTCCTGAGAACATATCTAAAGTACGTGAGACAAAGTCTTGCCCCCTTGCTTCTAAGGAGCATTCTGGTTAGTAGCCTAGAGACCCTGAAACCAGACCAGCAGGGTTTTAATTCTGACTCTAACATTTACCAGCTATGTAACACAAAACAAATTACTTCTCTGAGCCTCAGATTCCTCAACTGTGAAATGTGGATATGAGTAGCTACTTCACAAAATTATTGTAATGACCAAATGAAAACATACGAAGTTCTCAGAAGAGTGCCTGGAACAGAGGAAACAGTAAGTGTGTGCTATTATGGTTGTGTCTTTCATGGTATTTTTCCAACCACCTCTCTGGTAATGCAGGGTTCAGAAGCTTTAGGTCTTCCCATGATAACCTTATGCCTGGTAAGGGCCAAGAATCCCTGATGGCACAGTGGTTAAAGTGTTTGACTGCTAACCAAAAGTTCAGCGGTTTGAACCCACCAACTGCTCAGTGGGATAAAGATGTGGCAGTCTGCTTCTGTAAAGATATGCAGCCTTGGAAATTCCATTGTCCTGTAGGGTCCTGTAGAGTTGGAATTAACTCCACAGCAGTGGATTTTTTAAGCATCTAGCAGAGAACTAGCACCAGCTGGCTCCTCAAACACTTAACACCTTCTTTCTTTATATACTTCAAGGATACTTGGGGAAAGAAATCTATTCCTGCTTTCCAGTCATTATATCCCCTTTTGCTATTTCCAATCCCAATTACCCTTCCCCTCCCCAATTATTAACATATTATATGTACTTTTTTAGCTGTTAGTGCTATGTATCTGGAAACATATGAGTTAGGATTTTTAGTATTTTATCAAAATATAATTCCAGGAGAAAGATTTAGGAAGATGCATTCCAATGTACCTAATTTGTAAACTACTTCTACTATCTCTTCATTTAGCCAATTACTTGCCAAATCCAGATTCAAATGGTTCATCATAGAGCATTCCTTTTGAATTTGCCCTCTTTCTTACTCAGTGTCACCTTCCTTCTGAATTATATGGCTCTTATCTCATGCGTCCTGGGTGATGCATACGGTCAAGCACTCAACTACTAGCTAAAAGGTTGGCTGTTCAAACCCATCCAGAGGCACCTTGGCAGACAGGCAGCCTGGAGATCTGCTTCCAAAAGGTCATAGCCTTGAAAACCCTGTGGAGCAGTTCTACTCTGCACACATGGGGTCACCATGAGTTAGAATTGACTGGATGGTAACTAACAACAACCACAATAACATCTCATGACTGGTAAGTAAATGCAGTTATATTCTCCCGTCTTTAATCACCCACTACTCTAGGCCCTCCTGTGGCGCACTGCTTCAGTAAATCTTCCTAAAATCCTGCTTTTCACCAAGTTTCTTTTTACCAAGAATCTTGTCTTCCATATCAAGGCTAAACTCTTTTGCCCACCATAATCTATCCATTTGACCTATCTGTATCCAACTCATCTGTTATGGGTTGAATTGTGTCCCCTAAAAATCTGTATCAATTTGGCTACGCCATGATTCCCAGTATTGTGTGATTGTCCACCATTTTGTCATCTGATGTTATTTTGCTATGTGTTGTAAATCCTACCTCTATGATGATAATGAGGCAGGATTAGAAGAAGTTATCATAATGAGGCAGGACTCAATCTACAAGATTGGGTTGTGTCTTCAGTCAGTCTCTTTTGAGATATAAAAGAGAGGAACGAGAAGAGAGACAGGGGACCTCATACCACCAAAAAAGTAGAGCCAGGAGTAGAGTGTGTCCTTTGGACCTGGGGTCCCTGAGTTGAGAAGCTGCTAGACCAGGGGAAGATTGATGACAAGGACCTTCCCCCAAAGCCAACAGAGAGAAAGCCTTCCCTTGGAGCTGGCACCCTTGGATTCAGACTTCTAGCCTCCTAGACTGTGAGAGAATAAATTTCTCTTCATTAAAGCCATTCACTTGTGGTATTTCTGTTACAGCAGCCCTGGATATCTAAGACATCATCTTTCAAGACAACAAATTGTGCATCATTCAATTCACCTGCCATGTATTTATTAGTAGCTTTTATCCTCTGCTTTGTTTGCCATCTTTTTTATTTTACTTTAATGACGATAATGCATTCCCAAAAATATGCATGAAGTGAATTTCATGAATTTGACAGGCGGTTGACTGGTGTTTGCATATTTAAAGAAGAAAAACAGAAAGGGCTCAAAAATACATTTACCCATATCCTTTCCTCAAAATTATGATTTGAGCTGAAGATTTACACAAAAGTGACATATGCCAAAGTATGTCATAGCTCAGAACAAAGTTCTCATATTGGAAATGAGTTCTGTGACTGACATATTGCCCATTGTTTGACCACAGGTCAACGTATCTGAGCTGAACATGATCCCTACAACGTGCCTGAGATCACATTACTGTGCTACACAGGGGTACATAAAACTGTCGGACTGTTGTTTTAAAAGACGTGGAAGGAAGAACATAATGACATGGGTCAACTGCTGCCAGGAATATAGCTTTATGGCGTGATATGGTGTTTAATGGTCCATTGATAGTTCCTCAAGACACCTGAGGTGTTTAAAGCTTTAGCCACCCAAGGTGTACAAAACAGCAGTAGTCAAACTAGACAGCTTTAACTACCTACTTTCAAAGTATTTTTTCAAATATCAAAGCTGAATTGAATATAATAATTACAGTTTTAAAGTTCAAGTACAGAGGAGAATGATAAAGATGGAGAAAGGGTAGCAAAAATATTTCTGTACTGTATCACTCTTGTATTAATAATTAAGAATTGTTATATTTTAATTTACATTCTTTTCCTCTTTAGAAATGAGTGTCTTCATTTCCAATATTTGCTTTCTATTGAGTTGCCATTATAGAAAGTATAAGACTGTTTGAAAGAGAATCATTCCTATTATTACTTTTATAAAAATTAGTAATCAAAGACTTATTCCTTAGAAGATTTTTATATGTATCTTAACAAATTAGGCATTATTCATTTAAGACGCTCAACATTTAAGTGCAGTTGACACAAAGGTCATCTCCCACCAATGAAGACACAGTTACTAGGTTCTATGTTTATATCTTCAGTCTCGGTCTAAATTCAAGTAGAAAGAAGGGATAAAGAAAGGGAGGGAAGGGAGACAGTGGAAGAAGGAACAAAGGGAAATAAAATAACACGTATTGATTACTCCTATACTTCAGGCACAGTGCGCTACATGATTTTTCCCATTACCTGACATAATTCATTTCCAACACTTAAGCTTAAAGGAGTAAACCTAAATAACCGCAAATTTTAATAGCTCTGGTCAATTTATTACTGTATTCCCCATTAGCATTCATTACTCAATTCTCCATTAGAATTTCACATTGTTTATGATATATTAATCCGCATTTGTTTTAAGCCAACTTGGTAATTATTTTATGGGACTTTTTTATTCATGTACTTTTTTATATCCACACTTCATAGACTATGCTAATAGATTATGTTTGACATAAATACAATATTAAATGTTAAAAAAAAACCCAGTGCCATTGGGTCAATTCCGACTCATAGTAACCCTGTAGGACAGAATACAACTGCCCCATGGGGTTTCCAAGGCTGTAAATCTTTACAGAAGCAGACTGCCACATCTTCCTCCTGCAGAGCAGCTGGTGGGTTAGAACCAATGATTTTTTGGTTAGCTGCCGAGCGCTTAACCACTGCACTCTAGAGTCCTTATATTAAATATAAAGTAATTTAAATAAGGCTTTCTGACTATAAGATCAGAAATAATAAACGCTTCTAGTTTAAAACAGCATTGGCTCAAACCCTATGATACAGCCTCTCCTACTTCTTAATAAGGAGCATAGGTAGTGCAAACAGTTAAGCACTCGACTACTATCTGATAATTTGGTGGTTCAAACCCACCCAGAGGTACCCTGGAAGACAGACCTGGTGATATGCTCCTGAAAGTTCACAGCCTTGAAAACCCTAAGGAACAGTTCTACTCTGCACACATGGGGTCGTCATGAGTCAGAATCAACTCTACTACAGTTAACAACAAGTTCTTAATAAAGTACCTCTGAATAAAACAGAAAACAAACAAAGATTTAGAACAGCACTAAAAATAAAAAATGATAGCCAAGCCATTACCAGAACCTGCAATAATTTCCACTAACCTCAGACCGATAAAACTGATCAAAATTGTAATCAATAGCTGTGCATATTATACCATCAGAAAGAAGGAAACCTATGAACTGAAAAGGAGTGAATGGATAGTTTCACACCATGACTATATACCCTGTGGATCAAAAAATAAAAGGGCTATGTCTCAACTAGGATGCTAGGCAGCTGAGTAGGGCAGAATGGGGTGGTGGGTGATGGTGGCACCCCACATCCCAGCAGGTACAGCTTCACAATTCAATCTCTAGGTGAAGGAAGAGGCAGGAAGAGGCCAGGTCACAGAGCATATATGTAGTCGTTAGTTGTCATGGAGTTGTCTCTGACTCATGGTGACCCCGTGTACACCCGAATAAAATGTTGCCCACTCCTGTGCCATCTTCACAAACATTGGTATGCTCGGGTCCATTGCTGCAGCCATCATATATTATGATTCCCTTCCAACCTAGAGGGTAGTTCTACTCTGTCCCATACGGTCGCTATGAGTCGGAATCGACTCAATGGCAATGGGTTTGGTTTTGTGGGTTAATATTATCTATGTGTACGAAAGAAAGAGAAAGGCATGCTCAGATGATATACTCCTTCCTTTCTTTAAAATTATTTCAACGTGTGTTCCAATTAACCAGACGTAAATTCAAGAATTTAAAGAAATGGCATGAAGACTGTTAAGTTTGTTCTTAATCAGTTTGACCTTCCAACTCAGGGGTATGGATGGATGATGTTTTGTCAGAATAATTTTATAACATGAAGATAAAGTTTGACTTCCAGTGTTTCACTCGGCTTGTATTATTTTGCTGCTGCGACTCTTGTCCCAAGAAATGTGTTCCATTACTGCAACTTTAAAATTCATCTTCATAGTTACTCATTAGTGTTTATTAGTAGGATAGAGCTTTGTGCAACATAGATACAGTCAGAGAGACTGCACTGTACTAAGAGGTAGAGGTCCCTTCTGCAAAGAATCTTGAACCATTTTCCCTAGAATTTTATTAAAGAACTTGAAGGACATTTCTTTGTTCCTTAAGAATGGCCCAGTGATGTCCTCAGATATAATACGTCTTTATATTATCTTCTACTATTCATAGGATTCCTAATTTTCTATGGCAACCTCTCAGATTCTAAAACCAAAAAACCAAATCCATTGCCCTCAAGTCCTTTCCGACTCATGGTGACCCCACGTGTTTCAGAGAGGAAGTGTTCCACAGGGTTTCCAATGACTGAAATCTTATGGAAGTAGATTGCTAGGCCTTTCTTTCATGGAGCCTCTAGGTGAATTCAAACCACCACCATTTCGATTAGCTGTAGAGTGCAAATCATTTGCACAACCCAGGGACTTTCTCAGATCCTAAAGCAACCTAGAATTTCAGATTTTCTTATAAAAAGTCGTCTAATATGATTTGGATCTACCTATCCAACTGTTTCTTGAGTCATTACTAATCATGCTTTCTCCCATTCTGAACTATTCTCTGTTCTCTTGTGTGGGAAGCCTTCACTCACCTCTTACTGGCTCCACAAATCTAATACACTCTTTCCTCCAATAGTTATAGGGTTAGATCCTTCTTATCCTTTAGGATTTAGCTTAAAATATCATCTTTTTAAAGAAGCATTTTCTAATTACCTTTTCTTAAAGAGGAAAGTCCTACTCCACCTCAGTTATCTTCTGTTATTAGTCTACTTCATAGAAATTATCATAATGCATAATTATTTTATCCATTTCCCTTGTTTGTTTTTCTATCTCCTTCATTCAATGTAAGTTCCATGTGGATAGAGACTATGCCTGTGTTGTTTATTAGAACCGCTTGACACATAAAGTGCCTTAAAAATGCTTTTTAAATGAGTTTTAAGTAAATGAATGAATGAATACCAGGCTTCCTTTTCTACTTTGACTTAGTTACTATCAAGGAGGTCTTGGATTATGGCACTTCCTATGGACAAACTTCCTTGCATTTCCTAGTTTATATCTCTCTACTATATGCTCCTATTGTATCCTATAGACCATCTGTTATAGCAGTATCACCTCTTACTCTGATGTTTTATTACTTCTTCTATGCCAGCACCAAGCCCATTGCCTGACACATAGCAGCTTGGAAAAAAAAAAATTTATTCCAGAAATGAATAAAGACCTCTAAATAATTTTGAATTTATCTGAGGAGTTAAATTTTTGTTCTTCATCATTCAATAAGGTACTAAAGAATGCAGATCTATCCAAAACTTCCTTATGTTAGCTTAAAACTGGAGTAACAGGGGCTCGATTTACTTTGCCAACTTAAACAACAAAATATTTGAGACAACAAATAGCAGTGACCTCTGAAAGTGTAGGAAGTGAGGTGAGCCCTACAATCACCCAAGTTCACTGCCTGAGAAAGTGTCCAGAATACATAAAGAACACTCAAACCTCAATAATAAGAACAAACAAATAAAAGTTAATACATAGGCAAAAGTTTTGAATGGATACTTCATGAAGGAAGATACATAGATGTCAAATAAATGAAAAGATGCTGAACATCATTAGTTATTAGGGAGATGCAAATTAAGACCACAATGAGATACAAGTTCAGCTAAAATTAAAAAGACTGAGTATACCAAGCACTTTAATATGAATGAAGGAGCCCTAGTGGTGTAATGATTAAAGTACTGGGCTGCTTCTCTGAAGGAGAAATGACCTGGCTATCTGCTCCCATAAAGATTACACCCTAGGAAACCCTATGGGGTAGTTCTACTCTGTCCTATAGGGTCACTGTGATGGTTAAGGTTAAATGTCAACTTGGCTAGGCCATGTTTCTTAGTGGCTTGGCAGATATTATGCAATCATCCTCCATTTTGTGATCTGATGTGAGTAGCCAATCCATTGAA
Organism: Dugong dugon; assembly: GCA_030035585.1. Taxonomy (NCBI): domain Eukaryota; kingdom Metazoa; phylum Chordata; class Mammalia; order Sirenia; family Dugongidae; genus Dugong; species Dugong dugon. The sequence continues at coordinate 77,210,586 of CM057476.1, forward strand.
AGGGGAGTTCCCTTGGGAATATGGCCTGCACCAATACATATAAATGTTCTGGCAAAGCTCACCCTCTCTGGATCCTGCATCCGACTCATCATCCTCTGATCTCCAGTTCTTGGGACATGAGCCAACAGCCTGCCATCAGACCTGCAGACTTTGGGTTCGTCAGCCCCTGCAACCACATGAGTCAGAAGAAGCCTCCAGCCTGATGCCTGACCCAAGGATTTGGGACTTGCCAGCCTCCACAACTGTGTGAGCCATTTCCTTGAAATAAATCTCTCTATATATGCATGTGCATATATATGTATGTCTTAGTTATCTAGTGCTCCTATAACAGAAATATCACAAGTGGATGGCTTTAACAAAGAGAAATTTATTCTCTCACAGTCTAGGAGGCTAGAAGTCTGAATTCAGGGTGCCAGCTCCAAGGGAAGGCTTTCTCTCTGTCTGTCGTCTCTGGGGGAAGGTCCTTGTCATCAATCTTCCCTGGTCTAGGAGATTTTCAGTTCAGGGACCCTGGGTCTAAAGGACACGCTCCCCTGCTGATTCTTCATTCTTGGTGGCATGAGGTCTCCCTGTCTCTCTGCTTGCTTCTCTCTTTTATATCTCAAAAGAGATTGACTCAAGATACAACCTGATCTTGTAGACTGAGTCTTGCCTCATTAATATAACTGCCTCTAATCTTGCCTCATTAACATCATAGAGGTAGGATTTACAACCAATAGCAAAATCACATCAGATGACAAAACGGTGGGCAATCACACAATACTGGGAATCATGGACTAGTCAAGTTGACACACATTTTTAGGGGACACAATTCAGTCCATAACAATACGCTTCACTGGTTTTGCTCTTCTAGAGCACACAGCCTAAGACAGTCACTAGGAGTCAGAATCAACGGGACAGCACACAACAAAAACAACAACATAACATGAATGAATCTCAAAATAATGATGCTGAGTGAAAGAATCCTGACAAAAATGTAGTACATACTTAATGATTCTATTTACATAAAGTCCTAGAAAATGCAAAAGAATCTGTAGTAACAGAAAGTAGAACAGTGGATGCCTGGGAATGGGAACACGAAGGGTAAAGAAAAGAAAGAGAGTGCAAAGGGGCACGACTATGATGGCTGTTTATTACCTTGGTTGTGGTGATGGTTTCACAGGTGTATACATATATCAAAACGTACTAAATTGTACATTTTAAACATTTGTGGTTTATTTTACTTCAATTATACCTCACTAAAACTGTTTCAAAAAACTAAAATACGGTCCCCAGATAAACTCCCTGCTCAGAGGTCTGTTGGTCTGCAAGTGGTCCAGGCTAACTAAGGGTATATCCATGAAAGCTGAGATGGAAGTAGTGTCGACTCATTCTAGATATCATGCCAAGGGCTACCTGTTTGTTGTGTGCTGTCAAGTCAATTCTGACTAGCAACCACACATAACGGAGTAGTGCCCCATAGGGTTTCCAAGGCTGCGATCTTTACGGGAGCAGATCGCCAGGTCTTTCTCCTGCAAAGCAGCTGGTGGGTTCAAACCACCAACCTGTTGGTTAACAGCCGAGCACTTAACCATTGCACCTCCAGGGTTCCTTAAGGGTCACCTAGGACACCCCAAAATGGCTGGATGGTGGATGGCGCACGCTGAATTAGGTGAAAGGACTAAGCCAGATGCTATGAAACTTTTCTATAACCAACGCTAAAGCAAAAATGCATAAGAGTAAATGACTTGGCACGATATAAACACTGTTCAATACATGTTGGTACAACAGAAAGATAAATTGAGTGGGAGCAGGGAGATTTGATTATGTTTTCTAGAAATGTTTCTGCTGTTAACTAGCTGTGGCCTGGGGCATCTCTTTCAATGTCTTTGGATATTACTTTCTTCATCGGTAAATTTAAGGGGCTGGGTTCATTTTATAGCATCCCTTCCAGAGCTATAATTCAAGATCTAGTCCTATATCCTCTCCTTTTCTATCATTCTGTTTTTCTATTATATATGAAAATATATATGTGTCTAAAATTAAGGGAAATATAGGAAGGAGCCCTGGTGGCAGCCCTGGTGGTGCAGTGGTTAAGAGCTACAGCTGCTAACCAAAAGGTCAGCAGTTCAAATCTACCAGCCACTCTTTGGAAACCCTACGGGACAGTTCTACTCTGTCTATAGGGTCACTATGAATCAGAATCGACTTGATGGCAATGAGTTTTGGGTTTATAAGAAGTAAGGAGAAGGAATATGATGATATTTATACCCAAGTCAGACAAGGGATAATTGTCATTACCATTAGAGAAAACCCAAAAACCAAACCTATTGCCATCAAGTCTATTCAAGCTCATAGCAACCCTATAGGACAGAGAACTACCCCATAGGGTTTCCAAGGAGTGGCTGATGGAGTCAAATGCTGACCTTTTGGTTAGCAGCTGAGCACTTTAACCACTATGCACCAAGGCACCTCCATTTAGAGATGGCATCTCAATTATCAAATTTTTATTAAGCTCCTAGAGTGCATAGTTGTTTATTATGCATATGGAATAAATGGGCTGTCAATAATTGGTCACCGTTTTTTTCTACTTACTGATTGAAAGATGAAATGGAAAGCATTAAAGACGACACCAGTTTCTTGAAAAGTCAAATTTTTCAAAACATAAAATTTAAAATTATTTTTATTAAAAGCCATTCATAATCACAACATACTTCAGAATGCCTTGAATTGAGGACCCTGCCTTCTAGAGTTTGCCTTTTAAAAGACAAACAAGTACTTGATATCTTCTACTCTGTTTGAGTCCTATATGGTCATTGTACTGAAAAGAAAAATCCCTAAATATTTGTGGTTAAAGTTCCTGTCAAAATGCAGCAAAGGCCATCAGCCACAAATCTACAGTTAAGGATTAACCTCTGGAGTCAAATAATAATGATGCAAACTGTCCCTTCAAGTGGTAAAGCTTAGCGTTCCAGACAAGAGATTACAGTGGAATTTAAAACTTAAAGAAAATTAGACTAAAATCTAAGATTAAGGGGGAATTTTCTTTGAGTTTTAAGGACTGGGCAAAGGTTCAGAATTGGAGTTTTCTTAGAGAGGCACTATTTCCTTTTGAAGTGAACGTGCAGCAACACCTCTTAGCGAGCAGATCTTTTGCTGGGCTTAGATTATTCTTTTCCTCAGAGACACTTAGGAATAGAAAAGTTCATTGCTTTCTAAAATGGGAAATTTATAAAGGTTAATAACTATTGTATAAAAATTAGAACACTATAAAATATTATTTGAAAGGGTCTAATATTGTCAGAAAGAATAGGATAATAGGAACTCAAGTTTATTTCTCTAACACTCATAGTTTTGCTATTTTTTGGAAGTTAGAGATCTGGATCAAAGTCATTTTATCCAAACAAATCTACTTACCTATTTTTTTTCTTTTCTATGATGTGAGAATATTTGATTTATTTATTCATTCATTCAGCAAATATTTAATGAGTTACATCTATCTGTCAGGCATCATAGTGTTTACAGATAATAGAAAAGAAGGAAAAATAGAAAGATGGAAAGACATGATCCTGGTCCCTCAGGATTCCATAGACCACTAGGAAAAAAAATATTTAACTAGATAGAGTAGGAAGGATCTTCATTGTTAAAGTGTCAGAGAAAGCTTTACAGAGAGTTGAGGTTTGATTCGAACCTTGAAGAAAGGATTACTAGGAATTAGCTATAGGGAAGAGACGAAAGAAGACTCCAAGCAAAGATAGCAGCATGTTCAAAAACTCTGAAAGAGTAATGTTAATGGTACTGTGATTTCAGGTTGTTTGGCCAAATACTAGTCTAGTTGCTGTCCTATGTACTTACATATGATTAAATCAACTGGCCTTGGGTATAGCAGATTACCTTCCATAGTGTAATCTAATGAAATGTAATTACTTTCCATAATACAATCTAATATAATGTGATTAATTATTCAGTTGGGGTCCTACCAGTGTAGGGTATATCCTAAACCTAATTACTTCCGAGTTATTAAATAAATAAATAAATAAATAAACACAGATACACGCCCACACACACAGGGGAAGACAGACGCTTTGTGAGAATCAACTACAAGCCAAGTAATGCCAAGGATCACTGGCAGACACCAGAAACTAGGAGAGGCTCACAGAAGAAACTGACACCACCAAGACCCAGGTTTAGATTTTTAGCCTCCTGAACTGTGAGAAAATAAATGTCCATTTCTTAAAGCCGTTCCTTTGTGGTATTTTTGTTATGACAGCAGTAGGTAACTAAGACAGGTACTTTCTGAGACAGGAAAGTTATTTGGTATGGTTTGAGTACTGAGGATGTTGGCATGGGAAGGTGGAAATACAGGATATAACCATAAAGTTAGATAGGGTGCAGAACTTAGAGGACCTTGAATACAGTTTAAGAAATTTGGATGTGTAATTATTGACACAGGGAGATACAAAGACATTTAAGCAAGGGAATGGGATGATCATATTTGGGCTTTAGAGATAAAACTTAAGCTAATGTACTTTTCAGTTCTCTTTCAAAAGCCCTACCATGGAGTTCTACTTTCAGTGCATTCTACTGTGTCAAACAGACCTCAGTGGATGGTAAGAAAGGAAGGAAGAACAAAAGAGACAGAGTAGCCCAGCCTTGGATCCTCCCAACCCACCTACAACAGACAACTCTTTCATCATTTGCTATATTGAACTTGGTTTGGGGTCCACATGAGAGTTAGATTGACTACAAAAAATTTGATGGCAATGACAGAGATACCTTCCAAAATGGTGGAGAAAGAAGCTCTCCCATCACATCCTTCCACAGAAAAATTAAAGAAAAAACAACAGCAACAACAAAAAAGACAAGTAGAAAATAACAGCACTAGTCTTGTTGGCACTCTGGTGAACAGCCAGGGGATCGTGGTAGCTGGACAAAGTCTTGGCACAAAGGTAGGAAGACTCTAAAGCTTTTTGATACTGACTTGAGCACAACCCCTAGTCCCGCTCAGCAGCTGTCTGTAAGTGGCAGCTGTGTTCCCAGCTGGGAATTCTTGGCCTCTGGTTCTGGCATAAGCAGAGAGCACTTTAGTAACTACGTGGTGTTTGCCTGTTTGAATCGTCAAGTCACTACCTAAAGAACTAAAGCAAAGAGCTAGTCTGTTTCCTCCATCTATGAGGTCAGGAGGGGCAGACACAGCCTGAGGCACTATAAGGTGAACTAAGGGGCCATGGCCACTGGGGGCAAAGGAGGGTGATACAGAAGCCAAGGTCAAATCTTGGGGAGAAAACTTCCTAGGGAAATTGGGGCATTTAAAGTCTGCATCAACTCGATGACAAGAAGTTTGGTTTGGGTTTTTGGCAAATGTGCAGAGGAACCCTGGTGGCACAGCGGTTAAGAGTTTGGCTGCTAACCAAAAAGTCTGCAGTACAAATCCACCAGCCACTCCTTGGAAACGCTATGGGACAGTTCTACCCTGTCCTGTAGGGTCTCTATTAGTCAGAATCAACTTGATGGCAATAGGTTTGGTTTGATTTTAAGTGCGTATAAGGAGCCCTGGTGGTACAGTGGTTAAGCTCTTGGCTGCTAACCAAAACATCAGTGGTTCCAACCCATCAGCCACTTTGCAGGAGAAAGATGTGGTGGCCACTTTCATAAAGATTACAGCCTTGGAAACCCTGTAGGACAGTTCTACTCTGTCCTATAGGGTTGCTATGACTCGGAATTGACTCGACTGCAATGGGTTTTTTGGAGAGTTTGTTGTTGTTGTTGTTGTTGTTGTTGTTGTTGTTGTTAGGTGCCAACGAGTCAGTTCCGACTCACAGTGACCCTGTGTACAACAGAACGAAACACTGCCAGGTCATGTGCCATCCTCACAATCATTGTTATGCTTGAGCCCATTGTTGCAGCCACTGTGTCAATCCATCTCATTGAGGGTCTTCCTCTTTTTCACTGACCCTCTCCTTTATCAAGCATGATGTCCTTCTCCAGGGACTGGTCCCTCCTGATAACATGTCCAAAGTATGTGAGATGAAGTCTCACCATCCTTGCTTCTAAGGAGCATTCTGCTGTACTTCTTCCAAGACAAATTTGTTCATTCTTTTGGCCATCCGTGGTATATTCAATATTCTTCACCAACACCACAATTCAAAGGCATCAATACTTTTTTGGTCTTCCTTATTCATTGCCCAGCTTTCCCATACATATGAGGGATGGAAAACACCATGGCTTGGGTTAGGCGCACCTTAGTCCTTAAAGTGACACCTTTGCTTTTTAACACTTGAAAGAGGTCTTTTGCAACAGATTTACCCAACGCATTCCATTGTTTGATTTCTTGACTGCTGCTTCCATGGGTGTTGACTGCAGATACAAGTAAAAGAAAATCCTTGACAACTTCAATGTTTTCTTCGTTTATCATGATGTTGCTTATTGGTCCAGTTGTGAGGACTTTTGTTTTTTTTATGTTGAAGTGTAATCCATACTGAAGGATGTAGTGTTTGATCTTCATCAGTAAGTACTTCAAGTCCTCTTCACTTTTAGCAAGCAAGGTTGGGTCATCTGAATAATGCAGGTTGTTGATGAGTCTTCCTCCAATCCTAACGTCATGTTGTTCTTCATATAGTCCAGCTTCTCAGATTATTTGCTCAGCATACAGATTAAATAAGCATGGTGAAAGGATACAACCCTGATGCACACCTTTCCTGAGTTTAAACCACGCAGCATCATCTTGTTCTGTTTGAACGACTGCCTCTTGATCTACGTACAGGTTCCTCATGAGTACAGTTAAGTGTTCCGGAATTCCCATTCTTCAAAATGTTATCCATAATTAGTTATGATCCATGCAGTCAAATGCCTTTTCATAGTCAGTAAAACTCAGGTAAACATCTTTCTGGTATTCTATGTTTTCAGCCAGGATCAATGTGACACCAGCAGTGATATCCCTGGTTCCATATCCTCTTCTGAATCCAGCTTGAATTTCTAGCAGTTCCCTGCTGATGTACTGCTGAAACTGCTTTTGATGATCTTCAGCAAAATTTGATTTGCGTACGATATTGTTCGATAATTTCCACAATCAGTTGGATCACCTTTACTTGGAATAGGCATAAATATGGATCTCTTCCAGTCAGTTGGTCAAGTTGTCTTTCAATTTTTTTGGCATAGACAAGTGAGCACTTCCAGCACTGCATGTGTTTGTTGAAACATCTCAATTGGATTCCTGGAACCTTGTTTTTCACCAATGTCTTCAGTGCAGCTTGGACTTCTTCCTTCAGTACCATTGGTTCTTGATCATATGCTACCCCCTGATATGACTGAATATTGACCAGTTCTTTTTGGTACAGTGACTCTGTATATTCCTTCCATCTTCTTTTGATGTGTCCTGCATTGTTCAATATTTTGCCCATAGAATCCTTCAATATTGCAACTCAAGCTTGAATTTTTTTTTTTTTCAGGTCTTTCAGCTTGAGAATGTTGAGTGTGTTTTTCCCTTTTGGTTTTCCACCTCCAGATCTTTGCACTTTCCATTATAATACTTTACTTTGTCTTCTCGAGCCACTCTTTGAAATCTTCTGTTTAGCTCTTCTATTTCTTCATTTCTTTCATTCACTTTAGATACTCTACATTCAAGAGTAAGTTTCAGAGTCTCTTCTGACATCCATTTTGGTTTTTAGTTCTTCCCTGTCTTTTTAATGGCCTTTTCCTTTCTTCATGTATGATATCTTTGATATCATTCCACAACTCATCTGGTCTCAGTCATTAGTGTTGAATGAATCAAATCTATTCCTGAGATGGTCTCTAAATTCAGATGGAATATACTCAAGGTTGTACTTTGGTTCTCATGGACTTGTTTTAATTTTCTTCAGCTTCAACTTGAACTTGAATTGATGGTCTGTTCCACAGTCAGTGCCAAATCCATTAAATGGTGAAAGAATAGTCCCTTCACAAATAGTGCTGGGACATCTAGATTTTCACATGCAAAAGACTAAATCTTGGCCCATACCTCACACCGTATACAAAAATTAACTCAAAATGGATCAAATACCCACAGATAAGCTCTAAAAGTATAAAACCCCTGAAGAAAATATAGGAGTAAAGCTTCATACCTTCTTTTAAGCAATGGATTTTTAGATATGACACCAAAAGCATGAGCAACAAGAGAAAAAATAGATAAACTAGACTTTTTCAAAATTAAAAACTTTTTTGAATCATAGGCACTATCAAGAAAGTGAAAAGACAACCTACAGAGTGGGAGAATATATTTAGTAGTGATATATCACAAAGGTTTAATATCCAGAGTATATAGAGAACTGTTAAAACTCAACAACAAAGTCTAACAACCCAATTAAAACATGAGCAAAGAACTTGAATATACATTTCTCCAAAGGTATACAAATGGCCAACAAGCACATGAAAAGGTGTTCAACATCATTAGTTAAATCAAAACCACAATGAGCTACCACTTCACATTCACTAGCATGGCTATTATCAAAACCACAGAAAATAACAAGTGTTGACGAGGATGTGACAAAATTGGAACACTTCACTGCTGGTGGGAATTTAAAATGGTGCAACTGCTGTGGAAAACAGTTTGGCAGCTTCTAAAACAGTTAAACATAGAAATACCATATGACCCATCAATTCCACTCCTAGGTATATACCCAAAAGAATTGAAAGCAGTGACTCAAAGAGACACATGTATCCCAATGGTCACTGAAGCATTATTCACAGTAGCCAAAAGGTGGAAACAATCCAAATGTCTATCAGCAGATGAATGGGTAAGCAAAATGTGGTATATACATACAACAGACTATTATTCAGCTATTAAAAGAAATGAAGTTCTTATACATGCCACCACATGGATGAACCTTGGAAACATTATGTTAAGTGAAATAAACCAGGCACAAAAGGACAAATATTGTATGATCCAACTTATATAAAGCATATAGAATAGGGAAATCCATTGAGAAAAGATTAGTGAAAAGGTTACCAGGAAATGGGAAAAGGAGGGAAAGGGGAAGTTATAAAAACGTTACATGACTTTTGAATGCTATCTAGTTAGAAACACGATTTCATTAAAAAAAAAGAAGTTGGTGGCATTAAAAAAAAATTGAAAATCAATGGTGTAGAGGATAAACTGGAAGGAAGCCATACCGTCATAAGGGAAAATAGAAGGTCACTGCAATAGCCTAGCTACGAGAAAATAAGTCTCCAATTTAGGCAGTGGAAGTGGGCTTGATAATTGCATTCATATATTAGAATGTTGTGGAACAAATAAAATACATAATACATAGTACTTATGGTATGTATTCACCCAGAAAGATTAGAGATGAATTTTAGGCCCTTCCTTATTCACCAAGTCATCATGACAGCAAAAGAAAAATAGACTAGATCCCACTGTACAGATAAAGCAAGTGATAATCTTCAATGGTTCTCCAAAGTGGGGAAGAATTCTTCCTTATGGTGATTTTAAGCTGATGATCGAAATCAAAACTATGAGCCCTTGGTGTCATTTGGGACTATGTGCTAAATGCCCTAGAGAAAAACAGCTGATATTTCATACATACATTTAAATATGCTTGGAAAAGGCATTTAGTCCATATAAAATGATTTTACTTTGATATACTTGGAAAAGACATTTATTTCATATAAAATGATTTTACTTTGATCTGCACAAACACTCCAGATTTTTTTTTTTAAAGAAAAAAGTCACATAATTCATGATTTGATGTTGCTAAAACATACACAATATTCAATTTTGGACTTCATCTGAACCCAGCAACTCTATAGGATCAATTTTTCAAGGTAGACCAATCCATTACTACCCTTACTGCATTACTTATTCTTGGCTCTTCTGCTTACTTACCACCATACAGTTCATAGGTGCAACTACTGAGAGTGGTGGCAATACAACAGGAAAGCGTAATACTTATCTGTCATCAAACTTTGCTGTTTTTTCTTTAATAACTTATTTATGAAGTAATTGTAATCAATTATAATTTACAATGAATTTTTCCAGAAGTGTCATGTCACTACTACCCAGATTCAATCTGGATAGTTTCTGTTGCTACATCTTAAAGTTTTCTGATTTTTCTTCCTCAATGTCTAATCTGCTGTAAATATCTCATCTAGTGAATGTTTTATGACAGACTTTGTATAATTCATCTCTAGAAGTTTGCCTTTATAAATTCTGTTTATTTCCTCATTATCCCTTGTTTACCTTTAAATCCTTAAGCATACTGTCTACATTTATAATAGTGCTAATGTTTTATCTGCTAATTCCATCATCACTCTCATTGCTTGGCCTGTTTATATTGAGTAATTTTTCTTCTGGTTATGGGTCACATTTTTCTGCTTCTTGGTATGTCTAGTAATTTTTTATTAGATGCTAGACATGTGACGTATTTTTTATTGTTGTTTTGATTGTTTGGATTTTGTGTCTGGATTTTGTCATCTTCCTTTAAAGAGTATTGAGCTTTGTTCTCAGGGGCAGTTAAATTGCTTGTAAATAAACTTGATTGTTTTGAGGCTTGTTTTTTAAGCTCTGTTATGGCCATTTAGATTTGCCTTTACTCTATAGCTAGTTTATCCCTATTACTAAAGCATGAATTTTCTGGTGTCCCTACTGAATGCTTCTGATAATAAATGAAGATGATGTAGTCTGACTGATGAGAACTCACATATCTCAAAGCCCAGCATGGACTCTGGGAATAGTTCATCTTACAGCAATCCGGTCATTTTTAAACTAGTCTCATGGGTTATTACCCTACACATACATCTCTTATTATTCGGCAAAGCCTAATGGAGACCCCCTACAGATTTTTGGAGCTCTTGTTTTGTGGAGCTCTTTTTCTGCTCTCTGGAGCTATGCCCTGAAACTTCCAACCACCTCAGCCTTGTCAAGCTCTAACCCCTGTCTCTTGAGCTGAGCTAGACCACTTTGGTCTCCTTAAGATCACTCTCCTTGATTCATCGTCCAGAATGTGTTTCCAGGGTAATCATAGGGCTCACCTTGAGTGTTCCTCTTTTCTCTGTAATCACTGTGCTATCTATTATATAATTTCTGATAAAAGGTTTTTCTAATATATTTGCCCATTTCTTAATTGTTTATGGTGTGAAGTTAAATCAGGCCCTGTTACACTATCTTAGCCAAAATCAGAGGCTTCCAAATTGATTATCTTTTATGTTAAATCAATCTTGCAATCCTGGAATAAACCCAATTTAGTCATTATGTATTAGCCTTTTTATATAGCATTAGAGTCTATTCCTACTATTTTACTTAGGATTGCTTAATATAGTTCCAAAAGAGAATTGGCTTATAATTTTCCTTTCCACTGGAAGAAAATTCTCAGTGGATATCTTGTGTTTCTGCACAGTCCCGTCCTGAGCTAAGGATATGTCTGAACAGTAAAAAGCCTTGGAAGCTAGAGATAGTGTATGCTTCCAGAAAGATTTAGAGATATACCTCCTTGGAGATAGTAAAGATAGTACTCTCTCCAGGATAGTAAAGATAAAACTCTCTTCTTCCTTTTCACAAAGGAGATTTGCTTATGTTCCAGGAGTTTATATTCTAGGGGGAAGGATGGGCAGATGTGCTACATAAAAGCTCAGTCTTCTAATCTGGGCACAAATGACATCCAGCCTTTATTACATTGTCCTGTGGGGATTGAGACATGGGGGAACCAATGCAAGATGCTATTCTGACTGCTGCTTTTGCTGTGAGTAATAGTTGTCTGTTTCTCTCATCCAGTAGTTTTATGTTCTTCTGTCAGCATATGTATATAAACCTGTGTGTCAAAGCAGGGGTAAACTTTAGACCTTCACATTTTCTGACCCAACATATTCCTGTAATATCCTTGTCAGATATTCATATCAAGATTATGCTGGCCTCATAAAACATCTTAGAAAGTATCCCCTCTTTTTTATTCTCTGGAAAAGTTTATTAAAGATTGAGAGTATTATTTTCTTAAAAGTTTAGAAGAATTACCTAGGAAAGTCATCTGAGCATGGAGTTTTCTTTGCAGAAGATTTTTCATATAATATATTAATATATTTATTTGCTTAAGCAATTTGCTTTAGTAATATATTTATTTGCTAAAGTCTGGTTCCAATGTACTACTTTCCATTTATTTTATCTTCTAGTCAGCTGTGTGTAAATGTGTCTTAAACTCATCTATTAATATTTTATTGACTCCTTCCATATCAGCTGTCATGCAAATTCCAGCCCTGGTTAAAATTTTCCTTCACAAATTTTGGAAGTTACCTGAGATACCCCACATGTGTTCATTAAAACAAGGTATCTTTATGTCCATGTGATACCTGCCATCCCTCCTCCCTTATACTGGTTGCTTATGTGATTTCTACTGCCTAAATACTGAGGCCAGGCCAAGGAGAACATGCTTAATGACAAAGTACTGGTGCTATTGTAAGCAGGTGGTGAAGCTTCCATCTTATTATTGCCAGAACTGCTGGCATCAAAGATCTTGAATTTTCCAGTGCTGAGTTGTGCTTTCAAGGTTCTGCAAATATTTTAGTGACCTAGCTCTTTAGTTTTAATTACTATCGAGCCTCAGTCCCTGGAACTAGGCCAGAGAAAAACCATGTGAAAGCATTTTCTATCTTCTGCTAAAATAAGTAATAATTATTGGTATGTGCTTGTGTGTGAATGTGTATCCATGTATCTGATTCAATAATTTAGGTGAGGAAGATAATAAAATTAACTTAGGTTCTAAACAGATGCTCATAACCTATTTAACTTCCTCTGTAGCCAACCAAAGGATGACATGAGCTACCTGGGGGATAAAGAGCCATCCATGCCTTGATCTGCTCTGTATTTATCGTAGCAGATTATCAGAAGATCTTGAAAACTGTAGGCCCCTAATAAAGGTTGTTAAGTAAACAAATAAACACTGGTGATAATTGTCAAGTCATCTGCCTCAGCTTAAATAACCCCAAGAGAGGTCACTTCAGAGTTTTTCCTGTATTGTCTAGAACCCCGGGAGATGGAGTCACTGAATCACAGCATTTTATCAGCTCAGTACAAACCAAAAAAAAAAAAAAAAAAACCCACTGCCATCAAATTGATTCCAACTCATAGCGATCCTCCCTACAGGACAGAGTAGAACTGCCCCACAGGGTTTCCAAGGCTATAATCTTTATGGAAGCAGACTGCCACATCTTTCTCCCATAGGGCAGCTCATGGGTTCAAACCACCAACCTTTCAGTTAGCAGCCAAGTGCTTTAACCTCTGTGCCACCAGGGCTTCAGCTACAATCAGGGATAATATTCAACCAGCACCATCACATAAATTGTTGAAATATTGAAAACATTTCCATAATTATTAGTAAACATCCACTCTCCTGAGCTCTATGAGTAGTACTTTGCCATCACTCTGGTCCCAAACAATTAATGCTTACCCTAGTAGGGTGACTCCAGACATCATTGCCCAATCCAGTCTGTACCACCTCCACACTGTCCCACCTACCAAATACCGCTATTGTCTTCCACAGAGCACCTATCCAGGCCCCACACCCAGCATCTAGGTTGCCAAGGATCTCTGACAGCCGTCAGACAGGTCCTGTCCCTGCATGCTCTCCCAGCCAAAGTATACCTGGCGATATGGTACAGGAGATGGTGACCCTGCTGGTGGTGCCCAATGTCATCTAACCTCCTGAAGCTGTGGTGTCTACGAAAGGCTGACGTTCCCCTAGAATTACCCTCCTGTGACCACTCATGGAACTACATCCCACAAAGGAGTCTGGATCTAAGAAAAGGGAAAAAACAGGAAGAGCAGGCAGGTAGGTGGCAATGGGAGCCATCAGAGAAGCTGGTCAGATACTGTGAGTGCCACTAACACTTTGGGCACGCTCACAACCCGAGCAAGGCAGACGGTGCCTGCAGGAGAGATTTGAGGTGGGGAGATGCTTAGCTACAGGCTATAAAGTGCTTACTATGTGCCAGACACTATTCTAAGCATATATTCAAATCAAATTATTCAAACATTATGATTATTACTGTCAATTGCATTTACAGGCAAGAAAATAGCCACAGAAAGAGGTTTCAAAACCAAAACCAAACCCGCTGCTGTCGAGTCATTTCCAACTCATAGCGACCCTACAGGATAGTGTAGAACTGCCTCATGGAGTTTCCAAGGAGCGACTGGTGAATTCGAACTACCGACCTTTTGGTTAGCAGCTGTAGCACTTAACCACTATGCCACTAGGGTTTCCAGAGAGAGGTTATGTAATATAAAAACCCAGGCAACCTGGCAACAGAGCTATGCTCAACTCTACCATACAATGCTGCTTCTCTTCTTAGGTTTGACTTAACCAAATATAACCCTCCACTACATTTTTGCTTTTACTTAGTATATAATAGGTTATGATTGAATTATGTCCCCCCAAAATGTGTGTCAACTTGGCTAGGCCATGATACCCAGTATTGTGTGGTTGTCCTCCATCTTATGTTTTGATGTAATGTCCTGTGTGTTGTAAATTCTAATCTCTGCCTGTGGTTAATGAGGCAGGATTAGGTTATGTTAAAAGCATTAGGGTGGGATGTGACACCCTTACTCAGGTCACAGCCCGATTCAATGTAAAGAAGTCTCCCTGGGGTGTAGCCTGGATCACCTTTTATCTTACAAGAGATAAAAGGAGACAGAAGCAAGCAGAGAGAGAAGGACATCATCCCACCAAGAAAGAAGTGCTGGGAGTGGGGTGTGTTCTTTGGACCCCGGCTCCCTACATTGAGAAGCTCCTAGACCAGGGGAAGACTGATGACAAGGACCTTCCCCTAGAATGGACAGAGAAAGAAAGCTGTCCCCAGGAACTGGTGCCCTGAATTTGGACTTCTAGCCTCCTAGACTGTGAGACAATGAATTTTTGTTTGTTAAAGCCATCCACTTGTGATACTTCTGTTGTAGAAGCACTAGATAACTAAGACAATATGGATTACCAAAATATAAACATTATATACAGAATTAAAAGAACCAGAAAATGATTTTAATTTAATTGTGCAATGTTCAGCAGAAGCTGAGAAAAGATTGAGCACCACTGACAATATCACTATAGTTAAGAGAATTTCTCTCCTTACGGAAACTATAACTCACCTGAATATTACTTCAGTGGAGAAGAGTTGGAAGATTCTGATGTAGTTACTGATAGGGGATGACTAACTTGGCTAAGACTAAGGCCGTGTAGGCCATCCTCCCAGGAAAGGAACTGGCCTCCAGCAAGGTTCCATAGAAACCAGTTTAGTGCATGATTTAAAGTAATCACCCAGCAGCCAAGCGTGTATGCTGCTTGGCCATTGCACTTTATTATGACAGTTTCTTAGGACAAATCATGACTCAGACAAGGGCATAAGCTAGCTGGTAACAGTCCTTAAAGTAAAAAGATTACACCAATAGTTTCTAAAACCCAATAAATGAAGTAGAAATTATTAGAATGCATTGATGATTTGCATTTCAACTTATACCACTTGGTTAGCAGTATTATACTGTAATTTATTTAGAGAAAAGAGTAATTCATTCTAAAGTTTTGATCTGTATATTAAATTACATCATTACACTAATGGTTAAATATTTTGCATGTCACTCCTAAACCCAACCATAAAAGAAAAATAAACAAAATAAAGAACTGAAAAAGTTACTTGACCTCTATTTTTTCCAGTTGCCATTTAGGTAGGAATGACCATCACAATAAAATTCACCAAATATTGAGGTATCAATATAGTCCACTTAATTGTTTTCTCCATGAAAGTTGCCCTTTAGGTGACATGACTCAATAAAAAGTTTTTAAATAGGAAATATGGTATCTTATGTAAGGCCAAGTAGATATATTCTAAAAACCCAAGACATATCCCAGACAATATATTAGTAGCATGTAGAAGACTGGGAAGTTATCCATATCTGTAAGTAAATTCATTACAATATGCAACAATTTTGAATTTTAAAATGTACCATGTGTATATTAAGCAAGAAAGATTAACAGAGTATAAATGGAGATTAGCAAGATGTTCCTCTTTATACTTTTACTTTCAGTCCTATTTATTTGAACTAAACTCTTTAATACACATTAAGCCATTGGGCCTATCAACAAATGGCAGTATATCTGAACTGTATTAACATTTAGATTTCATACAGTTCTCATATCTTAAGAGGAAAAACAAAAAACCGAACCAGGTGTCATTCAGTCAATTCCCATTCGTGGAGACCTCATGTTCTATAGAGTAGAACTGTGCTCCGTAGGGTTTTTAATGGTTGATTTTTCAGAAGTAGATCACCAGGCCAAGGAATCCACATTTTTAAAAGTATTACTTGTCAAGGAGATACACAAATGGAATGCAATTTGTGAATTTTCTGATTCATTGTTGGAGACTGGGTTCCATATTCAACTTACTCATTTTAGCCAGGTTAGCTAGAAATCAGGTTCTGATGAATCGCTTCAATAAGAATTAAATTATTATAACTCAGCCCACTTTAAGATGGCGTAATCATTTTCCACAGATCTCTAGCACACACATACACACACACATACACACAAGTTAAAGTGAAGAAGCCCATCCTAGTTCCTCTCAGAAAAAGATCCCCTTGGTTTAATGGACTTGTCCTGAGATTAAACCAAAAGCCAAACCCGTTGCTATCAAGTCAATTCTGACTCATAACAACCCTATAGGACAGAGTAGAACTGCCTCGTAGGGTTTCCAAGGCTGTAATCTTTACAGAAGCAGACTGCCACAGCTTTCTCCCGAGGAGCAGCTGGTGGGTTCCAACCTCCAGCCTTTCAGTTAGCAGCCGAGCTCTTAACCGCTGTGCCACCTTTCAGCCAGCTGCAGAGGGTTTGGGAGACTAAGGAAACTGACAGTAGTAGAAGATTCAAGAGGACAGATTACTGAACAGCATATCATTTGGTTATTATTTTAATTGTGTTAAAATTTATATGTGAAGCCATTCAAAAACTGTCCCCTATAATTTGTAAATTTGTATAAGAAAATATATTTTTGTGATGTATATACATTTGCTATGAAACTTTTGTCCTGAGAATCCAAAGAAGAAATCATTATAATAAATTATAATAAAAATAACAAATATTTATTGAATGCCTGACATGTGCTAAGCACTGGGCTGTAAGCTTGACATGCATTATTTCATTGAATCCACACAGTATCTTTATTTGGCAAACATTATCATGTTTGAAGTCTCTGGGTGGTACAAACAGTTAACACAGCTGCTAACCAAAAAGTTGGAAGTGTGAACCTACCCAGAGGTGCCTCAGAAGAAAGGCCTGGGGATCTACTTCTGAAAATCAGCCATTGGAAATCCTATGGAGCACAGTCCAACTCTGACACATATGAGGTCACTATGAATTGAAGTCAACTCAATGACAACTGGTTTTAATTATCATGCTTATTTTACATGTTGTTAATCTGCAGCTTAAATCCAAACCCAAAAAGCCAAACTCCTTGCCGTCCAGTCTCATCCAACTCATTAGCAACCCTATAGGACAGGGCAGAACTGCCCTCTAGGGTTTACCAAGAAGCGCCCGGTGGATTTGAACTGCTGACATTTTGGTTGAGCAGCTGAACTCTTAACCACTACACCACCAGGGTTTCCGCAGCTGAAGCAGGTTAGGTAAATCGGGAAAGCTAGCACAGAGTTCGTTGAAGAGCTGGGATTTTAAGTTGTCTGGCAATAAAGCTCTTATTCAACACTATGCAATATTGCCTCTAAAATGTAAATTTAAAGTGCTTTAAGGTGTATGAAAAACTTTCACAGATTTACTCCTCACAGCCTTTCAAAGAGATATGCATACATTTCATTGTGTGGTGAAATCCAGACTCAAACTCAGGTCTACAACTGTCTTAAGTAGGTTTCCTCACCCTGGCCTACTTTAAAAGACATAAATTGTTAAACCTAAACAGTTTCTTTGAGAGCAAAAATCACTTATATTTCTTTAAAAAAAAAAAAAGGCATGGAGAAAAAACAATGTCACCATAGAGGCATGTAACACACATTTAGTACATGTAAAATATCACCCAAAAAATTGTTAATTTTTAAAAAGTATTTTTAATGTACCCTATTAGTCATTCTTCTGTGCGGTTCTTTAAAGGTAACATGAAGGAAAACATTATTTTTTGCTATTTAGCTAATAAAAATCATGACTCTTCCAGTAGTGGGAACCATTTTCAAGATGGAAGATTTTCAGACGTATCAATAACGGAAAAATTAAAAATAAGAAGAGTACAGCAAGTTTCCAAGCTTTGCTTTTCACAGACATTCTTAGTAGGTCACTTTGGACAGATTTCACTTGGCCAGTTTTCAAAATTTTTGAAAGAAAGGAAATAATAGGATTGAGGATGTTCCATGAGTCT
This sequence comes from Dugong dugon, assembly GCA_030035585.1. Taxonomy (NCBI): domain Eukaryota; kingdom Metazoa; phylum Chordata; class Mammalia; order Sirenia; family Dugongidae; genus Dugong; species Dugong dugon. Next base: position 77,228,928 of record CM057476.1, read on the forward strand.
AACTGCTGGAATCATCTTTTCAAAGACATTCGGGGTGGTTTTTGAGAACACTCAGCACTTCCCTGTAAAATGCCCTGTCGAGACCTACAGTGGTGATTTAATTCATCAACAGAATCTTAATATATATTAAATATGCCAAGGCCACATTTATTTCGTCTGCATTCCTGTTACACAGACATTTGAAAACCAAAGAGACTCTTCTTTCACTTTATCATAAACCTAAATGGTTTTTTTCACAGTACAGTTTTGTCATATGCGTATTCATCCTTTACAAATCTGTGGTTGGGGAAAAAAAGATGCAATTGAAAAAACATTATATACTGTAAAACTATACTTTGCATACTCACTTTTTATTATATGTTATATTTTAATATATAGCTAATTATTATACAATAGTTTTACATAAAACCCAACACACTGTGCTTTGTGTGAGTTTAAGGAATTTTCAAGCATAATTTTGATACATCTACCATTTTTGCTTATACTCTAATGAGAAATTAGACTCTCTCTAAAATGCATAATCCCTGCATTGAAAACAAAAGCAAGCAGTTTTTATTCACCTTTTTCTTTGATGATAAAATTTTACTTTTTTAAGAAGATAAAGTTCCTGTTTAAAAACATCTATATTTATTACAAACTGCATAAATGTCTCCAGAAACACTCAAACTAACAAATTAAATGATATGCAAATATATATCCAATTTATACTGGTATGGAAGAATCAAATATCATGTATCCAAAAAAGTATATGCAAATTGTTACTTTCAGTTCAGCAACCTGAATAATTGACCATAGCGTTGGATTCCCCTCTTCATTTTCTTTCTTTCTTTTCTGTCCCTGTGATGTGATTGAAGCAATAGACAGTGTTCAGCATCTTTAACCTTTAAGGGAGCTCTAAAAGCATTCCACACCACCTGAACATCACCTGGCAGTGAAATAAGGTGAGGCACCTTACATCCAGAGCACATTTGATTTCCAGCCTGCAACCTCTTACTTTTAAGCTTTAACTGTCTCAGAAATTGCAAAGAAAACAGTATAAAAGCACCTCATAGATTAACAGACCATTGCTAGTCTTTAACACTCCAGCAGATGAAGCCTTCTTGATCCCAGACTATAAAAATGCCTTCTGAAGGCAATTGAGTTCCTCTTTGATTCTTGGCCCAAGTCTGAATTTTCTCACAGTGCTGAAGCTCTGTATTTCATTATGGATATCATCTTAAATTCCTCTGTGTCCTTACTTGTTTTAATGGGGTTTCTCCTCAATTCTATAGATTCTTTTGTATCTATTTTGATGGGCAACGAATAAATATCAAAATATATTTTAAAAACCTATCGATAATAAATACTTTTTGTTTTTTACATAAACCCAAAGATTATGAGTTTGAATTTATCTCACTCCAATCTGATGTAATCACTTCTTCATATTGAGTTCTTATTAGGTCTGGGTTCAGATTTTGTTCTGTAACCTTCTAAGCTATTCTTACAGTTTCCTGCCTCAACTAAATTTATATAATTTCAAATGGTGATTATCAAACGTCACAAGGATCTTTTCACTTCACATAAATAATGGCGATAACAAAACTGGGGTCTGCAGTTCCCACACAAAGGCAAACTCTGAAAACCTGGGTCCTGTTACAAGTTCAACCCCTAGTGTGTCTCATGTCGTTTACTCTGTATCCATGCTGCTCCTTTGTAACCGTATTCCAAACAATGTATACCAAAAAAACTTCCCTCCAGTAATCATCTCATCTTCAACTCGAGCCTCCAAAAAGTGGCCTATAGACTCACTGGTTCATTTTTAGTTTTTAAAGCTTTAATAGATCCTTTTTCTTTTCTTTTCTTTTTTTTTTTTTTTGGACCTTTGATTATATAACCAACACATGGCTTTTGTAGAAAATTTTAACAATACAAAAAAATAAAAGGAAGAAAGTAAATGTCAACTGAAATTATTTTTATTATAATAATATCCAGTAATGTTACTTTTAAACTATTTAGTCAAGACAAATTATTTGCCATGGCATTAAAGAAGGTACTGAAAAAAATGAGTAGCCAGCAAAATTCCTATTTTTCAGTGCAAACCTATATCTGCTATATATATCTGCTAAGCCATTAGGTCAGCCATTTGTCATTGAGTAATCTATTTAAAAATCAATCTAATTGTCCCAAAATTATATTAGCATGATTGAAGTTGTTCAGATAATTAGATAAGAGTAGCCATTTAGCAACAAGCCACGGGTTCATAAATAACTGTTATTTCAATAGAATCATCTTTCATAAACCTGTAAAGAGATATAAATGTATAAAGACTTGAGACCCAAAATTAGAGTAAGTATTAATTACTTCATAGAATTAAGAAGTCACAAGTCCTAGGGAAAGGGCAGGAGCATAGCAGGGGGCTATTAGAGCAAAGGAGAGTCCTCAGACTTATATTTCACTAAAAAGGAATGTTTCCAATTCAAAATTATTAACCAAGTCAGAGGCACATGGAGTTTGATTAAGCACCTTTACAGGGAAGATAGCAATATTCTAAATTACTCTAATTTATTCCAAATGAAATAATTTTGTTATACAAATTCAATTAAGACAAATGTGTCTAAGCGCCTCAAGCATGCTCTCGTTGGACCTAAATCTATATGACTCCCACAAATCTACCAAATAGTTTCTTTATATGAACATTAAAAAACGATCTTATGGGGGTGGGTTAGTGTGAGGTGAGCATAAGATTGATTTGGCTAAACCTCACAAATTGCGCTTCCTGAAAAGCAGTGCTCATAAAAAGGGGCATGTGGATGGATGGTTTGATCCTGGGCTCCAGCAGTTACTGGTTGCATGACCTCAGGCAAGACAGAACATCGGTTTTCTAAATCAATTAGAATGAGGATAACGACATTTTGGGAGACTGTTGGAACGATTAGTGAGAAGATGTATGGACAGATTGCCTGGAACATTACAGATTCTCAACATGTTTGGGTTTCTTTCTATCTCGAGTGAAAACAGGAGCAACCTCACTCTCCCAAATAAAATGCAAATAACCCTACTGCTCCCACCACTGGACACTTTTATTAAGCATCTGTGTAAGAAAGTGTTACACACTGTACAAGGCAAATTAAAGCCGTATGGCCTCTGCCTTAGAAAATGTATAATCCAAGGGAGGCAAGGCAGGCGGGCTTTACAGGACATGAATACAAAGCAGATTTCTATTCCACGGGAGCTTTATGTGCTACCCAAAATAATAGTGTCCTGGCCTTAAATAGGAATCTGGTGGCGCAGGGGTTAAGAGCTCAGCTGCCCACCAAAAGGTCCGCAGTTCAGATCTACCACCCACTCCTTGGAAACCCTATGGGGCAGTTCTACTCTGTCTTATAGGGTCCCTATGAGTTGGAATCGACTGGATGCAACAGGTTTGGTTTTGATTTGGGTCCTTAAATAATAAGAACTTGCTTGGTCAGAACCATGTAATTGTGGTAACAGGAATACATTAGAGAAAGAGATTCATTAAGAATTGGATTGTTTATTGTGGATTCATTTAAAAAATGAAAATTATTAAAATTAACATAATTGTGAAAAACGTGACAGCACACAACCTATTTTGAAGAGTAGTTTTCATACAATTATGTGCGTTTGTGTCTACATGTACATATATAACATAACATATATATACACACACGTATTTATACTCTATTGAAAATATTTTAAGTGACTTACAGAAATATATATAATATTATGAAAATAATAAAAGTAGATACTTACAATCAGAGAAAGGCTGCAAGAAATGTTAAGTAACGAAAGGCAGGCCTTAAGGTCCTTAAGGTCCCTGGGTGGTGTAAATGGTTGGCACTTGACTACTAACCTAAAAGTTGGCAGTTCAAACCCACCCAGCAGCACCACGGAAGAAAGGCCTGACAATCTGCTTCCATAAAAATTACAGTCAAGAAAATCCTATGGAGTTCAATTCTACTCTGTAACACATCGGTTGACGTGATTCAGAATTGACTTCACAGTAATAGGTTTGGTTTCAGTTTTAGGGTCTTTAAAGTCAGTTACTAAATGTCAGTTGCTAATTTGGAGCCCTGGAGGCACAGTGGTTAAGAGCTTAGCTGCTAACCAAAAGATCAGCAGTTCAAATCCACCAGCCGCTCCGTGGAAACCCTCTGGGGCAGTTCTACTCTGTCCTATAGGGTTGCTATGAGTTAGAACCGACTCGATAACACCTAACAACAATTTAGCCCTGACCTTCCTGGTGGCCAATAGAAGGCAAAGCTCAAAGAAAACACTTTACGACGCAGAATCCAGACTCATCATAAGACTAAGACGTGATGGTTGCATCACAGATGCTTTTCCTCACACTGAGATCAGAGAGGTTTCTCTGATGAGGTTTCTCATAAATGAGATATTAGAGGATAAAGCAGACTAGATCGACAACATCAACCCTCAGTAAATAAAATAGATCATTAAAGAATCTACATTCTTAGAATGCCACAATGCAAGCCTGTGAAACTTACTTTAAATAAATAACTAAATTCTCTGGAAAGAATGCTACTGCTCAAATCATAAAAATAAAGGCGCTTAAAGGGCAAGTCCTCCTGTGTCTCATTTTCTTATTCCTAAAATGAGGAACATGGACTAAGTTGGTTCTAAACTTTTTGATTCTACAATGAGCCTCCAAGTAGCTCACCTGGAAATGTGGGCACTAATGTTCTATGAAAGGAAGAGCAACAACAATATCATTAATCTTGCTAACTGAGGAAGGGAAACTTTGAAGAATAGGGCAATATCGTATCCTGGCTTGACTGGCAATCTGTCATTTTTCTGGGTGAACTATGTGAAAAGAAAAACAGGCCCAATGATACAAACTGGAGACTTGGGGACAATGTAGTTTATTTGGTTCATTCTTGCAAGCAGAGCGTTAATTTTTTTTTTTTTAATTTGTTGGCAACATTAAAAAACGGAATATTTCACTAAAAAATGTGAATTTCCAGCATCTCCTAAAAAAATCAGAAACATTCTTAGACGACAACAATCAGCTGAAGCCACATGACCAGTGTCCCCTTTAGCCAAGTCATACGCTCTCAAGCTTGACAGAGTGCACAGCGCTCCTGCTGTGAAATTGTCAGCTGTCTTTCATTGTCATGATTGTGCTGTTGTTTTCATTTTATCTTTAGGAAAAAAATATCATATCTCTAATATCCAAATCTCCCCATTCAAAAGTAGGAAGATGACAGATTCATAAAGACAGTTTATTCCCAGAAAAAAATTAAAGAAATCTTATTTCTTGGTGGAAATAAAGATCCCTACATTTAATTAGAAATAAGGAAGTAAAGAAGATCCCCACATATTTAAATATGCTCAGTAAATATATACCCTGTTTAGTACACCTAGCCTCTTCTTTAACATTAGTTACATAGCACCAAAGGCATTTCTGTATATAGCCTATACCTCATACAAATAGGAGCCCTGGTGGGGCACTGGTTAAGCACTTGGCTGCTAACCAGAAGGTTGGTGGTTCAAATCTGCCAGCTGCTCCACAGGAGAAAGATGTGGCAGTCTGCTTCAGTAAAGATTACAGTCTTAGAAACGCTATGGGGCAGTTCTACTCTGTCCGGTAGGGTCGCTATAAGTCTGAATCGACTTGATGGCAATGAGTTTGGTTTTAGTTTGGGGTTGTATATTATACAATACCTTATTTTAATATAAAACAATATACATTAAATTAACATGGTCCCTTTACTTCAAGTATCCTGTAATAACTGAGAAAAGAACAAATAATGATATTTCCAAAAAAAAGTAGTGAAGAACAATGTAGGAGAGAAAAAGGAAGTATCTCAAAAATTCAAAATTTAACTAACTTCCAAAGAATCATGAGCACATAAGTTTCTTTAAGGCTTACATGAGTGTAAAAAACAAATTATAGTTTTTTAATCACATAAAAATATTACAGTTCAAGTGGGACAACATGTAAACATGCATATTATGATCACACTTACACTGGACTTAATAGTGTTTTAGTAATTACAGTTAGTATAATGCTCTAGAGGTTAACAATACATTACTTTAATCAGAGGTGGATTAACTAGTAAAACACAGTGTGCACCGGCTTACAGTAAGCAAGGTACACTTGGACTTAATTGTGTTTACTTACTAATCTATACTGAACAGTTTCACATGGGTTTCAACACATCTTTGATGTGATGAAAACCAGAAGAAATAGTGCACTACAGATTAGCAAGTAAGCATAATTAAGTCCATACTTAACTTGCTTATTGGGTAATCCGTCCCTGACTTTAATGATATCATTAAATTCACTAATAGGAGTTCGAAGATGAACTCTCTAAGAAAGACAGAAAGCTGGCTAAATTGCTGTAATAAGTGGTGTCCAACAAAAGACAATTTAAGGTTGAAAAGAGGTTTTTAACAGGTGACCTGGGCTTAGAAGTTCAACCTGGTCTTGACTGAAGTTCTTGTTTTTGTAACATTTATGTTAATGAATTGGCCTATTATAATAGACAAAGTTGACAGCCATACTATGAAGGATATAAAAATAAAAGTGGAAAAATCACCAAGGATATAAAGTAAGCTTTAATCAGGAGAAAATGCTGTATTCAGTTAAAAGTAAGAACCAAACATTTATTGAGTGCCTACTGTATACAAGACACAGTGCTTGTCGTTTTGCATTTGTTAACTCATTTTTCTCCTCCATTTACCTGGGATTTAGATTTATTTTCTCTATAATCTTAATAACGTAAGGGTAAAAAGAGTTATAAGAACAATGAGAGCAAAATAACCACAAAATTCATAAGAAAGCTCAGCACACATTAACATTGCCGCACAGGATAAAAAGAACATCAGTTTCTCATCCAGCCCAGTTCTGACCAAACTTGTACAAACAGTGCCCACTAAAGCTGACTGACTCAGAAAGGGCCGAATAAACCAGTGACTTCATCAGCCTAAGACCAGAAGAACTAGATGGTGCCCGGCTACCACCAATGACCACCCTGACAGGGAACAGAAGAGAAAGTCTCAGATGGAGCAGGAGAAAGGTGGGGTGCAGAACTCAGATTCTGGTAAGAAGACCTGACTTAATGGTCTGACTGAGACTGGAGGTACCCCGGAAAACATGGCCCCTGGATTCTCTATCAGCCCAGAACTAAAACAATTTCCGAGGCCAACTCTTCAGACGGGGATTGGACTGGACTGTGGGACATAAAGTGACACTCGTGAGGAGTGTGCCTCTTAGCTCAAGTAGGTACGAGAGACTAAATGGGCAGCTTCTGTCCGCAGGTGAGATGGGAAGGCAGAGAGGGTTAGGAACTGGTTGAATGGACATGGGTAATCAGAGGTGGAAAGGAGGAGTGTGCTGTCACAGTATGGGGAGAACAATTAGAGTCACACAATAATGTATGTATAAATTTTTGTGTGGGAAAAAATAAAAAATAAAAAAAAAGCTGACTGACTCAGGCGGCAGAGGCAGTATTTGAAGCAGGAAGGGCCAGTCTTCCTGCCTCTTTTCTTTCTCCAATATTACCATTTTTCAGTGGTAAGATTCAAGACACAATAAAATCTCAATAAAGACACTGTTGTTGTTAGATGCTGCAGAGTTGATTTCAACTCATTGCAACTCCATGCAACAGAGTAGAACTGTTCCATGGGGTTTTCTAGGCTGTAATCTTTACAAGAACAGATCCTCAGGGCTTGTGTCCTGCAGAGCCGCTGCGTGGGTTCGAACTGCCAACCTTTCAGTTAGCAGCCGAGCACTTAACTGGTGTACCAGAAACACCAAGATCTTTAATTAACTGCTCTTTTTTTCTCTGTAATTTGAGAAGACAGTGGCAAATCATAAAAACAACTTCACATTAGATTTCATTAAATGAATGCATATACCTTTTTCAATACATGCCGAGTTCAGTAGAAATTCAAACTCAAACCTTACGAATCCTATACATTCAAATGTGTGCAGTCAAAACCGATCTACAGAGTAACACTAGGATGCAGTATAGTTCCTGGAGTAAGAGAAGCCTGTGTTCAAATCCTGACTTCTGCTTGCTTGTTAAATTATTAAGCTTCAGTATATTAATCCGTTTCAAATGGAAATATAATACTAATACTCCACAGGGTTGTTGTAATAATTGAATGGAATGATCCATGTCAAGCACATAGGAGGTGCTTCATATAATTTCACCAATTCAGTTTTCCTGTTTTAATGCTTTTAAAGCAAGTGTGTGTGTGTGTTTTAGAAACCTTTTGGTAATAGTCAATCACATGCACATTTTGTTAATGAATGTACTTCAACCTGAAAATGTAATTAATTCTAATGCTATATTTCACAAGGCTTTCTTTTAAACTGAGGTTTGTTTGGTTTTGCTTTGTTTTTTCTACTTTTTCTTTACTGAAAAGCATGTGCTATGGTGGAAAGAGAAGCTGTTTGAGAATCAGATTGATCTAGGTTTAAATTTCAGCTGTCACTTACTACCTGAGTGATCACAAGTTGCTTAAACTTTCCTACCCTCAGTTTTCTCATACTTTGTATAACCTTTATTATAAAGATTAAAGGAACTACTTAAAATAGTGTAGGCCCGAAATCAATAGTAGCCCTTACCATTATTGATAATGTATGTTGTTATTCAATCTTCAGGTGAAAATTGGTATTAGATCACTCATTATTTTATTTGTATTATAAGCAAGGTTTAATAATGTACATTAAAAACAATGTAAAATTTGAGGGACAAATTTTTTTTTAATTTACTAAATTACTGACATTTGTTGAGCCATGTGGCCATTTCTCCTGGATGATATAAACCAAAATGTTAGATGACTAGAAACAAGAAACTCGTGATATTAAGAACATTTAGGAAAATCAGTACTGCCACATGTTGACACTAGGGAGTCCTGGTAACCCTCCTGATACTTTCCCGTGAGATGCAAACGAAAGACATGTTTTTCCATGCTAGCCGTTCTCAGATATGATGGTCATTCAAAGCATAATAGATGTGCTTTTCTACCTGAATTTCAGAGTAACAATGACATATCTAATTTTAACTAATATAAAATCATTATTATATTGTTTTGGCTACCACTTCAGAATGAACCAAAAAAGCGTACGATGAACTCCAGCAACAACAGATTCTTAAATGGACAGCTGGTTAACATTATCAGAATGAATCATGTTGAGGCAGTGACAGCTGGATGGGAGCCAGGGAGGCCAAGAGATACGAGAGATCATTTCTGTGTTTTAAAGGGAGATATTTTTCAGTACCTCTGACCTGATGCTACATATGTCTTAATTTAAGGCGACAGGTAGTGTTGTAAAAAAACAAAGTGCAATTATACTTTAAACCCCAGGGATCTAAACAAATAGACATGCCATAAGGTGGTATATTCTTCAACCAGGGTAAGCCATCCACTTGGTCCACAAACTGCTGGATACATGCTGGAAACACCTAGTGTTCTGTGTAGAACTGCTTAATGTTTTTTTTTTCTTTTTTTTTAAGTAAGGAATAAACTGTATCTGTTTTTATGGTCAAGTTAAAACAAGACTTCTACCTATAAGCTTGACAGATAAAGCCACACCAATCTTTCAGCTTTAAAACCAGTCAAAAAAAAAAAAAAATCTGTTTTATGCTTCTCAGCCTAGACAACAAAGTTATAAGAGATTTTTTTGCCCCTTCAGATTTAGTGTAAACGTCCCCACCTGACACACACAAAGGCCTAGATATCAAACAGAACGGTGCTGATGCTCAACACCTGCACCTTCAGAACCCTCAACAAAGGAGGAGAGACTTCTCCTACCTCCACACCTGTCGGATGGGTGTATGCCTTTAACCTCATCTTCTCTTGATGGGTCCCCACAAGATATAAATGGAAAAGAGCACCCTTCAAAGGTTGGTGCTTAGAAGAGCAGGCAAACAAAACAGGTCTATATTACAAGGTTTAAATGCTTAATTATAGAATATATCTGGCAACTTGCTAGGGAGGAAACTTCATATTAATAAAAGAAGAAGAAAAAACAAAAGGATTCACAGTGGCTTCCAACCAAAATAGAAGGAAAAAAAAAAAAGTAGGGCTCTAAAACCACCAACAGAAGACAAATTATTATGTAAAGTGAGCTAAACTTAATACCTTTTCATAGCATGTATGGCAGCCAATGTTTATTTTATTACTAGGAAATCTATCAAGTATAAATACAGCATGTGTGTATTACTAAAAGAAGTACTTCTGGAAGACAATAGTAAATTATGTCACAACTACCAGACGTGTAATGTACGCAGATTGAACATTTGCGTACTTAGCCGGGTTAGTGCCTTATGTGTTCATATTATTTAAAACATAATATGGAATTGTTTTAATCTAGTTCTTTTAAACTTTGACTTGATAAGTAGATGAACCATTAAGAAATGAACAAATAAAGTATCTATTTGGGAAAATGTTTACTTAACCCAACTAGTTATTTAAAATAAGAAAAAAATAAAAATTCTAATAGTTGTGTAACTTGAAGTATGTTATAGAAAAACCATATGAATTCATTTGAATCACCCTTTAAAATAGCAATATGTATAAAAAGTAATAAAGCATTGTGACTTTGTATATATTAAAGTAATAAAGTATGGTGACTTTGTATGTATTAAAGCAATTTGGACTTAATTACATTTAAAATTTTTTCAGACATGGGATTAAATACCTATGTCATCAAGCAACAAGATGTCATTTAACCATCTTAACTTATAAAACAATTAAATTACCATCTACATCTAAATTGGTTTTTACAAATAAGGCTTTTGTCTAGTTTTTATAGCTTATGTATGGATGCACGGAAATCATTCTATTCACTGAGAAAAAAGGGGGATACTCAAATACACCACCCTCATTTATAACACTGCAATTTATTTGCAGGCTTGAGAGGGGAACTCAAGGTTGCATGTATTTCGAGTGTTAGATGTGGGCAGGAACAGAATCCCTTTGGAGTTTCTGGAAGATGAAAGAACGAACAACTCTCTTTCATGCTCTCATCTCATCAGAAACAGAACATTTCTGTACATATTTTTGATGCTACCACCTAGCCAAATACTATTCTAAGCTCTGGAATTCCTCCCAAAAGTTGTGAGTGGGCGATTCCTTTTATCTAAATAAAGTGATTTAGTCACTTGCATGATATCACCATTCAAGACAGCCGTCCACATACCAAACCAGAGCATCATTATAACAACCTGTATTTCAGTGGCCACCCTTCTAACCTATGATTGAACTTTGGCACTAGTTAAAATTCAAGTTGGATTGTCTACTACCTATAAATGAAGCTAAAGACCACTAACAGTGTGAGGATAAGGTTCGAGCAAGCTAATAGGTTTTAGTGTCTGAAACTTTTGATAATCTGCCTTTAAGTGTGATGGCCCTTTCAAGGTGGATTCCATCTGTCCTATAAAGTTATGTATTGAAACATAATGCATCCCTTTGATCTCCTTTGTAAAAACCCTATGAAGTCAACAAAATGCCCCCATTTACTCAACAGCCAGATTCCCAACCTGCTGACGAAAGATGTTAACACTTGTGTTAGTAAACAGTAAGTGAGCTACGTGTTGAAAGCCTCTTAGTTAAAAGCTTCAGAGATGGGCTGCAATTCTGACCACAGGTACAGGCTGTCCTACTGCCATTTTGTACCAAAATAAAACAGAAGAGCACAGCACAAGCCAGGAGTAGGCTCCATAATGTCTGTATACATGTTTTTTACATATACTTTACATAAATTTTCCAAGGATACTCCCTAATAAAGCATTTATCACAAAACACACAATATTATTTGATTTTCAAATTGCTTATGTCAGTGGGTAAAAATATTCTTACAACATAGATCCATACCATGGTGAGTAATACAAATACGATACAGACATACACTGCCTTGGCTAGACATCATTTGTATGCACACAAATACATGTTGTTATAAGTATTAGAGACAACAGTAGGCAGTGGAAGTTGTACTGGCTTTTGCAGTCAGAAAGATCCAAGTCCAAATACTGGCTGTTTCTGCTGAGTGATCCTGAGGATTGTTCTTATATTAAAAATGAGTAGGTACTAATACTTAACTTCACTGAGCTTTTTCGATTGGCTGAGATCACTAGGCAAATAGTAGCCCTCAACAAATACTATTTCTTTTTTTTTTTTTCCTTCCCTGTATCAGAATCATACCCAGACTTAGGTCTATGCCCTTATCCAATTCTAGAATTTAATTAGTCTCCTGCTTCAGCACTAACATATGCTCTTGTGTTCTTGAGTCATTGAACACAGCCTCAATATGCTCTCTTTGGATGGCAAGGAAATTGTGGTCTGTGTGCAATTCCCTGCTATCTCCTAACAAGACAAAATCTTGTCTATCCTTCAACACCCAGGTCAGGTGTCACCTCCTCTGTGAAGACTCCCACAATCCTACTGGGCAGGAATAATTGATTGTTCTTTTCTCTGTTCTCCCAAAATACTTGGTTCATGTCATTATCACAGTACTTATTACACTGAATTATAATTAGTTCTTGTCTTGTCTGCTTCCTTTTAGAGAAACTGAGTTCCATGGGGTCAGGATCTCTGTCTTAATTTTCCTGATACACTTGGGCATAGCCCAGAGCCTGGCAGAGAGCAAACACTCAACAAAAAGGGGAAAGGGGCGGAAGAAAAGAAACCGGAAATAATATTTGCCTACTTTTCTTACATTGTGTCTTTGATCACGTACTCAGGCATAAGTAAGGTTTAAAAATAAACAAACAATGGTCTTTAACTGCTGATTTCCTAACACCATCTAGCCAAGGATATGAATAGATGGCTCTGAGATCCACACTGTATTTTTGTGGATGAACCAACAAACGCTCTACCCAGTGGCATATGTGTGACTATATTAGCAATGCTAGATACTTCAAGCTTGCAAACAAAGCCCTAACTGAGGACATTTACACATGTCTTGCAAATTTACATAGACACATAGGGCTTTTTATTTAATTCAAAATTAGTAGAAGAGCTGCCCACGTATAGATTTATTCTTTTATTTTTATTTTTTTTCCATTTAGCCAGTCTTATGCAGCTTGCCTTCAGGTTATAGCTCTTTTCCAGGCATTTCTGTTGACACACACACACACACACACACATCTACACACATATATATATCTGAGGGCCATTTCTCTCAGTCACCTTCCACAGTGATTGCTACCAAAGTGATCCCCCTACAGCTCAAATCTGATCATGTCAATTCCATACTTAAAATTCTACATCACCAATGAGAAAGTCTAAACTAAATATACACTAAGCATAAGCAAGTTACCTACCACTTGCCAAATATGCCATGCCCATTATGGCTGTATTTCTCCTCAAATAATTTCCCACATTCCCAAATACCTGTTTCATGTTTTTTCTATTAAACAATTATCTTCTTTCCTCTTGATTTCAGACCAATTTTTAGCTTCTCTGAAAATCTTTCCATGACAACACTTTCTTCTCTTGCCATGTGAAGAGCTAGGTACCAATGCACTCCACCCCTAGGACTCTGTGCAGATGCATATACTGTACCACATAATACTGTACTGTAATTTTTACATATAGATTTATCTCACTAGGTAGTATGCTACTTGAAAATAGCAAGTGAGTCTTGTTCATCAATTGTATTTCAGCACCTAGAATGCTGCATGTGCTTAATTATTTGTTGAATGAGTAAATTATTATATACTGTCCATAAAGAATTCACAGTATCCTTATATACACGTACATGAAAATACAAAGTTTAAATAGAACACTAGAAGATATCATTGAAAATTTGGGGATCAAGAATAAGGTGGTTAGCAGATTAGGAGCAAGCTGAGCCTTCTGTTCAGTCAAGGGAATAAAAAATTTGAGTCAGCATGTGAACAAAGCACTCTATATTGTAACTATAAATGTGTTTAAAGTGATCAAAGTAATCTATATTACAGACTATAAATGTGTTAGAAGTTGATAAGACAATGAGAATGAACAGATACCTTACACAATAATATGGATGAACCTCACAATGTTGAGTAAAAGCCAAACACAAAAGAAAGTCCAAAATTGGGCAATATTAATCTATGCTGAATTCTAAAGTCAGGCTTAGCAGTAACCCTTGAGGAATGAGTAGTAAGTGGACAGGAATTCAAGTGGGGCCTCCGGAGAGCTGGCCAGTTTGTTTCTTGCTCTAGCTGCTGGTTAGATGGGTGCATTCAGTTGGTGGAAATTCATCACACTTGTAATATAGGCACTTTTCTGTAGGTTTATTATCCTTCAACAGAAATATTTTTAAAAGTCAAAAAATATAAATCGATACACTTCAGTTTTAAAATAAGTCAAATTAAAGTTAATTCCATCAAAAAAGAAGAAGCAGGTTACCAGATTCCAGTGGTATTGGTCACATACAAAAAAAGATTCTTGAAATTTTGGCAGGTCATTTCTTTAAGTAAAACTATATTAAGTAAGATTTCTATAACCAAGTAACACAAACTGGCTGTCGTAAAGCAACAGAAATTCATTCTCTCACATCTATGGAGTCTAGAGGTCCAAAATCAAGCTGTCAGCAAGGCCATGCTCCCTCCGAGGCCTCTCAGGGAGGAATCATTCCATACCTCCTCTCGTGCCAGGTGGTCCCAGGCATCCTCGGCTTGTGGAAGCATAATTCTAATTCTACCCCTATCTGTTACATGGCCATCCTCCCCCTGCATCTGTCTCCGTGTCTCTTCTCCTCTTTTTATAAGGGCACCAATCATATTGAATTAGGGTTCACCCTACCCCCATTAAGACCGCAAGTTAATTTAACTAATTACATTGCAAATATGCAATTTCCAAATAAGGTCACATTCACAGGCAAAAGAGTTAGGACTTGAACATACTGTGGGTGGAGATACCATTAAAACCATAGCAAAGACCAAGTCAATATGAAATCTTTACTTGTGCCCCTTACTAGGCAAGAATTCTTTGATTCTACCAGATAAACAATAGCAGCCATTGGCACACATTTCAAGGGGGTGCATTTTTATCATCCCAGTAACTGTCACATGTCATAGTTCCATGCCATGTGCTCAGAGAATAAGTGGCAAATAGTCCTCCTTGATGAGCACTGCCTTTGGGCTGCTGCTGGCAATATCAGAAAATCACCGCCCTTCTCAGATCCTTTGGAAAACACGCAGCACCACCTTTGGAAGCAACGGGAGTGCTGCGATGCACAGTAAGCAAGGCTGACACACAAGCCCTTCACCACCTAGTTCTGCCTTTGACTCTCTTTCCATGTCTGGCTCCAAGCCATGAAACTAGATCAATCAGCTTCAGAATTATAAGAATAAATCTACTAGAGTGTTGGTGTCACAAATATACTAGAGGGCTTGTCATTTTTGCCTCCCCAGGAACTGATCAGCTAGACTAGAAGGAAGCAAGGCCTTGTCTCCCTCCATGGAAGAGAAAGAGGCAGAGATTCCAGGTAGATGGAGCATGAGCAAGGGACTTGAACCTGGCTGGCTGGTTACTTATGAGACTTTGCATCTTTAGGGAGTGATGGGAAAAAATAAACAAAGGAAGAAACAGAGCTAGTCAAAGATTATTCACAGTATGGGAAGCAGAGTATAGGGCTCAGCAGTACAGCGGCTGTATTGCTAGTTGAAGCATTCTTTTTGTTTGACCCTGGCAGTGGGATTCTCTATTGTTTGTTCTATCCATGTTTTTTTCATAAAAGCCCCAAATTCTCACATTTTCTACCTTTAAAACCTTTATTTGGTGCCTAGGTCTCTATATCCATTATCTGCAGCTGTCCCCTATGCTTGCGAAAGAAATCTCTAATCTCTGTGTCCATGAATATTGAAGGGAATATGGCACAATGCCCTATAAAGCAAGACGAAACTATACATTATCTAGTCCAGGCTTCGCATCTTTCAGATGAAGAAAATGAAGACATGGAAGCTAAATGACCAATTCTGACACCAACCCTCCTCCCCACAGCACTCTCTTCTTATCTGCTGGGTTCCATAATCCACTGCAGTGTCCCCACAGAACTCACAAGCCATACTTACAGTTAAGTGGTTTACTAAGGAAGTAACAGGATACAACTCAGGATCAGGATCAGGAAGCAGGTAGGCCAAGTCTCCCTCCTCAACGCAGGACAGCTCTCTCAGCTCCTGTGGACCACACCGGGCTCCCTTCGCCCTGCCCCTGCCCCCTGAGGACGGGCTCCCCAACCCCGCCTCCCCCTCAGGACAGGCTCCGCCCCCGCCACGTCCCCTGCTCCCTCCGCCTCCCCCTCAGGACAGGCTCCGCCCCCGCCACGTCCCCTGCTCCCTCCACCTCCCCCTCAGGACAGGCTCAGCTCCCCCCACACGTCCCCTGCTCCCTCCGCCTCCCCCTCAGGACGGGCTCCGCCCCCCCCACATCCCCTGCTCCCTCCGCCTCCCGCTCAGGACGGGCTCCGCCCCCCACATCCCCTGCTCCCTCCGCCTCCCCCTCAGGACGGGCTCCGCCCCCCCCACGTCCCCTGCTCCCTCCGCCTCCCCCTCAGGACGGGCTCCGCCCCCCCATCCCCTGCTCCCTCCGCCTCCCCCTCAGGACTGACTGCCCCCGCCTCCCCCTCGGGACTGGTTCCTCTCGTCCAGAGGGGATGGACCCCCGCCCCTGGCCTCCCCCTCAGGATCGCCCCCCCCCCCCGCCTCCCCCTGAGGACGGGCTGCCCTCGGTCACCCCCGCTGGACGGGCTCCTCTCAACTCCCTCAGGACGGGGTCCCATCGGCCCCCTCAGGCACAGGCTCCTCGTCCCCTTAGGACAGGCTGCTCTCGGCTCCCTCAGGACAAACTCCCCTTGGCCACCCCAGGACAGGTTCCTCTCAGCACACCCAGGACAGGCTCTTGTCAATCGCCTCAGGAAAAGCTCCTCTAGGCTTCCTCAGGATAGTCTCCTCTCAGTCCCCTCAGGACAGGCTCCCCTTGGTCCCCTCAGGACTAGCTCCTCTCGCCCCCTGAGGACGGGCTCACCTCAGCCCGCTTCAGGATGGGATCCTCTCTGCCTCTTCAGGACAGGCTCCCCTAGGCTCCCTCAGCAGGGCTCCTCTTGCCCCTGAGGACAGGCTTCTTTTGTCCCCTCAGAACAGGCTCCTCTTGGCTCCCCCAGAATAGGTTCCTCTGCCACCCCCACCCCCACCCCCAGGACAGGCCTCCTCTAGGCCCCCTTCAGGACAGGCTCCCCTCAGCCCACCCTCCTCAGGAGAGGCTCCTCTAGGCCCCCTCAGTTCAGGCTTCTCTTGGCCCCCTCAGTACAGGCTTCTCTTGGCCCTACTTTCTGTCACCACTGATTCTGCTGCTGGGTCCCTGCTGGACCTGTTACCACCAGCTCTTGCTGCGACCCTTCCGGGCCTGTCTCTGTCTTCAGTGTTATAGCCCTTGACCCGTGTTACAGCTTTTTTAGGAGGTTCCTTGCCTCCTCCTCTCTCTCTGCTTCTTCTTTCTTCCTTCTGCTTCCTGCTGCTTTTCTTCCTGCTTCTTTCTCTCCGAAAAACCTCTGTGGGAACCAAGATGGCGGACCCCATGGATCTGGGGTTGAAGAAGGCCTTTTCAGAGCTTCAAGCCAAAAGTCAATGACACTCAACAGAAGGTAAGCTTGCAGACATACAGATTGAACAGCTAAGCAGAACAAAAAAGCATGTACATCTTACAGACTTTATGACTTTGGTAGATGAGACTAATACGTATGAAGGTGTAGGAAGAAAGTTTACTCTTCAGTCCAAGAAGGTAATTCACAACCAGCTGTTAGAGAAACAGAAAGTAGCAGAAGAAAAAATTAAAGAACTGTAATTAAGTTTTGAGTGAACATTGGCAGTAACAGTCAACTTTTAGGGAAAAAATAACACCGCTATGTTTAAGCCATATTAAATGAAAATGTATGCCTGCCGGAAAAACCTTTGTGGGTTGGCTGCATGTATTCACAACTCCTTGTCAATTTCAAGGCATAGGCCCTCCCAGTGGTAGGTGGGGCCACAAACTGACCAATCCCCTCTCAGTAGGCCACAGACCTTAATTTGCATAATCTATTGACCAATCCCCCTGCAAGGTACATACCAATCACAGGGCTGGCTGCAGCCCAGGGCCAGACAAAAAATATCAAACCACAAGTTGTTTGCAGCTTACCCAGGAAATATTAATCAACCTGAACAAATGTAACAAACTTTTTGGGGTAGAAAACTAGGACAAAGGTAACTCCTTTGGGCTTAGGGAAAAATCTCTCAAGTTTTTTTCCAAAGAACCAAGGCAAAAGGCCACATAAAGGAACCCATTTCATCACAGCTTCTCTCCCACTAATCTGTCAGTGTGTGGTACTGTGTTGGCTTGCATGTTGCTATGATGCTGGAAGCTATGCCACTGGTATTTCTAATGCCATCAGGGTCACCCATGGTGGACAGGTTTCAGTGGAGCTTGCAGACTAAGAAAGACTAGGAAGAAAGGCCTGGTGATCTACTTCCTGAAAATTAGCCAATGAAAACTTCATGGATCACAACGGAACATTGTCCAACTCTCTTGCTCTTGACATGTTGTCAGGAGAGGTCAATTGCTGGAGGAGGACAACATGTTTGGTGAAGTAGAGGGCCAGCGAGGCGTGGGAGACCCTCAATGAGATGGCTTGGCACAATAGCTGCAATGATGTTGGCATGCTGGTGATTGTGAAAGTGATGTAGGACCCAGCAATGTTTTGTTTGATTGTGCATTGCCATTAGTTGAAATCAAATTCATGGCAGCTAACAACAACAAGTCTTCTCTCTGTTATTCTAAATTGTTCAAAGAAAAGAAGCTCCCCATTACTTCACCTTCAATGTGTTCATGTCCTTGTTAATACACATCTGTATTATTTTCTGACATGGGGTATGTAATGGGAGAGACCACATCTGAACATAATCAGTGCTCATCACTGGAATTCAGACATGTCTAGTTATGCTAAAGCACTTTCTAGCACAGAGGTACAATATAAATTGTCCATTTCATTCATTCAACAACTATTTACTGAGTATCTACTATATGCTAGGCACTGTATAGACAACGAGGATGCAATGATAAGCAAAGGAGACTTCATTCCAGCCCTCATGGAGCTTACAGTTTAGTGAAAGAGACACAGATACACATACACAAATAATCACCCATACACACACATACAAAATCCATGTTCTGCTAAGTGGTGTGAAAGTAATGCCCAGAGTGCAATGAATGAGGTTGGGTATCAGGCTTGGTGAGAAATTACATTAGGTTAAGCACCAAAAAGGAAGAGGCATTTTTCTACAAAACAAGAGCATTTATCAAACTGTGCTAAGCAGATGGTTTTTGTTATTCTACATTGGTGAGTATGCTCTGCCCAAAACTAATTCTAGTTACTGGCGGCCAATTAAATAGTTAAACATTAGGTTATCCATTCAACTTAGACTGCCTCTATGAAATCAGCCATGTCTCATAGACGAGCGTTGTACCAAACCTGATATATACAAAGATGAGCAAACTCTTTAGTGTCACAGCTCTTTTTCCACGTACTGGCTCAGAAATGCCTCACATACTTTCGTTAATTATTTGTTGAAATGAAGGAAGAGTTCAATTATCTTCCTGCCGAGCCCTTGCTTTGGAATTTCTTGCAGGTAATGATGTTCACTCATACCCTTGACAAGAGATGGTTCTCGTCTACCTGAGAAGGTTGAACACAGACCAAATAAACACTTTTTGGATGAATGCATGGAAGAGGTGAACAGGGAAGGTATACCTGATAACGTTTGTAGTTGGCATCTACTTTTTTCGAGCTATCAAGAAATACATACTAGTGTTGAAATATAGAAAAAAATAGACTATCCGAGTATCAGTTTCACATGATTTGAAAAGTTTCTATAACTTAAGTTCATGAAAGATAATCATTTATTACTATACGATTTTCACTTCAACTTGCATATTAATTATACCAGGGGAACAACATAGTATATGATGCATACTTTTTCAACCACTGAGAGCAACCCATGAGCCCCCAAAAATTATCAGTTAGATTATTCTTGCCTCTGAGAAGACAAAAATTAAGGGGCTATATATATGCATACATATATATCTCCACTTTATTTAAACCATTATATGTATAAATATATATATATATATATATATATATATATACACTAAATAAATATTTAAACCATTAAAAAAAAACTAAACTCACTGCTGTTTAGTCAATTCCAATTCATAGCAACCCTATAGGACAGAGTGGAACTGCCCCATAGGGTTTCCAAGGAGCAGCTGGTGGATTCAAACTGCTGACCTTTTGGTTAGCAGCTGTAGCTTTTAACCAATGCACCACCAGGGCTCCATTTAAACCATTTAATATATATATGGAGCCCTGATGGTGCAGTGGTTGAGCGCTATGGCTATTAACCAAAGGGTCAGCAGTTTGAATCCAGCAGCCACTGCTTGGAAGCCCTATGGGGTAGTTCTCCTCTGTCCTATAGGGTTGCTATGAGTCAGAGTCAACTTGACAGCAACGGGTTTGGTTTATATATATATATGTGTGTGTATATATATGTATGTATATATAAAATGATTTAAATAAATTAGAACTTCATTCCAGAGACAAAGTCAGGACTACAACATTATAAGACACAACTCAATTTCTGCTAGACTAGTCAAGCCTTTTGAATCATCTAGGGCAGTGTTTCTGTGCCCATAACATACTGCAGTTCATTCTAATTCTCTAGTTCAGACTCCAGGCATGAGACAGAAGAAGAGCGAAGAGGAGGAGAAAGGAACTTGTCTTCAACCGCTCTAGTAGGCGAAAAGAATTACGAAGAAAGAAGGAACAAGAAAGTAAAAATTTAGCCTCATGGCTCTGTAGTTGAAATATTGGCCCAGAGGCTCCTTAAGGGTTTTTCATACTAGGAGAGTTGCCAATCAAAATCCCAAGTGATTTGTGATCATATGCAGATTTTTTTTCTTAGCAAATTTATTTGGTAGATATTTGATTTAAAAAAATTTGGAGGAGAGTGGATTTATTAAAATGCAATTAAGTAGTCATTTCAGTTTAAGTTTTACATTGAATTTTAGCCAGGATGTTGAATTTCCACTTTATATCTGATTCCATTCAGATTGTCAGTCACTAAAGGTTAGAGATATCTGTGCTAAGCTAATTTTGAAGACTAATCTAGCCAAAATACTTAACATTAATGTGCTGGATTATCATAATAAAAATAATAACATGACCTTGTGGTTTATCAAATAAGTGTGACATTTTAAGATCTCAATTCAGGGGGGCAAATCAAGATTATATATGTTTTATAAACATGTAGTTTAAGTCTAAAACAAAGAAACCAAAACTAGTAGAGGAAACTCTTGTCTTAGCAATCACAAAGAACAAGGTACAGAAACAACTGCCAGGAAGAAGAAAAAGTATATGAACTAGAGGAGAACTGTGACTAAAGGTGGCCACCATCTGTGGATTAAGTTTCTAGCTCTTGGGAAACTCTTGCATATGCACAGCACGCATAAAATGATAAAAACTGAATCCACAGTAAGAAATTTTTGTATGGTATTTTAAGTTGTTAGTGGGTCTTAATTTAGTTTTGTCTGAGTGTTGCTGCATGATCAGTCAAAATCCTCACACAGGCTTCTCTGCCTCAATATGTCCATTTCTTATGGAATTCTTAAAGCTTAACCATGTCTATGATGTCCTGTGAGATATTTCATGCAAAACTGGCTTCTGAATAAAATATATTGTGATCTGTTGCCTTTAAATTTCCAGTCCCAGGTAAGCTATTTTTGAGTCCCAGAGGTGGAGAACAAAATGCAGTCTCCTATTTTCACACCCCCAAGCTCTTGCAAATTTTCCCTTTAGGCTCCATTTTATGGTAAAGAAATTGCCTGCGTTTCAGGTCAGTACAAGGTCAAATCAGATTTGTTTTGTAAATAAAAGTGTGACCCATATAATGATGTGTTTCATTTTCTTGTGCAAATGTTATTTGAAGTAAAGACACATCTGTAATAGATATAATCTCCATCAGCTTTGTACATTGGTTGCTTTCAGACTTCAAGAGAGCTGTCTGCATGCTTCTACTTGCTTGGATGCAAGGAGCTGGATCACCAATTAACATTCCCCTCAAGTCTTTGGAACTCCATGAAGGTTAGAAGACGTTCTTGAAGAAAAAGCTATAGCTACAGCAGAAAAAAAAAAGGGGGGGGGGGATTTATGTAATTCATATTTGCCTCATTAGATGGCAGCACAGCATCCAAAACCAGTCTAACATGTTAGTGGGAAATATGATATCTCTTAGAAGTTACAAAAGGGAATTAAATGTGTTGGAAAGTATATATGTGAAATTTCTCTATACTATCTTTAATATATCCATCTAAACTCAGATATAATTTTTGAAAATAGACTTAACAGCCCACAAAATTACACTCATGGTTATTCATTAAATATATATATATATTGTGTGCATTTACTAAGTGCCAGGGACTGTTCTGGATGCTTCAGTTATACATATAAACAAAACAGATATTGGAGCTTACCTTCCAAAGCAGGAAGACATATAAAAAGCAATGAAAATAATACATTAATAAATTATCTAATATATTAGAAAGTGATAAATGTCTATGGAAGAAATAATGTAGAGTAGGGTAGGAAGGGAATGAGGAGTGTTGGGTAGGGGATCCGAATGTAATGTTAAATAGGGAGACTGGCATAAGTCTCACTGGAAAAAATTATATTGAGGAAAGACAGGAAGGAGGTGAGGGACTTTGTCATGTAGATAACTGAAAGAAGACTGCTCCAGACAGAAGAAATAGCTGTTGTAAAAGGCTAAGATGTTGCTGAAAGAGAGTGAAAATGGAGAGATGAATAGGAAATTAGATTAAAGAGAGGAGGGCATTGGAGAGGGAGCAAATAATATGTGGCCTCATGAGCTAGTGGAAACACTTTGGCTTTCACTCTGACTAAAATGGGGACAAATTGCAAGTTATGGAACAAAGGAATGACCCAATCTTCATTGAGTTTTAAAAGCATCACTCTGGCTGCTGTATTGAGAATAGCCCAGCCAGGAGGTGGTGGCAAGGGTAAAGCAGGGAGACCTGTCAGGGGGCCATTGTGCAATCCATGTAAAAAATGATGGTAGCACAGAGTAGCACTAAAGCAGTGGAGATGGTGAAACATGGTTGGATTCTAACCACAATTTGAAAATAGACCCTCAAGATTCTGGAGAGACTGGATGGGAAGAGAAAGTGAGTTGAGTCAAGAATTAATCCAAGGTTTTTAGCTGAGCAACTGGAAGTTGTCCTTGAGGTGAGATAGCAAAGACTGGGGGTAAAATAAGTTTAGGGGAGATAAATAGTTCTGAACAAGTAGAGTTTAAGATTAGACATCAAAGAG
Source organism: Dugong dugon (assembly GCA_030035585.1). Taxonomy (NCBI): domain Eukaryota; kingdom Metazoa; phylum Chordata; class Mammalia; order Sirenia; family Dugongidae; genus Dugong; species Dugong dugon. Next base: position 77,252,302 of record CM057476.1, read on the forward strand.
GGATGTCAATCTAGCATTTGGATATATGAGTCTGGAGTTCAGAGGGAAGATCTAGGCTGGAGATATAGAATTGGGAGTCATTGGGTGTATATATATATGTATGTATATATAAACTAAACCAAACCTATTGCCATGGAGTAGATTTTGACTCATAGCAACACTATAGACAGGGTAGAACTGCCCCATAGGGTATCCAAGGCTGTAATCTTTACAGAAGCAGACTGCCACATCTTTCTCCCACCAAACAGCTGGTGGATTTGAACCACCAGCTTTTTGGTAGCAGCCAAGCACTTAACCACTGTGCAACCCAGGGTCATATATATATATAGAGAGAGAGAGAGAGAAAGAGAGTGATATTTGAAGTCATAAGACTGAATGAGATCATGAAGGGTAGGGGTGCAGAAAGGGAAAAGAAGAGAATCAAAGTTAAAAAGTTAGGGAAGAACTACCAGCAAGGAGACTGAGAAGGAAGGATAGTGAGACTGGAAAACCGAAGGAGAATGGTGTATGGATGTTGATTTAAAAAGAAAATGGGCTGGTTACTGGTGGGAGAAGTGGGGTCAAGAGAAAGTTATTTTTGTTTTGGAAGATGGCAATGTAACAGCATGTTTGTGTGTTGGTTGGAATGGTCCAATAGAGAAAAAAAAAGTAGAGGGCCAGCGAAAAGAAGGAAAACCCTGAATGAGGTGAACTGGCACAATAGCCACAATGGACTCCAATAAATCAAAGATTATGGTGATGGTGTAGAACTAGGCAAGGCAAAGTTTTGTTCTGTTACATATAAGGTTGCCAAGAGTTAGAGCCGATACAACAGCACCTAACAACAACAACATAGGTATCAGTAATAGGTGGCTGAGGAAGAGTGGCTGAAACAGGGTTTGATCATTACATGTGTTGCTGTCAGGGCTTCGAACCGGTTCTTCCTGGTTTAGTCATGGCTAGGGATGTGAAACCAAAACAGACTCAACTTTTCAAAATTTGAGTGAAGCGGAACGATAATTAGAACACAAAAATTTACGAGTCAAAGCCCTGCTGGAAACTTTGAAGACTCTTTCTTAGAAAAGAAGGGCATCGTACACACTGCATAGCAACCAATTGTCTTGCCCCTTGGCTTTTGAGCAGAGTTGGAAACAGCGGTGCCCTGCTCAAAGATGGCGACCAACCATGCTGCTTTGAATATGTGACAATAATCCAATCTCATACATCAGGCTCCTGAAAGGGTTCACTACGCCTCTTCCGAGTCTCCCATTCCAGGGATTCAACCCATAATTTTTCCCATTCTGGTTATCGTTCTGGGTCACCCAAGTTTTAAAACTTCAGGTCTGTTCCCATTTTGCTTCATCAGCCATAACAGAACCAGTTCGAACTGGTTCAAAGCCCTAGTTGCTGTCTATGATCTTCATCATTCTGGAAACACTTCTATTATCTGAAACTCCTGAGTGATGCAAATGGTTAAGTACTTAACTACTAGCCAAAAGGTGGTCAGTTCTAACTCAGCCAGAGACACCTTGGGAGAAAGGCTTGGTGATCTGCTTCCAAAAAGTCACAGCCATGAAAACCCTATGGAGAAGTTCTACTCTGCAGGCATGGGGTCGCCATGGGTCAGAATGGACTCAACAGCAACTAATACAACAACAATAGATTGTTTACATATAAGAGCTAGAATCAACTTTGATATTTTATTTGTATTTATCATTAAGAAAATCTCTTTCAATTTCATCCCAGTAGCTTTATTTTTGGTAGTAAACAATGGCAAGAGAGTAAAGTTCAGCTGTGCCATTTTTCCTATACTACCTGCTTCTTTCTAACCTTTGTTAGTCAGATCACTATTTTCCATCATCTTACCATTGTTTCCCATTGTGTGGTCCACATGCAACGGCTGTCTTTAATCACTGCAATCATTGCTTCTCACCAACTTATGTATTATTAATGATGGGTAGTGTTACATTTTAGCATATTACAATAAACTACCCATTACTGGTTCTCGAAATTCCTGCTTTTCTGTGTTTGTTAACTTATTGTTCTTTCTAGAAAATACTGTAGCTTCTAAGAAGCCAAATACAGCTTCACTATTGGCTGTTCTCTAGGTTTCAGAACACAGGGATTCTTCAAATGTTATTTTGTGGACCCAAAACAATGAAAGGCCTCTGATTTTGATTAACTCATTTTAAAATCATCTACTTGAAAGAAAAAAAAAAAGATATAGCGCATTAACCTAGAGTTACTGATATTTTTATCTAGGTGCAGTTTCTCATGCATGTAGATCCTATAGAAGCCTCCAGAGACGGCTTCTCTTCTTCCCCATTCATTTTTTTAGTTTTCTTTGTTTAGCAAAAGGAACTTTTTTTTTTTTTTTTTTTTACTTTTTCCCTTCTCTAGTTGCTTTCAGAGTGATTATTTTCTAGAATGTAATCAAATGTGTGCCTCTGTGGTTTCTTCTTACATATAACATTACTTAAAGCTAATTTGGAATGGGATATTGTCCATGAATAGAACTGTTTTTTCCAAATCCAAAACATCATTTATTTTACCAGCTATTATATGGTTTGTAGCTATTTTATGATATTTATATGAGCAATAGAATTCATTACTTTATTTGAATAAATTCTTACGTGCATTCATGTCTATATACATGCAAATATTCAACATCTTATTTAAATGTCTATGCAAAGTAGAATAACAGAATTAAAGATAGGAAATATCTAAGCTATTCCATCACTTCTGAAAAGGATTGCAAAGAAATTTTATAATGGCAAAAAAAAATAACTCATTAACATTTTTAAAAATATTCAGAGAAACTCATAGCATCTTTTGGAAATACATTTCAGCATTTCACAACCCTTATCCAGTTGCTCAACTTTTTTGCATTGCCTGCTGTGCACATCACTGCATTAGCCATAGGCAAAAGAGACGAAATAAAGCATTGTCCCTACCCTGAAGTAGCTAATTGTTTAGTGATATAGACAAACACTTATATAGCTCATTTCAAAATATAAAGATGTGTGCTGAAATCAAGGCATCAATGAAACACAGGAAGATTAAGGATCCAGGGAATAAATCACAGACAAAAATGGCATTTAACCTGCAGACTGAAAATTGAGTTCATTTGGCAAATAAAAAAAAAGATATTTTTCAGGCAGGGGGGAGAAATATTTACAAAGGCTCTAAGAATTTTTAAAAGACAATTCTTTTTCTTTGTATAAAAATATATTTAATTTCTATGATTAAATATACTGTACATACCTGGGGAAACCCTCGTGGCAATAGTGGTTAAGAGCTCTGCTGTTAACCAAAAGGTCAACAGTTTGAATCTACCAGGTGCTCCTTGGAAACCCTATGGGGAAGTTCTCCTCTGTCCTATAGGGTTGCTATGAGTCGGCAGTGACTCGATGGCAGTGGGTTTGGTTTTTTGGTTTATATATGTCTCGAGTCTCAGACAGTGAGAAAATAGTGAGAGAGAAAACTAGAAAGATAGTGCTAAAACAAAACAAAACAAACCTTGTTCAAACGTTCATTTAACACGCATTTGTATGGCCCCAACTGTAGCCCTGCACTGTGACAGGTGTTAGAGAAATGATGGTGGGTTACAATAGCTATTCGGTGCTTACTATCATAGGATAGTTGAATGAGTAAACGCCCAGAGTTTGGAGTTAGACTTTCTGTGTTCGAACCCCCACTTACATCATTTACTAATTGTGTGACCTCAGTTAAGTTAGTTTTCCTCCCTGAGCCTCAGGTCTGTGAAATGGGATAACACTATACCCACCTCACAGGGTTTTTGTACAGATTAAATGAAATAATCTAGGTAAAGTGCTTATCTCTGTGCCTGACAAATTACAAATTCTTAATAAGGTTGGCTACCATCAGTACAGAGCCCTGGTGGTATGGTGGTTAGAGCTTGACTGCTAACCAAAAGGTCGGCAGTTCAAATCCAGCAGCCACTCCTTGGAAACCCCATGGGGCAGTTCTACTCTGTCCTACGGGGCTGCTATGAATCGGAATCAACTCGATGGCAATAGGTTTGTTTTTGTTACTATCAGTATGTGCCACCACTGTGCTAAGTGCTTCACCAGGATTATCTCATTTCATCTGAGCAGCAGCCCTGTAAAGTGGTTGTTGCATCCTTCCCATTTCACATACGGAGGCTCTGAGAGGAAAAGTTGCATGGCCATATAGTCATATATTCTGCAAGCGACAGAACCAGGTTAAAGGGACTTTCGATGTAGTGAAAGAAACAGAGAAGAGATGCAGTGAAAGAAACAGAGAAGAGATGCGTTTAGGGCAGTAGAATAAGGAATGCACTGTAGGTGAGCAAGACTCCTGCACAGACAAAAGAGATGGAGTCCCTAATCCAGAATGGAGGGTTTTAGGAATGATTTCCTGGAAAAGGTCGTGCCAGATCTAAATTCTGAAGGATGGTCTATTGAAGAATGGGAGGGAGGCATTCCTGGCTAAGGAGTTATCTGGACGTCAACAAACTTGCCTCATCTGAATAATGCCATAAGTAAGTTTGTTCTTAGAAATGATCCTCTGGTAACAATGTGGAGAGTAAATGGATTACAAGGACAGGAAGGCTGATGAAATGGTATGTGTATGAGACGTTCAGGTCCTGCAATAGCAAAAGCGACCACCATCTGGAGTGGAAACTAGAATCAGGAGTCATTCCATGAGGGAACTGCCTTCGCCTACACAGAACACCAAATCCTCATTCTGTCTGCAATGGTCCTTCCCCCTGTCTCATTTTTTGAGCCTGCCAAAACAAAGACAGAAGAGCCGAGGATGTGAAACAAGAGTGGGTGCGCTGGGGTGGGGGGCTTGTTTACAGCACACAAACTTCACCTACAGCAACTATCCCTACTTTGCAGACAAGCCATTGGCACTTACCCTCTTGCAGGGTTGCTGGCAAAACCTGGTTCAAGATTTCAAAAGGAATACTGTCTCTTCTGAGCTGTCCTTGGGATAATATCCGCAGCCGTGACTGGTAGGATATAGTAAGGTTTACAGTCAGACAAAGCTTTCATAATTAATTAGACAGCTAAGTACCTTGATACTGCATTGAAAGAGTCTATACATAAAAACAGAAAATAAGTAACAATTTGCTTAAATTTACACCCTTTATCTATAGGGTCCCTGCGAGTCAGAACCAACTCAACAGCAACGGGTTTATGTTTTTTTTTTTGGTATCGTTAGTGGCAATTTTGAATAGCAGCTTCACAGATAAATAATATTATAATGCTTGCAAACATATAACGATAAATGTGGCATCTCCTATAGGCCAAGAGTGTGTCCCTAGTTATTAAAGTCCTATTAATTTTAATAAATGATTTATTAATAATTTTAATAACTAATAATTTCATTCCATTGTACATAGGGTTGCTATGAGTGGGAACCAACTCGACAGTACCCAACAACAATTTTAATAAAGGTTTTCCCGCTTTAACTTATATCTGATCTACATTTAGGCCTGTTATTTTATGTACCTTCTCTCTGGTAATGTATAGCCTCTCTATTGAAATACGGATCTAGCACAGAGGATTTTTGCCCTTTATTCCTGCTTTTTGCACTACTTTAATCCCTTCTTAGAGGTCTCAGGGATTTTTACTTGATCATTTTCCCAGATTATTGATAGCTGGTTACTAATAGTTAATATGTAATTTCATAGGATTAATATGTGAAAAACTTCAAAGATTTAAAAAAAAAAATACTCCCATGGATGTGAATTATTTGCTAAAACAGTTTTCCTCCTCATTTTAGTATAAGATTGATCGGACCACAAATTATGTGAAACATACATGAGAATGAGGATCTGCCTTTGATGGGAATGAAGCTGTTTGCACCCACAGTGGCCTCTGCCTCCTCCTGACATCTTGTTACTCCCAGGAAGGAACCATCGTTTTGAATTGCGTGGTTGCAATAGGAGATGTTAAGTAACCTATTAATGTTGAAGGATGGCTGATCCAATATTTCAGTTCCTTATGTGGTCCTTGGTCATTTTAGGTTGCCCCGCGGGATTTGATATCCAAACGAAGACTTGGATTTCCTTGACCCTGTGGGTCTGTGACAGGTTGAGTCTGAATTTATGACCTCCTGGGGTTAGAACAATAGAGTCTCTACAGAAGGTTAACACTCCTCTCCTTTTTATGACCTTCCCCTGCCCTATTTTCTATTTCTCATCTTTCAATTTTGTTTTCCCTCTGTGCTCTCTGGCCTCTCTAACAAGAGGTTTTTTTCTGTGAGAAAGATGTGTTTGAACAAAGTGAAGGTGGTCTGCCCAGCAATTTGTTACCATCTAGCTGAGAGCTCTGTTAGATGTGGTGGAAGATGCTACTCCACACAGCCCTGTGCTTTGATGGTTTCCCAGTTCACCGGGCAATAATTCAACCTGTAATCACCCGATTTCATCGCTCCCCAAAGACATTCCTTGAAAGCAGTACTCAGGTGAGTTTCCTTTTCAAACTGGCGTGGAAAAGAGAAAAACAGCTTGTGGGGTCCAGCTACATAAAATATCCTTATTTGCAGTTGCCAGGTATCTCAACATGAACTTCCTTGTTTGAGGATTTACTGATTAAAAAATATATAAAGAAGTTGGAATCTTATATGCGAAGTGACATTTTCACACTTTTTGTGATTCCAAGAATACGGAAATTTTTATGCCAGTCCAAATAAATTTAGATTTGAGAACAGAATGCATGAAGAGCATCATGGATGTATCTTTTGAGAATGGAATTGTGTATATAATGGTAACATCAATTCAAATATATGCCTAAACATACAAATAATCGGTGGTGTACCAGCCCTTCTAGGACTTCTTTTATTTCAGAAGCTTTAACTTTTTCTATTACTTTGTCATTCAATATTTAAACAATTACAGTAATAACGTTCCTTAAGGGAAATGTGGAGAATAAAATAAAATGAAGGTTAAGGGGGACAATATCTTTGATTTGTTCTAACTCAAAAATTCTATCTTTATATTTTAGCTCCCTGTTAAACTCTTTTCCTACGTACTGGTTATTTTTATATTATATATAAAATACTACAAACTCACTACCATCGAGTTGATTCTGACTCATAGTGACCCTGTAGGGTTTCCAAGGCTGTAAATCTTTATGGAAGCATACTGCCACATCTTTCTCCTGTGGAGCCGCTGGTGGTTTCAAACTGCAGACCTTTGGGTAAGCAGTTGAGTGCCTTAACCACCAGGGATCCTTATAAAATACTATAGCATTTTGTAAAATTTTATATTATACATAAAATTATATATAAATTATATATAATATATAATTGGGATACAATATATGTAATTATATATTGTATATTATATATATATTACATCCCAATTATTTATTTATATATACTGTATATATATAAATTGTATATTATATATACAATTGTATATTATATATAAAATACTATAGTATTTTATAATATAAAAATAACCAATACATAGGAAAAGCATTTAGAAGGAAGGGTACTAATACACACACATACAGTTTCTCTCATGCATTTTATGATGCATGTTACTACATTCTCAGATAATTTTAAACATAATTTTCATCATTCAGTGATTGTCTAATGGTTCCTATATCCATTATTGGTGTCAAGTTTATTTTTTCTATTATGAACAATTTCATGATGATCCTCTTCGTGTAAATAGATGCCTCCCCCCGCCCCCCGCCAATAATTCTGATCATTTCCTTAAGGCATAGCACAGAGAGGGAAATACTTTGAAACTCTCGATATATATTATCACATTATTTTTGAAAGGGTTGTCTTAATTTGTATTGTCACCAGCCGAGTTTGAAAGTGCCTGTTTCACCTTGCTTTAAAGGGTTAACTTAGATGTCTCATAATATAGATCAGTTCTTTCTGTCCTTTCATTTAAATGTAGCCCCAATATATAGTTTCTTGTCCCTGTTTCAAAAAAAAAAAAAAATCTGTTGCTGTTGAGTCAATGCCAACTCATAGCAACCCTATAGGACAGAGTAGAACTGCCTCATAGGGTTTCCAAGGAGCAGCTGGTGGATTCAAACTGCTGAGCTTTTGGTTAGCAGCTGAACACTTAACCACTGTGCCACCAGGGCTCCCGTCCCTGTTTAGTGCTGATGTATTCTTTACCTTCCATTGTGCCAAGCACCATGCTGAGAGTTATACAAAATACAAAAGGACAAGGAGGACTATACCATCAAGGAGTTGACAGTCAAGTAGGAGACATTCATTAGGATTAAGGTTTAGCTGCAACTAGCAGGACACACCAAACAACAGGGGCTTGATCTAACAAGATGTAAGTATATTTCTCTCAAACATAAAAAGAAGTCCAGAGTTAGGCAGTTGAGGCCTCGCATGGGACTCTGAGAAGTTGTAAGGGGCTCAGACACCAGTTCACTATCCACCCCACTAAAGTGAGGCCATCAGCCTCATGATCCAAGATGGCTGCAGACTTCTAACCAATTATCTGAGTCCTGAGCAAGATGAAAGGAGTGAAGAAAAAGATGACCTGTCTCTAAAACGAAACTTCCTAGAAATGGACTTCACAATTCCACTCACGCTGGCCCAAACTTAGTCCCATGGCCGTAGCTGGCTGCAGGTAGACTGCAGAATTTGAATTGACTCAATGGCAACGGGTATGTATTATGTTACGACAGTATAGCAAAATTCAGCTTTCTGACCTACAGTGAGACTATCCCAGCTTACCATTTTATTCTTTATTCAAATCAAATGGCTTCTCTGTAGAACTGTTTAACTTTGTTATATCTGAATGTAACTAATTGTCCTGAGTAATCATAACATTTTTTGATGATCTGTTTTCATAAGGCATTGAGCACAGTCAAGTGCACATTTCTTAAAAAGTCAGATTTTTATATAGCTTAAAAGATGATACATTTATCAGTAAAGGGAAAAGGCAACCTATCGAGAGAAAATTTTCTTGACCAATAAGGGTCTAATATTCAAAATATATTAAAAAAAAAAAAAAAAACTTCTACAATTGAACAACAAAAAAATAAACAACCCAATCAAAAAATGGGCAAAGGACTTGAACAGATAATTCACCAAAGAGGATATTAAAATGGCCAACAAGCACATGAAAAGGTGCTCCTCATCATTAGTCATTAACCAAAAACCAAGCCCACTGCCATCGAGTCAGTTCCAACTCATACCGATACTGCAGGTCAGAGTAGAAGTGCCCCATAGGATTTCCAAGGCTGTAATCTTTACGGAAGCAGACTGCCACATCTTTCTCCCACCCAGCGGCTGGTGAGTTCGAACCACTGACATTTTGGTTAGCAGCTAAGTGCTTTAACCACTGCACCACCAGGGCTCCCCTCATTAGTCATCAAAAAACCAAACCCGTAGCCACAGAGTCAATTCTGATTCATAATGACCCTTTAGGACAGAGTAGAACTGCCCCATAGGATTTCCAAGTACCGACTGGTAGATTCGGATTGTTGGCCTTTTGGTTAGCAACTGAGTTCTTAACCACTGCATCACCAGGACTCCCATTAGTTATTAGGATAATTCAAACCAAAAGCACAATGAGATACCACCTCAACCCTATTAAAATGACAAAAGAAAAACAACAGATGTCGGCAAGGTTCAAAGGCATAGTGAAGAGGTGGCAGAGGGGACACTTGCCCCCCAGGGTACAAGTCCAATGGGACACCAGCTGAGGTGTGGAATGACATTCTGAGGCTCCACAAATATGAAAGGTGCCTGACTAAGACAGCCAGATTAGAGGGGAGAAGGCATTTCTGCTGACCTGTTGCCACTATCAACCTCTATTCATCTTGAAATTGAGGGGAAGGTACAATTTAGAGACTGCCCCTGGTCGCTCGAATTGAGGGTGGAGAGCAATTTAGAGATTCCCTCTGAATGCTTGTTTACGTTACCCTTGCTACGCCCCTGGGAAGGTTGTGGAGAAACTGGAACCCTCATCCATTGCTGATGGGAATGTAAAATGGTATAGCTACTATGGAAAACAGTTCCTCAAAAGGTTGAAGAAAGAACTCATATGACCCAGCAACCCCAATCCTAGGCATGTACCATAAGAAAAGAAAGCAGGAACACCAACAGAAACCTAAACACCAATGTTCAATGTAGCAATTTTCACAATAATCAAAAGGTGGAAACAACCAAAATGTCCATCAACAGATGAATGAATAAACAAAATGTGGTCTGTACATATCCAAACCAAACCCATTGATGTCAAGTCCATTTTGACTTATAGAAGGAGCCCTGGCGGCATAGTGGTTAAGCACTCGGCTGCTAACCAAAAGGTCTGCAGTTCCAACTTACCAGTCACTCTGTGGCAGAGAGATGTGGCAGTTTGCTTCTCTAAAGATTATAGCCTTGGAAACCCTATGGGACAGTTCTACTCTGTCCTATAGGGTCACTATGAGTCAGAATTAACTAGATGGCAATGGGTTTATATACAGACAATGGGATATTAATCAGTTAGAAAAAGAAATGAAGTTCTGATATACTCCACGACATGAATGAATCTTGAAAACATTATGTTGAACAAAATAAGTCAGTGGCAAAGGACAAAAAACTGTATGATCTCACTTATATGAAATAAGCAAATATATAGAAATCAAAGATTATTAGTTGCTGCTGGGAGTAGGAGAGAGGGGGAAAAGGAGGGTTTTTGCTTACAGGCCGTGAGTTTATGTTAATGGTGGCAGGGGTGGGTTATCCAATAGGCAAGGTAAGCAAGGTGCTTACCTTGCTTACTGGATCATCTGTAGTGAACAATTTCACGTTTTTTCACCAAATCAAAGACTGTGCTTCTAAGTATGGCTGGCATCTGTCTCTCTCCCAAGCCAACAGCACCTTCTTACAGAATCAAAGCCTCTTTTCAAATACAATCCCTCACAAAGGTGGGTGACCCAGTAAGCAAGGTAAGCACGGGTTTATTTGTGCTTACTTACTAATCTGCAGTAAACAGTTTTCACATGATATGGTGAAACCCATGGAAATTGTTCACTACAGATTAGGTTTACCTTGCCTATTGGATTATCCGCCCCTAGGTGGTAGAATAATTTGGAAAAGGACAGAGATAATGGTTGCACAACATGAAGAATGTAGTCAATGTTCCTGAAACATATACATGTAGAAATTATTGAATTGACCGAAAAGAAAAAAAAAAAAGATAAACCAAACGTTTAAACACTGTTTATTCAATTGCTTAGCAAAATGCACGTTCTCAAAATCATGAATAACATTTAATAACACTTATAAACCACTTTCCAGTTTATGAAATGCATTTACAAGCCTTAATCTTGACAATAAATGAATGAAGCAGGTTTATTCCTATTTTGAAAATGAACAAACTAAAGCATAGAGTAGCACCTGTAAAATTTTCAGGAAACTGATTATCACTATTGGAAATGAATGGCGTCAACATCAAGTATACAGGTATATGGATCTGAGTGTGATAAACTTGAGGCTTTCTACTATTTCAGGTGAATCCATTATAATCAATTCTTATTTTAAAGATGATTCTGAAGCATAAAGCTCAATGCCTAGAAAGTCACAATAATGATGGCATGCACCCAATTTACAGATGCAAAATAATTTCATATATGTATATGATCACATTTGATCCTCACATCAACTCTATAAAATAGGTAGCAAGATCATTACTATATCCCTTTCTGTAATAAAAGAATTTAAACTCAGATTGCTTGTCCAAAATAATACAGCTAATACATGGTATAACCAGAACTCATACTCACATTTTCTCATGCCCAACTCTTTGGCTTTCTCGTATACTTTCCCTCTTATAATCTATGCGTGCACATAAATTACAGAAACGCCATCCAATGCCTGGTCTTTTTTGATACAGAAAGTGTACTGCACATGCATTACTAACTTCAAGGGAAATATACCTCTGAAACTTGTGGGAGTTTTAATCACATAAATAGCTTGTTTTTGAGACTTCGGGAAGGCAATGTGGTTGTTAGGTGAGGTCAAATTGGTTCCGACTCATAAAGACCCTATGTACAGCAAAACAAAACAGTGCTTGGTCCTGTGCCATCCTCACAATCATTGCTATGTTTGAGCTCATTGTTGTAGCCACTGTGTCAATCCATCTCACTGAGGGTCTTCCTCTTTTTCATGGATCTCCTGTTTACAAGCATGATGTCCTTCTCCAGGGACTGGTTACTCCTGCTGACATGTCCAAAATATGTGAGACAAAGTCTCGCCATCCTTGCTTCTAAGGAGCATTCTGGCTGTACTTCTTCCAAGACAGATTTGTTCATTCTTTTGGTAGTCCATGGTATATTCAATAGTCTTTGCCAACACCATAATTCATACCATTAAGTCTAGATTTCTAGAAGTTGTTTTAAGTAGAGTTTCAACTTAAAGAGTGTGGAAGTCACGTGCAAAGACTTCAAAGACTATTTTTTGTCATTCAAAGGCTATTTAACATTAGCTTAGAGCCCTGGTGATCAATTGGTTAAGAGCAGAGCTGCTAACCAAAAGGTCAGCAGTTCAAATCCACTAGCCACTCTTTGGAAACCCTATTGGGCAGTTCTGCTCTGTCCTATAGGGTTGCTGCGAGTTGGAATTTACGTGACGGCAACAGGTTTTTTTTGGTTTACTACCTGTTGAGAGTAGAAATAACCCACAGAGAGTTTAGTACTTGAGAATATAGGCTCTGATGCCAGTGTACCTAGGTTTGAATCTTAGCCTTACCACTTTTCAGCTGTGACCTTGGTCATGTGACTCAACATCTCTGGTTCTCAATTTTCTTATCTATAAAATGGGCTACCTCATTGGTATATTATTTTAGATATCATAGAAGTGCATGAACTTAACATAATGCCTGGTATGTGGTAAGTATTGGCATACATTACCAATTATTATTACAGTAGACACTCAAATATTTGATGATTGAATTAGTTGTATAAAAAATAAAATAAAACCTCATGTCTTGGTTATCTAGTGCTGCTGTGACAGAAATACCATAAATGGATGGCTTTATCAAAGAGAAATTTATTTTCTCACAGTCTAGTAGGCTAGAAGTCCAAATTCAAGGCACCAGCTCCAGGGGAAGGCTTTCTCTCTCTGCTGGCTCTGGAGGAAGGTCCTTGTCATCAATCTTCTCTCGGTCTAGGAGCTTCTCCGTGCAGGAACCTCAGGTCCAAATGACTTGCTCTGCTTCCAGCTTTGCTTTCTTGGTGGTATGGGGTCCCCATGTCTCTCTGCTCACTTCTCTCTTTTATATCTCAAGAGATTGGCTTAAGATACTATCTAATCTTGTAGATTTCATCAATATAATGCCACTAATCCATCTCATTACATCATACTGATAGGGAAATCACATCAGACAACAAGAAATGGTAGACAATCAAACAATACTGGGAATCATGACCTAGCCAAGTTGACAGACATTTTGGGGAGACAAAATTCAACCCATGACACCTCTGGAAAAATCACTTCTAAACAACTTTAACAAGAAGTGTGAGCAAAACTGAAAATATTTCAAATCTTACAGAATGCAAGCAATTTTTTAAAGTTAGGCTTTCTCTGATTTTTCTCATGTGGATTAGTACCAGACTTAAAACTGCACGTCTAAGCCTTTTTCCACAAAACAATTGTCAGAATCTCTTACCAGGAAGAAAAAACAAAGCACATGTATTCTCTTTCCTTTAATGTCCTTCTAAATTGTTTTGTTTTTTGTGGGGGGTATTATTTGTTTGTTAGTTTGCAAGTTAGTCCTGCGTTGCCTGGGATTCTCTTTTTCTCTTTGTTAACTAGAAAACCCTAAATTTAAATTTTGAATCTGCTACTTATTATCTATATGTCCTTGGACAAGTCACTTAATGAGAGATGAGATAATAATACTGATACCACAGAGTTGTTATGAGGATTAAACAATAATATATTTTAAATGCATGGTACAGAGACTGATATGCTGAAATTTTAATTAGCCACAGTTTGCTCTTCCTCTTCTAGTATTTCAGACCAGAAGAAGAAAGACTTCCCCCGTATGATATTTATTCTCAAAGTAAGGTGCATAAGAATCACCTGAAATCTGTGAAAAAGACAAATTTCTGGGCCAAACCATACCCATTGCCATGGAGTCAATTCTGACTCATAGCAACCCTATAGAACAGAGTAGAACTGCCCCATCGGGTTTCCAAGGACCTGCTGTTGGATTCGAACTGCTGACCTTGTGGTTAGCAGCCCTCTTCGTAACCACTGCACCAGCATGGCTCCGTATTAGTCATTAGAGAAATGCAAATTAAAACCATAATGAGATACTGCCTTGCATTTTGAGATCCACATGGGGGGGTTGGACCCAATCCCCCACAGATATCAAGGGACAACTGTGTTTGAAAAATATAGGAAACTTCTTTTTTCTTACAATGTTGATAAAGGTCCATAAAGGTAGATCTGTAATCCATAAAGAAAAAGATTGATAAATTTAACTATATGAAAAATAAATATTTTATAGGATCACAAAAATCATTTTTAAGTGAATTAAAAAAAAAAAAAAAACCCTGAAAAAAAAACATTTGCAGCACAGGTAGCAAAGGACTAGTTTATTTACTGTAAAAAAAGAAAAAATTACAAATGAGGACACAATAACTGAACAGGAAAAAGAAAATGAGTAAGGATAGAGACAAGCAATTCCCCAGGAAAAAATAGAAAATGAATATATAAAATATTTTTAATTAAGAAATAAAAATGATATCATACAATACTTCTAAATAGCTGATAGGACTAAATTCTGTCTTAGATCCTTTGCTTTCAGAATTTTCCTAAGTATTCTCCCATTTTTTAAAAATACAACTATAGTCAGTTTAAATGGCCAGGTTTAGCATAAACACACACACACACAGGCATTAAGATAATTAATATACATCAATAATTTCACTTCTCAACTTACATACATTTCAATTCTTGATAATATACAAATCTTGATAATACACATATCAAATACTAATACATGTTGGTAAGTATTCAAAAACAGGTGCATAAACACTGTTTCTGGGAATATAAATTCTTGTTATTTGATAATATCTCACAAAATATAAAATGTACTTGCTCTTGCCCAGCAATTCCACTGCCAGGAGTTGATTGATCTTTAAATATGCTTTCACACATGTGCAAAGTGTACATGAATACATGTTCTTTGAAACGTTGTCTATAATAATAAATAACCTAACCATCCATAGGAAATGGGATTAAATAAATTATAGTATATCCACATAATAAACTAAAACCCACTGCCATCCAGTCGATTCCAACTCCTTGTGACCCTATAGGACAGAGTAGAACTGCCCCCATGGGGTTTCCAAGGAGCAGCTAGTGGATTCGACCTGCCAACCTTTTGGTTAACACCAAGCTCTTAACCACTGCGCCACCAGGGCTCCAACCACATAATAGAATACTAAAAAACCCAGTTGCCTTTGAGTCGACTTCGACTCATGGCGACCCCATGTGTGTCAGAGTAGAACTGCAGGCCACGGGTTTTCAATGGCTGTGATCTTTTGAAGTAGAACACTAAGCCCTTCTTTCAAGATGCCTCTGGGTGGATTGGAACCTCCAACCTTTCAGTTAACAGCTGAGCAGGTTAACTGTTTGCACCACCCAGGAACTCCAATAGAATACTAGGTAGTATTAAGAAGCATAAAGTAAATGCATAGGTGCTAGTATGAAAAGTTCTCCAAAACATACACATAAACCTGTTACCGTCAAGTTGACCCCAACTCATAGCGATGCTATAGGACAGAGTAGATCTGCCCCATAGGGTTTCCAAGGAGCTTTTGGTGGATTCGAACGGTCAACCTTTTGGTTAGCAGCCAAACTCTTAACCACTACGCCACCAGGGTTTCCAAAATATACAGTTAAAAGAAATATAAAATCTGCAGAAAAAATATGTATAATATGTTCACTTTGGAAAGTAAAATAGTTTTAGAAGAACTTGTTTTCGTTGCCTCTCTGGAAGGTGCCTGTGGCTCTCGGGGAGGAGGTAGGGCAGATATTTTTATATTGTATGGGATTTTTGTGACACTTTGGATTTTCACTTTAGGAGGAAAAAAAGCTAGTTTTCGTTTGTTTGCTTTTTAAGCTGATGCAGTCTAAGGTACTACCATGTTTTCCGTGCGCATGTTTATACTAACTGGAGCCCTGATGGCACAGTGGCTGAGAGCTTGGTGTTAACCAAAAGGTCAGCAGTTTGAATCCACCAGCTGCTCCTTGGAAACCCTATGGGGCAGTTCTACTCTGTCATATAGGGTCGCTATGAGTCGGAATTGACTAGACAGCAACGGGTTTGGTTGCTTTTGTACTAATAATTATCCACATATATCTCAAATGCGTGCTGTATGTTAGGCACTGCTCTAAGAATTTTACTTTTATTAACTCATTTAATTATCTAAATACAAAGTAGATGTGATTATTAGCCGCGTGGAAATTCTATGACTTTTTCCAAGGACTCAAAGCTAGCAAACAGCAAGGCCAGGATTTGAACCCAGATAATCTGTCTTGAAAACCTCTTGAGATAAATCTAAAAATTTATCTATCACTTTACTTTTTTTTTCTTTGAATTGAAAAGATTTTTCAAGCTAATACAAACCCTTTATGCAAAAGAAAATTTGGGGACAAATTTAGTTATAACTCTAAATCTCTGGAAAGATAATGCTATGGATTGAATTGTATCCTCCGAAAATATATGTTGAAGTCTTAACCCCTGTATCCGTGAATGTGATCCATTTAGAAACAGGGTTGTTTTTGTTATGTTAATGTGAGTCCTCAACCTAATCCATTCTGAGTGGTATTTTGTAAAGGGGAGTACAGACACAGACAGACAGACAGACACACAGGGGGAGATATTATGTGATGACGGAGGCAGATGCATTTATGATCAACAAAGGAATGAGGATTGGCAGCAGTCACCAGAAGCTCTGAGAGAGTCCCACAGAAGGAACTGACCCAGCTGAGACCCTAGTTTGGATGATCAGCCTACAGAATGGTGAGAAAACTAATTTCTGTTCTTTAAAGCCATCTACTTTGTGGTATTTTGTTATAGCAGCACTAGGAAACCAAGACAGCTAAATATTACGCATTGTGCAGCATAAGTTTTTCTAAAATTTAATTGACCTTATGGGTATATAGGTTTTCCTTTGTCATGACTCTTACTGATTTTTTTTCTTGTTCTCAAACCTCAATTCCTCAGTTTCCTTTGCTCTTTTCTGCCACCTACCTCTTAAACACTAGTACTTCCTGAATTCCATCCTTGGCCAACTTTTTGTTGTTGTTGTTGTTGTTATTGTTTTGCTCTTCATCCCTAGGAAATTCACCCTCACCACTCTGTACTTTCACTGGTGAGGAAACAGTGTCAAAAACATTACGTGCCCTGCTCAGGTCTCAGAGTGCCAGAGTCTTACACAGAAATGTGGGTATCTGATTCTTGGCAGAGTACACTTTGCCCTAAGTCGCTACTCTACATCTTCAAAACACTATATATTTCTATACTTTAAAAAAAATTAAACTTAAATACTCTACTACAGCAGGCTTTCTGTCAGGCTTGTATAATTCTGTTTAATATTTCTTTGATTATGTTATAAATATACAGTGAATTTCCTTCAGTCTAAATGTAAAGTTGCTTGGTAATAAAATCCTTATTGAATGCTTCTTAATATGGTCAGTCATTAAACAGTTCAACTCCCTCCCCTGATATCTTTAGGGAAAGCTTATCATTCCAGTAGGGTCAGCCTGGTAAAATCAACATTCAGTCTTAGTGTGTAACTGCTGGCCGAGAGCCAGATGAATCAAAAGAGCAGGTCTGAGCAAGGGGAAACCAGGCAAGTGTAGACCAGCACACGAGTGAAGCCCTCCTTCAATAAACGCCATAGAAAGTGTGTTCTCTTCTGCAGGAAATGAACAGCTCCGACAGGCTCAGTGCATCCCTGATTGTGTCTCCCACTCACCTGATTGTAACCTTGGGCATTTTAATTAATTTCTCTAAGCCTTGATTAACTTGACTGAAAATAAGAGTAATTATACTTCCCAAAGTTGCTGGGGGTTTAGTTGAAATATTATACATAGAACACATTGCACAATAGCAAGCAAGCAATGCATTATAGTAATTATAATTGTTGATGTTGTTATGTTAGATTGTAAAAGGTTCTTCGGGTTAAATAGAGTAATTGCTCATTACCGGTACTGGAGTGTTGAAATAATACCCCCAAACTGAAGCTATTTTGTTAGCTGTGATAATATTTTATTTAGAATGTTAATGTTATCCTAAGTTAAGACTGGGAGGAAGATATTGGCCAGATTTGTATAAAATGCTCAAGGCTAAGCCAGTCATGTGGCAGGGAGAATGAGACCACAATGATTGGTTTGAATAATATCAATTCATTCACTAGGATTGGGGAGAAAAAGTGAAGCATCCCCTTAAAAAGCTGACCACTCAGACACTATTAAAAAAAAAAAAAAAGATCCTATCAGCAGCCGGAAAACAGCTGTTGGATTGTGAACCAACGGTGTCTACTATCTGTGCATCTTTTCTTCATGTCCTCATTTCCCTTTCACTCTTCAACTCACTCCAATGTGATATCATTCCCTCCCATTCTGATACACTGTTCTTACTGATGTCCCCAATGAATCCTGTGTTGTTAACTTCAGCTGACATTGTTTAGCCCTCATCTTGTGTGACCTCTCAGTAGCAGTCAACACAGTTGACCACACCCTCCTTCTAGAAATGCTCTCTTCTGCATATATGTGATGCGAAGCTTCACTGGTTTTCTTTTTATCTAGCATCTTCGTCTCCCTCTTTGGATGACTATTCCTCTTCTACTTGACCTGATGTAATCAGGACTTTCGTTTTTTTCTCCCTACCATCTATATGCCCATAACTCCAAATTTATATCCCTAGCCCACACTTCCAGACCTATATGTTCAATTACTTACTTAGCCTATTCACTTGTTCATCTCTCTGGCATCTCAAAATTAACATTTCTAAAACTTAACTCTTATATTTTTCCTAAAATTATTTCTCTTCCAATTTTCCATTACTTCAATAAAAGGTACTATCACCCTCTGCCCATTCGCTTTAGCCAAAAATCTAGGCACATCTTATCACATCTTTCTTTCACCTCCACCTTCAATATATTACTTAGACCCACCGATTATCTCCCCAAAATACCCTACATCCATCTACTGCTCTCTATTTCCTGCCACCATCCCTGTCCAAGCTATCATCCTCTCTTAACCTGGACTGATGCAATTGTCTCCTAACAAATGTCTTACCTTCCTCCACTCTTACTCCAACCCAGTCCAAAGTCCACACTGCACCCAATGTGGTCCTTTGAAGATACAGATAAAATGATGCACTTTCCTGATTAAATTCCTTCTATAATCTCCCACTGCACTAAAATAAGACCCAAACAATTCAGTGTAGTCTACAAGGCCTTGCATGATGTGATCCATCCATGCCAACTTCTTCAATCTCATCTCATGCTACTCTTCCCTTCACCAACTGTATTTTAGCCACCCTGGCCTTCTTTTAGTTTCTTGAACATATCACTCTCCTTCCCAGCTGAAAGGCTTTTTTCATGATGTTCCCTCTGCCTAGATTGCTGTCCAGACACACCCTGCCTCCCACACGCAAACTGCCCAAACTCTTTGTCTAATACCTATTCATCCTTCAGATATCTCTTTTCTGACTGTCTCAACTAAAGGAGATGCCCCTGTAGTCTTTCTTATAGCACCTTGTTCTTCTCCTTCATAGCAATTACCATCATCCGTAATTTCAAAACTTATTTTAACTTTAAAATTAAATTACAAAGTTGTAATTAGTAAATTTGTTTCACCTGTTTGCTGTCTGGTTAAAATTGGGTGTAATTTAGAGCATTTGTTAATTTACCTACATGCCCAGGTTCTTTAATTAGATGTTTGAAATCCATCTTCCTTTGGAGCTACTACTATAGGAAAACACACACACAAGAGGATGCAGAAGTTGCTCTATCACTTTGAGAAACCAGTATTGAAGTCTAAAATTGCTTCACGTAACTAGAGGATTCCAACCACTATTGTCATACAACAAAATTCAGTCCTTGATAAAAGTTATTTCATTCTTACAAAACGTTAGATGCAAAAAAAGGAAATGTAAGTTCAGTTTTATCCAACTTCAAGCGTCACTATCAATACTGAATGAGAAATCTCTCATTCAGCCAAATCTATTGTATTTCAATAGGTATCTATCAATAAAATACCTGTATGTACTTAGGGACCTCTGTATTATCCTTGATTCTAATTTATTGTATCAATTGATCAATGTCAATTATTTTGTAGGGACATCTCACATAGGAAATCCCCATTAGTACAATAAATAACATATCTGTGGCAGGGAATTGGCAAGCCATCTTAATCAGAAAACTTCCTGGCTGACAATCACACAAAATTGAGACCGCAAAGCATGTCTTAAATGTTTCAGCACTTGGATTTTCCTAAATACAGTCTTTTAAGTTCTTTCTGAACAACTTGCACAAAGATCAAAACATGCAAATTTCATCATTGCCGGCCAACATCATAAAAGAATCCTATGAAAGCGTGTGAATACATTTACTAACTTATAAACAGCAAAAAGTTCCATAGCTTCATTGAAAAGAGTCAATAAGATAAAAGATTTTCCTTATTTTTGTCAAATGAAGAGATTGAACTAGATGATAGCTAAGCTATCTTCAAGTTCTGAAAATGATCATTTTTTTCTCTTAAAATAAATAGTACATATTTTCCTCTCCTCACAATGAAAGGTCATACTACATGTCACTTACATGCTTTATCATACCTGTTTTTACTTTGTATTTATTAATGGGGTGATATATTGAACTGGTATACTAGGAGTTGTGGGCCCAGTCTTGCTTCTCTGAGAATTGGAAAGCTAAGTGTTCTTAGCTTGAACAAGCAGCCAAGCTGGTGGACTGAGAAACCTCTCCATTCTCTCCTTCTGTATTCTCCTCTTCTCCTGCCCCGCCCCTTGCCATTCTACTAAACACACACACACACACACACACACACACACACATGCACGCACACATACCACCAGCATGTTCATTGTAGATATAATCGTTTCTAATTTATAGAGAAGGTCCTTGGGTTGTGCAAGTAGTTGGCGATTTGAACCCATCCAGCAGTGTCATGGAAGAAAAGCGTGGTGATCTGCTTCCATGAAGGTTACAACCAAGAAAACCCTATGGAGCAGTTCTATTCTGTGACACATGGGGGTCGTCATGAGTTGGAATCAACTTGACAGCAATGAGCTTGGTTTTGGATTTTTTGTTTGCTTGCTTTGTTTTGTTTTTAATCTATACAGGACAACAGAAAACACCCTCCAGAAATCACAGAGTAGAAACAATCCCTCAAGGATCCATTTCAGGTGTCTCCACTGACAGCTCAACTAGAGCAGCTGCCCTGTGAAGTCACTTTGTTCAGATCCATGTTCACGGCCCTCAGAAATGGTGCTGAAAGTAACAGAGTTCAAATCAAATAGTAACTTCCCCTAAGCAAGCAAGTGATTTCCCTGGGCTTTCTATGGTCAGGCCCAATCTATACCTCTGCCACTTGAGCCAGAGGTATCAGTAGTGAGAAAAGATACCATATGGAATTTATGGCAAGCCTCAATGGTAAAGTCACAGCACCGGCCCCTGGGGTACTGGAGCAAGGTCATGTCATTTGCAAGGTCTAGAATATGCATCTTTTGAAGTGAAACTCTTGGCAGTTACTGAGCTTGACTCTGGAACACTAAGAGGTCATATGGCTACAATTTCCCATCATGAGCTGGGTCCTGTCAGACCCATCAACTCATGAGGAAAGGCAGGTCCAGCCACAACCCATCATATGACAGAAGAGGTACATCGAAAACTGAAGCAAGCAGGACGAAAGGGCACAAGCAAGCTACATAAGCAAAGAGCTCAGACGCCATGTCATCTGCCTTTGTGGCTCCAGCACCTCTCCCTCAGCTAACTCCGGTGACCCATAAGGGGTATTCCTGAGGCTCAGCCAGTGGAGGAGAAAAATGCCCCCAGATTGGTTTACAGGTAGGTCAGCCCAGTATGCGGGTACAAGCTACTATAGCCCCTCAGAAAATCCTCCCAGGGGGCAGAGTTTTGGACAGTGCATCAGGTCATCCATTTTGCATGAAGGGACCTGAGATTAGTATACATAAGGACCTATGACTAGTGGCGGAGCCCTGCTAACACTATAGTTAAGAGCTCAGCTGCTAACCCAAAGGTCGGCAGTTCGAATCCACCAGCCACTCCTTAGCAACCCTGTGGGGCAGTTCTACTCTGTCCTACAGGGTCGCTATGCATTGGAATCAACTAGGCAGCAATGGGTTAGGTTAGATTAGGTCATGAGTAGTGGCAAATATCCTGACTGGCTAATCAAAGTCCTAGAAGAATAAAGATTGGAAGATCAGAGACAAAGTAGTCTAGCAGAAAGGAATATATGTAGATAAATGGGAATTGGCATAAAAGTGTGAAGATCTTTGTATTAAAAGTTAACACCAATCAGAGGGCATCTACCATGTAAGAGGCACTAAACCAAGTAGACAGAATGAAGAAGCTAGTTTACAGCAGCCAGTCTCTGTCACTGGCCATTCCAGGGCCAGAACAATGGACACATAAAAAAAAGTAGTCATGGTGGGAGACGTAGAGATTAGGCATCAGCCCAGCAACATGGGCTGCTACTTTCCATGATCACTGTATCTACTGCTGCCTCTAAATGTCCAATCTGCCAGAAACAGAGGCCAGTGTTGAGCTCCAGTATGGCACCCTTCCTCAAGGAGACTATCTGGCCACTTGGAGGCAAGTTATCTACACTGAACCCTTTCTACCCTGAAAAAGTCTGTGATTGAATCTGGGTACGGATTTGCCTTTCCTTCCCACAGAGTATCAGCCAATACCACCATCCAAAGGCTTGTTCCACCTGCACAGAATTCCATATACATCAGAGAAAGTATGGGAGTAAGCCAGATGGGACGCACCAGTCATATCATATTCAGCACCATCCAGAAGTTTCCATCCTGATAGAGTGTTGGAACAACACAGTGAAGGCATTAATGAAGCACAAGCTCAGAGGTAATACTCTACAAGATGGGGCACCACCCTCCAGAATGCAGTATATACCGTGATTCAAAGATTTCTATATTGTGTTTGGTCCTCAATAAGAAAGAACCAAGAAATTCCCCAGAGTTACTTATCACTCTCAATATCACCTAGGGAATTCATACTTCCCATCCCCAAAACCCTTGGCTCTGCAATGTTAAAGGTCCTGGTCTCCAAAGGAAAATACTTCCTCCAGGGGACGTAGAAAAAGTCTCATCAAGTTATAAGCTAAAGCTGCCCTTGACACTTCATTTTCTTTGTGCCAGGAATCAGAAAAAAAGAATAGGAACCACAGTCTTAATAGGGATAAACCGTCCTGATCATCAGGAGGAGATAGGGCTACTGTTATTCAGTTAGAACATGGAGAAGTAAGTGTAGATCCTGGTTGATCCATGTGGGCATCACTTAGTACTCCCCTCATATTGGGAACACAAACAGACAAATTCAACAATCTCAGCCTGAGAAAGGCAAGGTGAGGTGACCAAGGGCTTAGACTCCTCAGTGTTTGGGTCTGATTCTCACCACCCTAAGCCACCAAGAATAGCAGAAATGTTAGATGAGGGTGAGGGGAAGCTAGACTGGATAATAGTGTGGGGAAGTAATGAATATCAGTTGTGGTCCCAGAGAGTACGGTTTGCCCCACCAACCTTTCTCTTCTAAATTTCACCCAGAAAGAGAAGGCTGATGGAATCTTGGAAGAGTGCTCCCCCAAATATTGACGAAAATGTGGATCTGAGCACCAAGGGGTAGACTGTTATGGACATGCCTGTATTCCTCTTCAAGGAAGGAGTCATAGCCCCAACCGTCCAAGCACTGTTAGCCTCTTCAGGGATTGTCTCAGCAGCAGAGAGCCTCATTCCCTGGAGTGGTCCACATCCAAAAACTGCTCCAAATATATATAAGAACTTCCAGCCATTTCTGCCCAATGAGTAGGACCTTTTAGCTCTGGAGTTCACTGTCATAATGGTCACACTTGGCATCAGGTCTGCATCACAGCTCAATTTCTCCCACCCAATCTTGCTTTCTTGCTTTTCCTTGATGATTACTGTTGTTCCCAAGAACACTGCCTAATAAGCATCTCACTCTCTAAACTTCAGCTCTGAGACTAAAAGACCCCAACCTGTGATGAATCCTATTTGGTACCTGGATTTTCTTTTCTGAATGAGATGTAGAGCAGAATGAGCCACAGGAAGCCCCAGAGTATATAATATCTCAGGATATTTTCATCAATCTATACAATGCATCTGTAAGTATTGTTTTAGAATTATTGTATTTTACACAAGTTTAACACACGCCTTCTACATTCATTTGCCAACTATGCCCCCTCAAGAGGTATTTCCATAAATGCCTCTATGACAATTTTTTTTTACATGTTGCTGTAAAAAAATTAGCATAGCACACTTACAAAAATATCTTGAGGGGGAGAGCACAGTAACATAGAAGTACAGGTTATTTGCATAAAAATACAGTACTCTTCTGTCTGTACTTGTAGCACTATAATAATTCAAGTGGCATGTATATAAATTCTCAAATAACTATAACTGAGATGTATAGATAATGTCTATTATACATATTTTAAAATTCTAAAAATTTCACAGACAAAAATAATCTCAAAATGGATACAGGCCTAAATGTAAAGGTTAAAACTTTAAAACTTCTAGAAGAAAGCATACGAGAAATTGTTAACGACCTTGGGCTTGGCAAAACAAAACACAAAATAAAGAGCATTAACAACAGAAAATAAATAAATTTTATTTCATCAAATTAAAATATTTGCTTATCAAAAGACACTGTTAACAAAAGGGGGGCACAGACTGAGAGAAAATATTTTCAAAGCATTTATTTGACAAAGGACTTATACCTAAAATACATGAACAACTCTTACTAATCAACAATTAAACAAATAACCCAATAAATATAGACAAAACCTCTGAAATGATGCTTTACCGAAGAGTAATATAAAGATAGTAAATAAGCACATGAAAATATGTTCAATATTATTAGTCATTAGGGAATTTAATTAATTGAACAACAATGCATTTTCAATGCAAATTAAAACCACAATGAGACACCACTACATCACTAGAGTTTCTAAAACTAAAAAAATTTTTTCATACTAAGTGTTATAAAGGATGTGGAGAAACTGGAACTCTTATACAATGTTATTTTAAATGTAAAATGGTACAACCACTTTAGAAAACTGTTGGCAATTTCTTATAAATGCAACTCAGCAACTGTATTTATTCAAGAAAACTGAAAGCATATGTCCACCAAAAGACTTGTATACAGATATTCAAAGCAGCTTTATTCATCCTAGCCCTAAACTGGAAACAACCCAAATTTCTATCAACTGTTGAATAAGAAAATTGTGACCTATTCTTACAATGGAATACTACTCAGTAATAAAGAGGAAGGAACTCCTGGTACGTGAAACAATATGGATAAATCTCAAAAACATTAAGAGTTCAGAATGAATAATTCCATCCACACTAAATTACAGAAAATAAAAACTAATCTATAGTGACAATAAGCAGATCAGTGGTTGCCTGGAGCTTGGAGTGGATGAAGGTATGACTTCAACTGTGCAAGGGAAAACATTCTGGGCTGATAGAAATAGTCTACATGATGATTTGTGGTGGTGATTACACCGGAGTATTTATACATTAAAAGTCATCAAACTGTACACTTGAAATCTGTGAGTCATTCTATGTAAATTATACCTCCAAGTTTTTTTTAAAAAATATTTAAATTTTTTTAAAAAGAAGAGTAGTGAATACAATATGCGGAGGAGTAGAGACGCCATTAAAATTTAATGCTTTGTTTCCATGGATGGGGAGTGCATGGAGATCACTATGGACTGATTTGTGAGGCATAATGGGGCAGCCCTGGCCAAGAGTTACGGAGTGAATTGTGTCCTCCCTTTAAAGATATTTGAAATCCTAACCCCTGATACCTCTGAATATGGCCTTGTTTAGAAATAGAGTCTTTAAAGATGTTATCAGTTAACATGAGGTCATACTCGAGTAGGATGGGTCCCAACCCCATCTAAGTGGTTCCTTATTAAAGAGAAGAACAGACGTGGAGAGACAGACAGCGGGAACATGGCTATGTGATGACAGACATATGTTGCCACAAGCCAAGGAACGCTTGGAGCTACCAAATTCTGGGAGAGACAGGAAGAGATCTTCCCCTAGAGCCTTCAGAGAGAACATGGCCCTGCCAGTGCCATGCATTTAGACTACTAGCCTGCAGAACAGTAAGACAATAAATTTCTGACGTTTAAAACCACCCACTTTGAGTTACTCATATACCATGGAAAACTGATAAGCAAAGCATCAAGAAGCTTAGAAGGGAGGAACTTCAAATACCTATCATCCTGATGAACAGAATAGGTGAACCCAACTACCCAGATGATTAGCCTCACACTGAAATGCAAAGAAATTGGCATCTTAAGTGTACTGCCAGTGGTTAGTGTTTCTACCTTCCCAAAAGCTTTTAATGGAAGCATGAATTTCATGGAAAATTGCTGGAGAAGTAGCTAATAGAAAAATTTGGATTTAGATTGTTCCCACTGTGTTTACTATGATCTCCCTGTAGATTAAGAGACAAAAGGTCATTAGATGTGGAATAACAACACCCCAAATTTATTGGAGGAACACTGGTGAGTTGATAAAATTCAGAGGAGATCGATAGGACACAAGAATCAGTCAAACTCAAAGGCACTGTAGCCATGGCAACAACCTTGGCAAATCCTCCACGCACACAGAAAACAGCCACTTCAAAATCGCTGGGAGCTGAGCCAAAAGAGGGAAAACTGAGACAAGGAGTTCGTAAATCTTAAGGATAAACTTCTCCCTGCATGTAAAAAACAAAAGGCAACTTCTAAAGCACTTCCTTTGATTTCTCCTAATCTCTCTAAGTTTAAGAAGCCTGACCCTAATTCTGGGGATCAGGCCCAGTCTTCTCAAAGGGAAGGACAAATTGCCCCAAAGTCCCTAACACCCAGTTCCATTAAAACATCAGATCTGCCAAGAGAGAGAGACCCTAACCACTGAGACCTGTTTTGAACAAAAGATAATATTCAAGAATCACAGGGGCTTATAGATACAGGATCAAAGATAATATTAATTCTGAGAAACTTAAATATCAGTCTTCTTAGGCTGAGTTCTCTAGAGGAGCAAAACCAGATGGCAAGACTTCGTCTCATGTACTTTGGACATGTTATCAGGAGGGACCTGTCCCTGGAGAAGGATATCATGCTTGATAAGGTAGAGTGTCGGCATAAAAGAGGAAGACCCTCAACGAGATGGATCAACACAGTGGCTGGAACAATGGGCTCAAAAATAACAAAGACTGTGAGGATGCCACAGGACTGGGCAGTATTTCATTCTGCTGCCCATGTGGTTGCTATGAGTCGAAAACAACTCGACAGTACCTAACTCCAGCTACACATATATATATAGAGAGAGAGAAAGAGAGAGATTTATTTCAAGAAAATGGCTCACACAGCTGTGGGGGCTGGCAAGTCCCATATCCTTCGGTCAGGCATCTGACTGGAGGCTTCTCCTGACTCATGTGGTTGCCAGGGCTGACGAACCCAAAATCGGCAGGGCAGGGCAGGCTGCTGGGTAATGTCCCAAGAACTGGAGGTCAGATGAGTCACCTGCAGAACCCAGAGAGGGTGAGCTTTCCCAGAACATCTACATATAGGCTGTAGCCAAGCCCTTAATGAAACTCCCCTTTCAACTGATTGGCTGCTCACATCAGATCACAAATTGGAGGATGATTACATAATGTCTTCCAGACCACTGAGAGTCATGTCCTAGCCAAGTTGACACATAGTCTTAACCATCATGTAAAGAGAGAAATTATTTTGACTATTGAAGGATACGGAGGAGTAAGTAGCTGAAGTTGCTGGGTTGTAGAAACTGCTGGACACAGAGGACCCAAGAAGTTTTCTTGGGTGGAGTCTCCTTTCCCTCAGCATGTAGTTGCAAGAGATTTATTGAGGTAATAGAGAAGAAAAGAGCCTCTTCTCAAACAGCTATCTCTAAACTTCAAAAGAAAATCTCTAGAGCAACCGCTTCCCATCAAAACTGGAAATATGAAATACGACCAAGTTGCAGTAGGAGTACACCCAAATTGCATAATAGGGGTGTTGAAGAAGTGGGATGATTTCCTACACAACTTATCCCTTTAAGTGGTTGGACTAGTCCAAATAGAAACGGGCACTGGAAATTAACTGTGAGTTATAGAACACTCAATGAATTTGTTCCAACTATACCTAGCCCTGTGCATGACTTTTTTTTTTTTTTTAAATTGAAAGTACTTTCTAAATCAACCTTCGGAAAATCTGTGGCCACTAACGTGGCAAATGCATTCTTTTAGATTCCTGTGAATTTTGGTAACCAATGTAGTTTGCCTTCATTTGGCCATAATTATACCTTATTGTCCAACTACAGGGATAAATAAATCCTCCGACACTGTGTCACAATCTAATAAAGTGAAATTTAAACAGATGCCCTTGACCTAATTCAGACAGAAGAATTACACATTTCAGAGATGGCATATTGATTAGCAGTGACTCAGAAATGGTTGTATCTGAGATGCTGTCTTCCTTTATTAGTTAGATGACTAACAGTAATAGAAAATTTAAAAGAAACAAAATTCAAGAGCCCTTCACCAAAAATATTTTTTCTGTAAGTACTGTTATTTGGAGCAAATAAGAAATTGTGCACTGAACAGACAAAAAATGTTTGTCCTTGAAGCCCACGTCTCTAAAAAGGAGGCAAAGAGATGAAGTGCCATGTATAGCTGTTGACACATTTGGGTATTATGCTCCAGTCTCATCATTAGATTAAACTAGATCCTGATCAACAAGGTCACACAGGCAATGTTCTGATCTCTCAGCCCATACAACCAAGACATGACTCTCTAGTAGCAACTATGCAGGTGACAAAGTTGTCAGTGTGCCAAATGGTGTACTTATTTTGAAAGTCAGTTGCCAGCCACTTATTGGGCCATAATTAAAACAGAGTAACTATAGAGAGAACACCAAGTTCTTTAGCCACCACCATGAATCGGATCTCTCCCAATCACTCTCACAGAGAAATGGGGTTCAGTTTTGAACTGTTCAACCAATTGAATTAACTATCCTCCCCCTTCAACTTCTTCAGCCCTACCCCTGTGTATGTTACTAGTACACAGTATGTTTGGTTAATAGGCTCAGCTTGGGAACCTTAGTATTAGCTGAAGTTCTATAAAAATATCTGGGTTGTCATCTGGAGCAAGGGAGAATGAAGAAAACTGAAGACGCAAGGGAAAGATTAGTCCAAATGACTAGTGGACCGCAACTACCACAGCCTCCACCAGACTGAGTCCAGCACAGCTAGATGGTGCCCAGCTACCACCACTGACTGCTTTGACAGGGCTCACAATAGAGGGTCCTGGACAGAGCTGGAGAAAAATGTAGAACAAAATTCTAACTCACAAAAGGAAAAAAAAAAGCCCAGACTTACTGGTCTGACAGAGACTGGAGAAACCCTGAAATTATGGCCCCCAGACACCCTTTTAGCTCAGAAATGAAGTCACTCCTGAGGTTCACCCTTCAGTCAAAGATTAGACAGGCCCATAAAACAAAACGAGACTAAATGGGCACAACGGCTGAGGGGCAAGGATGAAAAGGCAGGAGGGGACAGAAAAGCTGGTAATGGGGAGCCCAAGGTTGAGAAGGGGAGAGTGTTGACGTGTTGTGGGGGTGGCAACCAATGTCACAAAACAGTATGTGTACTAATTGTTTGATGAGAAGCTAGTTCTGTAAACCTTCGTCTAAAGTACAATAAATATATATATATAACTGGGTTGTTCTATAGAACTAGAGATGCCATACTGGCCCTCTTCTCTGTGAGTAGGAAGAACATTGTGTCAAAGAATTGTTGTTATTTACAGTCAAGTTGGCATCAACTCATGGCATTCTTATGTATAGCAGAATAAACCCTTGCCCACTCGTGAAAATGGAAAAGCCATTTAAATTAAAATCAAATGACTTGATGGTAGTGGTTTTTTTTTTTATAATATGTGGATAGTTATTAGTATAAAACCAAGCAAACCCATTGTCCTTGAGTTGATTCCAACTCATAGCAACGCTATAGGACAGAGTAGAACCTCCTCCATAGTGTTTCCAAGGAGTGGCTGGCAGATTCGAACTGCTGACCCTTTAGTTAGCAGCCTTAGCTCTTAACTACTGCACCAAATTGGGATGGATCTTCATTTGCTAATGTGGCACGATTCAAAATGAGAGGAAACAACTGCAAACATCCATTGATAATCGGAATGTGGAATGTACAAAGTATGGATCTAGGAAAACTGGAAGTTGTCAAAAATGAAATGGAACACTTGAAGATCAATACCTTAGGTATTAGTGAGTTAAAATGGACTGGTATTGGCCATTTTGAATTGGACAAACATGTGGTCTACTATGCCAGGAATGACAAACTGAAGAGGAATGGTATCACATTCACCATCAAAAACAACATTTCAACTTCTGTCCTGAAATACAACGCTGTTAGTGATAGGATAATATTCATACGCCTACAAGGAAGACCAGTTAACAGGACTGTTATTCAAATTTACACAACAACCACTAATGCCAAAGATGAAGAAATTGAGCATTTTTACCAACTGCTGCAATCTGAAACTGATCAAACATGTAATCAAGATGCATTGATAATTACTGGTGACTGGGATGCAAAAGTTGGAAACAAAGACAAAGGATCAGTAGTTGGAAAATATTGCCTTGGTGATAGAAACGACTCCAGAGATCACATGATAGAATTTTACAAGACCAATGACTTCCTCACCGTAAATATCTTTTTTTCAACAATATAAACAATGACTACAAATGTGGACCTCATCAGATCGACTACATCTGTGGAAAGAGATGATGGAAAAGCTCAATATCATCAGTCAAAGCAAGGTCAGGGGCCAACTACAGAACAAACCATCAATTGCTCATATGCAAGTTCAAGTTGAAGTTGAAGAAAATTAAAACAAGTCCACAAAAGCCAAAGTATGACCTTGAATATATCCCACCTGAATTTAAAGACCATTTCAAGAATAAATTTGACGCATTGAACACTAATGACTGAAGAGCAGACAAGTTGTGGGATGACATCAAGGACATCATATATGAAAAAAGCAAAAGGTCATTAAAAAGACAGGAAAGGAAAAAAAGACCATAATGGATGTCAAAAGAGACTCTGAAACTTGCTCTTGAACTTAGAGTAGTTAAAGTGAAAGGAAGAAATGATGAAGTAAAAGAGCCTGATAGAAGACTTCAAAGGGTGGCTCGAGAAGACAAAGTAAAGTACTATAATGAAATATACAAAGACCTGGAGCTAGAAAACCAAAACGGAAGAACATGCTTAGCATTTCTTAAGTTGAAAAAACTGAAGAAAATATTCAAGCCTTCCAATACTGAACAATTCCATGGGCAAAAAAATTGAACAAAGAAGGAAGCGTCAAAAGAAGATGGAAGGGATACACAGAGTCACTGTACCAAAAAGAATTGGTCAATGTTTGACCATTTCAGAAGGTAGCATATGATCAAGAACCAGTAGTACTGAAGGAAGTCTAAGCTGCACTGAAGGTATTGGTGAAAAACAAGGCTCCAGAAATTGACAGAATACCAGTTGAGATGTTTCAACAAGCAAATGCAATGCTGGAAGTGCTCACTCATCCATGCCAAGAAATTTGGAAGACTGCTACCTGGCCAACCAACTGGAAGAGATCCATATTTGTACCCATTCCAAAGAAAAGTGATCCAATAGAATGTGGAAATTATCAAACAATATCATTAATATAACATGTTAGTAAAATTAATCTGAAGATAATTCGAAAACAGTTGCAGCAGTACATCGACAGGTAACTTCCAGAAATTCAAGCCAGATTCAGAAGAGGATGTGGAACAAGGGGTATCATTGCTGATGCCAGACGGATCTTGGCTAAAACAAGAGAGTACTATAAAGATGTTCACCTGTGTTTATTGACTATGCAAAGGCATTCGACTGTGTGGATCGTGACAAACTATGGATAACATTGCAAAGAATGGGAATTCCAGAACATTTAGTTGTGCTCATGAGGAACCTGTGAATAGACCAAGAGGCAGTCATTGGAACAGAACAAGAGATTACTGCATGGTTTAAAGTCAAGAAAGGTGTGCATCAGGGTTGTATCCTTTCACCATACTTGTTCAATCTGTATGCTGAGGAAATAATACGAGAAGCTGGACTATATGGAGAAGAACCTGGCATCAGGATTGGAGGAAGACTCATTAACAACCTGTGATATGCTGCTGACACAACCTTGCTTGCTAAAAGAGGACTTGAAGCACTTACTGATTGTCATGGATTGAATTGCGTCCCCCAAAAATATGTGTATCAACTTGGCTAGGCCATGATTCCCAGTATTAAGTGACTGTCCACCATTTTGTCATCTGATATAATTTTCCTATGTGCTGTAAATCCTACCTCTATGATGTTAATGAGGTGGGATAGGCGGCAGTTATGTTGATAAGGCAGGTTTCAATCTACAAGATTGGATTGTGTCTTGAGCCAATCTCTTTAGAAATATAAAAGAGAGAAGCGAGCAGAGAGACAGGGGAAACTCATACCACCAAGAAAGCAGCACCAGGAGCAGAACGTGTCCTTTGGACCCAGGGTTCCTGCTCAGAGAAGCTCCTAGTCCAGGAGAAGATTGATGACAAGGACCTTCCTCCAGAGCCAACAGAGAGAAAAAGCCTTCCCCTGGCGCTAGCGCCCTGAATTTGGACTTCTAGCCTATTAGACTGTGAGAAAATAAATTTCTCTGTTAAAGCCATCCACTTGTGGTATTTCTATTATAGCAGCACTGGATAACTAAGACACTGACGAAGATTAAAGACTCAGCCTTCAGTATGAATTACATCTTAATATAAAGGAAACAAAAATCCTTAAAACTGGACCAATAAACAACATCATGATAAACAAAGAAAATATTGAAGTTTCCAAGGATTTCATTTTACTTGGATCCACAATCAACACCCATGGAAGCAGAAATCAAGAAATCAAGTGATGTATATCGCATTGGGCAATTTTGCTGCAGAAGACCCCTCTAAAAGATATCACTTTGAGGACTAAGGTGTGGCTGATTCAAGTCACACAGCAACATTAATTAAGTAATGAGAGAATGCACTGATAGGAATAATTCACGTTAGTATTAGAGGAACAGTCAGCGTTATTCAAAGTGTGCTGTTCAAAGTATGGTCCACAATCTAGCAGCAACAACATCACCTCGGTCCTTCTTACAACTACAAAACCTCAGACTCCACCTCAAACCTAGAGTTTAAGAGATCTATAGTTTAACAAAGGGGGCCTCTTGGCACACAATGGTTAAGCACTCTTCTGCTAACCGAAAGTTCAGTGGTTTGAACCTACCAACTGCTCCGCAGGAGAAAAGACCTGGTGATCTGATCGTGTAGAGTTCAGCCTAGGAAACTCTATGGGGCAATTCTACTCTGTCATATAGGGTCGCTATACACTGGAATCGACTAGACGGCACGTAACAACAACATAGTTTAACAAGATCCACCACATGATTTGTATATACATTAAAATTCAAGAAAGAGCTCTACCCTTACAGGGAAGACAACAGAGAGTCCCTGATGGAGCAGGAGAAAGGTGGGATGCAGAACTCAAATTCTAGTAAAAAGACCAGACTTAATGGTCTGACTGAGACTGGAGAAACCCCAGAAAGCATGGCCCCCAGATTCTCTATCAGCCCAGAACTAAAACAATTTCTGAGGCCAACTCTTCAGACAAAGATTGGACTGGACTGTGGGACATAAAGTGATACTTGTGAGGAGTATGCTTCTTATCTCAAGTAGATACATGGGACTAAACGGGCAGCTTCTGTCCGGAGGTGAGATGAGAAGGTAGACAGGGTTAGCAGCTGGTTGAATGGACAAGTGAAATCGGGTGGAAAGGAGGAGCGTGCTGTCACAGTATGGGGAGAGCAATTAAGGTCATATAACAACGTAGGTACAAATTTTTCTATAAGAGACTAACTTGAAACATAAACTTTCATTTAAACTACAACAATAAACACAATAGATAAATAAATAAATAAATATATATTACTACCAAAAAAAAAAAAAAGAGAGAGAGAGAAAGAGCTCTAGTAATAACAACTAAAAAGTATGTGTATGGTTACATAGGTAGATATGTATGCATGTATGTGTACAGGAAGGCATATGTGAGTATATGAGTATGGATGTATAAGTGTATCTGCAGGCATATATATATATGTATATATATATACGTTTGTGTGTGCTGTATATGTATTCATATACACAATAAAGCCCATAGGGGGCACAGTTACAGATACTTCCTAGACGTAACCAAACACCTCACAGGATTGGTTTACTGGGTTTGAAGTCTTAGGGCCATAATCTCGTGGGACAACTTGGTCAACTGGTATAACATAGTTCATAAATATAATGTTCTACATCCTAGTTTGGTGAGTAGTGTCTAGGGTCTTGAAAGTTTGTGAGTGGCCATCTAAGATACAACTATTGGTCTGTACTTGTCTGGAACAAGAGAGAAAGAAGAAAACCAAAGACTCAAAGAAACTAGTCTACAGGACTAATAACCCACACAAACTACAGCTTCATCTATCCTGAGATCAGAAGAACTAGATGGTGCCCAGCTACCACTACCAACTGTTCTGACTGGGGACACAATAGATGGTCTTAGATAGAATGTGAGAAAAGTGTAGAACAAAACTTAAATTCCTAAAAAAGTCCAGATTTACTGAACCGGTAGAGACCAGAGGAACCCCTGAGACTATTACCCTGAGATACCCTGTAAATTTGGAGCTGAAGCTACTCCCAAAGGTCATCTTTCAGCCAAATAACAGAGTGGCTCATAAAACAAACAATATTGCCCTTCAGTACTGTGTTCCTTAAAATAATTATCTATATGAGACTAAACAGTCAACATTTACCCTAAAGCAAAGACGAGAAGTTAAAGGGGGTAGGGGGAGCAGGGAAGCTAGATTAATGGAAGTAGAACAACCAGAATGGAAATAATAAGAATGCTGACACATAGTGAAAAATGTAACCAATGTCACTGAACAATACGTATAGAAATTGTTAAATGGGAACGTAATTTACTGTGTAAACTTTCACCAATAATCAAAAAAATTTATAAAAAAAGAAAGAGTTCTAGACTAGCTGTTCTCTGGGGGAGTGAAGAGTTACTTTACTCAAAGAATTTGGTCTTTGTCCTTGGTTCGTGGACAACCCTTGGAATGTCCTCAGTGATTGAAATGTCTTTGTTATTCATGGAGGACTTCAGATCACACTTGACAGTTTATGCTAATGAGGTGATCATGTTGGGTGGGGGCTGGCCATGCCAGAAAGACCCACCACATGGTATCAATCTAACCTCCAGGAAGGAAGAAGCAGACAGGAGATTGAGTTCAACCATGTGGGCAATGATTCAATCAATCATATCTACTAAATAAACTCCAGTAAAAACTCTGGACACTGAAGCTCAGATGAGTTTCCTGGTTGGTGATAGATATCAATGTACAAGAGGTTAATGCATCTCTTGGGACATGAAACCTCCATGCTGGGGACCCTTCCAAGTGGTAGCAGCTACTACCATTAACATGACCACACCCACAATGATTGTTATTTTTACAGGTGCTGACATTGACAACTGCTGGGCAGCAGCAAATAAAACTTCAGAAGAACCTACAGGATTTGTACCTACATAGCTTTCTAAACTCATCTGTGCTGTCCTCCCAATTGCTTACTAAGCTCCAGCCACAAAGCTCTTTCTTGCCTTACCTGCTGCCATCAAGTCAATTCTGACTCATAGCAATCCTTAAAAAAATAACTACACCTGTTGCCATCAAGTCAATGCCAACCCATAGCAACTCTTATGGTCACCAAATTCTGTTTCCTCTTCATGAAAGGCTCTTATCCTCCACTTGCCATAGCTTGCTTCTTCTTATCCCTCAGGGCCCATTAGAAATGTCACCTCCTTAGGGAGGTCTTCTCCAACCCATCCTATCTAAATTGGTTCTCTCTTTTTATTCTGTATCAGAACCTTGTTTTCCTCATAGAACAATCACAAGTCATAATTATGGTATGTGTTGGTTTACATGTTTATCAACTGTCTCCCCACTAGACTTTAAGCTCCATGATGCAGGGACCACCTAACTCTTGATCATATTTTCCTTAGTGTCTCA
The DNA here is from genome assembly GCA_030035585.1 of Dugong dugon. Taxonomy (NCBI): domain Eukaryota; kingdom Metazoa; phylum Chordata; class Mammalia; order Sirenia; family Dugongidae; genus Dugong; species Dugong dugon. Next base: position 77,288,718 of record CM057476.1, read on the forward strand.
CACAGTGACTTGTGTATAGTAGCATTTAATAAATACTTTTTGAATAAATTACCAAATAGAAGGTATAATAAACCAGACTCAGATAGGTAGATGAGGTCTTACTACTGTTAATGGTGGTTCCACAAAGACACATTCTCTGTATGACTGTAGTGAGTAAAAGAAATGATCTTTGTCACACTGAATCAAGGAAAAAAAAAAACATAATTTGGCTATAATGTTTGGCAATTTTCAACATGAGAAGCTCCCTAAACACCAGAGTAAGTTTTCCCCTAGGGCTTTTAGAATTTTGTAATTTTAGAACATGTTATATAAGTAGAATAACTATCATCTGAAAAGCAATAAAACCAAACCATAAAATAAAAATGTTTAATTCCCTTTTGAATGTGTGTTGAATTCAATACAAATTGATAAAGCATGTTTCGGGGTCAAAAGGGACCAATGTTACATTCAGAAGACAACTGATGTGCATAGAAATATAATCTACACTATATTTTTAAAAAGAAATTTAAGATCTTATTCTACATTTAATGTGTTGCAATAATGTCTTCTTTACAGCCCGAGACACCAGAACAAAGTAATAGCACAATAAAGGAATATTTGGTTTTTGTTTTTTCCTCTTTGTATTATCTTTATATACCAGTAAAAAATAAACTCTTTAATAAATAAATACATAAAATAAATATTTGCAAATCGAAAATGTATAAATAAGTCCGTCCTTAAAAAAAAAGTTCCATCTTGGTGTGGCTTGTCTTATAGTCCAAGGTTCACTTAGGTTTTTAATGTGTAATGCCGTAACCTTCAAAAGTCCTACAGGGTCTTCAGAATTTACGCAGTAATAATCTCAGTCATTTAAGTCAATCCATCTCTTCAACATGAAGTATCTATTTTTAATGTAACTCTTAAAGTAAACATAATCCAGAGAGGTGAGGCACCAGCAGCTAGCTAAGTGATATTCCCTTTATTTGCAGTTAAGGAGATTTTCAGCTTCAATCAACTAGGAATATCTAAGGGAACTTCATCCACTTATAAAGAGTGATCTTGATCTACTTCGAGTAGAAAAAAAATTGCTTGTTGTAGTTTTTACTCAGTATTCTTTCCAAATTCAGTCTCCCAGTGGAAAATAGACTCCATAACATTCTGAATGTCTTCCTGGGTTATTACTTTTGCCATGGAAATTGTGATAAGAAAGAATGGTTGTGCTTTGGTGTTCCTGTAAAGACATTATCACATTTCAACTGTATATCAGCAGGTCCTTGTACAATTCTGGGACTCTTTCTGGATCTACAGGTCTAGGAAGGAAATGTGTAAATTTCTGATGTCTTTTGGACCTGGAACCATCTCTTGGAGTTCCATCTTTGTTAAGTGCCACAAAATACCGGCGGCCAGTGTCTCCATGTTTATAGATGTTGGATGAATAGGTATTATACCAGTTCTCTTCAAATTGCTCCCTAAAGATGCATTCATAAGTCAGTTTCTCCTAAAAGAGAGAAGATAATTACCATTAAAAAGTACTTGTAAGAGAATTTCTTTAGAATAGTCTAAACTCTATTATGTCTTTGCTTATCATAATATCCTTGTTAAAGAAGGATAAATGTTAAATTGTTTTTGCTTTGTTTTGTTTTAGTTATGTTACCTGGAATTCTTCCTAGCAGGTACTTCATACAGTAGTTTAAAGAACTTGAAGTCAAATGTCAATTCCCAATTTTATTTTCAAATATTTAATGAGTATCCTGAAATTTCCCATGCTCCATTTTATCTCTCTCCTACCACCATCACCAACAAAACATTTATCTTGTTGCATCAATACATGTCAAAGTTCTACATGTCAAGTCTCTACTGTCACCTTGGAACATTTCAGGACCTTGCTAAGATCCAAATTCCTAATTCAAAATCATCACTTCAAACTATATACCTTTCCTTTATGAATTTATTGTTTGATGATACATTTCCCTTGATTAATTTTTATCAGGACCTGCTACTATTAAGGTAAATGTAGTAAAACCTCAATGATTTGTCTTTTCAAGATGGAATATATATTATCCTAAGGAATAGACCAGAGTTGCTTTTTTATTCTAACACATACATGAATAAGGAAGATTATATATGTTTTTCATTGTAATTCTACTCTTACGATTATCGTATTTTTACACAAATAACCTACGCCTTCTACGTTTGTCAATCACACCTTCCTCCTGCAAGGTATTTCCATAAGCGCCACTATGCCAATTTTTTTTTTTTTTACAGCAAAATGTAAAAAAAAAAAATTGGCATAGTGCCGCTAACAAAAATACCTCATGCAGGGGAGAGCTTGGGTAGCAAACAAATGTAGAAAGTATTGGTTATTTGTGTACAAATACGATATTACACACTGTATCATTTCTCTTTATTCTGAGCTGACAGAAAGCCTGGAAAGGACAAGTTTTGCCCTTAGAAAGGACAGATGTTTGTCTACCTGTTACTTCTTGCCACCATGTCAACTCTGACTCATAGTGCTCCTATAGGACAGAGTAGAATTGTCTCATAGGGTTTCCAACTATAATCTTTATAGAGGGAGCCCTGGTGGCACAGTGGTTAAACTTCTCAGCTGTTCACTGAAAAGCTGACAGTTCGAAACCACCAGTCACTCCATAAGAGAAAGATGTGGCAGTCTGTTTCCATAAAGATCAGAGCCTTGGAAACCCTGTGGGGCAGTTCTACTCTGTCCTATAGTGTCACTATGAGTCAGAATCACCTTGATGGCAATGCGTTTTCTTGGGAATCTTTATGGAAGCAGACCGTCACATCTTTCCCCCGTGGGGCCGCTGATGGATTTGAACTGCCGACCTTTCAGTTAACAGCAGAGTGCTTTAATCACTGCACCACCAGGGCTCCTTGATGTTAGTCTACGTACCATAATATTATGATCAATTTTTCCCAATGTAGATTGAGATTCTAACTTTGTATTGTGGTCTCAATTGAAATTTGTAAAAAAATAAACGAGATAGTGCCATCTGCTGAATCATAAAAAGTAAATTCTCTACGGAAATAGTTATAGAGACTTTGGCTATAACAAGGGATTTGACGTGGGAGGACGGGTAAGACAATAGCACACACTTACACCTTATCCGTTTTCTTAAAATTAGATAAGCAACCGTGAACAAACGCAAAATGTCCATAGTGAAAGAGAATAATCCATACTGCTTTTGAGTTTTATAGTATCCTGTTACTCTCTAATTCTTCTGTTGTTCTTGAAAAAATATTCTTCTCAGACCGATGAAACATTAACCTGAAAAGTTTACTTTCAACCACACACCTGAAACATTTATAGTAGACCTACAGGTGTGCCCTCATCCTCAGTGGCAAGTTAAAAATTGCCCATTGCCAGTTACTCAGGGCTACTGTACTGATCAAGACACAGATACGCTGGACAAGGTGGTGGTGCCATTTTCTGTCATTCTTTACAGTATCCTCAGGGTTTAGCCCCTCCTCTCCTATGTAGGAAAATCAGCACGTAAATTACTATATATATATATACATATTTGGCTATGGGAGATAATTATGGATGGAGAATATTTGCATTAAGTGAAGGTAAACGTGAAAAGAATCTGACTTGGCAAGGAAAAAATATTCTCATTTTTCTCTGTCACTGCTTGGAATGATCAAAATATGAAGTAAACTAGAAAGACTCAGACTACTGGGTAGGAAGAAATTAGAGAGCTAAAGGCAGTACTGGTAATAGTTTGGGGTTAAAGAAATGAAAGTGAGTTATTATACTCTTGCCCAGACACATGGAAATTCAGCAGGCTATAGATTTCTAATTTCTACATAAGTATATTTTAAATATTTCTTCTAGCATGCATTGTTGGTAGATATTTTTAATATAAATTGATAGACATTTTTAAAATTACAGTAATTTAAAAAAATACATACTGATCCATACAGTTCTCCTTTGTCATTCATTCCAAGGTAAAGACCGCTGTCTACACCTCTAATACTGACCAGTCCCACTGCCACACTGATGAATTCCAGGATACCTGAATTCAGGAAACAAAATAATGATTTGTATTTATTAATGAGCATATGACTAATAAAAATCTTCCAAACAATAGTAGTAGCAGACCTGTATTGCCAAATATAATGATGCCTGTGGAAGTCTTTTGTAAACTGAAAAGTGCTATTACAATTGTTTTATCATTATGATCCTCTCATTTTACAGATGGGTAAAAAAAAAGGAAAAAATTGTTCATCATGGTATAATGTTAAAGGTATGAAACCTTATAGCAGATTGACCTGGATTTGTATTCCAGTCAAGCATTTTACTAGCTAGGCTGACTAGGCAAGTCATTGTCTTCTTTAAGCTTCAATTTCCTCATATTCAAAAACAGGTGAAATGCCTCCCTACAAGGGACTGGTTAGGACAGACATATACTAGACAGTCAACAAATGGAAGCTATTATTAGCAATATTAGAGGTGTTCTTACCCCCCAAAAAACCAAACTTGTTGCTGTCGAGTCGATTCTAACTCATAACAACCCCACAGGACAGAGTAGAACTGCCCCATAGGGTTTCCAAGGCTGTAATCTTTACAGCAGACTGCCACATCTTTCTCCCTCAGAGCAGCCAGTGGATTCAAACTGCTGACCTTTCGGTCAGCAGCCGTAGCTCTTAAGCACTGCACCACCAGGGCTCCTAAGACGTCATAGATTTTATATTATGCTATGTTTCCTGGCATATATAACTTTAAAATAAATTGTATAGTTCAAAGAAATAAAATGGATTTTATAATTCATTAAAAATGATAGCCAAGTATCAAGAATTTAGCATACAAGCAAATTTTTCTATCAATACCTTTCTGAAATACTTTTCGGTTATTAATAAGTAACCCAATATCAAAAACTGTCCACTTAATACACGGATATAGTATAGTTGAAAAAAAGAAAACCCTCAATGCCTCCCTCTGTGTTACCCTCAATGCCTCCGTGTGACCCTCTGTGCCTCCCTCTGTGCGACCCTAAGGCTTCCTCTGTGCGACCCTTTTTCTCTGTATACACTAACCTCTGGACTAATGCTTTTGTCTAGTTCTTCCCCTAGACTCTGTGCTGCAGAAGTACAGACATACTTTCTATGCTTGCAACTGTCTTCCTCAGTAGCTTTCTGCCTTCACCCCTGCACCCTGTAAGCCCTACAAACAGTAAAAAATGTATCCATTTCACATCATTTAGCCTAACTCTTGCTCTTAAGTCATTTCTTGATTTATTAGACAAGTTCCTGTTTGGCCACATGATGTTGCCAAGGACAAGCAAAGTACAGAGCCTGGCTGTCTGCTTATACGGAAGACTCTATTCTGTCCAGAGCCTAATTCACTCTGGCAGAAACAGATGTAGGGAGTCAAATGAGCTTTTCAAACTATTAGGAGATCATGTAGAACACTGGAGCTATCTATCCGGGGTCTTACAGCAAAGATACAGGACTACAGGGATCACCTGCTTTTCAAAAGTTCACTTTACGCCACTTCGCTTTTACAAAAGACCTACATTAGTACCTGTTTTTACTAAACGAAACAAATCGGAAGAGAATTTTTGCTCTTACAAAAAAAAAAAAAAGGTGAAAAGCGGAAACCGCATTCAGCGTTTGTTTTGCAGTAAGCCGTTAAAGAGGCAGCGTGCACCCCGAGCAGCAAGAGCAGCATCGCTGTACATACATTATTTCTACTTAATATGTTGTTGGTGTTAGGTGCCGGCAAGTCAGTTCTGACTCACAGCAACCCTGTGTACAACACAACAAAACACTGCCTGGTCCTGCGCCATCCTCACAATCCTTGCTATGCTTGAGCCCATCACTGCAGCCACTGTGTCAATCCATCTCGTTGAAGGTCTTCTTCTCTTTTGCTGACCCTTCACTTTACCAAGCGTGATGTCCTTCTCCAGGGACTAGTCCCTCCTGATAACATGTCCAAAGTATCTGAGATAAAGTCTTACCATTCTCGCTTCTAAGGAGCATTCTAGCTGTACTTCTTCCAAGACAGATTCGTTCACTCTTCTGAAGTCCATGGTATATTTGATATTCTTCACCAATACCAAATTCAAACCTATCAGTTCTTCTTCGGTCTTCCTTACTCATTGTCCAGCCTTTGCATGCATATGAGGCGGTTGAAAATATCATGGCTTGGATCAAGTACACCTTAGTCCTTGAGGTGATATCTTTGCTTTTTAACACTTTAAAGTGGTCTTTTGCAGCAGATTTGCCCAATGCAATATATCATTTGATTTCTTGACTACTGCTTCCATGGGCATTGATTGTGGATCCAAGTACAATGAAATCCTTGACAACTTCAGTCTCTTCTGTTTATATGATGTTGCTTACTGGTCCAGTTGTGAGGATTTTTGTTTTCTTTACGTTGAAGTGTAATCCATACTGAATGAAGGCTGTAGTCTTTGATCTTCATCAGTAAGCGTTACAAGTCCTCTTCACTTCCAGCAAGCAAGGTTGTGTCACCTGCACATTGCAGGTTGTTAATGAATCTTCCGCCAACCCTGATGCTGTGTTCTTCTTCATATAGTCCAGCTTCTCAGATTATCTGCTCAGCATACAGATTGAATAAGTATGGTGAAAGCATACAACCCTGACACACACCTTTCCTGATTTTAAACCATGCAGTATCGCCTTGCTCTGTTCGAATGACTGTCTCTTGGTCCATGTACAGGTTTCTCATGAGCACAATTAGGTGTTCTTGAATTCCCATTCTTTGCAATGCTATCCATAATTTTTTATAATCCACACAGCCTAATGCCTTTGCACAGTCAATAAAACACGGGTGAACATCTTTCTGATATTCTCTGCTTTCAGCCAAGATCCATCTGACATCAGCAATGATATGCCTTGTTCCACATCCTCTTCTGCATCTGGCTTGAATTTCTGGCAGTTCCCTGTCGATGTATTGCTGCAACCACTTTTGAATTATCTTCAGCAAATTTTTACTTACGTGTGATATAAACGATATTGTTCAATAATTTCCACATTCTGTTCAATCACCTTTCTTTGGAATGGACACAAATATGGATCTCTTCCAGTTGGTTGGCCAGGTAAGCTCTCTTCCAAATTTCCTGGCATAGCCATGTGAGCACCTCCAGTGCTGCATCCATTTGCTGAAACATCTCAATTGATATTTTATCAATTCCTGGAGCCTTGTTTTTCGCCAATGCCTTCAGTGCAGCTTTGACTCTTCCTCCATTACCTTCAGTTCCTGATCATATACTACCTCCTGAAATGGCTGAATGTCGACCAATTATTTTTGGTATAGTGACTCTGTGTATACCTCCCATTTTCTTTTGATACTTCCTGCATAGTTCAATATTTTTTTCCATAGAATCCTTCAAGATTGCAACTAGAGGCTTGAGTTTTTTCTTCAGGTCTTTCAGCTTGAGAAATGTCGAGTGTGTTCTTCCCTTTTGATTTTCTAATTCCAAGTCTTTGCACATTTCATTATTAAACTTTACTCTGTCTTCTAGCGCCACCTTTTGAAATCTTCTGTTCAGCTCTTTTACTTCATCATTTCTTCCATTCGCTTTATCTGCTCTATGTTCAAGAGCAAGTTTCAGAGTCTCTTCTGACATGCAGTTTGGTCTTTTCTTGCTTTCTTGTCCTTGTAATGACCTTTTTCTCTCTTTATGTATGATGTCCTTGATGTCATCCCACACCTCATCTGCTCTTTAATCATTAGTGTTCAATGCATCAAATCTATTCTTGAGATGGTCTCTAATTCAGATATACTCAAGGTCGTACTTGGGTTCTTGTGTATTTGTTTTAATTTTCTTCAGCGTCATCTTGAACTTGTATATAAGCAATTGATGGTCTGTTCTGCAGTCAGACTCTGGCCTTGTTCTGACTGCTACTGAGCTTCTCCATCGTCTCTTTCCATACTACTTTATATATGCTGTATATTTATCATATAATTCCTGCTTTTACTATATATTAGTGTTATCTTAGGTTTTATGTGTGTTATTTGGTATGATTTGGTAGGTTGTTTTTTGGGTCTGGGAACACTCGAATTTTTTTCGCATATAAATTAATGGTAATTGCTTCTTCACTTTGTGGCATTTTGGCTTATGAAAAGTTTCATAGGAACACACTACTTTCAGATAGCAGGGGAAACCTATAAATAGTTTATAAACGGCTTGAAAGAGTCAGCCTCCTGAATTGAGAAGATAAGATATAGCAGAGAAGAGCCAAACTCCATAGCACAGCCATCATGATGGCAAGAATAGAGGTGAAGAGTAAACAAGAATTCAACTCACTTCCAAGCTCATTAGTGAGTGATTCCTGATAGAAACAAAAACATAGGCCCCAAATATGATTGGTAGAAAAAACATATCAATGGAATTTCATCCAGGATATAAATGTGTAAGTACTGTAGGTTGTACTGAATGTTACATTCCAGCTGACAAGCATACACTATAGTTGACACGTAACTTAATCCCCTTTAAGTATCTGATTTACATTAAGATGCTCTTGACTTTCAAAGAACAAGAACCGATTAACTGATTAGAATGTATAATAGAATGAGCTTTCAAGAACAGTAAAATAAAAGCTTAATTTCCATATAAGTTAGTTATACAACAGATCTCATGAAGTAACCATTTTTCTTGGTTACTAGGTTAGGTTACCCTAACCCTAACCCTAACCCATACTTCAATTTTCATCTTAAAATAATGGTGTCATTTTGTCAAAAGTTATATAGTTTTAGAAAGTAAAAAAGATTAAATATATTCTTAGAATAATTATATCCAATAACTTTAACCTTATTAAACCACATCAAAAACCCGATACACAACCAGGCGTAAATAATTTTGCAATGGCTCATGAGGGCTGATGGGAAAAAGTTATGTGTTTTTTGTGTTCTTCTTAAAGATTTTAGCCACACTTTTTAATTCGGATCCTTTTTCTCCTCATGGAAATAGTATACCACATAGTAATTTGTAATCATTTGATTCTTAAATGAGATTTGACAAGTCTTTCTTATTTATAAGATGAGGTGGCAACTAAGCTAATTCCTTTACAAAGAGTAGACATGAAAAACTTTCCTTAAGAGGTAATCACAGATTTTAGATAGATTTTCTAATGCCCAGTGTCCCATAAAAAGACCTGGAGGTACTTTGTCTTTCTGGTATCATTTTCAAAGCCAGCCTTTTTAAAAATCATAATAAACAGGTGAGTCAACCACAGTGCAACCACATCAGACAAATCTATGGAGAAAGGGGGAGAATAAAGGCAAAGCGTTTAAAGGAATATGTTTGATCTCCAGCTACACTTTTTTTTAAAGTAATGATTCCATGTTTACATATTAGGTAAATTCTTAACTTCTGTATACTACTATGCCGAAAAACTCTATTCATAAATACAAAGCTAACTCAGATAAGAAATTATATTTTAACTTCACTGAAACCTTTTTGTTTATAATCTACTGGTATGGTTTTAAAGTTTAAAAATACAGTATTCTGAACGTGTTTATTCAATCATGGCCAAATGAGTATAAAATTATCAAAAATGTTATTTACTTTAACATCTCAAATAGCCATTCTTGAGCTTTCTCAAAGTTTACTTTAATGACACAGACACCAGTTTAAAAGAAAAACAGCAATATAATTTCATAATTAATGATCGCTGTGCTAGCAACAGGAGGCAAACATAGAGAGAGCATGTGTCATACAGGTTGGCTATCAACTTGCTTCGCACACTGTAGTAAATCACAACGTCTAAGCTAGCAAATACCACTAGGATGCACTGTAGTGCGTTGCAGAGAGACTCTTCACTCCTTTAGACTATCAGACAAATAAGGAGCTATCTTGCCCTTGTTTAACAGTGACTGTTTTGTTCAGATACGTAACCTCCCACCATAGAGTGACTTAAAGCAGCATAAAATCAGTCTAGGTCATGTTTCCAACTGCCAAATACTGATACAAATTTTTTGCAAAAATTGTGCTGGCAAGATGGTAATTCTGATGCACAGTATTTGAATACCAGGTAAAAGAACGTTATTAAATGTACAGGTATTCACTAATCTCTTCCCATAGGGTCAGTCTTACAGAAAGGCTCAAAGCTGAAGAAACAATTGGTGTCACTGGAAAGATTACAGTTGAATTACAAGGGTCTTAAAAACAGAATCTCCAGTGCTATACCGTGTGTTATGGAGGGGGTCAGTACCTGAATATCACCTAAGCTTAACTTCTACCTGCTCTATCTATAGGCATTATCACACACGTGATAAACCCTTCTGGGAGCTGTAGGGTTTTTTTTTCTGTAGTAAGCGGAGTACAGTCATTCTCACAGGCATGAGAACTGAGCCACCTGGTGTCAGCAAAGTTCTTTAGAATCAGAATCTCAGTCTCCTCAATGTAAAAAACCGCTTTCCCAGAGTGACCCCAGGCTGGCCGCTAGGTCATGACACTCTCAGCTCATACTCAATGGGAACTTGGAAGAGGTCAGTGGAAGCGGCAAACACATGGGTTGAAAAACGTTAATTTTCTAAGCCTTTAAGTGCTGCCGAATGACCACCACACGGTCATTTCTACATCTAGAGTTTACAATGTCCTTCAAACTGAGATTTATACTTCGCCAAAGTTTTAATGAGTCTTACAAGTGGAAAAAAAGGAATAGAAGTAGAGGAGCAAGGGGCGAGGACAAGATAAGAGGGCCTTTCGGAGCTGCGATTCTCAAGGAATTCCAGAGTGCTAAGGAAGGAGGAGAAATGAAAGTGAAGACTGTTGGCCCCTTTCCCATTGCTGCTGACAAGCAAACGTTATCTTTCTTCAAATGCAATGTATGTCTCCAATGACATCACAAGTTTTCTTGATAAAATCACTTGAGAGGGTTATCAGGTTAATACTGTCTCTCTCCGGGGAAGAGCCTAGGATGTTAGAAGGAAAAGTAACCTCAAGTGATCACCTAATCGCACAGACAAGAAAACTGAGACTCACATTGGTGAGGGGCTTGCTAGTTACATGGCTAGTTGGGAAACAATAAACATCAAAGGCTTTATGATTTTCCAGTCCGGTGTCTGAAGTGGACACTGCCTTAAGGATCCTTCCTTTCTTTCTTTCTTTTAACCCTTCTGCTCTCAGGCACTGCCTGAGGAACTCCGAAGCACGCTCCTCTGTGTTCCCATCCATATCTTCTTTCACTTCCCCGTTCCCTCCTACCTGTGGTCAATACCAACATCGCGGCTTCCAGCTTTCACAGTTTCTAAAGAGGATCTTGGCCAGAAGGACTGAGCATGCTCGGTATTTTATTTATTTATTTTTCTTTCTTTCTCTTTATCACCCAAATACAACTCTAGGTTCGCAAAGAACTGCCGCCAGGTAAAGCTGACGGTATCGACGGTACCCACGGAGAGTTAATTTGTCACCACCGCAGGTGAACGTTTACAGTTCTCTAAGTAGACACTGTTGGCGCCGTGGTTGAGAGCTACGGCTGCTAACCAAAAGGTCAGCAGTTCGAATCCACTAGCTGCTCCTTGGGAACCCTATGGGGCAGTTCTACTCTGTCCTCTAGGGTCGCTGTGAGTCGGCGTTGACCTCAATAAGCAGACACATAAACGCCGGCAGCCGGTGAAAGTGCGACCCCTGAGCATGAGTCGCGGGTGGAGAATCCACTCCGTAACCGTGGGGAATGTTTAAAGGAGCGGGGTGCTTCCTGGGGGGTGAGGTTTTGTAAATTGGACGGCACTGGGGGAAACGCTCGAGAAAGTAGGAGAAACACAAGGCGTTTAAAAAACAAAAGCCCGCCCGCAGGTGAGGCGCGAGGGCAGGCGGTGATCCCTGGACGGGGTCTGGGTGTCCCAGACGCAGGAAGGGAAGGGCTCTGGGGAGCAGGGCCCGCCCGCGCGCCCACCCTTTCTCCTCCCACCCCCGGACCCGCTGGCGACAGCGGCGGCCGGCGGGCGGGAACGTCCTCGGTGCCCCGGAGCCGCCCGCCCGGCAGCCCCAGCCCCGTCTCGCGCCCCGTGGGGGCCGGGGCCCCGGGCACGCCCTCGGCGGCAGAGGCGGGAAGGGCCGAGGCGGGGTGGGTGCCGGGACCTACCGAAGAGGCTGTGGTCCTGCCGGGTGCCCTGCACGCTGCCGTCGGGCAGGATCTGCAGGTGGAAGCCGGTGCGGCAGTAGAGCTGGCGGCGGCGCAGGATGCCGTGCAGGTGCGCCAGCTCCGCCGCCCCGGGCCCGCCGCCGGCCCCGCGCTCCGCTGCGCCCCGGCGCTCGCCCAGCAGGGGCGGCCGCTCCCCCGCGGGGGGCAGCAGGAAGTGCGAGCCCACCTGCTGGCCCAGGCCCTCCAGGCCGCCCAGGAAGCCCCCGACCTCGCCTAGGGGAGCCATGACGGCGCCAGCGGGGAGGCGGAGGGGCCGGGAAACAAAGACCCCCCCCCCCCCGCCGACACCGGAGCGCCGCGGGGCGAGGGGCGAGTGCGGAGGACGAAAACCGATCGCTGAGCGAGGGCCAAAAGTCGAAGGCCGGTTACTCCCGCGAGGCCGCCGGCTGGACTTCGCAGTGAGGTAGCAGGGACGCCCTGACGGCCTCGGGGCGATCTTCCGTCCGTGGGTAGGTGGGAGCCGGCCGCCGGCTGCGCGGGAACATCTATAGCTGCCGGGGCCGGGGCCGGGGTCGGGGCCGGGGCTCCTGCTGCGCAAACGGATCGGCTCGGAGGCCTGTGTACATACACGCCGAGTATATATGCGGCGCCTCTTGACATATGCTAATCGCGTCCTTTCGCGCGCGCTGGGGAGGTTCTGTTTGAAATCTTAAACCGGCCCCTTCGCACCAAGTTTTTGCTCTTCGGAAGTGACCAAGAGAGGCCCTTGACAGTTCTCTATCCATGCAGTCGCAAAAGTCATTCCCACACTTAGGCCAAGCAACTTCAGGGAGGCGCAGTCAAGGCCCCTCTTTGGGGTTGGCTTTGGGGGCAACGGTGAGGCTGTTTGGGCTGCTGCGGTGGCCCGCCTTTGATGTGAGTTCCTTGGCAGTGATAGATCGCCGCTAAAGGGAGCCCCGCTTGGCAAGTACGGAGAAGGGAGGGGGGTGTGGGAGAGGAAGAAGGAGGGGATGGCTAGGAGGAGAGGAGAGGGGGGAGCTGGAGTCCCCGGAGCCGCTGGGGGCTGCAGCAGACAGGTGCAAAGAAAGGGAAGAGAGGCGGGAGGGGAAAAGGGCGTTACCTGAGGCTTAGACCTGCCCAGACACACATGAAAGGAGAATCTAGCTTTGACAGTTTAACTCACTAATTTTAAAACACTAATAAAATGTATAAGCATTACTCTTTTCTTTTATCATTTAGATGGGGGATTTTCTTTACATAATCAAGGTTGGGTCAGGAACACCGCCCGCCCCCCCCCCCCCGGCTCTCTTTAATGTTTATCTTCACTCAGCTAGCACATGATAGAATCAAGGTTGCTTTATATCTCTATGGAAGTCTTACGTCGTATGCTAAGATCGTGGTCTTTTAATTAGCATAATATAATAACATAAAGCGACACGAATTTCAGGATGAAGGGTAATTCAGATAGGTTGAAGAGAGATGGTTGAGATTCTTAGATTTTGCTAAACAGAAAATGAATATCTGGAATAGTGTCACAAACGACGAGCGGACTCTGGGACACTTATCCAATCGAAGAGCATTTTCTTTAAGGCTAGATGTTTTGGCTCACACGTCAACCCTAAAGTCTAAAAACAACTAAATGGAAAATGGTGTTGATTCTTAATGTGTTTTGAAACTTGAAAAATAACTGCTGAAAACGTAAGCGTGCAGGTGCAAATGTGTAAAATAAAATGCCATTGGAGTCTATTTCAACCTTAAAACTTGGACATTCTACCATTAGGTAAATTCAAGATCTTCCCGTTAAAATTTTCCAGTGGCAGAAGCGTTTCAAATCATCTGGCAAATTTATGCTGCCGCTGAGCAAAAAGTTTTAGGAAATCACTAAAGATCAGTTTTTCAGTCTTGCTTCATGGTCTGATCAGTAAACGCATAAACCTGGAAGCTCAAATGGATCTCACTGGTTTATTTTATTTGTTCTGGAGGGTTTTTTGCTAATTAATTGGCAGGTGCTTTAAAGTAGGTAAAGTTACACCTTTTCATCACTGCAGCTCTAAGTACTGACCTTTAAGTGCAACCAAGTTATAAAAGAGTCCTTAAAGCAAGTGATTTACTGTTGATAGATATGAAATGAAACAAAAACACTGGGTAAAAACAATAAACAGATAAATCACTTTAGAAACGTATATTACTAAGCCTGTTTTAAAGGTTATACCAGGTAAATGTCATATTATTTTACCTTTCAAATAACAGGAGTCTGTCTTGTGGTGGGACCCCCAAATCCACCATAATCAAGATTTCAAAGCACATCTGTGTAAACATTATCACATCAGTGTAAAACATCAACCAATGAGCTTTGGCTTTGAACAAAATCTCCCTAATTGCAGTGTTAAATCAAAGAAAGTTAGATCAAAGTTGTGTGATTCTCATAGCGGGATAACTAAAGTAGCCTGCACGTACATTGATCACTTGAAGAAGAGATACTTAAAGGTTTAAAACTTAGATCGAGTACCTTTTAATGAGGCTTGCTTCAAGGTCTAGGTTCTGTTAATTATTCCACAATGGATATATATCACTGTCACCTGCTCCTAGAGGTACTCGTTTAGTCTAGAAAGATTTCCCCACGTAACCACTCGTAACCCTGCTGTGGGATCTGTAGCTAGAAGACTGTTTCAGTCTCTTGTCCTATTTACATGCGCACTGAAGTACAGGAAGTTTTTCAAACACCGAAGCTCCAATACTTTAATGATAGAACAGTCTTCCCTTTGTATAACTTTAACATTTTCATGTGTATTACTTATTTGATCATGACAGTAGCCCTAGGAGGGCACATCCCACTTTGCAGAGAAGAAAATTCTCCTGGATTCTAGTTCAGGGCTCAGTCCAGACCCTACATCCCAGGACAATTTCCTTAAACTCTATTTCCTCTTTTGTAAAGTAAGAAGAACATCGTTCCTGCCTAGTTCACTATGCCTAGGGCGGCTATGAGACTTAAACGTCCAAATATATAGGCAAGTGCTTTTAAAATTAGAAAGTCCTCTGTGCACATAAGGTGCTGGGCACCTTCAGTTGCTGGGAAAATCAACTTTGGCTTTATAATTTAGCCAATTTAATTTGTTTGAAATACAACATATACTTTATTCTTTCTTACAGACTGAACCTTTAATGTGGACGTTTTGAATGGTGCTTAATGCCGTTTTATAAAGGACCAGAATAGAAACAAAAAGATAAGGATTTCTTTTGTTTGCACTAGTCACGTGACAGGAAAAGATAACGCTAAAGATTTTTTTTTTTTTTGCACATGCTGTGATATCATGGGAAGTTAAATAATTTTGAAGAGTGTTTTACAAGAGTGCATTATTCAGCTTTTAAGTATACATTGCAATCTAATCAACTTTACCTATACTTCCTAGAGACCACACTCGCCATGCAGTTATACAAATATATGGTACAATTTCTACTTCCACTAAAAGTAGTTAGAGTTTTCCAGACCATATAACTCCTATGTAGCTTTTCAGCCAGCATATTGCCATGAACCCCACACATAAGAAAAGAGTTAATACCCTGTGGTACTTCTGTAGCTGTTTAACTTGAGAAAAAGGCGAAGAACTCACTTAAAATTCATGCTTTGCACCCCAATAAAACAAAAATACTTTTGCATAACGTTATTTATTGCAGCATTATTCGTAATTGCAAAATATTGGCAGCAACGTGACTATCCATACATAGGAAACTGGTTGAGTAAATTCTGGTACGTTCGCACAGTGGGTACTATACAGCTGAAAAAGAAATGAGTAACGAGAACGATCCCTATGAACTAATACGGAGTGTTTCCAGGACATATTGCTAAGCGAAAAGAGCAGTGTCCAAAAGGGTATATATAGTATGCTACCTTTTTTGTTAGAAGGAGGAAAAGAAGAAAATTCTACATGTATATGCCTATTTTTTTTTAAATATATACACAAGAAGGATAAGCCAGAAGCTAATGAAATTGGTTACCTTCAGGGGATGCATGAAAGTGGAGTAGATAGGATGGAGTAACCACAGTTCTCTGAGAAGAATTTTTCACGGAGTCTTGACTTTTGGAGTAGTGTGAGTATTTTACTTTTTTTTTTTAAAGTAAAATAATGTCAACAAGGATGAGGAAGAAAATGGAATTAAACTAGGAGCAAATGAACATAACTGCATTCAAGTGTATAACAAAACCACACAGAAGGGAATTTAAAAAAAATGAAAAAGTAAACTACGTAACTTTTAAATACAATTCTTTGACTTTATAATCAAGGTCTAAAGACAAAAAAAATACATTAACGAATGCTGGATTTTAGTTAAAAAAGATTGTTTTTCTTAGTGGCAGGGGTTAACAGTTGCTGTTGAGTCTATTGACTCATGGCGACCCCATGAGTGTCAGAGTAGAACTGTACTCCACAGGGTTTTCAGTGGATGATTTTTCAGAAGTAGACTGCCAGGCCTTTCCTTCCAGGCACCTCTGGGTAGACTCGAACCTCCAAACCTTCAATTAGCAGCTGAGCATGTTAATCATTAGCACCACCCTGGGTTTAGAGTAGTGTAGCGAAGGACTGAACAAATGTGCAAATATTTGTGGATAATGGGAACCAGGTGTTTGGCTCTTAGAGAAAGAAGCTACAAATATGGAAAGAGGGAAGACTGGAATGAACCCCGTGGTGCTGAATCGAAATTTCAGTTATCAGTATTAACTCATGATGTGTGTGCGCGTGCGCGTGTGGATGTGTGTATCTTAGCTCTGTCCACTAAAAGGGCCTAGATGCACAAACACCCCCTGGGCAATGAGCACACCTACTGCCTAGATCTTGGTTTCTAAATTCAATCCCCCACTAATGTTTTAGTGTTAACGTTTAACATTCTCCAGGGTTCCTTGGAGAAATGGCTGGTTCTAGGGCATCTTTTTGTACTAGAAGGCAAGGAAGTACTCAAAGGATGATGAAGACATGTCAAAGGGACACAGGGCAAATGTGGGACAACCTGAACATCAAAATAAATAATGATAGGAATGAGATATTTTTGAAATAAAATAAGAATCGATTAGTGCATACTGTTTAGATAAACAACTAAATAAATTAACAGGAGAGAAAGGAATGCTCTTCCTTATGGAGAAAACCAACTAATAAATATTGAAGAAATGGTGGAATTAGAAAATCACCATTTTGCATCCTTCACAGTATTGACTGGCCCAGGCAAAATCATCAGTGGATGCTAAAACTAACTGTGTAAACTTTGGTGAAGAAGATGCTATTTACAGTCTCTAAGTATCCACTCACAAATGGTTGCTTAATCACAAAGACAAAACAGTAACTTTATAGTGGATCAACCTAATCAATACCATCTTAATTAAGAAGTTAATTATGGGGCAAATCAACATCATACACTGCCTGATGCCCTGAGAAGCACACAGTATCACTAATGTGGTGTCCCTGTCAATGCATAACCCGAATTTCATAATGAGGAAATATCAGATGAGCCCCAATTCAGGGCCATTCTGCAAATAACTGGCCTGTACTCTTCCAAATTGTCAAAGTCAAGATAGTCAAAGGTGAAGGAACTGCTCCAGATTAAAAGAAACTGAAGCAGCATGAAAATTGAATGTGAGATAACGATCTCAGTATGGAACCCGGACCAGAAAAAAATCAAACCACAAAGAACATTATGGGAACCGGCAAAATTTGGACATGGACTATAAATTAGATAATAGACTTGTATATGTTAAATTTCCTGGTTTGGACAATTGTATTAGGATTATGTTAGAAAAGGTCTTTATACTTAGGAAATACAAAATGAAGCTTTATGAATAAAGAGGCATGATGTCTGCAGAATTATTCTCAAATGTTTCAGAAAAATGCGTACACACCTATATACAGGAAAAGAGAAAGAACAGATAACAAGGCAGATAGGGTAAAATATTAACAGTTGAAGAATGTGTGTAAGGGGTACCTGAAGTTCTTTGTATTATTTTTGCAGTTTTTCTTATAATATTATATCAAAATAAAATGGTTTTTTTAATGTAAATTTTAAAAGGTCACAACTTAGCTATTAGAGGCATTTTTATTATAACCCGTTGTCATGGAGTCAATTCGGACTCATAGCGACCATACAGGACAGAGTAAAAACTGCTCCATAGGGTTTCCAAAGAGCAGCTGGTGGATTTGAACTGCCGACCCTTTGGTTACCAGCCAAGTTCTTAACCACTGTGCCACCAGGAGAGAAAAATCTAAATTCCACAGCTCTTATGTCAGGTAATTGAGACAAATTAGAGCTCCTGAATTTAAAGCATTTGCATTGGAGGATTCTCAGTTGGCACAAAATCCCATACGTCCATCCGGACAACAGGCTGGATACTTATGTGAACAGTATTGAACACACATGGAAAAAAAATATTAATTGACCATTAAGTCATATAATTTGGGCGGCCAAATTCAGGCAGGATGGAAATTTGTCACTAACTGAACATCTTGGTTATCGTCTGATTCTTTCAGGGCACAAAAGTGATATTTTCAGGAATGCCGGCTACTCTAAGCCAGCCCCACCCCCACCTCACCCACCACAAACGACAAGAAGAGTAATGAATAACACATAGTTTGTTTTTTACCTTTTTTTTTCTTTTCTTTCTTCACTCACTAGATATAAGCAGGATGTTGACATCGAATAATTCTAAGACCTTGGGAAAATCACATTACCTCTGTGGAACTCAATTTTTTCCTCTGTAAAATTGGGATAACAAAGTACGTTCCAACCAATTTACAGAAGTGCTATAATCATATGAATAAATGTGCATGAAAATCCATTACTGCTTCAACATCTAAATGATGATTTTAATGAGGATTATCATTATAAATTTTCCTTGGGTTTTAGGACACTTAAAATTCCCTGTTCTGCTCTAAGTTGCAAGAAGATAAAGACCGTTTATGGTGTTTATAAACAAAAACCAAACCCGTTACCATCCAGTAGATTCCGACTCACAACGGCCCTACAGGTCAGAGTAGAACTACCCCATAGGGTTTCCAAGGAGCTGCTGGTGGATTCATACTCCTGACCTTTTGATTAGCAGCCAAGCTCTTACACCACTGCATCACTAGGGCTCCAAGGGGTTTATAGCAACATCAAAACTAATAATGCCCCTTCTTTGAAGCCCAGAAGAAATAATTTTTATGCTTCCTGCTATGAAAAGTTTAATTAATAATATTTTTAAATGGTCTGAAAGAATTAAGTACATTTCTAAAATAAAACAGTTCTTTTGGAAGTAGCCTATTTCTCAACATCTGGCTAAATACACATCATTCATTAGTACTTCATATGATCTGTCATTATCAGTTATATATGTCAGGAATTACAGTGTGGAAGTATTTTATATTTTTCCATCCCATGGAAGGAATTTACCAGATCACTTAACCAAACACTTCCATTTTAGATGAGAAAGATGAGTTTCCAAGAAATGTTACCTAGTGAATGGAAAAATGACAATCTAAATTAAATTATTTCATATCCAAATCTAATGCTCCTCCCACCCAGTCCTGGTACAAATACCTAAACAGTGAATAGTGATAAAAGCTGATTCTCTAGAGCAACTGGAGTTTCCATTTAAATGTACTTCATTCTTCTGAAGGCTAATGCCAGTCAAACAATAGCAGAGTATTTTTTAATGAAAATTTTCTATATAGAATCATCAATATTCAAATAAATTACATTTTCTGAGGGCATAGAATTGCTATTACAATTCTTATTTTTTAAAATGGCACTCTTCCAATAAAGAATCTACGCATAAGACTTAGGAAGTCATTTGATTTTTAAAATTAGTGCATTTGTTCATTGTCTTTCCCCAGAATTAGCGAGGAAATTTTTTTAATGACACTGCTACAGAAACGGAGATGCAAATGTTTCATCTATCTTAATACCAATAATATATATGAATTACATCCCCTTTAAAAGTCAGAAAATGGGATAGTAATTTCTTAAACTACCATACAATTTCCTGCCTTTCATGCTAAGTTAAGTGGTAAGAGTAGTAGCCTAAGCTCTTTTTACTCATTGCTCTCCTTTAATTAGAGGCCTGCGGTAACTAGTCCTGTTTCTACAGAACTGGAGCCTAGCCCCAGGCCACTTCAAGGCGTTCAGTTAAGTTGGTGTTGGAGCAGTACCAATGAGTCTTCATCCCTATAAGGGAGAGAACCAGGACAGGAATGAAGAGGAGGCTAGAAGGGACCTTCTTAAATAGTGGCTAGCCGCCATTTGAGAAGACGTAAGTAGCTCTCTATAAGGGCCACCCTGGACTGAGAAACATTAGCACGTGAGAGCTGAGGAATACATCCATATGGCGAGATACGAGTGGGGCTAGCACCGGCTATATAACTGACACGTTACTGTCACCTCCTATTTGCCTTGAATGCAGGTTAAAGAAGATAACCAAAAACCAGTTGCTGTTGAGTTGATTCTGACTCACAGTGACTCTACAGGACAGAGCAGAACGGCCCCATAGGGTTTCCAAGGAGCGGCTGATGGATTCGAACTGCTGACCTTTTGGTTAACAGCCGAGCTCTTAACCATTGCGCCACCAGGGCTCCAAAGAAGACAGCACACAGCAATTACATCAGTGGATATAAGGAACAGTTTATGATAGTACAGTTACTGAAATATGTCACATTTACAGGTAGTCTGGTTTGAATGTTATTGTAAGAAGAAACACATATTCTCTACTGTAGTCCTTACACTAGAACGTAAGCGCCATGTGGGCAGGGATCTTTGTCTATTGTGTTCACTAATGTAAATCAAGCAAATAGAACAGTGCCTGGCATATGTTAAGCACTCACTAAATATCTGTTGGTTGATTGATACACCCACTTTAAAACTGGAGTACTTGCTGTGATGTCTGAATTTACTGTTTTATTTTTTCTCTAACAAAGAACAGTTCTGAGTCATAGCGTATATATTCAGAGGCAACATTTTGTTTGACTATTAGAAAAGATGTGCACGATAAGAAAAATAATCGTCATCTTAAAAAATAATAACCCCCGGGCAGAGTCCACGCACGGAGTTGGACAGTCTGCCACAACCGCAGGGTGGTTGCCAGCCTCCTTTGGGGTCAGCCACTAGAGGACGATGTGGTCACGTGCGTTGCCAGGCCCTTGAGGTGGCCAAGAGGGACCTGATAGGAAGAACGCTGCCAAGTTTCATTTGTCCAACGTCTCGTCATACTGTTGGTAAATTCTTCATGCCAGCCCCTCTTGCAAAAACAAAAAACGAAAAACAGATAAACAATTGTAACAAGTAGGCCGCTGGCAAAAACAAGAGTCACAGAAAAATGGAGAGAATGTCAGCAATCTTGACGAGGGAGAAAATGCGGCTCAGCCGATACTGTGCAGCTGTCGGGACACCGGGAAAGTGTTCATGCTGAAAATAGTTGTCTCGGGTATTCCTGCAAACAAGGCTATAAGTTTCTAGCTGGCAATGAAGTTGTGAAATGAGTTCAAGGACGAGGAGCGGAGCTGAGTAACCGAAATGGCAAAGAACTGGATCTGGAGTAGTTCGCTGCCGTACAACACAAACATAAGCTCTCTGAGAATTGTAGCACCCATAAAATCACCCACTAAACCAAAGTCTACGAGAAGAAGATACAACCACTACAGCAAACCAACTCTTTGTGGGTTGTTTGTTTGTTTTTCTTAACAAAATAAGAGATGAAAGGTCCAAGACAGCCACCTTTTATGACTGGTTTCAGTATACTCAGATCCACTATTGTTTCCTCAAAGTTATCAGTATAATAAATTGTAAATATTTCTAATGAGTTATTATAATTGAGATTTATTATGCTGGGGACTCTTTTTAATCTAGTAGATTGTCCACTTGGTTTTCTAAATTTTGAACAATAATTCAACTCATATCTTTTTATAATCCTGAAGAAAGAACTTATATTCATGATAGTTTGCACGTGTGCTAGACAATTTCATCAAAACAAAATTTGACATTCATTCCAAAAAATACGAAGCTGACACTGCCTGTGTTTGTTAAAAGATGAAATAAGATCTCTATCTACCTGAAGCTTACAGTCTAGCTGTGGAATTACAAGCAAGTAAATGAGCACATTCCACTGTAGTGGTGCTGCTCTGATGGGGGAAGCTCAAGGTACTTCTCTGTAAGAACATAAGCAGGGTGAACTGAACCAGCCTTGGGAAGAGGGAGGCATTTTGGAAGAAATGACATCTTAGCAGAGTCCTGTTAGGGAGTGCCAGAGAAAGGAGGGGAAAACAGACAGAAGCCAAATCAGGACATTTCTCCTGGTCAAACGTGATCCATTCAGTGTCTTCCTGTATGAAACACAAGCCTTAGACTAGATAATGTCTACGGCCCCATTTGCCCCTAACATTTTATGATTCTCTACCCAAATTTCAAGGTAAAATTTAGTAGGAGAATAGAATCCAGTAACTTTGCTTTGTAAACTAATTTTCATAAACCTATCTCTTCAAATCACTTAAATTCCAGCTCCCTTAAACTCAGAGCTTTAAAGAAGATAGAGAAATTCTAATTATGGGACTTAAATATGGATAATTTATTAAAACAAACATATAGATAAATATATTTTTATATATACATGAGCTTCCAACTTCCAAAGTTTTGTTAAACATGACACTGAATATTTTTGCAGATGTCCCTGAAAGTTCCGATTATTATATAACCCAAATCAAACCCACTGCCATCCATTCAATTTTGACTCATAGTGACCCTGTAGGACACAGTAGAACTGCCTCCATAGGGTTTCCAAGGTCATAAATCCTTATGGAAGCAGACTGCCACATCTTCCGCAGAGCAGCTGGTGGGTTCGACTCACCGACTTTTCAGTTAGCAGCTGAGCACTTAACCACTGCACCACCAGGCCTCCATTATTATATAAATGCTGTATAATTTATACTTTTGACTCTATCATAATCCACTTACAGCATATATAAACTGTCTTCCAAATTATAGTATTTTTTACTAATGTCACATTTAAAATTCCACTAAATTTCAATATAAAGCTGCGTTACTACTTTTAAGGTTCTCTCCCAAAGCTCTAGTTTTGCATATCTACCTGCCTAGTGGCTTCTGCTACTTGGATGTTGTCTTAGGCTGGGTTCTCTAGAGAAGCAAAACCAGTGACGTGTATAGATACAGCTATAGATATAGATACATAGATATAGGTAGATTTATTTCAAGGAAATGGCTCACACAGTTGTGGAGGCTGGCAAGTCCCAAATCCATGTGTCAGACATCAGGATGGAGGCTTCTCCTGACTCAAGTGGTTGCAGGGGCTGATGAACCCAAAATCAGCAGGTCAGATGGCAGGATGCTGGCTCACGTCCCAAGAACTGGAGGTCAAAGGATTGATGCAGGATCCAGAGAGGGAGAGCTTTGCCAGAACATCCATATATATTGGATACAGGCCACACCCCAAAGGAAACTCCCCTCTCAACTGATTGGCTGCTCATGTCAAATCACAAAATGGAAGATGATTACATAATATCTTCCAAACCACTGAGAAACACGGCCTAGCCAACTTGACACATAACGTTAACCATCACAATGTCATATCAGTCCTTCATCATTATCAGAGAAAGATTAGAAGAAAATATGATTTTAGTATATACACTGGAAATAAGAGTAAAGGAGCATTTACACCATGTTCTGAAATCCCTTTCTCATTTGTTTCCACATTTAAAAGACTTAAAATGGAAAGTTGCTCTATTACTTCAACCTTCAGCTCTTCTTTCTTCATTTGCTTCATTTTCAGTTTGAGAAAGCATCTGGTTTAAATAATGACCTTGGGTTTCATATGCTGATTCTTCATTATTTTTTGGTGTCCCTCTTTATTTAAAATTCACTTTATAAATGAACACTTCATAGGCACATAGGTGTTTAATCAACTTAAGTCAATATAACATTTATAGTTAGCTACAGCCAAGAGATCAGTGATTAATTCTAGATATCATAGAACACAGATATCCACTACATAAAGTTTGATCAAAGCATATTCCCTGAAACAACTCCTATATGCAAGAAAATCCTAATCAAACGTGGTTTCCTTGGATAACCTCAACAAGGATGGAAGAACAGACCTCTTTATTCTGGGATAATTTGTTCAAGGAGACCCATGCACCTGCATGATGTTAGAGTAGCTTATTTAGTGGTTTTGTATGAAGGCTTATCATCTAGTGAAAGGTTCACTTCATTTCCCTTGATGTGGTGGTCTGAGGTTTGCAGCACCTGAACATAAGATCTGGAACAATCCCAGAAAACTTGCAGTCATTTTTAAAGTTGAAGAGTTTTGATATACTTCAGTTGCCCAAGAATTTTTGAACACCTATATTTTCACACTTTGTTTTTAGATCTATCTCCAGTGTTTGAGGCAAACTCATCTATCTATCTTAACAGAAAAAGATATTGCATGGTGATGTGAGTCACTTGGTTATTACTTAGGCTTAATAATGAATGCCTTCATGCGGACAAAATATAAATTGTTAAGTGCAATCAATTTAAGTATTAGATGTATTGTATAATTGTATTGTAAATTTGAAATAAACCAAAAAACCAAACCCATTGCCATCCAGTTGATTCCCACTCATAGTGACCCTATAAGGACAGAGTAGAACTGTCCCATAGGGTTTCCAAGAAGCAGCTGGTAGATTCAACTTGCTGACCTTTTGGTTAGCAGCAAGCTCTTGACCAGTATGCCACCAGGGCTCCTAAATTTGAAATAGTGTATTTTAATCAAACCTAAAAATTAAAATCTGCATAACACAAGCCCTAGCTTCCTGGCACCATCACATCAGAACTAGTCCCTGTTTGATCGTTGGTGTTAGTTGCCATCAGCTGGTCCCTGACTCATGGCAACCCCATAGCAACTCCATGGCAATGCCATACACAAGGGAACAAAACACTGCCTGATCCTACACCATCCCCAGGATCTGTTGCAGAACCATCCCCCTGACGAGCTGTGGATCAGACCGTTGTGAGCCACAGGATTCATTGACTGATTTCTGGTAGTAGATCACCATGCCTTTCTTCCTGTCCTATTTGGATCAAAAAAAAAAAAAACCCACTGCCATCAAGTCAGTTCCAACTCACAGGGACCCTGCAGGGTTTCCAAGGCTGTAAATCTTTACAGAAGCAGACTGTACGTCTTTCTTCCCCAGAGCAGCCAGGGGGTTCCAACCACCAACTTTTTGCTAGGAGCCAATCACTTTAACCACTGCACTACAAGGGCTCTATCCTATTTGAGTACTGGCTGTTAAATGCATAGCTTTTTAAGAGGGTCCCTGATAGACTCAGCTCAAACAGAGTCTCCACCTTGTCTGAGCAGTCAGTGGTACCCATCCAGTGTCAACAGACCTAAGATGATTTGTTAATGCCAAGTCTTTGGAAAAACAAATATAATTAATTGGAAAGAGCAAAACTAATCCCATAGAAATATGTACATTGGTTGATATAAACCAATTAACAACATGGGGGATGATTTTTGCTAACCCTCCTCCTGACTAAACCCCATTGCCATCGAGTCAATTCCTACTCATAGCAACCCTATAGGACAGAGTAGAATTGCCCCATAAGGGTTTCCAAGGCTGTAAATCTTTATGGAAGCAGACTGCCACAGCTTTCTCCCATGGAGCCACTGATGGGTTCCAACCGCCGACCTCCTGGTTAGCAGCCGCGTGCTTTAACCATTGCGCCACCAGGATCGGTGAAGTCATTTTGTCATTTGTAGCTAAAGGCGAATTCTCAATCCTGGCCTTTTTTGGCTTAGTCTTAGGTCCTACTCCCAGTGTTAACTCCTTGGCTCCAACACTGGTCTATGAGATCTCCCAGTCTAATAGAGACGGTGATTTTTATATACCTGATGGTGGTGGGCTGAAGGAGCCCTGGTGGCACAGTGGTTAAGTGCTAGACTGCTAACTGAAAGGTCAGTGGTTTAAACCCACCAGCGGCTCCTTGGGAGAAAGATGTGGCGGTCTGCGTTCATAAAGATTTACAGCCTTGGAAACCCTGTGAGGCAGTTCTACCCCATCCAATAGGGCCACTATGAGTCACAATTAACTTGTCACAGTGGGTTTGGGGGGCTAGAGCCAGCTTGCGCTAGCTCACTAGAGGTGATTGTTACATTTTCAGAAATTCTGTGAGCCAGTGGTTAAACAGAGTATGATAGGTTGAGTTGTGTCCCCCAGATATGTTGAAGTCCTAACCCCCAGTAACTATGCATGTGACCTTATTTGAAAAGAGGATCTGTGCAGGTGAAATGACAGTGGGTAACATGAGGTGATAGTGACGTAAAGTGGCCCTAACCCAATACGACTGGTGCCTTTATAAGAAGAGAAACGCAGACACCCAGAGGTGTACAGGAAAGACGGCTGTATGAAAATAGGCAGAGATTGGAGCTTTCCTGCCACGAGCCAAGGAAAGCCTGGGGCTACCAGAAACTGGAGGAGGCAAGGAAGGATCGTCCCCTACAAGCTTCAAAGGGAGCGTGGACCTGCCAACATCCGGAATTCGGACTTCTAACCTACAGAACTGTGAGAAGATCAATTTCTGTTGGTTTAAGCCCCCCAGTTTGTGGTAATTTGTTTTGGCAGACCTAGAAGACCAATGCACAGGAACATTATTAAAAATTAAATTATATAAACTTACTAAAATTTGCTTAAATTATATAAAATTTAAATTTAATATAAATTTAATACAAAGGTAAAAAGTACTAAAATCTCATCACTTCCCAATTATCTCTTTCTCCTACATCTTTGTCCTGCAGACCGGCTGGTGGGTTCGAACCACCAACTTTTGGTGAGCAGCTCAGCAGCCAAGCTCTTTAACCACTGCGCCACTAGGGCTCGAAAATATCATCACTTCCCAATTATTTTACTGCTATCTACCTATTGTGTCTTGTGTATGTAAATGGTGGAGACTCTATGTAATGATGTGCTACTGCATATCTCTTCTGAACTCAGTGGTCAGTAACGCCACGTTGGTAGCTTGAAGCCTGCCAGGGTGGGAGCATTTACACCATGGAAATCTGCAGACACTAAAATGGAATCAGGACTGACGTCTCTTCTGTCCAGCACACCACTGACATATCCTCCCAGGCCCTTCTATGAGAAACAGTTCCCTCTGCTCCCCAGAAACCTCTCTACCACAAGATTCCACCTCCTCGCAGGCACAGCTGATGGGCCAGGGAGTGAAAAACTAACGAAGAGAATGTCCACAGGGCAGACCAAAGTAGTCCTTTCTCTTTAAAATTTGAACATTCACCGAGACTGATGGAATGAGTAGCCAAGTTACGTTCACAGCAGAATGTTACAATAAATGTCCTTGAAGTCTTACTCCATAGGTCCCTGGAGCGGACCTGTTTATACTCTGGAAGACGTCATAGCACTGCTTTTTCCTGGATTCCGTAAGATTTTACCCTTGAAATATATCTGTCATTTGAACAAATGGGATTACAAGTCTACTCTTTGCAAATTAACGTGCCTTGAGAAAGACTGTTTTAAATTTTCTCTGTTTCTGATGAGTCCACCATAGGAACTTCAAGATATGGGGCAGCATATTTAGGTTCAAGTTCTAGTTGCATGATCCAGAGAAAATTATTTAACCTGTGAGTATCTCAGTTTCCTCATCAATGAAAATTAAAGGCATGTACACTTTAGCAGTTTTTTTTTTTTTTTAAAGTCTTTATAACTGATTATATCTGCCAGAGGGTTTTTTTTTTTAGTCTTTTCTGAAAATTATCAGGTCATTTAATATGGATTTTTTTTTTTTTACTTTTTTTTTTTAAGTTGTACTTTAGATGAAGGTTTATAGTTTATCATTAAGCAGTTAGTACACGTGTTGTTTTATGACATTGGTTAACAACCCCACGACATGTCAACACTCTCCCTTCTCGACCTCGGGTTCTCTATTACCAGCTTTCCTGTCCCCTCCTGCCTTCTAGTCCTTGTCCCTGGGCTGTTGTGCCCCATTAATCTTGTTTTGTTTTATGGGCCTGTCTAGTCTTTTGGTTGAATGGTGAACCTTGGGAGTGACTTCATTACTGAGAGGATGTCCGGGGGCCATTCTCTCGAGGTTTCTCCAGTCTCTGTCAGGCCAGTAAGTCTGGTCTTTTTTTGTGAGTTAGAATTTTGTTCTACATTTTTCTCCAGCTCTGTACGGGACCCTCTATTGTGATCCCTGTCAGAGCAGTCAGTGGTGGTAGCCGGGCACCATCTAGTTGTACTGGACTCAGTCTGGTGGAGGCCATGGTAGTTGTGGTCCATTAGTCCTTTGGACTAATCTTTCCCTTGTATCTTGTTTTCATTCTCCCTTGCTCCTAAAGGGGTGAGACCAGTGGAGTATCTTAGATGGCTGCTCACAGGCTTTTAAGACCCCAGACGGTTAGCAGTTTTTAAGCCCTAAGATTCCAGGCAGGTGCTTCATGCCACACTATGGGAGGTAAATAGGCAGCTCTAAGGGGACAGGCTCAGGATCCCTCCTCTTGTCAACGAGAGATGCTCTGCTGATATCTGCTTCATATTTTGGGGCTTCATGTAAGATTTCTTTTGACAAAAAGTTTTTACTAAACACCTCCGCCCAAAAAAAATAAAACTTAAAAATGTTTTAAAAATTTACCAGACTACTGAAGCAAGGGAGAATGAAAAAAACCACAGACACAAGGGGAAGATTAGTCCAAAAGACTAACGGACCACAACTACCACAGCCTCCACCAGACTGAGCCCAGAAGAACTAGATGATAGGAGCCCAAGAATAAGAGATGCCCCCCATTCCTTACAGCCAACAGCACTGGTGCTCACAGTCCGGCTGCAAAACCCACCCACCTACGCACTCTAGGGAACAGGGACACACCTTCCTCCTGGACACTTGTGGGTGGCCATCGGCCCCCTGCCTTGCTCAGCGTGTGTCCCCCTGCTGCAACCAGATGCCTGTGCCTACACCAATCACCCATGCCTGTCTAGGACTGTAGGTAAGAGCCTATACCACACACTTGGTGCCTATCTACCTGGGCACCTCAGCTGAATCCATACGGGAGGAGTGGGTGGACTCCTGAGCAGACATATCTAGTAACAGATCTAACCACCTGGTGACAGGACATTAGAGTTTCAAGGGTGCCAATAATCAAACTAGTTCATACAAGCAGCCTATTTGGGCACTTTGCCAAAGAAGATATTCAGGCGGCTAACAGACACATGAAGAAATGCTCACGATCATTAGCCATTAGAGAAATGCAGATGAAACTACAGTGAGGTATCATCTCACCCCAACAAGGCTAGCGTTAATCCAAAAAACACAAAATGATAAATGCTGGAGAGGTTGTGGAGAGACTGGAACACTTATACACTGTTGGTGGAAATGTAAAATGGTACAACCACTTTGGAAATCAATTTGGTGCTTCCTTAAAAAGCTGGAAATAGAAGTACCATACGATCCAGCTATCCTGCTCTTTTAAATACATCCGTCACACGAATAGATATACGCACACCCATGTTCACTGTAGCACTGTTCACAATAGCAAAAAGACGGAAACAACCTAAGTGCCCATCAACGGATGCATGGATAAACAAATTATGGTATATCCACACAGTGGAATACTACACAATGATAAAGAACAACGATGAAGCTGTGAAGCATCTTATAATGTGGAGGCATCTGGAGGACATTATTCTGAGTGAATTTAGTCAGTCACAGAAGGACAAATATTGTATAAGACCACTATTATAAGAACTCAAGAAAAGGTTTAAACACAGAAGACAACATTCTTTGATGGTTACCAGGGTGGGGAGGGAGGGTGAGGGTTATTCACTAACTAGATAGTAGATAAGAATTGTCTTAGGTCAAGAGAAGGACAGCACACACTACAGGGGAAGTCAGCACAACTGGACTAAACCAAAGGTAAGAAATTTCCTGAATACAAACACTTTGAGGGACAGCGTAGCAGGGGTTAGGGGTCTGGGGACCATGCTTTCAGGGGACATCTAGGTCAACTGGCATAACAAAGCTTATTAAGAAAATGTTCTGCATCCTACTTTGGTGAGTGGCATCTGGGGTCTTAAAAGCTTGCAAGCAGCCATCTAAGATGCATCAATTGGTCCCAACCACCCGGAGTAAAGGAGAATGAAGAACACCAAAGACACAAGGGAAGTTGTTAGCCCAAGAGACAGAAAGGGCCAAATAAACCAGAGACTTCATCAGCCTGAGACCAGAAGAACTAAATGATTCCCGGCTACCACCAATGACCGCCCTGACAGGGAACACAACAGAGAGTACCTGATGGAGCAGGAGAAAGGTGGGGTGCAGAACTCAAATTCTAGTAAGAAGACCTGATTTAATGGTCTGATTGAGACTGGAGGAATCCCGGAAAGCATGGCCCCTGGATTCTCTATCAGCCCAGAACTAAAACAATTTCCAAGGCCAACTCTTCAGACAGGATTGGACGGGACTGTGGGACATAAAGTGATACTCGTGAGGAGTGTGCCTCTTAGCTCAAGTAGACACAAGACACTAAACGGGCAGCTTCTGTCCGCAGGTGAGATGGGAAGGCAGAGAGGGTTAGGAGCTGAATGAATGGACATGGGGAATTGGGGGTGGACAGGAGTGTGCTGTCACAGCAATGGGGAGGGCAATTAGGGTCACATAACAATGTATAAATTTTTGTATGGGAGACTAACCTGAAATGTAATCTTCATTTAAACTACAATTAAAAAAAATTATTAACGGCCTGGTCAGACGAGCAGGCTGCGCTCAGGTGATGTGACTTTACTGCAGGGACGCCGACCGGCGCAAGGGGCCCTGCCCAGCGAAGGCGTGGGGCGGTCAAGCGGACGGCGCGGGAGTCCCGCCGACTCGGCGGCCCCGGCGGTGTCGGGTTCCCGCACAGTCAGGTGTCTCCGGGTGCAAGAGCCGTTATTTACGACTGGGTTGCGGGCAGGGGAGCGCTGGGAGGCCGCCCCAGAACCCCAGTCCGCAGGCCGAGACCGCCGCGGCAGGGAAGGCCATGCGTCTGCAAGGCTCGCTCTCGCACCGTCGCGAGGTTCCCGCAGCGACTTCTCGCGAGGTTTCGGCGCACCGCCCCCCCCCCCCCCCCCCCCGCCCCCGTCACACCGGTGCCCGCGGCTGCCGCTATGGCTGCGCTGCGGAGGCTTCTGTGGCCGCCGCCCCGGCTCCTACCTCCGCTCTCGCCTCACCAGCCCCTTCCTGGGCCTTGGGGGCGGCCTGCGGGGATAGCCCCGAGCCCCACAGGCCGGCCCTTCTCCTGCCGGGAGGAGGACGAGGGGGCCGTGGTTGAGGCGGCGTGGAGGCGGCGGCGGCGCTGGGGCGAGCTGAGCATCGCGGCGGCGGCCGGCGGGGGGCTGGTGGGCCTCGTGTGCTACCAGCTGTACGGGGACCCCCGGGCCGAGCCGGCGCCGGGACGCCCCTCTGAGAGCCCGGCGGGAGCGCCCGACGACCCGACCCGCGCCCGGGGGCTGCTCCCCATGCCGGTCGCGGCTGCCAAGGAGACGGTATGTGCGTGAGCGCGTGCGCGCACCGGGCCGGCCGCAGGTGACGCCCGAGGGGACGGCGCCTGGTGCCCCACCTGAGCGCGGGGGGAATGGTGGATGTGTGACATCCGCGCAGGGTCACCGTGGGACCGGCCGTGGTCGCAGTGTGCGCTCTGCGGCGGCGGGTGGGGAGCCCCTGTGAGCGGGACCTTGTGCGCCTGGCAGCACTGGGTTCGTGTACCCAGGTGTTGGGGAAGCTACGGGTGGTGCTGTCATTGATGCGTCAGGGACTTGGAGGGTCACTGCAGGCACCACCTTTAAACCAAACCAAACCACCAGCAACAAAATCCTAAACAAACAAAAATCTGACTTGATGAGCAGAAAAAGCGAAGAGGGTTGCATAAGCGAGAGAAAGAAACCCCCCAAGCTGAGCAGGAGACAGCAAATAGTCTAGGAGGCCCATTGCAGTAGAGTGAGTTTGGAAACGGTGATTTGAGGTTGCAAAAGCTACTACATTGTGTCCCAAGATAGGAAATGCCAAAACTCTGTCGTCTCCTTGTCGTAGGTCAGAATTATTGAACATGTCACTTGGAACAGAAAAAAATCTGTTCAAAACGGATCTCCACCTCCTGCTCTCTTGAGAGGTTAGACGAGTGTGAAAAATTTAGATGAACGTAATATATAAAAGAGAGACAGCTATTTTGTTTTGAAATTTTCATGACGTTTATTTAGGGTGTCTTCTTTGCCAAGATACACAGTGGTGATCCTATCGAAGTGGATAAATTGCTCTAGGTGGAGGTTGTCAGTGCGTTTAGGTCAGAGTATCTACGTTATGGACCTTCTAGCTGCAAATCACAAGCACGGAGCATAAAGTACTTTTATACCAAAACAAACCAAACCGGTTGCCGTCAAGTCGATTCCGACTCATAGCGACCCTGTAGGACAGAGTAGAACTGTCCCATGGGGTTTCTGAGGAGCAGCTGGTGGTTTCGAACTGCCAGCTTTTGGGTTAGCAGCCTGAGCTCCACTTTTATACAATGAATACTTAAAATACTACTTACTGCCCCCGACCTTTATCCTTCCCACCCCCCATACACACACTTTTGTTGCTTAAAACCCATTGCTGTCAAGTGGATTTCGATTCATGGCGATCCCATGTGTGTCAGAGTAGAACTGTGTGCTCCGTAAGGTTTTCAGTGGCAGATTTTTCAGCAGTAGATGGCTAGACCTTTTTCCCCAGCTGCCCCTGGGTGGAGTTGAAGTCCAGTGTGTCAACCATTTGCATGGCTTAGGAAGGAGAATAGCATCAGACGTATGTCCAGATCAACCAGAGTTGATCTGGGAGCAGATTAGCAAGATAGGAAACATTAAAATAGTATTTTATTTTCTTCTTTTTTAAGATTAATTTTACTTTTAAAGATGAGAGATAGTATCTTGAGCATTTCACGGAACCTCTCGGTGCCTGTTTCTTCATTTGTGAAGTGGGGCTGATGATGCCTTCCTCATATGAAGTTCTGACATTTAAATGAGTTAATACATTTAAAACAGAGTAGCACCTTTATTGACTTCCTAGGGCTAGCATAACAAAATGCCACAAACTGGGTGGCTTTGAACAACGTAAGTTGATTGGCTGGTAGTCCAAATTCAGCGTGTTGGCAGGGCCGTGATCTCTCCACAGGCTCTAGGGGAAGACCCTTCCTTCCTCGCCTCTTCCAACTTCTGGTAGCCCCGTGTGTTCTTGACTTGGAGCTGCAGCATAGTTCTCGCCTCTTTGTC
The DNA here is from genome assembly GCA_030035585.1 of Dugong dugon. Lineage (NCBI taxonomy): Eukaryota > Metazoa > Chordata > Mammalia > Sirenia > Dugongidae > Dugong > Dugong dugon. The sequence continues at coordinate 77,322,059 of CM057476.1, forward strand.
TGTCTCTTCTCTTTTTCAGGATGTCACTCAGATTAGATTAGGACTCGCTGTACTTCGCAAGACCTCATGTTAACTGATGACATCTTCAAAGAGCCTGTTTCAGCCAAGGTCATGTTCACAGGGGTTAGGACTTGAGCATCTTTTCTGGGGACACAATTCAATCCATAACAGTACTCCTGACATGTAGGCAGCATTCAGTAAATTTTAGGTTTATTTTATTCCTTTAGTTACTTATTTATCATCTATTATTTATTTAAACCCATTGCTGTCAAGTCCATTCCAACTCATAGCAACCCTATAGGATAGAGTAGAACTACTCCATAGGGTTTCCAAGGCTGTAAATCTTTACAGAAGCAGACTGCCACATCTTTCTCCCACGGAGTGGCTGGTGGGTTCGAACCACCGACCTTTCAGTTAGCAGCTGACCACTTAACCTCTGTGCCACCAGAGCTCCTTAGTAAATTATTTATTCGCTTATATTATTATTGCTTGGTTTTTTATAAGAATCTCTGTCAGATAATACTAAAGTCGCTGTCTCATCCTTCCCAAGTCTCAGTTTTACATTCTGATTGTTACTCCTTTTGTATGCAATCTTTTCTCCCCCTCTGAAAGCTTTTATGATCTCTTTATCCTGGGTATTTGAAAATTTCACAATAATGAGCCTTGCTATCAGCAGTTTTTCTTTTCTTGTATTAGGCACTTGAGGGTCCTTTCAATATGAAAGTTCACATCTAAACGTTTTGTGTAATTTTTTTATATTGTTTCTTTGACAGTTTCCTCTTCCCCATTTTCTCTGTTCTCTTTTTTCTGGAACTTACCAGTTTGAAATTAAACCTCTTGGCAGATCCTGTCATTTTCTAATCTTTCTGATATTCCAGTTCTTTTGTCTTTTTTGTTCCTTACTTTGTTTTTATGGGCGATAATCTCCTCTTTATCTTCCAACTCTCCTGAATTTTTAATTTCAGCTATCCTAGTGCTTTAAAGAGCTATTTTCATCCTCTGATGTTCGTGTGTTTCAACATTCTGTTTTGTTTCATGGCTGCTACGTATATAGTACGTACATGGGGCAGTTCTACTCTGTCGTATAGGGTCTCTATGAGTTGGCTGCTATTTATATACTACGTATATGGGGCAGTTCTACTCTGTCATATAGGGTCTCTATGAGTTGGCTGCTATTTATATACTACGTATATGGGGCAGTTCTACTCTGTCCTATAGGGTCGCTATGAGTTGGTTTCTATTTATATACTATGTCTATGGGGCAGTTCTACTCTCTTCTATAGGGTCGCTATAAGTTGGAATCGACTCAATGGCAATGGGTTTTTATATATATATATGTATATTCTTTTGGAGTCTCTGAGTTTGAGTTTCGTTTTTGTATATTTGAGAGAGGAGCCCTGGTGGCGCAATGGGTAAGTGCTCAGCTGCTAACTGAAAGGTTGGTGGTTTGAACGCACCTTTCTCTGTGTGGGAGAAAAGACCTGGCAATCTGCTCCCATAAAAACCACAGCCTGGGAAGCCCTATGGGGCAGGTCTACTCTGTCCTATAGGGTAGCTGTGAGTCGGCATTGACTCAGTGGCACACAGCACCACTGTATTTGAGAGCTGCTTAGAAGCTCTTGGTACACAAGCATGGCTTAATGTTCATTTGGTGATTGGGCTCTTCATTCGAATGGCATCCAGAAGTCGGTATTTTATAGGCCTTTTTCTCTAGTGCACTGGGCTTCTCCCAAGAATGGCAGAGGTGGGAGGAGCAGTAATCTTTTGGCTGCAGGCACACACATATGTGTGCGAGCTTGTGTGCTAAGGGGTAGCTGATGATATGCTTATGTATGGCTGACTGATCCTCTCATTTCAGCCCCAACTCCTACTCTGCCTCCATAGCTCCTTGTCTTTTCAAGTCCTTAGCCTTTCTGGGGTTCTATTGGCAAATTAGCTTACTTCCATTGGGTCTCCTCCTCCTCCACAGTACCCAGGTAGTGGCTTTACTTCCCTAACTCCATTACTGCTCTTCCATCTCTTCCATTTTATAAAAATATGATGAATTCTCGTATGTGTTTTTGTCTCTCCTCTTTTTCTTAAGCCTTGTGTGTTTACACCTTTTCTTCTTTACTGTGGTTTTAATGTGGTTAGGGGAGGAAGGAAGGAGCCCTGGTGGTGCAGTGGTTAAGCCCTCAGCTGCTAACTGAAAGGTCAGTGGTTCGAACCCACCAGTCTCTCCTCAGGAGAAAGATGTGGCAGTCTGCTTCCATAAACATTACAGCGTAGGAAACCTTTTGAGACAGTTCTACTCTGTCCTGTAGGGTTACTATGAGCCAGAATTGACTCAGCAATGGGTTTTTTTTTTGTTAGGAGAGGAAAAGGTTGAAAGATACTCATGGGGTCAGTCTGCCATATCAGAAATGTTACTTTAAACCTATGCTACTGCTTCCTTTATCATGCTTATTTGATTTTCCCAAAATGGTGTAAATGATTCCTTTTGATGTTTAAAACTACAGCTAAGAACTTTTGATTTATAAAGCCTCTTTAGACAGCATATTATACTGAACATAAGCCTGGCATATAAATTAGGCTATAGGAGCTATAAGAATAATTCAGAAGTGATAAGCAATAAACCGAAATAAATATATTTCTGTTACAATAGCCTTGAAGAGTCTTGTTCTTGTAAAGACGTTGGCTCTCGGTTTTCTCCCGAAGGCCTTCCTTCCCAACTCCATGGATTTGTTAAAATGCCTCTGCTTACCCTATCTTCCCAGTTAATGGCTTTTTAGATGATTGTTAGTTTGTCTCTTCTCTCTGCTTGTGTTAGCCCTTTAAGGAGAGGCACCGCGGTGGTTGGTCTTGGTCACTTTTGCACCTTCATTGCATGGTATGGGGCCTAGCCCTAGTTTTGGGAAAAAAGAAAAGTTGCCATCAAGTCAGTTCCGACTCACAGCGACCCTGTAGGACAGAGTAGAACTGCCCCATAGGGTTTCCAAGGAGCAGCTAGCTGATGAATTCGAACTGCTGGCATTTTGGGTAGCAGCCGAGCTCTTAACCGCTGTGCCACCAGGGCTCCAAAAAACCCATTGCCATCGAGTTGATTCCGACTCATAGCAACCCTATAGGACAAAGTAGAATATTTATTGAATGAATAAGCCCGGGCTTACTTGCATGGGGCATACGTGTTGAAATGGCACAACCACATTTTGTGAGAACTAATGGTTTAATGTTTTGTTCAGTTAAAGGAGTTATAGCATTAGAATTGGGAAAACTTCAGTCAAGGTCAAAATTCCAGGGAGACCGAGTCATGTGACACTGTATTTATTTTAATTGTGCAAGTTTGCTTGCCAGAAATTTTCTGTAAACCATTGCCTTGAACTTTATTAATATTGTAAGGAAATGTTGACAGAGTTCTATTTAGAACCTTACAGTTTTAGCTGTAAAGCATTATTTCAGTTTCTGGAAAAACATTTTATTCTAGAATTGCCTTCTTGTTACAGGTCCAAGAAAAAAAAATTAGATAGCTTAACAAACTTTAACCTAGTGTATTAATACCTAGAACATGTCATCTAATTGGAGTTACTCATTTTAAGAAGCTTCAAGCCAACTTAAAACAACTTAGTTCAAAGTTTTACTCCAGAGTAGAAAAGGCATTAGAACAATATATGTATCTCTTTTGTATCTTCATAGACATTTTTAAGTTTCTTTTACCATATGTCTTTTTCCAACCTCATTTTTCTATACCTCTTCTTAAGGCAGCATATCTTGAGATGTGAGGTTATACTTGTTCTTTTCCAGAATATTGAAGAATTTGCCAAATATGTAAATGGGGAAAGTCCTGTTTTTTTAAATGGTGAGGGAAGTCATGTAGATTGAAACTGAAGATAACTTAATTCTTTGCAGATAAAATTGTGTAGTAAGCTAAACTAGGCAGTAACCTCTTTTGGGTTCTTGCATCACTCTGCGACAAATAAGTCTACCAGGTTTTATCCACGTGGCCTGACCCTCTTTAGAAATAGAGTCACACACAACAATTTGAGTGTAGAGTTTTTCCTAAGTAAATCACAGAGTAAAATTTGGGTGAATTTGAAAACAAATATTTTCTCTTTCTGGTTATATCAAACCTGGGGTTGTGACAATGCATGCACCTTTTGTGAGGGTTGAAATGAAAGCTAGTTACATTTTGTGGGTGTCCTTTTATTCACATTCACATTGAGAGTCAGGACATGAAACTGTCACTATCCTGAACTTAAAAAGAAATCCTTATCTGTAACTCTCTTCCAAGACTTGGAAATTGCCAAATACTGCACAGCAGTCAGTTTGAATAAACGTGATAACATTTTTGTTTTGCTTTGTTTTCTTGGTCTATGTATTCTCACCTTAAAAAATAACATTAAAGACATTGAATTGTATTTTGAGTTGGAATTCAGGTGGATAGTATTTGGGTTTATTGTGACTTCCTAACTGGTTCTCACATACAACTTTGTTCATACATTTTGATCTAGACTGTTTATGAGTACTAAGTAAAGTGTAGCTACTCTCTTATATATCGAGTATATAATTTATCTGTAATAGTTTTTGAGAAATGGTTGCAGTCTTCTACCTAAAGTTTAAAAAAGACATTTGAGATCATTTACACAATTATATTAACCTTAGAATTTTTAAGCTTCTTTGAAGGAGGTTTTTTTTCATCCTCCACATTACAGCACATAAAACCTTCTGTCTCATGAGATCTAGAAATAAATTTTCATTATTTTTAATATTGCATTCCTTTAGAAATCTTGCTTTCATGAAATCATCTTATCCATACAAATTTTGCATGACTTTATAGAGGTCAGCCTGCTGGCTTCTGTTGTCTTTGTGAAACAGGAAGTGACATCATCTTCTAAGAGCAAGATGATAAAAATTTGTGGATCATCTGTGAAAGATTTGTGGAGAATGGAGGATTGAAGTAGCCAGTATAAAAACCTAGAAAACCATGAGACTTTTCAATTTTCCAGTTGTCTTAGTCATCTAGTGCTGCTTTACAGAAATACCACAAGTGAATGGCTTTAACAAAGAGAAATTTATTTCCTCACAGTAAAGTAGGCTGAAGTCCAAATTCAGGGTGTCAGCTCCAGGGAGGCTTCTTTCTCTGTCGGCCTTCACATCAGTCTTTCCCTGGAGTAGGGAGCTTCTCCGCACAGGGACCCCGGCTCCAAAGCATGCTCTCTTCTCCCGGCACTGTTTTCTTGGTGGTATGAGGTCCCCCTGTCTCTCTGCTCACTTCTCTCTTTTCTATCTCAAAATAGATTGCCTCAAGACACACACAGTCCAGTCTTGTAGATTGAGTCCTGCCTCACTAACACAAATGCTGCCCATCCTCCCTGATTAACATCATGGAGGCAGGATTTACAACATAGAGGAAAATCACACAATACCTGGAATCATGGCCCAGCCGAACTGATACACACACATTTTTTTGGGGACATAATTCAATCCATAATACCAGTGTTTTATGTTTGCAAGGTTAAATATGAGTTTTTAAATGATAAAATGAATTTTTAACTTGCCCATGAAATGCAGTTTTTCAATGAATATTTTTACATGGTTACAACTTTTGCCATTTTAATATTTAAATTGTTTATAGTATTCCTTTTTTGGAGATGTATAAACCTTAGCCATCTGATCTAATTAGTACTTTTTTACTCATGATGTAATATTTAACTTACATAGAAAATGTCCCAAACTCGTAAAACAGCACACATTTTACTCTTTAAACTTGATAAGCAAGTTTAAAGTGGAGAATGTAGTTCTCACTGACCTCCTGTTATTGTTGAAAATTTGAGTAACTTTATTTTGTGCAATGTAAACACTTTTGTGATGGAACAAATGTGTTTTAAAAAATCAGACACACTCTATTTATAGCATTATCTATGTAGCATTAAAGAAAACACCTAGTCATTTGTGTGCTAAACAGGATTTCCTAGATGTATTATTTTCTTCCCCTTCCTCTTTAAGTAAACCTTTGCCTTTCTACTTTCTCGTGTATTGGCATGTTGGGTAAGTTAAGTAAGTAAACTGTTACCCTTTTATTCTCTCATGTATTGGCATGTTAGGTAAGTTAAGTAAAATGTGAAACTTTAATTGGCTAGCATAGAAAATATTTGCTCATTAGAGTTATTTTTGCAAATTAGAAAATTGTCTTCTGCTTTTTCCCCATTTACTAAATTGCCCTTTAACCATTTTAATATTCAACTGTATGTCTACAATTTAAAATAAAGAAGTATATATAAAAGGAATTTCAAAATTATTCCATTTTTTTCTGTGTTCTGTTAAGGATGATATCTATCCACTTGATACTCGAGTATTGACTAAGTGAGGTATTTGGACTAACCCTTTCCCTGGAAGAGAGATATTTGATGGTGCAAACTGCTTGCAATAATTCGAAGTGAATTTGTCCTAACCGCCTTCTCTTCATGTTAGAAAACTAGAGAGAGCAACAAGTGGTCCTCGTAGGTTATGTCCAATTTAAGCTAGTTGCCAGGCTGTTGAAATTCATTCTGTTCAAATAGGATCATCTAAACTTCTTCCAACCACTTTAAACTTACTCATCTGAAATGGGATGTGATTTGTAATTCTCCATACACGTACGTATGCATTCACCCATTGCCCCAGGAGATTAAGAAAGAGTCTGAGATATTAACACCAAGCTTAATGACAGGTCATAAGGACAATAATAGGCAGATTTTGGGCTAGAGTTTGTGGTAAATGGAGATCATGTTACCTGAAATTTACCTCCTTTCTTGATTCAATCTTTATTGTTACATGGCTGCCTACAGACTGCTTTCTAGTCAAGTAAGTGGGTCACATTGGGACTTTATGTTCTTATTGCAAAGAACACGTTCTTAGTGAATTTTTGGTCCAGTCCTGAGTAGATATGCTATCACATATTCTATCATGTTCTCCTCTGATCTGCCAGCCTTGGTGCTTAAAACCAAAACCCACTTCTGTTGAGTCGATTCCAACTCATAGCGACCCTATAGGGTTTCCAAGGCTGTACATCTTTATGGAAGCAGACTGCTACATGTCTCTCCTGTAAGGTGGCTGATGGATTCGAACTGCCGTCCTTCCAGTTAGCAGCCGATCTCTTCAACCACTGCGACACCAGGGCGCCTGACCATAAAAGGCAGGTGAGAGTTTTAAGTCTTTTATAACATAGACTTAACAAATAAAAGTCAAAACATCCTATTTGAGAAGTAAGTTTAAAATCTATTCTACATACTTTGTGAGCCAAAGGTGCAAATATGGGTGCTATTGTAAACTAAATAGTATACTATCAAAAAGAGTATAGATATAAATCACCAAATAATTTAAAACTAGAATTATATTCTGAGTTATTATAGTCATTTTAAAATTTTTGTATAACTTTAGGCAAGTAGGGACATTTGTCAAGGTTCCTGCCATTTGCTAGCAAATTATAGAAGAACAGCACTTTGTGTCTTTGTCTTCTCCTCATGCCCCTCACCCATCAGAGTTTGGAACATGGCTAAAGCCATAGATTAGACTGAACATGGATCGTTAGTAGAATGGTGAAAACTGGAAGGATATGAGGAAGTGAACACTAGAGAGGGATTGTCTGAATACCAGGGCGCATCTGATTATAGAAGAGTAGAAGTTACTCAGGTAGTAGGGGTGTATTGTTTCATTATAGGCTGATAGAGGAGTTCTAGAAGTATGTCTTTCCCATATTTGGTGATATGTTTTATCTTTGAATCTGCAGAAAAATGGCATTCTTTAACAGTACTGTATAATTTAAGTAGGAGTCTCTGGGAGGCACAAATGGTTAAGCACCGGACTACTAGCTGAAAGACTGATGGTTCAAACCCACCCAGAGGCACCTCGGAAGACAGCCCTGGCGATTGGCTTCATAAAGGTCACAGCCTGCACACACTGGGTTTTCATGTGCTAGAATGGACTAGACAGCAACTAACAACAACATAATTCAAGTATCAGCAGCTGTGTTTTCCTAATTGTAGGCCAGCAGAGTCGCTCCTTTGAGAGTTTAATTTCTTTGAAAGAACAAGGCACCAGGGAAGAGAAAGAGAGGTCATGGGTATCTAACCTAGAAAAATAGGTAAAGAGACTATGGTGTAACTACTGAGCCACTCACAACACTACATCCTAGCCCAAAAGTAATTTTGTTCTTCATATAATTGTTTAGCTTATACTTTGGAAAATTAGAGACTTCCTCTTTCCTTTCCCTGATGTACGCCCCTACAACAACTCCTTGCCCATTTCTATTTGACTGCTGTCTGCAACAGCTTCAGTCTCAGAAATTAAAGAGATTATGGAAATAGTATGGATTGAAATAAGTGAAAGCAAGGTGCAATTAAGAGAGCAGTTGACTTGGAGTTAGGAGAACCAAGTCAAGATAATGACTGCCTTTATTTACCTGTGCTCATTCTGCTGAACATTATGATAAGTTGGACGCCAAACTAAGTGTTGAGTCTACGTAGTTGAAATGAGACATGATCCCTATCCTCAGGGAGTTTGTATTCTGTAGTCTTGGTCACATTACCTTATTTCTGGAACTTAGAAAAAGTTCAACTAGATGACTGCCAAATCATTTTAACTAAATTAAAAATGACTTAAACATTAAGGAATTTATTACTTCACATAAGACGTCTGAAGGGTTATTTCATTGGTACAGTGATGACCTCTAGGAACCAGATGCTTTCCATCTTTCTGCCCTGCCGTGTCAGCAGGGTCTGCCCTCATGTTGGTATGGTGCTTGCAGCAGTGCCAGATGTCACCTACAGGTACAGTGATAGCGAGAGAAGGACGTTTTATCCCAGATGTCTCCTTTTATTTGGGTGGTAAACATTTGCCATAACTCCCTCTTACGCCCAGTGGGGTGCTCTTTGATACCATGGATCAGTATTGGGCCATATGCTTGTTCTTGAACAATTTATGTCAAGGGGAATGAGACCACCATGATTGGTCTACTCCCTAGAACTTGGACGGAGGTAACTCTGAGCACGTGGGAGGGTGAAGTCATAAAGAAAATTAGGGCTCTGCTGCTAAAAAAGAAAGAGTAGGTGTAATAATGGCTTAGGGGAGGTGTCTAACCTTCTCCAACCCCACAAGGGGGAAGGAGAACCAAGGTAAACAGCCCAAGGCTGATTCCCATGAGGCAGAGCGCACACATACCTCCTCTCTCCACCATCTTTACTAATTCTGACACAAACCGTCCCTCCCACTGCACTGTCTACTGGGTTCGATAATTCACTGCAATGGCCTCACAGAACTTAAACCATACTGACAATTATGGGGTTTATTAGGGAAGTAACAGTTACAATTCAGGCTTAAGAACACTCAGGATACAGTTCTTCCATTAGGATAGCCTCTTCCCGTCCATGCTTGCAGGCACGCCTCTCCCTGGCCCTCAGTCTCTGCCCAAAGGCACTCAGCTTTCTCTCTCTCCATGGGCTGGGAAGCCCACCACGCCGTCTCCTGCTGCTGATCTCTCCTTCCTTGATGGTAGACTCCTGTCTGCTCTGGAATTGGCTCTCTTTTAAGGCAAAATTGCCAATCCCGTTGGCAGGCCTCAATTACCCTATCACACAATCACCTGGGTGGGAGTTACAAGCCCAAGGCTAGAAAGGACACACACAAAAGCAATTAATCACACTGCGGCAGGGAAGGTTACTGGGTAGCAACAAAAGTGTCTGAGTCACACCTTCTCCCCCCAAATTTTGTAGATTCTCTTGTTACAGAAAATACACTTTGAGCGTCTGCTGACTGTGACAGTACATGTTAGCAAAAGCATTGTATGGATGAGTAACTTGTTTTTATGCATAGGTTAATTAGAAAGCTAGACATAAAAATCCCTTCCACTGGGACTCACTGGAGCTTTCCTCACTCAGTCCATTCCAGGTAGAGTCGTATCGAATCAGTAAGATTAAACATCTGATTCTTTTCCGAACAGAGGGCCTCTATACTTCTGAGCAAAGAGTGACTGTTTTTCAGGTTCACATATAGTTAATCTGATTATGATGCATTCAGTAGGGTAAATCAGACAGAATTTTATGAACAGAGTGGACAGAACTGTTTTTTTTTTCCTTAAATAATGTGTTTTCGGTGAAGGTTTACACAGCAGTTTAGGTTCCCATTTAACAATATCTACATAAGTTGTTCAGTGACATTGGTTACATTCTTCACAATGAGTACTGTTTTATATTTTATTAATAAAGAAAAACAAAATACAGACCTAAAGAGTAGTGTATAAAAAATAATATTCAGGTGCAGATAGTAGAGACCTGGAATACACAAGGGATTAAACATAAAAGAAGTCCCAAGATAGGACATCTAGAACTAAATCGTCAGATTAGGGATTCCGACTCCTTTTATCTTACTGCTGCGCCATTCTTATGCCTGGCTGTCTTCTCAGGAACACTCTCTGGTCCATCTGTTAGAACTCATGCCATTGCATCGTCCTTACAGCATAGAAGAAGAGAGAGAACGGTGCAAAGGCTATCTCTTGTAGCTGAGCCGGCAGCTCTTAAATTGTCTCCCAGGAAGTCTCAAAGACTTTTATTTACATTTCACCACTCGCAACTAGTCAGATGGCCCTATCTAACTGCAAGGAAGCCTGGCAAATGTAATGTTTATTCTGTGTGGCAATGTGCCTAGCTAAAAATCAGGATTTTGTTTCTAAGGTTAAAAATGGTGAATGCATAATGAGCCATTTGTCACTCTCTGTTAGGTGAAGTAGCTTGTTTGGGAAAATGGTTTTTAATTGAAAATACTGTACTCATAAGTAAATAACAGAATAGCCATTCAATAAAATAAATAGCTTAGACTTCAGGCTCTAATAATACAGCATACTACATGTTATAAAAATCTTTATAAAGTTGTTTTTAAATATCACATTTATTAGAAATTAGGAGAGATTGTTAGGCAAGAATGAAGAAGGAACTAATGACTAGATCAGTGTGAGAGTAGTAGCTTACTTGCGGAAGAAGTGGGGTTGTTATTTGTGGAATTCTAGGGACTTGGATATTAATGATCATGTGGGAATAGGAGACAAAACCTTGAGAAGTTGGAACTGAGTCACCACGTATCTTTAAGCTGGAATCCTAATCAAAACGATGGGCTAGAAAATATCCCCCATCACCCCAGGTTGACGACAAGGAAACTTGAAGATCTCTGCTTAGGCTCCAGGTGGAAAAAGGACTCTACTGACAGTGCGTAAACATGGTCCCACACCCCCTCATGTGGGTTCACAGTTAGAATTTATATTACCTAAGCAGAGAAATAGCCTGAGGTACCTGACAGAAAGAAATGTAACTTTTCTAGAGGGAAATGCCCATAACATTGACCATATGTAATTCTTAAAGGTAAGATCTAGCTGAGGATGCCAAAATTTCAAAAAATACATGAAGTTCCATGAAAAAGAGTCAGCAAACTAAATGATTAGACTCCCAACAACGTTGATGATAGGACAGTATGATGGTGGTGCCGTGGTTAAGAGCTCGGCTGCTAACCAAAAGGTTGGCAGTTTGAATCCACAAGCTGCTCCTTGGAAACCCGGTAGGGCAGTTCTACTCTGTCCTATAAGGTCACTGTGAGTTGGAATCGACTCGACGACAGCGGGTTTATAAATTAAGTATATTCAGAATTATTAAAGACATAATGGAAACTCAGTGTGAAAAACAATAGGCACATTTCAATAAAGAATCAGAACTGCTAGAAGTATAAAATAGTTGGGGGAAGAACTCAATGGTTAGGTTGAACAGTATGTCTGTGGTGTCTTGAATTACTTAATACGGCCCTTCTAGCCATAGTCTTTGTAACTCCCACCAAATGACTGGATGGGACTGTGCCAAGTGAGTTAATTGTGGCCTACCAAGGGGATTTGATAGCTTGCTAATAACGTAGGTAAGGTCCATGGCACCCTTGTGCAGGTGAGACCACGTAAATAAGATGTATGGAACCCTATTGAGGGGATTGGTCAGATTTACCATCCTGCTAGGCTTCAACGGAGACACGGAGAGAGAGAGGGAGAACTGTAACGTGGAAGACAGCAGTAACAAGAGTTATAGCAGCACAAGATGGCAGGAAGCAGGAGATGGGTGCGAGGCCGCAGCAAAGCCCCAGCAGGGCCCAGTGGCAGAAGGCAAAAAGAAACTGTCGTGATTAACTGTTTCCTGAGTTGTTCCTGTTACTTCCAAGTTGATCCCGATCCTAAGTAGTATCCCAATTACTTCCCTAATAAACCACTTAACTGTAGGTACGGTTCATGAGTTCTGTGAGATGTTGCAGCGAATTACCGAACCCAGAGAGGAGAGGGGAAATACTTGATGATGGAGTGGTACAGCAGTTTGGAAAAGATGGATGTTTGGGACGTCTTTAACCTCTCTCTCATAGGAACCAGCTTTGTGCTGATCCTTGTAAAAGAAATCATTCATTTAGTTGGTGTCAGAATTGTTGGGTTCTCTACAGTAGCCCAGACTCACTGGAATATGTGGTTTTGGGAAAAAGGGGATAAACCGGAGAACGAGAAACCTTTGGTTTCTGGATGGGACAAAAAACGCCCATGGATTGAAGCAGCTGTTATGTTGCAGTCAGTTACTCAAGGCAAGAGTTATTCATGGGAAGTAAGAGTGGTGGATCTAACTCCTGAGGAATTGGCTAGTTAGATGCGTAAGGAAATACAGAGTGATAAGGAAAGGGTGAGACATACAGTTCCTTGGTTGCTGTTATCCGTAATAGCTGCAGTGGTGGGTCGGGGGCGGGGAGAGAATGCAGGGGCGGATTGTAGCACTGAACCAAGCCCAGATCCGCCCAGTCATAGGTATGGCCACCAGTCTCAGGGCCGACTCGGAAAGAAAAATCGTGTTGAAACAATAGGAGGTACCCCTATGACCGCTGACACCAAGAAGGTAGTCCGAGAGGGGAAAGGGCAAAACCAAGAAACTATTGAAACCAGGGCAAAAGTGTAAAGAAGTAACTTCAGTTTGTAGCTTGGTATCGTCAGCTGCCTGAGGAACTGTTACTAAAATGGATTGTGAGAGCAGCTAATTTAGGGGCAGTGTCTTTAGTTTTGATTGCTGCAGCATGGAAGAGTATGTTTGGGTTGATGCAAGACCAATAACTCACTGTGGAACAGTCACAAATGATGATATGAGATCCAACTATGCAGCAGATTAACTGGGAGGGGGTGGCCAGCCTGGTGGACTGGAGAGAATTTGCAGTGAGATTTGTTTACCCTGAGAAGGGAAACTGCACCTCACCCCCTCTAAATAGTCAATGGAACACTCCAGAGGAACCAGCTGATGTGCTGCTTGTGCAGGCTATGCTGGAATGGCTTTATGGTGATCATGATACTCATCCAATAAGTATGCCCCTTACAAAAGTCATGGTAGATAGGTAATCAGGTGAGCCCCTTCTACATGGGCAGCCCATGTAACCTCTCTACTGTGAAACAAAGCAACAATCCGAGAAGCCTTATTGGATTTGTTGGCACAGATCCCTGCATGGGTTTTACAGATGCAGGAAACATAAGGGTGATTCATAGGAGAATGGAAAGAGGCAATGAGGAAAGAACTTATCCCAGCAGGACAGAGTTTTTTAAATGGTTACTAAGAAATGGGATGGATATAGCAGACATTGATGGAGTTGAGACAAAGGTTCTAATGCAGAAGTACAGGAGGTTGCGTGGACCAATGGAAATTCCTGCTGGTCCCCTAATGTTAAAGAGGCCTAAACAAGTTTGTTATATTCACCCCAGTCAGGAGGAATTTAATAATGGAAAGTCTCACCTGCGACCATTTGAAGGAGAGGCTCAGCTTATTGATCAAGATAAGGATTGGTGAGGGGGCCAGGGTCTTCTAGTCCAGCCCCCGGCAGGAGACCCAAGGCCATATGCACATGTATGGGTGAAATGGCCTGGGGATGGGGGTGGGGAAGAGACCAATGTACTGTAATCCTAAAACCTGTCAATAAAATCTTGAAGGGGCCTAAGCTTAGACTGAGGGGATATGGATATGCACCAGTTGATGGGACAAAGGTGAAGGTTTGGATGAGAATTAGAAGATGAAACAGATCTTATATCAAGTAGTTGCATCTCCCTTACCTGAATGTATTGTTAGTATGGGTATTATGTCTAATTAGGGAACACTCCCTCCACCTGATACTGAAAACTGAGGGTTTGTAAGTCTGCCTCTAGGCCATTATTGATTGGGCGTGCTAAACGGGAACCATTAGAATTGCCTGAACCCACTCAGGTTGTTAATTTGAAACAGCGTAGGACACCTGGTGGACAAAAAGAGATTATTGCTTTGATTAAAGACATGGTAAAGGCTAGAGTGTTGGTGCCAACAAATTCTCTGTATAACAGCCCTGTATAGATGGCTCATGGAGGCTGACAGTAGACTATTGAGGCCCAAATAAAGTAGTGCCACCTCTGGCTTCACCTGTTCCAGACATGGCACCAGCGGTGCAGAAAATACAACAGGCTAAAGGAAACTGGTACTCAGTGATTGACCTCACAAATGCCTTTTTCTTAATCCCAATCTCAGAAAAGAACCAGCCTCAGTTTGATTTCACGTGAGAATGATCCCAATTTACTTTTCACTGTATTGCCACAGGATTACTTGAATTCACCAGTTTACTGTCATAGTTTGGTTAGAAGAGACTTGGACTTGGTACAGATCTCAAGTGTAATGAAACATTATGTTGATGATATTATGTTAATATCAAACATTGAAGAACAGGCTAGGGCTGATTTGAATACAGTGGTGGCCCACATGACCAACAGAGGCTGGTTAATAAATCCAGCAAAAATCCAGGGCCCTATCCAAGCAGTGAAATTCTTGGGAATAACTTGGGCAGGAGCCATCTGTGACATTCCACAGGCAACCAAGAATAAGTTGCTGTCGCTACCTACCCCAAAGACTAAGCAGGAGGTCCAACATTTGGTTGGTCTGTTTGGATTTTGGAGAATGCATATTCCACTTCTGGGAATATTGCTGGCTCCCATCCATAAAACCACTCAGAAGAAAACTGCATTCGAATGGGTGCCAGAGCAACAGCAGACTATGTCTGGATTACAGAAAGCAGTCTCACTCCCCCTGCCTTTAGACCCTTAATGATCTACATTCAGACATGATTTTGAAGGTGTCTGCCACAGGTGCTTATGCAGACTAGACTTTATGGCAAAAACCTGAGAACGCTGACCTAGAGCAACCATTGGGATTCTGGACTAGAAAATTTCCAGATGCTACAGCACGATACACGTCATTTGAAAGGCAATTACTGCTCACCTGCTATTGGGCATTGATTGGGACTGCCTCAATGACAGAAGGACATAAAATTATCATGAGACCTGAAATACCCATAATGTCTTGGGTGATGTCAGAGAAACTCTCTATTAAGGAAGGCACTGCCCAAAGTAGTTCCATAATAAAATGGAAATGGTTCATACAAGAACAAGCTACTGGGAGAATGCAGGGAGAATGCACCGTATCCACAAGCAAGTAGCCTCTTTTCCTATAGGCCCTACCCTGAAGCTACCTGAGAAGTTGCCAAAGCGCATTGCTACATGGACAATGCCCTATGAACAACTTCTGCTGACCAGCAGAAGACTGCTTGATTCATGGATGGCAGGTCCAGGGTACCTGGACAACATCTGATATGGAAAGCTGCTGTGTTAAGACCAGCAGATGGAAAGACCCTGATTGAAGAAGGTAAGAACAGGTCACCTCAAATGGGCTGAACTGGATGCTGTCTTCCTAGCCATGATGCAAGAATTGGGCAAGGTGAGAGCCTGTATGTTTGGAGTTTTACTGATTCATGAGCAGTGGCTAATGGCCTGGCTATATGGTCAGGCAAATGGGTAATGGAAAATTGGACTATTAAGGGGATACCCACATAGGGCATGGACCTATGGAAAGCACTCTGGGAATTTAGAGAGCGTATTAGAGTAGGACATGTCAGTGCCCGTCAGAAGAACCCCCTTCCTGGATTGGAAGGCGATTGGAATCAGTAAGTGGACCTGTTGGTACACTCGCTTGAGGTAGCCAATTGGGTCCATGAAATGAGCAGACATGGGGGTGCTGCAGCAATGCAGGGATGGGCGAATCTAGACACATCCCTCTTACATCTTCTGAGGCACAAAACGCCAGTAAGGACTGCTCTGTCTGCTAGCAAGAAAGACAGAGGTTGCAGATGTCTGTGGGGCAGATTCCCCAGGGGGAAGGCCCTGCAAACAGCTGCAAATTGATTATATTGGACCAATGATGGCTGTGGCCCCAGGTGGCTACGGATGGGTCCTCACAGTAATAGATCCTTACTCTGGACTGGGCTTTGCTTATGCCATGACAGATGCAAATGCCAAAAACACCATTAAGGGATTGGAGTAAAAGATACTAAACCAATTCGGGCCACCAAGTTATATTTCATCAGACCAAGGAACACACTTTACGGCCGATAGGGTGCAGCAGTGGGCCAGGAAGCGTCATGTTAAATGGACATACCATGTTGCATACCACCCTCAGAGTAATGATTTGGTAGAGAATTGGAGTGGGCAAGTGAAACATTTGTTATCCATAGGGGGGGAGATAAAGGCATGAAGGGCTGACTCACATGCCTTCATGAGTGTGCACCCACACTCAACATGAGGGGGGCAAAGGGAGGATCACCACTGGACCATTCCCTGTGCTTCTCTGGGGATCTGTGGAAGAGGTGTTGAGGGGGACGCTGGTACCACTGTACAGTTCTTCTCCACATCACCTAAAATTGCTTTTTTCCTGTCAGATGCTGTGATCCAAGAACTAGGGATGCAGCTGTAGGTGCCAGAAGCAGGGGTGATCCTTAAGCAAGAGACTATAACTCTACCCCTGAACCTGTATGCCAGAATTCCCAAGGGCCTGATGGCATGGATTGTACCTTCCGCCCGTCTTGTAAAATTGGGGTTCACGGTGAACACTGCCATACTGCCTAGCAGTGGAGATAGCCTGCTGGTACCTACGTAACCCTACCCAACATGAATGGGAGTGGACTGAGGGGGAGGCACTGGATAGACTGGGCTTGCCACCAGCAATCTGGACTGGCACAGCAGCTGAATCTGATGTCCCTTCCCAAGGTTGAAAAGTTGGGATAAAAATGACAAATGGAAGGAAGGAGAAAAGATAGCGGAAGGTAAGGGAATGAATAAATGGGTTATGCAGCAGGGGAAATCTAACATTATGCTGATACCTTGAGACAGACTCAGAGCAAGGGAATAATCTTCTCTCAGTTAAATTTTATCAGAAGCCGGAGAGGGTGAAGCCGAGACACTTTTTGGAGAACCTGATGGGATCAGATGGACGCCTGCAGCAGACCTGAATGGCTGGCACCTGAGTAACCTCACCCTGAGGACTCACTGCCCTACTGAAGGACTAATTGTTAATGACTGGTTTGGACTGGTAAAATGATTGGGAGGGAGAGTTAATCCTTCTAGTACGAATGGGCCAGTGGCTAGAGCCAGGGGGTGGCCTGCGGTGCACTGAATTACGTAGTAGTTTTTCTGCGAAATTGCCTGTTAGTATCCTTTGCCTATTTTTCTGTTTGTTTGTTTATTTTTAGGATAATAAAAATACTATACTTACTTCATAGGTCATAAATGTTTTCTCTCACTTCAGACTTCTTAAGAAAGCACAGTTACAAATCTGTAAACTGAGACTCTTTCATTATATGAATATAATTTTTACCTTTTTACTTTAGTAATATGTTTTATGAAGACTCATAAATGGACCGTTGACACAGTCTGTGCTTACTAAGAACAAAGTCAAAAAGTATGTTATTTAGATTCTGTTTTTCTTACTAGTTTCTCTGCTTCATCTGTCAGTTTCTAATTCAATTCATCAGTCTCAGCTGTGATTGTGAGGTGATCAAATTCTCATTGCGTTTGTAACAGTTTTTCTGTCATAATTTTAAATTACTTTGTTCATGTGTGTAATATCTTCTTGATCAATTTTTCTTTTTCCTAGTTAATGCTTTTGACTCTTAATTCCATCTGTTTGTTTTCAAACATTTTGCATAATGTTTAACTGTGACTTGAGAAGAACATTTATATGGCTTTAAAAACACACACACACACAATATTATGCTCATTCTCTATTTAATGGGGGAATTTAACCGAATCATGTTGTGATAATTGACATGTTTACATTTTTTTCTGATCTGTTGTATTAATGTATGTTGCTCTTTCTCTTTATGGCCTTACATTAGGTTGGCCCTGTTTTCTTATCATTTCTCCCCCTCTCAATAGCAACGAGTTTGTTTTTTTGGAGTGGTTTAAGTTGTATACCCTATTTCTAGCCTTCACATGGTTACACACAAATTTAAACAAGTTTTTAATATTATATACACCTAAAAGGAGAATAAATGAGTATTAGAAAATTTCCCATTCCAGAAAAGACAAGTCATTGAATGTGGTTTACTATTGTCCTTCCCCACCCCACATTTTTTAAATCCACTACAGTGTTAGTACTAGATAGGCATTGATTTTTTAATATATATTATGCTTTAAATTTTAAAGCTTTCCAGCCATATTCACTCATTCATTTATTCAGCTAATATTTGAGAGCCTACTGTAAGCCAGAAACTCTTCTAGGCACTGTGGAAATTGAAGTACATGTATATATCAAGCAGATAAAAATTCCTGCCTTCATGTCATTTATACTATATTGATCAGAGCTGGAGCTGTAAATTTTGGATTTGTCAGTGTAATATTTGAAGGCTAGATGAGATTATCACAGAGTTATAGATGGAGAGAGAAGGCTCAAGGACTGGCTCTGGGGGTACTCTGCAGATGAGAAGTACCAGCGAGAGTACCAAGAAGGAACTATTTAGAGGGGTAGGATGAAAATCAGGGGCCTGAGATCTTGGAAAAGAAGAAATTATTCTAAGGAAAAGAGAGTTATCAATTGTGGCAAAGGCTGTAAAATGAAAACTGAGCATTGACCTTTGGATTTATCAGTAAGGAGATCAGGATGACCTAGACAAGCAGTTTTAATGGCATGATAAAGACGAGAGCCTGCTTGGAGTAGGTTCAAAAGAGGGAGTAGAAATTGGAGAAAGAATGTGGACAGTCCTGTCCAGTACCCTTGGTGTAAAGGAGATTTGGGATGGACAGGGAGTTTTCTAAGATAGGAGAAATAGCAATATGTTAGTATGCTGAAGTTAAACATTCTGTAAAATAAAGAACCAAACCTATTGCCATTGAGTGGATTCCAAGTCATGGCGACCCCATGTGTTACAGAATAAAACTGCTCCACTAGGGTTTTCTTGGCTGTAATCTTTCCAGAAGCAGATCACCAGGCCTTTTTCCCTGCCACCACTGGGTGGCTTCTGACTGTGACCTTTAGGTTGGTAGTTGAGCACAAACTGCTTGTGCCACCCAGGGACCTTCAGTCTCCAGCAGAGGAGGAAGAATTAGTGAGGTGTGCGTGGCAAGGGTCCTGGCACCACTGGGTGGCTTCTGTCTGTAACCTTTAGGTTAGTAGTTGAGCACAAACTGCTTGCACCACCCAGGGGCCTTCAGTCTCCAACAGAGGAGGAAGAATTAGTGAGGTGTGCCTGGCAAGGGGGGGGATTGCTGGAGCAAAGCCTGTGAGTAGGCGAGGAGTTGAAGGTCTGCGCTCTCAGTCACTGTTCTGTGTGCCTCCTTAGATGTTTCCACATGGCGTCTTTCTATCAGATAATGAGATGACGTATGTGAAAGTCCTTTGTCCACTTGTAAAGAACTGTGTAATGTAAGCTACTGTAACCATATGAGTAGAGACCTTAAAGTCTCAAATTGTAAGTTGTTTTATCTAGCAACTTTTTTTTTTTTTTTTTTTTAAGTCTCAACCAGGGAAAAACTACCGGTTTGTCTTTAGCTGTGTGTTTCCACATAGGTATATTTACTAAGCATCAAAACATTTCACCTAGAGTACTTTGGGGTTTTCCCACACTGGGAATTTGATGTTTAACCTTTCGACCACCCAGCAAGCAAAGAATATGTTACCTCTTTTATCTTCTTAGAAGCCTTTAAATAAGCCTGAAGCCATATAAGAAAGCCAAGTATAATGCTTCCGTGAATATCTTTTTAGCTACTTGAATGCATATCCCATAAGATTCTTACGAAATACAAGAAAAAGTATAAAATAAAAATGTAAATTTGTAAGACATTCTATCTCTTTAATGTTTATTAAGGTGTTGGCACCGTTGCCAACATCAGGTAGCCTTGGTATTAAGTGCTACACTTCTGAACGATCAAGTAAATATCTGAATCATTCTTTAGAAAACAATTCAGTATCGATCTGATTTAATATAAAAACATTGTTTTAAAGAAACTGATAAGGGTAAGTAATCTGAATAATTTGGGTTAATACAAATGGTTTTTTATATTTTCTTCTTCCAGTCTTTATTCTCATTTCTCTGTTTCTCAGCGAGTCAAAGGTAGCGCATTATACAGTGTTTAGATAATTGATAGAATTGTTTCAGACTACCTCTTTAGGGTATTATCAGCTTGTAGGCATCAGTTTCTCTAATTGTCAAGTAGTTAATCCTTTATCTGGCATTTCATCTTGCCTTCCTGGGAAAACTAGACCTTACCACAGAGTCCATTTTCGAATTGCTGACCTGAAGAAATGTGAGACTATGCCTTGGCAGTGAACCTTTGCTTTCTGTTATTCATAGGAAGGATAATGATGTACTCCGTTGCCTCAAGGCCCCCGTTTCACTACCTTAAGAAGTAACATCTAAGTACTGAGTTGCAAAGGTCTGAGTTTTGGAAATTCCAAAGAAGATAATTGCATTGACACAATAGTTTTACTTCTTTTGGAAAGATGAAGTAATTAAAAAACGCCACTTCTATCCTTTCTACCACTTCTTAAGCCTCTCCTCTGACTTCTGGCAACATGACTTAGAAGATCCACAGAGTTACCTGGAAAGGGTCATTGCTTATTTTTATGAATAAATTATGTATGCTGTTTTACAGGTGTGTTTGAAATTTTTGTTTCTACATAAATTCTCCATTTTTATAATCAGGAAAAACAAGATTAAAGATCTAGAATGTAGCTCACAATTTCTCAGAAAAACAGAGATGATTAGAATTCTAGAGCTAGAAAGAAGATTCCTTAAAGACTTGTAGCAAACATGAATAGAATTTCATGCGATTTCCGTAAGATAATTTCCTGGAAGGAGTAAATTATAATTTCTTAGAAGGAATAAAATGAAAAGACAAATTTAAATTCTAGCTTGAGATTTCAGTCATTTTATCTATCTGCTGGCTAGCCTTACACCTACAAATAAGGTCATTCATGTGCCAACGCTGAAATCTGTGCTCAGGTGGCTTTGAACAGCAGCTTTTTGATGTGAAAAATTCCATTTCCTCAACAAAACTTGTGACATCCAAAAATACTGCAGTGATACCTTACACTTACGATGTCTATATTTTCCAATTCTGTGAAAAATACCACTATGGAAATTTTAACATATCTAATTAGAATATGTCCATTTGAAGCCTGGAAATTGTAGTTTTATTACATTTAATAGGTAATATTTTTCAAAATCACACGTGCTGTAGTTTCATCATGTTAAAGTTTGATGATAATTTAATTTCAGAGTGAATTTTACTGTATTAATGAAAGAAATATAATGGTTAGAATTTAAAACCTAAAACTATACATATGATTTGCGGTAACTAATAATTATATTTTGTTTTGTTTCTGTTACTTGTTAGATTTTAGATTTAGAGTTTTTAGGTATTGTAGTTGGAATTTTGAATCTAACAATCCCTTATCAAATTTAGTTTAGCGATAACTAAGTTTTTTAATTGCAGAGCAGAAGTTTCAAGACCATGATCATTTTACCTGTAGGTGGTTTAGTTCCATTTTTATAAATAAACCTACAGGGCAGTCATAACTGTTCGACCTTGCTCAGCCAACATGGCTAGGTCTGTGGGGGTGGAGCAGAAAGCCTCTGTTTGCCCTCCACCTCTCTCAACACACAAGGGCGCAGGACCAGCTCTAGAAATGTTTTCTTTATCTCACCACAGTGCTTTGGGAAAAGGTCAGAGTTACTGAAGCATTTTGCCAAATTCAGGAAGACAAAGCTGGGGAGAGTGCACGTGCAAATCATGTTAAATTTCAAGCCAACAGTGAGTGTTTCTAAGCCTTTGGAAAGAGACACAAATCTGCAGAGGGTGAAATGCATGGAACTATCAGCCTAAGCGGATCACAGCAGTTCAGCGTTTCCTGAAAAATGAAGGAGGTGCTTTAGAAGTGTTCTCTCTCGGGTGAGGTTTTAAACCTACAGGTGTGATTTGTTTTGGAAGTGCATCTCTTGAAATCTTTATATATGATATATATAATTCTAATGTTCACCTTATCATCGTGTATATTCCACGAATCTTTGATGTCACTCAAATTTGTTGTGATAGAGATTACTACCTATTGACCATAATCTTTTCTCTCCCTCCATAAGTTAGTGGAGTGGTTAAGAGCTTTGCTGCTAACCAAAAGGTCAGCAGTTCGAATCCACACGCCGCTCCTTGGAAACCCTCTGGGGCAGGTCTACTCTGTCTTACAGGGTCGCTATGAGTCGGAATTGACATGACAGCAATGAGTTTTTGGTTTTATAATAGTTAGGATTGTCGCTCGCCAGCTCGTCATTTTCCAGCAACCCTTGCAATTAAAATGTGGCCATGTGACTAAATTGCCTTCAGTTGAGTGTGAGCAGAAGTGATATATGCCACATCTAGGCCTAGCTTACGAATGCTTCTCACCTGAAATTCTGTCATGCCCTTTTCCCTTCCCTTGGTTGATAATAGCAGAGTCATCATCACCCTGGGGCTCTGAATGGCTGCATGAAGCAGAGCTCCCCGATCCCACCCATCTCAATACCAAAGCCTTCCTAGAATGGCCTGTGGATGCTCGTGTGAGAGAGAAATGAACACATCTGTTGTGTTTGAGCCATTACATTTGAGGAATCTAGCTTATCCTAACTAGTATGATAGGAGAGGGATTAATTAGTGAAGGACTTGATCATCAAGAAGGGAGATGATTGTGTTTTGATTAGAGAGAATGAACTGTCTATGGGACTAGTCTCATATCTTCTCCTGTTGGGAGCTCACTGAACTGCCCACTTGTAGCTTCAGTCTCGCCACAGCACTAAGGCCAACAGCAGAATATAAGGAGCTGCAGGTTAATGGCTAATTGGCCAGTTTAGACATCGTTAATGTAACTGATTTCTGTGACTTAGCCCCAATGTTAGCCCCCAATCCTCTGTTCCTGGATTCCTGCCTTAAGCCTCCAATGACTTTATGCCAGTTCGTCAGGCACTTCAGTGGTAGAATTATCACCTTCCATGCAGGAGACCTGGATTTGATTCAGCCAGTGCACCTCATGGGCAGCCACCGCTTGTCCGTGGAGGCTGCATGTTGCTGAACAGGCTTCAGCAGAGCTTCCAGACTTAGACTAGGTGGAAATACCAGGCAATCTCCTGAAAATCAGCCAGTGAAAACCCTATGGATCACAGTGGTCCACTCTGCAACCAATCATGGGAATGGCACAGGACCCAGGCAACCTTTATTCCATTGTACATGGATCACCATGAGTCCAGGGCTGACTTGCCAGCAGTTAACAACAATAACAAATTACTTCTTGAGCCCAGTGTCCTCTGGGCTTGGTCGATAGGGGACTGCAGCCAATTTACTGCTGCTTGAGCCTCTGTGCCTCATGCCTATTCCTAGCTGGGATCCGCAGTCTGGGTCTTGTACTTCCTTTCAGAATTTTGGCAAATAAATCCCTTGTTACAGCTCCCATATTTTTCTTGTTCTGGCGTCTTGTCCCCTCCACTCTTGTCCCCTCCTGCGATCCTCCATGTAGCCACAAGGGTAATTACCAAATTTGACCCTCTTTCAAGTCATTCATGTTTGTCATTTTCTCCAGCAACAACCAAGGACTATGTTGTAACTCCCAGTATCCATTCAAATTTGAAATATCGTATTTTCTTTATGGCCTTCCCTAATTCATATACTGATAAAATTCTTAACACATATAATGTAAATTTTTTTTTCTATAGTTAAAAGATGGATTTGTAAATTCCATTAATCCTTTCTGGAAAGGTATATAGAAGCAAAAATTACTCTCTACTGTACAAAAGAATTGATAATGTATAACTGAAAGAAACCAGCTGAAGTATTATATAGTTGGTAACATTGTAATTACTTTAAAAGTTTAAGTACAAGGAAATCTCTTTTAAATCTAAATACACCCACTCCTCACTTATTGACATGGTTAGATTCCAAAGACCAGGTCATTATGTGAAAATCGACGTTATGCAAAAATGGAGGATGATACATCACATCGCAAAATGGAGGATGACTGCATCATTACACAACTGCGAAACCACTGAGATTCATGGCCCAGCCAAGCTAACACACCATCTTAACCATCAAAACTAGAGTTACTCTCACCTTGCACATTGGTGTTCGTTACTGTCAGACATATGTTTTTAATGCACAGAATAGTCAGTAGATTTTTTACTGTTATTGTGAATGTGAAGTGTTGGATAATGAGATAGTCAATAAGTGAGGGGTAGGTGAATGCAGTTTGGATGTACTGCCGTCAGTTAGGAGGTGCCTGAGAATTGAGTGTTCCAAACTTCAAGATTTAAGCTACAGTTGCTTTTGTCTACATCCCTCCTCAAGAAATTCATTTTAACCAGCATTTTTACTCTATTAAAATAAAAGAAAATCAAAGTGAAAAATAAACCCTGTAAGCCTTCTTATTGTAACAGTTATAGCTTAAAACAATTAACATCATTAGTTTTAATGATAATGTTGGAACAACTTTTAAAAGACACACGTAACTTCTAATGTAATACCATTCTCATTGAAACTAGGTTTTCTTTGGTTAATTCAGTCTGAGTAACTGCTTTCTGACCAAGGCTCTGTCCCTTTGGTGACTTCTTACCCGCTTGCCAAAAACCATTCACAAACATTCATTTATTCATGCTGTAAACATTTACCTAGCCTCTTACATGTTCCGGAGCCCTGGTGGGTGGCGCAGTGGTTAAGATCTCAGCGGCTAACCAAAAGGTTGGCAGTTCGAATCCACCAGCTGCTCCTTGGAAACTCTGTGGGGCAGTTCTACTCTATCCTGTAGGGTCCGACTATGAGTCGAAATCAACTCGATGACAACAGGTGGTTTTTATATGTTCTAGGCACTCTGCTAATCACTGGGGCTATAAAAGAGAGCACTTACTGGTCTTCTCAAGGAGTTCCTGGTTAGTGGGAGACATAGATATGTAAACAGATAACTGCAAATCCAGTGTGAACGAGAAGCTGGTGCAAGTGATATAATAAGGATAGATAAACAGAAACAAGCAGAGTGTGCGTGAGGTACAGTGTTGACTCGGGGAAAATGTTCTGTCAGTAGTCTACTATGTGTGACTACAACGGACGTGATTTCATTAGGACTGATTTGGGGCAGTACCTTACACAGTAGAGAGGGCATGGCAGCAGAGGTTTTCAGGCAGGTAGCCTTCCTGAGAGACTAGGTAGAAGACTCACGTAGATCATTTGATATGGAGCAAGGATTCATCTCCTTGGGAATTCCCAGAAAGGAGTCAGGGACCACCTTCGGAGTTGTTGCAAAGCTAAGCAACAAACTGAAAACATCCTGTTGCCATTGAGTCAATTCCAACTCATTGTGACCCTGTAGGACAGAGTAGAACTGTTATCAGCCAAGTGCCTAACCATTGCGCCACCAGGGCTCCGAGCGGCAAACTGAAGTAGATCCAGAATATTACTGGAGCCGACAGTAGCTCAGATAGCATTACAGTTCCCATAACTCTTCCCAGGCACAAACCAAAGTTAGTCTTGTTTTTATCAACAGGATAGGCCTAGACTTTGGTCAGTAGTAGCTTAGTTGGTTGCAGGAAGTATTAGAAGTAGAGAACCATTGAATGTGCTGGTGACCAGCAGCGCTCTATAGCAGGCAAAGTCTAGAAAGAAGCATCAAGGAGAACTGTAAGTAGCATCCTAACCACAAGCACTGGGATGGGTAGGTAGGAACACACTGCAGTTCCAGAGGACCTACTGAAGTTGCAGAAAAAGGCCACAGGCACAGGTCTATAGTTAGAACCCAGGTACTAAAGCTGGGTAATAAGGGGCGGGTTTAAGTGACAAGTCCCTGGGTGGTGCAAATGCTTAAGTGCTTGGCTGCTAACTGCAAGGGTGGTGGTTTGAATCTACCCAGAGGCACCTGGGAAGAAACTCCTGGCGATCCACTTCTGAAAACACAGCCGTTGAAAACCCTGCGCAGCACAGTTCTGCTCTGACACACAGGGTCGCCATGACTCGGAATCGACTTGGTGGCAGCTGATTTGGTTTTGGTTTAGGTGACAAGGAGCAAATCAGGAGTCCATTTCCTGGTCCCAGGACAGGACAGACATCAGCACCCGGAGCTCTGGCTGGCACTTCTGGGTTGTCTCCAACTTGGGACAGGATTGATTCCAAAGACTGATAAAAAACTAGCACTATAAATGGTACCTTCAGCCTCGGGTGCAGGGAGTCAGAGACACCATTTCAGCATCAAGTTCTCACTTGGGAAACATGAATTCATGAATTCAGGGCACAAACAATATTACTTACATTCAGTGTATAAGAATTTTTAATTAGAGAAAAATTTTTAAAAGCTGATGATTAGTAAGCTGCAGATAATCCCCAAGTTTTGATGTGTTACTTACTGCCTAATAAAGACCTTGGGTTTCGGTCTTCCTGTGTTTGCGAGTTCTTCAGTGGATCTGCTGATAATACCAAAAAAAAAAAAAAAAAAATCTAAACAGACCAAGGCAGGAGTAGATGCAGAGAAAGAATTTCACTTTATAATAGGCCATTTTAAAGAGGCATCTCTGGGAATGTATTGTGTTTAAATACGGAAACTTCATGTACTGTTTACTTTGGAGAGATTACTGCTTCAGTTCCGTCCATGCCTCTCCTCCCCTCCAGCTTTCAGAGAGGCTGTTGTTTCTCTTTGTAGTCATTGTAAGCTTAAGTTTTTCTCTTTCATATTTCTTAATAGGTTAGAGACTATCATCAGCTTCCCAAATATGTGTGTTTTGGTTTGTGTGGCCACATAGAGGAATGAAGATTTTTTTTTAATGGCTGTGACTTCTCCAGCTCCTCTGTAACTCCTGATCACCTCTGCCCTGCAGTTCACACATGGTCTCATAGTCTTTCTTGTCACTGTCAAGGGTTTGTTTTCCAGTCTTAGGTGTATAATACTGAACTGATAATGATAGATTTCCAGTTTAGCAGTTAGTGTTCCAGTAGCTAAATGAATACAACTCAGGTATTTGGGCTTTCAGGTCAGCTTCCCCCATTGACCCTCAGGCACATCATACCTATTGATGAGTTTTTACTAGGTTGGCAATTTGTGTTTCATTTACCCAAGCAATGACCCAGTTTGCCCAAACAGTAGATGTTAATGAAAGACATTTAGGCTAATTTTAGGCTTTAGAAATTAACTTTTAAAAAATATATTGAGTTTAAGTGAGCAAAAAGAGTATTAAATAAAATAGACTAGCCAGTGAATACCAGTGTACTTACATTAACCTGCTCCTTGTAATAAAAGGTTTATACCCCTAATCAGAGATCCATGCCATTGTGCTCAAGGGAAATGGCTGTGTTTGTTTTTGAAAAGGTCCAGAACATTAACATGATACAAGATCATTGTCATTTGTAGGCAAGCAAGACTGCCAAGAGGATTAGAAAACTGGTTTAAATATCATTTTTCCACCTTTTTTATTGGTGGTGGTTTCTGAACGTTCGTGGTAGTAATATTAAACCTTCTAAAGGTTTAAATTTTTTTTTTTTTTTAACTTTGCAGAGTTCAGAAGCAAGGCTGAATCTTTTAAAGGTCTGAGGTCCTTCTGACACTTCAGTAGTCTGCTATCCTGAAGCTGCCCCTTTCCTCAGAGGTGCTAGTAAGTCGAGCGTCCTCAGCTGAACTTCATGGACTGCTCAATGTCAGCCTCCTATACACTGTGAGGTTTAACTTGCTCAGAACTGTACCACAGAAAAAAATGACTAAATTTTGCATCTTGTGCCGTTAGATCTTTTATTAAGGTAATAGTCTGTTGACAGATTAGAGGAAGAACCACGTGGACTATTGAAAGTGTTTGAAACAAATTTATTACTTACGTATATGTAGGAAGGACATGATTAAATCAAACTTGTTCACTTATATTTGTCCCTAAAACAGTTTTAGATAAAGTAAATAATCTTCCAATTGAGTTATTATAATTCATTTATTTGTATGTAATAGGCACATGGAGCCCTGGTGGGGCAGTGGTTAAGAATTTGGCTGCTAACCAGAAGGTCGGCAGTTCGAATCAGCAGCTGCTTCTTAGAAACCCTATAGGACAGTTCTACTCTGTTCTGTAGGGTCACTATGAGTCGGAATCGACTCGACAGCAATGAGTTTGATGTATTTTATTATACTATGTGATTTATTATGCTCAACTGAGTCTAAGCAATCGAGGAAACAATAAGTCAACGGTGTCAGGAAGCCCTTTTAAGCATTAGGCTCTATTTATCTCTTTTATACATAAATCATATTTTTTCCCTTTTAGGACATAATTTTTTGCTTTTGGCACAGACTGTTCCCAGACTCCTACCCAGACCTTCTTTCAAGGTGGTGCTTACTAGACCTGTGGGCTCCATCTAATGCATTATCAAAACCGATGGGTAGTATTGCTAGGGCAACAAGGGGTGGAATTCATACAGTGGAGTTTTAGTGGAAACCTTTAACTCTATTTGGTCTGATTTCTTTTGATATCCTTACCCAGGTGGTTAAAAGAATGCAAACTGTTCTACAGTTCTGTTTGTTTTCTCTCCTTTTCTCTGACTTCAATACAGTATTGATTAGAGGCAAAAATCACAGGCAATTACTGTAAAATTTTAGGGAAATAGTAATGAGGCTTGAACAAAGGTAGTGGCAGTAAGTGGGTGTGAGAAAGTGAAGGGCAACAGCAGGCTTTATTAATTGATTGATAGTAGAGGTGAAAGAGAAGGAGGAGTTGTCAGCAGTGACTTAGAAGAGGGTGATAGAACTCCCAGCCACAGTGGTTGAACAGGTTGCACATTGCAGGGCAAATGATAAGCTATGCTTCAGGAAGGTAAGATTGTATGAGAAAATACAGGCACCTCCTGAGCGCTAATGGCAGAACAACGAGGGGCAGAACGTCACAGATCAAGTCCATGTGAAGTCACAGCAAATGCAGACCAATCAGAGGCAGAAATTACAGTTCAGGATATTAGACTGAGGCATGGCTTCAGACTGTGGGGCAAAACCAGCGGGAGCTTCACCAGAGTTGTCATCTAGGAGACTCGTTGGAGATGAGCCATAGCCGTTGGGGGCCAGGTAGGCCCAAGGAAATGACCTAGCAAGAAGACTGAAAAGTAAACCAGTCACAGATGAGATTGGTTTCCCTGCCCTGGGATACAAAAAGAAAAAGAAATTGCTGAGATGTAGGTGCAGACGATGCTGACCCTGAGGAGTATTCAGGGAGATTGCTGCCCGTCATTGCCATTGAGTTGCTCACTGTCTCACCTGTCACCTATGACAGAGCGAAAAGTATTTCCCAGTACCTGTGGACTACCTGAGCAATCGTTAACATCCTGCCAGGCTAGCTTGTCTCTGGTACCAGGTTGCTTTGTCTTTCTAAAGCACCATTTTGTTTGTGTATTTGCTCCACTTAAGAATCTCCTAAGGCCCTTTGTTTCCTGTCAGATTAAATCCATACGCTTTCGGCTGACATTCAGCTGGCCATATCTTACCTACATTTTCCACGGACGCAAATCCTCTGCTCCTGGAAGATAAGGAAATATGCTGTGTAGACCTGACTCATACCTCTTCCTGACTTTAAAATTTATGCAGATTATATAGATAAAGTAAATAATCTTCTGATTGAGTTATTATATTTCTGTGGTACATAGGGTCGCTATGAGTCAGAACCGACTCGACGGCACCTAACAACAACAAGAACAACATAGATTGTATGAAGAGCCCTAGTGGCGCAGTGGTTAAATGCTCAGCTGCTAACCGAAAGGTTGGCAGTTTGAACCCACCAGCCATTCCATGGGACAGAGACGTGGCAGTCTGCTTCCATAAAGATTACAGCCTTGGAAACCCTGTGGGGCAGTTCTTCTCTATCCTGTATGGTCGCTATGAGTCAGAATCGACTCAACAGCGACAGGTTTGGTTTTGATAGCTTGTATGCAAGAGACCATAGGTTCCATCTGTTATACATGCCCCTGGAGAGCTCTTTTCGTTTTGTTAAAGACATGTGTCATGTTTGGGAAAGTTCTTAGTCTTCAGAATACTGGAAAAAGATTGATCATTTGCTGGGCTTGTCATTTAATAAAGCATAACTTAGAAATACAAAATATAGTCTCCTTGTCAAAAGTTCTTACGGATTGTTTTGCTATGACTTCTCAAGGGAGTAGCGATTTAAATAATTTGAACTATTTATACACTAATCTGCATTACAACTTAATAGACAAATAAGGAAAAGTGTAGATAATAACGATAATAATATACTTGTCATCCTAAATAGAATTTTTTCTCTGCTCATATAAAATAATTTTATGTGAAAATGTAGTTTATATATTGTTGATAAGTAAATTGGCATAAACTTCTGAGAGGTCAGTTTGATAATGTGGACCAAAAGGTTTTGTTCGACCAGTCGGTTCTTAGGAATTCATTCTAAGGAACTATTTGTGAATATAGCTAAATATTTTCAAGGCTGGTCATTATAGCTTTGTTTTATAATAGTGAAAGACTAGAAATTACCTGAATATCCAACCAGGCGGATTGATTAAATATGTTGTGCTACAAATGCTTACTGTGAAATATTACATTGTAGCTGTTACAAATGGTCTTCTACAGAATACTTAGTGACGCAGGAAAATGTGCCTGATGTGTTAGTAAGGAAAAAATACCAGGTTATTGGACAGTATGCATAAGATAATCCCATTATTTATTTGTTTTTGCCAAAAATAAAATTAAAAAACTCTGTAAAATTTTTAAATTCTTTGTATTTTTAAAATTTTATGCAATACCTATGCATTACTTTGGTAATTAGGAAAAAATCCTTTTATTAAAAAATACACCTTCAGTAGTTAGAAAATAAATAATGATGGAAAAATAATTATCTACAAAGAAAGATTTTGGAGTGTAGGAAGACAAAAGAGAAACCTCCGCTCCCTCCATGCGTTCACACCCTTTCTGATTCTGCGGAATTGAACTATAGGTAAAATTGAGAATGGCCCTTGATGGTAAGAGTACTATAGTGAGCCACAGGTAGCGACTTTAGTGCTAATCTAAGCGTTACCGTTAAAGGACTTCCTTAGCGGCAGCCATGAACAGCCTCTCAGAGTTCACCTTTCTTCTTTTAAAACGTTAATGAACTGTGGTGAACAGACCTTGGATCAAACAAATAAGCTTACGTAGAGCGCGCATAGTGGGCTTTCAGCAGGTATCGGTGTTCCCTTCTAAAGGTACCACTAGCTCAGAAATTTAATGTTCTCTAACGCTGAGACTTTCAGCATAGAAAAAATGCAAATCCTTCAAAGTGCCAGTTTAAAACTGAAAGAATCTTTGAGCCCTTAATGATATTCATTGGGCTTTAACTCACTTTACTCAGGTAAATAATTTATAAAATTATTAACGTTCTCCAAAAGAGGATTTTTTCACACCTTTTCATTTACCCAACATAATTAAAAATATTTATCTCCCAAAACAAAGTGTTCTTCAGACAAACATTAGACTGGACTATAAAACATAAAATGATACTTGTGAAGAGCATGCTTCTTAGTTCAAGTAAATACACAAGACTAAATGGGCAGCTCCTGGCTGGAGGTGGGATGAGAAGGCAGAAAGGGATAGGAGCTGATTGAATGGACATTGGGAAATCCGGGGTAGAAAGGAGGAGTGTGCTGTTACAGTATAGGGATTGCAACTAGGGTCACGTAGCCATAAGTGTATGAAGTTTTGTATGAGAGACTAACTTGAGCTGTAAACTTTCACGTAAAGCACAGTAAAAAAAAAAAAAAAAAAAAATGTTATTTCACACAGTCCAAATTTATTTGCTTTCTTTACTTTAGGTTGCTACGGGCAGAACAGACACGGAAGACTTAGACCTCTACGCTACCTCACGGGAGCGGCGATTTCGTTTATTTGCTTCTATAGAATGTGACGGGCAGTTGTTCATGACTCCGTATGATTTTATTTTGGCTGTTACAACAGATGAGCCCAAATGTAAGTGTAAGTTTTTTAGTTAATCTTAATAATTTATAAGGTTTTTTTTTCTCATACATAGTTTATAAACATGTGGGGCTATATAAATTTCATAACACCTAACCAAGTAATGTATTTCAAAAGCTACTATGCTATACGATATTACTAGACTAATATTTCATATGAACTCTCTTTTCAGAAGCTTTCAGTTGCTCCCTCTTCCTCAGTATATCAGACTTAAACACCTTCCTTTTGGTACTCTTCACAATAGACTCAGATTCTGCCTGTTGGTTCTTACAGCCAACCTGAGCAGACTAATTCAGAGGGTTAGCTCTGAAGTTCGACCTGGGCAAGAGTTCTGCCTTGTCTCTCTTCTGTGTTTGTCATAGCTCCTCACTGTAAATCCAGGCTAATTGTTTCCACCTCTCCACATGTCAGGACAGCGGTTGTCCGGCCTTCTGGCATTGTGTACATTCTTCGCAAACCTCTTTAAAATCTAACTTGAAGACAGCTGGATTCTCATATCCACTTTCATAATCAGTCTGTTGCAGTATGTTGTTTCACGTGAAGTATATGAAGAAAATTTGCCTCACAGAAATAGGTAGTAGGAAAAGGGAAGACTTTTAATATCCTTTTTCAGATAATTGTGTGTGTTCTTCTTTGATGGTATATCAAAATTAGGTTAGTGGTAGTTTCTTAAAGATTATCTGCAATATAGAATCTGAAACATCAACGAACTGTTTGTTGTCTGTTATGTTAAAATCCTTTGGTCTGTCTTATACTTTGAGTGAATTTTTAACCTTGCATAATATTGTAGCATCAGTTGGAAAATATTGGTTTACTGAGTTATGGAGCTCTTCCAAATGTTAACGGCTTTCATTATATAATATTTAAAAAGTCACATTCATTAGTGGTATTACCAGTCTCATCAGAAAAGTCTGTAATTATTGGAATAATTATTAGTGGTATATGCAAGTTTTCCAAAATTGTTATTTTCACTTGAAAGCTCTAATTTATCATTGGCAACAAATATTATCAGTTGTTTTCCTTAAGCAATAGGCTCACTTTGTTCGGTTTTAAGAGAATGTCTGCCAAATACCTAGGTCTGAATACCCGTAATTTGTCTGTCAGTTGTTCTTGCAAGTAAAAATCCTGTTCCATGAGAAAAGCAGCTAGTTCAGTTCACAACTCAAGTAATCAAAAAGTGCTTTTCCTAGAGACAACCACAGTCCTTAGGTAGGCAGTCCACTTCCCACTTCACCTCACAGAATGTTAAATGACACGTACTCAACTACACCCAGCAAGTGCCAGGCACTGCACTAAGAAGGCACTGGAGATACAGTGGTGAGGGGGAAGAAAGGAAATACACTCCACCCTCATGATGCTTACAGTCTGGTAGAAAAGTCGACACTGATCAATGAAATACACAAATGAACAATAAATTATAACTGTGATAAATGCTGTGAAAGAAAAATACTTGGTTCTGTGAGAGTGTATATTTTGGAGGAAGTGACCTAGTCAGGGAGCTCAGGGAATCTTCCCTGGGACAATAAAAACCGACATGAAAGGTGAATCTTGAATAGAGGTAACTAGGTATGAGGGACCTGGGGAGTGGAGAGTTTCAGCAGAAGAAGCAGTATGGGCTGAGACCCCCAGACAAAGAGTGTGAGACACTGGAAGAGTGACCGGATGAACTGGGTGTGGCTGTAGTGTGAAGAGCAGGGAGGAGTGTGGTATGAGGTGAGGCTGGAGAAGTGGGGTGTGGCCAGTTCATTCAGAGTGTGTGACTTATAGTAAACATATTTTTTTGTTTTTACCCTAAAAGTAGTGGGAAATCACAGCGGTTCGTTTAAACTTTTAAACTGGGGGGTGGGGAGTGGGGGCAGGGGAAGATGCATGATTAGATTATGTTTTGAAAAGGTCTCAGAGTGGAAAATAGAGAACCAGACTGGGTATGAGCAGATCAAAGGTTCAAAAACTTCAAGCTACAGAAGCCTCCAGTGATGGTGCTCATGATGGTGGGAAAGAAAGGGAAAAATTTCCAACATATTGTTGTTGGTGTTGTTAGATGCCATTGAGTCAATGTGATAGAGCAGAACTTCCCCATGGAGTTTTCTAGGCTGTAACCTCTACGGGAGCAGATCGCCAGGTCTTTCTCCACTGCTGGGTGAATCCAAACCTCCAGCCTTTCAGTTAGCAGCCGAACAGTTAACCACTGCGCCACCAGGGCTCCTTTCAGAGCTTTTAGGGGCTAAAATAAAGGGGACCGGGAATAAGGGTCTGCCTGACTTAACTAGGTGGATGACAGGAGGGAGTGCTGAAGGAGGACTAGAGGTGAGGAGAAAGTCACAGCTTTAATCTTGGACCTGATGTATTTGAGATGGAGCCCTGGTGGTGCACAGAGGCTCCAGAGACACAGGAAGAAAACTGGAGGAGTATGGATTAGTAGAAGCCAAGGGGAGAATGGCCAGTTGAGCGGAATGCTACTGAGAAGTCAAGTTAGATGAGGACAGGAAAATGCCCACTAGAGTTGGTAAGGAGTTCCCAGGTGGTACAGACTGTTAAAACATTCAGCTGCCAGCTGAAAGCCTGGAGGTTTGAGTTCACCCAGAGGTGGCTCGAAAGAAAGACCTAGTGATCTACTTCCGAAAAATCAGCCATTGGGAACCCTATGAAGCACAGCTCTATTCTGACACAGGTGGGGTCACTATGAGTCAGAATCGACTCAAGGACAACTGGTTAGAACTAGTAATGAAGGTTATGAATGATCCTAAAAGAGATGTTTCAGTGGAGTGATTAGAGCAAAGTCTGGATTGCAAGACTGAGCAGCAGATGAAGAAATGGAGACAGTGAGTTTGGCTGTGAAAGAGAACGGAAAGGTAGTAGCCAGAGTGGAATCTGAAGGAGAGGCTTGATCGTGCAGGATTTTGACCAGAGACTGGGAGGATGGCATCTGAAAGAGAGGGAGTTCCGTGAGCAAAAATGTGGAATCAAGAGGTAAAGGGTATGTTCATAGGAGTTCTCTTTGGGGGTATGTAGGCAAGTAGTGAAAGAAGAGTCCAGATGAGTAGGGCTCTTTTTTAAGGAATTCAAGGACTGTGGTAAGAGTTATATCCATCTGTGCTCCTGTGATCCTCCTTGCCTTCCTTCTTCCTTCCCGTCAAGAAATATTTACTGACTACTTACCATGTGCCAGATAATTATATTCTGCCTTCGAATTGGTTCTGTATTTTATACCTATTGCTGTCGAGTCGATTCTGACTCATAGCAACCCTATAGGACAGAGTAGAACTGCCCCATAGGGTTTCCAAGGAGCGCCTGGTGGATTTGAACTGCTGACCTTTTGTAGCACTTAACCAGTATGCCACCGGGTTTCTTCTGTATTTTATGCCCTCTCATAATACTGTAAGTTTCCTGGGTATAGGGACTTTGTATCACCCCTTAACTCATAGAAAAGATGCTTCACTGTAAGTAAATGTATATTCTACACATTTTTGTTCATTTGATTTGGTACAATGTGAGTTTTTTATGTTTATTATTAAATTAGTATAGATTTGATAACACTATTAATATATTTTTAGAATATTAAATGCTATTTTGCATCAAATTCTATGAGTTTTTATCAAACTTATATTTGAAAAGTTATTCCTTAAGTGATGTTTAATGATTTATAATTTCATATTTTGAAAACAATTTTAGTTCATTATTGACTTAAATTTTTTCTTCATGATACACTCACTGGAAACCCACAGTTGGATTTCTGCTTTTTGGACATAACTTTTGTGGTGATTCTTCTGAATCGCTTGCAGGAGAAACCTAGTTTCCATTATCAATAATTTTGCAAAATGTTTAACAACCACAACAACAGTTAATTTCTGACCAGCAATTTAAAAACAGTCACAAAAGATCAAGATATTTGTCAAGACTTTTTTCTTTAAGTGTAGGGTTTTAAAAAGAAATATTTGCCTTAGAATAGAAAATATGGTCCATATACCGAATATTAAATCAGATGCATATCAAAGTCCCATATTGAAATTAGACATTTAAATCTTGGCACTTCTTTATTAGCTTTGAAAGCTTGATTAAGTTATTTAATCTTTTGATTTCTCATTTATGAAAAACAAAAAGAACAGCCTCCTGAGGTTTTTTGACAATTGAATGAGATCAATGGTGCTTAATATAGTACCCGACACACAGTAAGCACTTAATAAATGTTGGGAGCCGTCGTCATCATAGTAATCGTCATCACTATCACCATAATTCATAACCAAGAGTTTTTAAAAACCTTGTATCATTTTATGGTGATATTTAGTAGCAAAAATGGTGCATTGAATAAACATTTGCTTAATTATAGTTTAAATAAGTGTTAACTGAGACATGCATGTGATTGTTGATTATAACTTTGTTTAGGAATCTAAAATATTTCTTGTTTTGCCTATTTATGTAGAACCTAAAGGATGAAATCAATAATTCATTATTTTCTTATAGCTTCAAGTATTATTTTGGTTATTAAAAATATATTGTTAAATATTTCCAACATACAAGAAAGTATAAAAAATACAATGAACACCTCTGTACTCAACCTACAACTTAAAAAATAAAACATTTCCAAT
The DNA here is from genome assembly GCA_030035585.1 of Dugong dugon. Taxonomy (NCBI): domain Eukaryota; kingdom Metazoa; phylum Chordata; class Mammalia; order Sirenia; family Dugongidae; genus Dugong; species Dugong dugon. The sequence continues at coordinate 77,358,975 of CM057476.1, forward strand.
AGAATTGAAGACCTTCTCTATGCAGGTTATATTTGTATGTGCAATAATTTCATGCGACATAAGTAATTTAGAAAGTGAGAAAATCCTTTGAAGAACAATCTTAATAGCTCTTTATTCTTTATTTTGAAAAAGCTAATAATACTGAACATGGTGACATTTCCGGCAGAATGAATGTCTTTTGTGAATAATTTACCCTGGAAATCTTGTAAGCCCTACAGAACTCAAGAGCACATCTCACTTCCTCTTTTGATAAATAGCTTTTCGAGTAGTGCATAAGAGTGTGTGCAGTGTACTTTTTATCACTTTATTTTCTTCTTTTCTTATGCTATATTTTTAAAGCAACCAAATAATAAAATTATTTACATTGTTCTGTTATTTGCTAAAAGGAGAGTATCTTTGTGAAATGTGTATACAATATCATACTGTTGTTACTTGTCATCCAGTCAATTGCAACACATGGTGACCCCATGTGTGCAGAGTAGAACTGTTCCGTAGGATTATACAGTATCATAGTTAAGGTTAAATCTGAATTCTAATGTGTAGACCTGAGATTTTAATCACTTGATTATGTGTTTGTATAGTTTTATACATTTTCTTGGGTAAAGGGATATATGACTGTGTTGTTGCTACACAGCAAAGAAATCTATCTCCACAAAAATCAGTTTCTCAGTTTTTAGAAACACGTTTCTTTCCTTTTGATCTTAAAATGAATTATTATTTTACCTAAAAAAAAGAGACGTTAATAGCAAAATATGCTTATCTTGTAATGTTGAACTTGATATATTGTTAACGTTAACAGTGGCTAGTTATACAGAAATAGACACATTGTCAAGTAGAAAAATTATTGGTTGTCATTATTGTAATGTAGCTGAAATAATGTTTACCATTTTCCTAATGCAGCTATGTTATAGGACTTGATCATATGTAAACCTGGAGATAATTCTTGAGCAGGCATTAGATATTCATAGTGTTCAAACCTGACCAAAGGAAAAAACAGCAGTATTGATTGAGTATTTATCCCGATATCATATGCTTTATTGTATTTGAGATTTTGGGGTACCAGGATAGACGGAATCAGTAAAAGAAAGTAATTCCATTTATTTTATTTAAATATAACACCCTTGTTCCAGAGATGCCTTTGAACAGTTCTAGGGGAGAAGAGTGGAAAACAGGATGAGGATTTCCCTCCACTTTGCTGCTGTCCCTTTTATCTTCTTTCTCTTTGCCCTCCCTCTTTCCTCGTTACCTTAAAGAAACCTGATCGTGATGCTTCAGTGGCAGAATTCTCGCCATGCACGCAGGAGACTCGGGTTCAATTCCCAGCCGATGCACCTCAAGCACAGCCACCACTCATCTGTCACTGGAGGCCTCCATGTTGTGATACTGAACAGGTTTCAGCAGAGATGCCAGACTAAGACCGAATAGGAAGAAAGGCCTGGCAATCTTCTTCCGAAAATCAGCCAGTGAAAACCCTATGGATCACAGCAGTCCAATCCTGTTGTGCACTGGGTCACCATGAGTCTGGGGCCGACTCAATGGCAGCTAACAATAGCAGGGGCGTTAATACAATAAACGTCAAGGGTTTAAAAAAAAAAAAACTTGTTGCCGTTGAGTCAATTCCGACTCATAGCAACAGAGTAGAACTGCCCTATAGGATTTCCGAAGAGCTCCTGGTGGAATCGAATTGCCGACCCTTTGGTTAGCAGCCGAACTCTTAACCACCACTCCACCAGGGTTTCAATACCTTAAAATTATAATGTCTCTATGTTAATCAATATCTTTTGCGTTCTAATTTGAATGTTTAGTAAATATCATTGTTTATGTTTTTATGTCTATAGGATGTTTAAAATGGAATAAAATAACTTACTTTATAAATCCAGAAAGCCCCAAATGAATATACTATGGTTATGGGAAAATGTGTTTCCCATTCCTCTGATATTATTTTAGTTTGTAGTATATAAGACAAATAGATAATAAGTATAAGGTGATACCATATATCCTAATCTTCAATTTAGAAGACTTTTTCCCTTTAAACATAAAAGTTTGGTTATGAGTTATAGATGGTTACTTAATTTGCATATACATTACATGAAGTATTTGTTTTGTAATTAATTTATGTTTATTTATTTTAGATGCTAAAACATGGAAATCACTTTCCAAACAGGTGAGTTAAAGCTCTTGATACAGTTATAGATTGTACATATACATGCATATACACAATATATGTGTAATATGTGATACATAAATAGATTTGCAAATTAAATCACACCAAGATGCCATTTTTTGCCCTCCAGGTTGCCAGAAAATTAAAAAGTTGGATAATTCCAAGTGTTAGTAAATATATGGATCAGTGGTTTCTCTCGTGTGAATGTAAATTGGTATACTCATTTCATAAATTTGTTCACCATTATCTAATGAAATTGGAAATACACACACTCTATACCTACTAGTTCCACTCCTGGGTTTAAATCTTCAACAGTGTGTACACATGTACATGGTAAGAGAACACGTGAATATACTCTGTCATCCAGTAATTTCACACGTGCGCATGAGAGACTCTTGCTTGTATGCAGGAGAGGTACACAAGAATATCTGCAGATTGTTCATGATGGCCAAAAATGAACTAGGTACAACATCAATAGTCATATTGATAAATTGTTATACATTCATACAATGAATACTATACAGCAGCAAAAACGAATTATAGCAATACTTGGACTAGGTGAATCTCAGAAACATAATAGTAAGCAAGTAAAGCAATTTATAAAAAATATGAAGTATAATTTCATTTCTATAACGTTTAGAACTGGGAAAATGAAAAATATTGTTTATGGATACATTTATAGGTGGGAAAACTAAAATTCAAGATGGTCCTTACCTGTAAGGGAGGTGGAAGGGTATACAAGAGGGGGGCTCAGAGAGGCTTGTAAGGTACTGGTCATTTTCTGTCTTTTAACTGGGTGGTAAGGACATGAATACTTTTTGTTATTGCCCTTTAAATTGCACACATATTCCTTTTATGCTTGCATATATATGTAAAGTTCACTATAAAAAATGAGAGTATTAGCAAATTAGAGAACTTCCTTATCTAGTTAAAGGGAGTCCTCTAAAAGCCTACAGCAGGTATCATGCTTACTTGTGAAACTTTGGAGACATTTTCTTTGAAATCATATATACCATATTTTTCTTGAATAAAGCACCCACATAAATAATGCGCCCACACATATAAAGTGCACAGCGCACCTAGGCAAATAAAGCATGAGTGGTTGCCCAGTTGTAAAAAACATAACACATGTGCTATTTGCGTTGAAATATGGCAATGTCTGTCATCACAAGTACTCCTCAGCAATTTAGTGGAGGTCCTAGGTAATGCAGTATGACAAGACAGAGAAAAAAAGAGACTCTAAGGATTGGAATGGCAACAAGCAATATAATTGAGAGAAAAAAAATTTAAATACATAGGCTTCAGATTTATTCAAATTTAATAAAAGTTTAGCAGGATTGCTGCTGGATGTAAAATCAATGAACCAGAATTAATAACATGTTTCTAAAGCAGCAGTAGCAAAAACTTGTAGAAAATAAGGTACATTTCACAGTAACAACAAGTATTAGGTACTTAACAGTAGATGTGCAATAGATTATTATATTTTTAAAAGAGTAAATTGAGAAATAAACCATATTTATTGATATTAATAAACTATTTCATAATAATACTGATTTCTTCCAAATCTCTATAAATTCTATGCAACTCTAATAAAAATTCCAACAGGATTAATTGCAGTATTGACATTTTAAATTAATTTGGTAGTGTAGGGCCCTCCAAATATTCAAATATTCTGAACAATTCTGAAAATAAGAAGGACAAAAAAGAAAAAGACTCTGAGAAGAGGAAGATGATTGGGGCTGCCACATCTTAAAATTAATAATAAAAACCAAATCCATTGCTGTTGAGTCAATTCTGACCCAGAGCAACACTATAGGACAGAGTAGAACTACCCTAGACAGTTTCCAAGGAATGGCTGGTGGATCAAACTGCTGACCTTTTGATTAGCAGCCTGAGCTCTTAACCACTGTGCTACCAGGGCTCCAGATTAATAAATAGTACTATAAAAATAAAACAAAACTGTATCACTGTAAGGATTTTTTAAAAATTGGATCAAGATAATAAAACATAGAGTCCAGAAATAGATCCTCTTATATATGTAAAGATCTATGAATCACTGGAGAAAATATTAACCTTTCAACTATAGGTATTGGAATAATAGATTTTTCATATGGAGGCAAATAAATTTACATCTCAAAGTTACTACCATATTAAAAAAACAAATTTCAGATTGATGAAGTACTTATTTGTAAAAACAACAATTCTAAAGTGTTAGAAGAAAAAATGAGGGGTATAAGAGTTTTTTCCTTAGACAAAACACATAAAACTCAAAAGAAAATGGCAAATTTTACTAAATTAAAAGCTTTAGTACACCAAAAGACAGTGTCAGTAATATTAAAAGATGTGTGATGGATTTGACAATATGCTTTCAACAGTAAAAGTATAGGAAAAGAAAATAAAAAGAAACCCTGGTATATATTAGAATTTAACATTAAGATTGGCTTATACAAACATATAAAATTTCTATATAGCAAAAGGTAATATGCAAAATTGGGAGGAAAGATTTTTTGTAACATGCATTAACAAATAAAGAGTAAGAGTCTTAATTCACAAATAACACCTACATAGCAATTAGAAAAAGAGGAATAACTCAACCAGAAATTTTCACAAAAGAACCACAAGTGTACTGTACGTATATTAAAAGATACTCAGCTTCACTAATCAAAAATGCAGTTTATAACCACCTTGAGAAAGCACTTTTTGCATATTGGACATAGAACATGTGTTTTTAAAAAATATGTAATACTCTGATGGACAAGATGAGAAAAATAGGTACTTATCTCAGTGTTGTTGGGAGTATAAATTAGGTCTCATTTTGTTTGGAGAGGTAGGGTGGCGTGTTAACAGTCTCTGCTTGGGCAACCCACCTCTTGACTCCATTGTAGGGGATCTTCTGCAAGAGCTTATATCTGTCCAGCAGCCAACAGCTACCAGCTGGGGGAGGAGTAGTCACACTCCAAATGGACCCCCAGGGAGGTCTGCCTTGCTGCTATCAGAGCCCACCCTGTAGTATGTTAGCTGTGCTTGCAGCCTCCACTCAAGATGCCTGCTTCCTACCACTCAGCACTGACTGAAAGGGGGTGCAGACTGACCCAAACTGATCCCTAGGGAGGTCTGTCCTGTTGGTTTCAGAGGTCTGAGCTATGGGGTGCACAGGGAGGCAGGTAGAGTGCTGATTATGGGAGCAGACTCCACTGCAGGGACTTCTGTACCAGTTTGCAACAGCTTGGCAACCAACAATTACTAGGTGGGGGAGGGAGTGTCACTCTCTGGTCAGATCTTCATGGAGGTCTGCCTTGTTGTTATCACAGCCATCCCTGTAGTATGTTCGCTGTGGGCATAGTCTTCACTAAAGATGCCTCCTTCATAGCACACAGCAGGCTCAGTCTGCAGCCCTCAGCACCATTCAAAAGGGGGAGCAGACAGACCTGAAGTGACTCCCCAGGAGTTTTGTCCTGTTGATTTCAGAGGCTGAGCTATGGGGTGCGCAGGAAGGCCAGTAGAGTGTTGACTATAAGAGCAGATTCCACTGCATGAGCATTCTGTAGCAATTCACAGTAGACTTGCAACTGACAGTGTCTGGGTAGGGGAGGTGCAGAGAGCAAGTTTTTCTGTTGTTGTTAATGCTTGTGTCCCAGCTGTTTACACTCAATAACAAATAGGTGTAGAATGAATGAAAGGAAACCAGGGGGGAGAAAAGAGAGTGAGAGCAATGTAGCAGAGTGGAAACAGTACAGAACTTAGGAGCACTGGATCCTAGCCCCTACTGAGTTGTGTCGTGCCATAGAGTCGGTTTGGGCTCATAGCTACCCTATATGACAGAGTAGAACCGCCCCATTGCGAGGCCGTAATCTTTTCAGGAGCAGACTGACCCATCTTTCTCCTGCAGAGTGGCTGGTGCATTCAAGCTGCTGACCTTTCGGTTAGCAGCTGAGCACTAATCATTGTGCCACTATTAGCCAAACAGGCACATGGGTTTGGTTCCAGACCAATGCAATAAAGCAAATATCTCAATAAAGCAAGTCACACTAATTTTTTTGGTTTCCCAGTGCATATAAAAGTTATATTTACACTATACTGTAGTCTGTTAAGTGTGCATTAGCATTATGTCTAAAACAACAATGTACATACCTTAATTTAAAAAATACTTAATTGCTAAAAAATGCCAGCCATCATCTGAGCTTTCAGCGAGTTGTAATCTTTTTGTTGATAGAGGGTCTTGCCTCAATGTTGATGGCTGCTGACTGATCAGGGTGGTGGTAATTGCTGAAGGTCAGGGTGGCTTAAATTATTTTAAGTTCTTGAAATAATTCAACAATGTAGTTTGCCACATTGATTGTCTCTTCCTTTCATGGAAGATTTCTCTGTAGCATGCAGTGCTGTTTGATAGCATTTTACCCACAGTAGAACTTCTTTCAAAATTGGAGTCAGTCCTCTCAAACCCTACTACTGCATTATCAACTACATTTATGTAATATTCTAAATCCTTTGTTGTGATTTCAACAATGTTCACAGCATCTTCACCAGGAGTAGATTTCATCTCAAGAAACCAGTTTCTTTGTTCATCCATAAGAAGCAACTCCTTATCCATTAGTTTTATCATGCGATTACAGCAATTCAGTCACATCTTCAGGCTCCACTTCTAGTTCTCTTGCTGTTTCCCACCACATCTGCTGTTACTTCCTCCACTGAAGTCTTGAACCTCTCAAAGCCATCCATGAGGGTTGGAATCAACTTCTTCCAAACTCCTCTTAATCTTGATATTTTGACCTCCTCCTATGAATCACAAATGCTCTGAATGGCATCTAGAATGGTGAATCCTTCCCAGAAGGTTTTCAATTTACTTTGCCCAGATTCATCAGAGGAGTCACTATCTACAGCAGCTATAGCCTTACAAAATGTATTTCTTAAATATTAAGACTTGAAAGTTAAAATTACTCCTTGACCCATGGGCCGCAGAATGGATGTTGTGTTGGCAAACATGAAAACATTAATCTCCTGGTACATCTCCATGAGAACTCTTGGGTGACCAAGTGCATTGCCAATGAGCAGTAATATTTTGAAAGGAATCTTTTTTTCTGAGCAGTAGGTCTCAACAGTGGGCTTAAAATATTCAGTAAACCATGTTGTAAACAGATGTGCTGTCATCCAGGCTTTGTTGTTCCATGTATGGAGTACAGACAGAGTAGATTTATCATACTTCTTAAGGGCCCTAGGATTTTCAGAATGGTAAATAAGCATTGATTTCAACTTAAAATCACCAGCTGCATTAGCCCCTGACAAGAGAGCCACCCTGTCCTTTGAAACTTTGAAAGTCCTAGATGGCATCTTCTTCCAGCATAAGGCTGTTTCATCTACATTGAAAATCTGTTGTTCAGTATATCCTCCTTCGTCAGTTATCGTAGCTAGATCTTTTGGATAACTTCCTGCACCTTCTGTATCAGCACTTGCTGCTTCACCTTGCACTTTAATGTTAGGGAGACAGCTTCTTTCCTTGAACCTCATGAACCAACCTCTGCTAGCTTCAGACTTTTCTTCTTGCACTTCCTCACCTTTCTGAGCCTTCATAAAATTGAGAGAGTTAGGGCCTTGCTCTAGATTAGGTTTTGGCTTAAAGGAATGTTGTGGCTCGTTTGATCTTCTATCCAGACCACTAATACTTTCTTCATATCAGCAATAAGGCTGTTTCACTTTCTTATCATTCGTCTGTTCACTGGAGTAGCACATTTAATTTCCTACAAGAACTTTTCCTTTGCATTCACAGCTTGGCTAACTGTTTGGCATAAGAGGGCTAGCTTTTGGCCTGTCTAGCTGCTTTCAACATACCTTCCTCACTGAGCTTAATCATTTCGAGCTTTTTGGTTTACAGTGAGGGACGTGTGACTCTTCCTTTTGCTTGAACACTTAGAGGCCATTGTAAGGTTATTAATTGGACTGATTTCAATATTTCCATGTCTCAGGGAATAGGGAGGCCTGAGGAGAGAGAGAGAGAGATGGGGGAACAGCCAGTCGATGGAGCAGTCAGAACACATACAACATTTATTGATTAAGTTTGCTGTATTATATGAGTGCGGTTTGTGGTACCCTAAAGCAATTACAATATTAATCAAAGATCACTGATCACAGATCACCACAACAGATACGATATTTCAAACTTTTTCATTATTATTACGAGAATGACCAAAATGTGACACAGAGACAGGAAGTGAGCACATGCTGTTGGAAAAATGGTGCCGATAGACTTGCTCGATGAAGTTGCCTCAAACCTTCTATTTGTGAAAAACGTAGTATCTGTGAAGCACAGCAAAGCGATGCACAATAAAATGAGGTATGCCTGTAGTGATTTTTAACCAACTATTCACAATAGATTAAAAAATCATTTAGCCTCTGAGCAATGCTTCAATGTTTAAATTCTGCAAGGGAATTTCCCAACAGCTATGATAGTTTGATTAAAAACAACAATGAAAGAATAAAAGCTGATCAAGAGCAGCTGAAGTCTGTGTTTTTTACTGAATATTTAAGTTAAGAATTGAAAAGAAAAAAAAGAAACAGTGGCCACAGGAACTCAATACCCCTGCCCTCCGCTTCACCAACGTTATCATTCTTTGAGTCACCATTAAAATAGTCTTTATTCCTTCCTAACATAGTCCTTTGTCATCTACTTCCTTTACTGTACAAAACAAACAAACAAACAAAACACACACACACACACAGAAACAATTGCCATCAAGTTGATTCTAACTTACGATGACTGTTATGGATTGAATGATGTCCCCAAAAAATGTGTGTCAGTTGGCTAGGCTGTGATTCCCAGTATTGTGTGGTTGTCCTCCATTTTGTGATCTGATGTGATTATCCTACGTGTTGTAAATCCTAACCTCTATGACATTAATGAGGCAGGATTAGAGGCAGTTATGTTAATAAGGCAGGGCTCAATCTACAGGATTAGGTTGTATCTTGAGTCAATCTCTTTTGAGATATAAAAGAGAATGGAGCAGAGAAGAGAGGGACCTCATTACCACCAAGCAAGAAGAGGCAGGAGTGGAGTACGTCCTTTGGACCTGGGGTTCCTGCGCTGAGAATCTCCTAGACCAGGGGAAGATTGATGACAAGGACCTTCCCCTAGAGCCGACGGAGAGAGAAAGCCTTCCCCTGGAGCTGGCACCCTGAATTTGGACTTCTAGTCTCCTAAACTGTGAGAAAATAAATTTCTCTTTGTTAAAGCCATCCACTTGTGGTATTTCTGTTATAGCAGCACTAGATAACCAAGACAATGATCCCAGGTTTATTAGAGTAGAACTACTTTGTAGGGTTTTCAGTGGCTGATTTTTTGGAAAGAGATTGCCAGGCCTTTCTTCCTCGGAATTGACTCAAACCTCCAACCCTTTGGTTAGCAGCTGAGTGCATTAACCATTTGTACTACCCAAGGCACTCCTCCTTTACCATAGCAAACAGCCAACCAACCAGTTGCCACTGAGCCAATTCCAATTTATGGTGACTCTGTCTGTATCAGAGTAGAACTGTGCTCCATAGGGTAATCAGTGGCTGATTTTTCAGAAGTAGATAGCCAGGCTTTTCTTCCAACGTGCCTCTGGGTGAACATGAACATCCAGTCTTTCAGTTAGCAGCTGAGAGCGTTCCCCCTTTATCATAAAACAGAACAAAACCAGTTGCTATCAAGTCAGTCCCAACTCACGGCGACCCCATGTGTCGCAGAGTAAAACTGCACCCCATGGAGTTTCCAAGGCTGTGACCTTTTGGAAGCAGATCGTGAGCCTTTCTGCTGGTGCACCCATGAGTGGGTTCCAGCTGCCAACCTTCAGTTAGTAGTCAGGCATTTAATGGTTTATGCCACCCGCGGACTCCCCTTTTACCATGTCGTTGGGTACTGTCAAGTAGATTCTGACTCATAGCAACCCCATGTGACAAAACAGAACTGCCCTGTAGGGTTTTCTTGGCTATAATCTTATGGAAGCAGATCACCAGGTCTTTCTCCTGTGGAGCCACTGGGTGGGTTCAGACAGCCAACCTTTCAGTTAGCAGCCGAGTGCTTAACCGTTTGCATCACCAGGGCACCTTCCACCTTTACATTGTTGTCGTTGCTGCTGCTGTTGTCGCTGCTGCTGTTGTCGCTGCTGCTGTTGTCGCTGCTGCTGCTGTTGTTGCTGCTGTTGCTGCTGTTGCTGTTAGTCGCCATAGAGTTGATTCTGACTCATAGCGACCCCATGTGTGCTGAGTAGAACTGCTCCGTGGCATTTTCAAGGCTGTGACCTTTTGGAAGCAGGTTGCTAGGCCTGTCTTCCAAAGTACCTCTAGGTGGGTTTGAACCACCAACTTTTTGACTAGTAGTCAAGCGCTTAACTGTTTGTGCCAGCCAGAGACTCCATAAAAACCAAACAAAAACCAAGCTCATTTGCCATTGAGTTAATTCCAACTCATAGTGACCCAATAGAATGGGGTACAACTGCCTCAGGGTTTCCAAGGCTGTGATCTTTATGGAAGCAGAATGCCACATCTCTCTCCCATGTAGCAGCTGGTGGGTTTGAACTGCTGACCTTTGGGTTAGCAACCGAGTGCTTAACTACTGTGCCATCAGGGCTCTTTAGAGACTCTATAAAACCAAAACCAAACCCTTGCCGTCGAGTTGATTTCTACTCGTATCAACCCCGTAGGACACAGTAGAAGTGCCCCATAGGGCTTCCAAGGCTGTAGATCTTAACGGAAGCAGACTGTCATATCTTTCTCCTGAGGAGCCGCTGGTGGGTTTGAACTGCCGACCTTCCAGTTAGCAGTCTTATAACTTTAACCGCTGCACCACCAGGTCTTACATATGCACCTCAAATTATTAAATTTATATGAAAATATCAGTAGCTGTTATTGAATATAATGTAACATCTTCGTTCGTATTATGCTTGAACTGTGGACAGATACAGAGTTTTAAAGTTGAATGACCCACAGTTTTTCTCTCTCTCTTTTTTTTTTTAATTGTACTTCAGGTGAAGGCTTACAGAACAAATAGTTTCTCATGAAACAGAAGTACACATGTTGTTTTATGACATTGGTTAACAACCCCACAACATATCAACTCTCTAACTTCTCAACCTTTTTTTTGGTGAAAATACACATAGCCAAAGATACACCATTTCAAAAATTTCTACATGCACAGTTCAGTGACATTGACTATGCTTTTCCAATTGTGCTGTTATTCTCACTTCTCACTTAAGATGAAGGCTTACAGAACAAAATAGTTTCTCATTTAACAGTTACTACAAATGTTGCCCTTTCACAACAGTTAACAATCTCACAACACATTAGCAATATCCTTACTCAACCTTGTGTTCACTATCACCAGCTTCCTTGTCCCCTTCTGCCTTCTGGCCCTTGTCACTGGACTCCTGTACCTCGTTAGTCTCGTTTGGTTTTACGGGGCTGTCCACTCCCAGGCTGAACGGTGAACCTTGGAGATAACTTCACCACTGAGCTAAAAGGGGGCCTGGGGGCCATACTCTTGGGGTTTCTCCAGTCTCTTTTAGGCCAGTAAATCTGGTCTTTTTTTTGTGAGTTAGAATTATGTTCTACATCCTTCTCCAGCTCTGTCCAGAACCCTCTGTTGTGATCCTGGTCAGAGTAGCCAGTGGTGGTAGCCAGGCACCATCTAGCTGTACTGGACTCAGTCCAGTGGAGGCCTTGGTAGCTGTGGACAATTAGTCCTTCGGACTAATCTTTTCCTTGTATCCTGTTCTTTTCATTCTCCCTTGCTCCGGAAGGGATGAGACCAGTGGAGTATCTTCGATGGCCGCTCACAGGCTTTTAAGACCCCAGACACTACTCACCAAGGTAGAATGTAGAGCATTGTCTTTATAGACTGTGTCATGCCAATTGAGCTAGATGTTCCCCGAGACCATGGTCCCCACAGCCCTCCACCCAGCAATTCAGTCCCTCAGGGAGTTTGGATGTGTCTATGGGGATTCCATGACCTTTCCTTGTATAAGTTGTGCTAGTTTCCCCTGTATGGTGTACTGTCTCACCCTTCACCCAAGATGCCACTTATCTATTGCCTATTTAGTATTCCCCCCCACCCCTCCCATCCCTGGTAACCAACAAAGATTGTTACATTTTGTGTGTGAACTTTTTCATGGGTTTTTACAATAGAGGTCTCATACAATATTTGTCCTTTTGTGATTGACTTATTTCACTCAGCATAATGTCCTCCGGTTTCAGCCATGTTATGAGATGCTTCACAGATTCATTGTTGTTCTTTCTCGTTGCATAGTACTCCATTGTGTGTATGTACCATAGTTTGTTTATCCATGCATCTGTTGATGGGCATCTAAGTTGTTTCCATCGTTTTGCTATTGTGAATAATGCTGCCATGAACATAGGTGTGCGTATGTCTATTCAAGTGACGACTCTTATTTCTCTAGGATATATTCCTAGGAGTGGGATTGCTGGATCGTATGGTATGTCTATTTCTAGCTTTCTGAGGAAGCGCCATATCGTTTTCCAAAATGGTTGTGTCGTTTTGCATTCCCACCAGCAGTGCATAAGAGTTCTGATCTCCCCACAGCCCCTCCAACATTTGTTATTTCCAGTGTTTTTGATTCGTGCCAGTAATGCCCGGGTGAGACAGTATCTCATTGTGGTTTTAATTTGCATTTCTCTAATGGCTAGTGATCACGAGCATTTCCTCATGTGTCGGCCATTTGAATGTCTTTGGTGAAGTGTCTGTTCATTTCCTTTGCCCATTTTTTAATAGGATTATTTGTCTTTTTGTTGTAGAGGTGTTGGGTTTTCGTGTAGATTATGGAGATTAGACCTTTGTCTGACTTGTACTGTCCAAAAATTTTTTCCCAGTCTGTAGGTTCTCTTTTGACTCTTTTGGTGAAGTCTTTTGAAGAGCATAGGTGTTTGATTTTTAGAAGATCCCAGTTATCTAGCTTATCTACTGGAGTTTGTGTGTTGATGGTTATGGTTTGTATCCTGTTAGTGCCATGTATTAAGGCCTGAAGTGTTGGTTCTATTTTTTCTTCTATGAACGTTATAGTTTTAGGCTTTATATTCAGGTCTTTGATCCATTTTGAAGTAGTTTTTGTATACGGCATGAGGTATGGGTCCTGTTTCATTTTTTTGCAGCTGGATATCCAGTTTTGCCAGCACCATTTGTTAAAAAGACTGTCTTTTCTCCATTTGATGGACTTTGGGCCCTTGTCGAAGATCAGGTGACCATAGGTGGATGGATTTACATCTGGGTTCTTAATTCTGTTCCATGAATGACCTACAGTTTTAGAGTAGGATACATACTGCCATGTTCAGATCTTTTAAATGGAGAATGTTTTTGTGTGGTTATTTCAATATATTTGTGATCTATTTTATAAATAAGTGGTTTACTTATTGATCAGTGTTTATGATACCTTATGTCATAGGAATTAAATCAAATGCTTTCAGAAACACCACCAGTTTGGAAAGGGTCATCGAAGCTGTTTCGAAATCTTAAAGAAAAAGGTAAGCAGATTTTAGTACTTACACTTTTTAGTATTAACACTGTATTGTTTGTACTATGTATACATGCATATTTTTATGATACTTAAAAATATTTAAAAATTTATATATAAATATTCATATAGTATGCAGAGAAAAGACTGAAAAGGAAAACATCAAAATATTAATGATAATTGTTTTTCAGGTAGTGTGATAAATGTTCCAAATATTTTACCAAAAAATGAACTTTTATCATTAAAAGAAACACGGTTTTTTAACCATATTGAAAAGTATAGGTTATATTTACCTAAAGAAAACATTTTTCAAAAATTCTGTATCTCCAAATGTCTATTTTTCTTCCTTCCATTTTCTAGGGAATTACAGATAATCTTAATCAATGTGAAAATCTTTTGAATGTGTCTTTTGGAAGCCTAATTTGAACATGTTTCTTTTAAAAATAGTACTCATTTAGTCCCATAACTAATGTGACTGAATTGTACATGTGAAGAATGTTAAAATGGCAAACGATTTGTTACATATGTATTTGCCACAATAAAAAAAAAGCACTAATTTAAAAATTCACCTGTTTCGACTTACCCCATTATCCATATCCATGCATCCAAGTTGATTCTTTAATTCATACATTTGTTTGCAATTAAATAAATACGGCTTTTATTCCAATATTCTTTCACAGTGCACTTGTTATACATATTTATAGCAATAAATGATGAATAAAATCTCTGTAACCTTAAAATTTAACCTATGATTTCTCAGAAATCATGCATTTTTATATTCTCAGTATAAGAATATACAAAATAAAAATATTAAACATGATATAACAGATTTTTCTGCTTCATCAGTTTTAACCCATATTAGTTTGAAATATATCTACACTAGCATGAAGCCAAATACTAGAAAGAAGTAGTGATAATTAATATATTTTATCTAAGAATTAGAAATTCAAATTATTTCCACTTGGTTCACATGGAATCTGAAAAAAGAGACACCTTATCTTTTATTGTAGGCTTTTCATGCCAAGAGTTTTAAAATCTTTCAGAAATCTGAGCCCAGCTGTCTTAAAAAACTCATAGAAATTTTCTCCTGGAATTTGGCTTAAAGAATGTCAGTTAAATCTTAGATTGGAATAATGTTGTTAGGTGCCCTGAAGTCAGTTCCAACTCACAGCAACCCTGTGTACAAAAGAACGGACACTGTCTGGTCCTGTACCATCCTCACAGTCATTGCTGTGTTTGAGCCCATTGTTACAGCCATTGTGTCAATCCATTTCGTTGAGGGTCTTCCTCTTTTTCATTGACCCTCTACCAGGCATGATGTCCTTCTCCAGGGACTGGTCCCTCCTGGTAACTTCTCCAAAGTATGTGAGACGAAGTCTTGCCGTCCTTGTTCCTAAGGATCACTGGCTGTATTTCTTCCAAGATAGATTTGTTCATTCTTCTGGCAGTCCATGGTATATTCCATATTCTTTGCCAACACCATAATTCAGAGGCGTCAGTTCTTCTTCAGTCTTCCTTATTCATTGTCCAGCTTTCGCATGCATATGAGTCATGCATATGAGAGTGGGATGGCAGGATCAGGAAAATTCAAAGCTACAAATTATCAGGTAGATTTTAAAAATATTTCCTTATTAACTTTCATGGAAAAATACAAATTGGATCAATTATAGTCTGAGAGAAATAAATGCATGCAGTAAGGAAAGTCTTTTTAGTTAACCAAAAAACCCATTGCCGTCGAGTCACTTTCGACTCGTAGCGACCCTATAAGACAGAGTAGAACTGCCCCATAGGGTTTCCAGGGAGGGCCTGGTAAATTCGAACTGCCAGCCTTTTGGTTAGCAGCCATAGCTCGCTGTAGCTTTTAACCATTGCGCCACCAGGGCTCCTTTTTAAGTTAAAAAAGAAACAAAATAAAACCCATTGCCATTGGGAGGGCTTTAATCTGAAAGCCCTAGATTTAGGCATTTCCTGTCCTTCTGATGTTATACACATATTTGCATCCCATTGCCCCCACTCCTGGGGAGATGGTATATTCAGCATTGTCCAGTAGAACTGCCTGCAGTGATGGAAATGTTCTATTTCTGTGTTGTCCAATATGGTAGCCACTAGCCACATGTGGCTATTAAACACTTGGAATGTGGCTAGTGTAACTGAAGAACTGAATTGTAATTTGTTTTTTAATTATAGTTATGTACTATTAAATACTCACATGTGGCTAGGACAGTACAGATCTATATCATACTGATCAGATTATCCTAGTAATCCATGATCCCAGAAAGTTTTAAAACCATTAAATTTGGTGAAGAAGTACAGAGAAACCTGTTTTATTATCAAGAGATTAGGTGGCAGATAAATTTTCAAACTAAATTTTTAGAGCTCTTGAAAATTAATTTTTAAATGAAGTTTATCTGGTTCATAAAAAAATTGTTATGTAACTTTTATGAAAACAATTATTATATAATTATTTATAACAGCCAACTACACTGTATCGTGATATAGCAACTAAACAGCTTATTGTTTTTAAGGTGCTCTGCTTAAGTTTTTTTAGTGTCTTTTCAAATGAAATTAGTTGGCATCTTTCTAATCTTCTGTTTCTAAACATCCAGTATCACTATATGCTTCTCATTTATTTTTATTCTTTAATCCTAAACCAAAAGCCAAACCTGTTGCCGTTGAGTTGATTCTGACTCATAGTGACCCTATAGGACAGAAGAGAATGGCCCCATAGAGTTTTCAAGGAGCAGCTGGTGGATTCAAACTATGGCCCTTTTGGTTAGCAGCCTGAGCTCTTAACCACTGCGCCATCAGGGCCCCTCTTTGATCCTGGGTAGTCTTAAAATAAATTGAAGTGTTAGTGTTAGAGTTTTCCGTTTTTGTAACTGTAAGGCATTAGGAGTCTGCAGTTCAGATTCAGTAGTATTTCTCTTCTCCTTGATCATTTTGTTAAATTATATCATGAGTTTCACTTCGTTCTCCTTCCCTTTGGATTATGCCACCTCAAAAACCATCTACTTCTTAAGTTAAATTTATCTTTCTCATAGAAATATTTTTAATAGAGGATTATGTCCCCAATTTAAAAAAAAAAAAACACTTCTATAGACGAGTACCTACTGTGATGATCATGACCAGGACTCTCTCTATTAGATAATCTGTCCCTTGGGGAAATCTTGAGTTAACTAACAGATGAAAGGTGTATAGCAGTTAGCGAACTTCTTTATACCAGCCAACATCTGTGCGTATCCCACCAGGTCATTTAGAGCACCAGTCAGTGAAATGGGATTGCAGAGGCAGGGATCCCATTTCCCATCCCATTTCCCTTTCTTCTTTCTGCATTTATGCTTTTTCTTTGAGATCCCTATGGAATCTAAGTATTCTGTCTTTATAGACAATGACCATTCCAGAATCTTTCTCCCATAACATTCATGGCAATCAACCAGAACTATCTGTCTATAGGTCACAATATTCTAGTATAAACAAAAGAAGGGAATGCTTTCAGGGCCTCCTCGCCAGTTCCGTTCATGTCTTCTGACAGACCACCTGACAGTGGTTCCTCTTCTTTTTGTTCTGTAACAAAGAGGTGGCCTCAGAGAACATCAGCTCAAATGGAGTTTTAAGGTTCACGATCTGATTATTGAAGGGTGTTTATACCCTTTTACCAAACATCAGGACTATCTGATATCGAGATAAGTGTTACAGGCTTGTTCTTGATTTTGATTTTTTTACTGTCCACTCAGGTCAATTAAGCCATTAATTCTGGGTTTTGTTGTTGTAGTCCAAAAGCAAGAATTCTGGAAACAGAATGTGTGTTTTTATTTACCA
The DNA here is from genome assembly GCA_030035585.1 of Dugong dugon. Lineage (NCBI taxonomy): Eukaryota > Metazoa > Chordata > Mammalia > Sirenia > Dugongidae > Dugong > Dugong dugon. Next base: position 77,376,450 of record CM057476.1, read on the forward strand.
CACACAAATTCCTTTTAAAGTTTGTAATTATGGAGTTACAGTGCCATTTAATTAAAATAAAAACTTCTTAGAGGAGTCCATTTAATAGAAGCATTAGGTTTGTCAAGGATAATAAATGAAAATTTGAAAGGAGAGAAGTGTTAACTATGGAACACTTCACAATGGTAATTATCTCCAACTTTTTTATTTCATGATATAGTTATATATTAAAAACTGGCAACAAGTTTCTTTAAGTAAACATTATAATTTGCCCTTTTTTTGCAAATATCTGTGAGCAATAATAGGATTTTGTATAGATTTCTACAGAGACATGATGGACGATTAATTTTGTTGCTTGTTTTATTATGATTTTGTAATAATTTAATCCCATTTAAAACAATATTTAGCATCTGCTTTAAAATCATAAGTTATTCTATTCTTCATTGCTATTGTGAGAATAATATTTTACTTTGATAAATATGAAGATAAAGTAGTATTTTACATATAGCATAACAGATATTATTTTTCTTCTAGGTGTGATTTCATACACAGAATATCTTTTTCTTTTGTGTATTTTAACAAGTAAGTATACTCATTAAATCTCTTTGTGTATGCAGTTTTCATATTTAATCAGAGTCTTAGAAAACAAATCTTTCTTCGATTCTCTGTTGAAAATTACCTTAGACATACCCATGCTGTTTTGCAAGATTCACATCCACATCACACAGAAAAATGCTAAGCATAGCACTGTCGAGTCAAAAACATAAATAATATTGTGGCTTGTGGTATGAAATTCTCTTAAATTGTTAAATTTTACATCATGTATCAATCCTTGTTTTAATGTAAGATAAATCCTAAGGGGTGGGTTTCAAGTAGTGTACAAGTACTAGTACTGTGCAGTTAGTAATTGGGTTACTTGAAGTTGTTCTAGACTGCAAAGCTATAATGGTGATGTAGGTCCAGTCCATGATGGACACTCCATAAGACTTAGAGGAGCGGGTGCCATGGAGTCTCAGAGACTTGTTGAAAAGTTACCTGGTTAACTAGAACCATTTTGGATGCAAAATTAGTAGATACAAGTACCTAAACCAGCACAGTGATAGGCAAAATAAGAACATTGTTTAGGAAGCCAGTTGTTGAGATGGGAGAGGGTGTGCGTTAAGACTGTAGGAAAAACACATACAGTGGCTTTTGCTTGCTATGGAAAGGTGGAAATCTTTGGGGTCTATGGAACTTCTTCTGGAGTTCAGGACCCATATGTAGATACCTGTAGGGAATTTAATTGAAAAATGATGGGATGTTGTCTAGGTTAGAGCCAAGGAGTATATGAAAAGAGGGCTGGTAGGAAGTGGACTGCATAACCATTGATTGATCCGTGTTACCTGTCTCGAGGTGTCTCATCTTTACCTTTTATCATTTTAACCTGCAGACAATGCTAGTAATGGCTTCCTTTCTGTCTGTATTTTCAGGATCTTTTTAAAGTTTAAAACTGGGTTATCAGAGGTGGTGTAACTGGTTTTTTGTTGGTTTGTTTTCCTTTCTTTAATGAAATAGTAGTCAAAATAAGTTTAGATTCCTAAAATACATGCAAGAAATGAGCTTTCGTAAAGGACTCGTTTGCATTTCTCTTCTTTTCAGAGGCAGCTATTACTGGTTAAAAAACCAGGGCTGTGTGCTTCTCCTTCGCGAGATTCGAGATTTCACAGCGGGCAGTGGCAGGTGTATCTGTGGGAGGTCCCTTTTTAAACTTATTGCCCGTCCTCTCGAAGGACAAGGTCAAATGTTTTGAGAGAGGCATGCACACTGAGAAGCTCTCTGAAGGACGCTTTCAAGTTTTCTTCTATCCAAGTTTTCTTCTTTATGCTTTAGAAGTAAAAAGGGGAAAGGACTGAACCTTCAGTTCATAAAACTGAAGCAGTTCATAGTATGTGAAAGTCTGTCTTTCTCAGAAAAGCAGTTGTTCCTTATATTTGGGAGAGTTGAGAATTACTTATTCAAGCTTCTTATTTTATATTTCTCCTTTCAAAGCCTCTAAAGTTTAAGCCCCAAAATAGGAACTATTTTTGGAAAATGTCAAAGATTTTCCTTTCACTTCTTGTTTCTTGATGTTGGGATTTATGCTTGAAATAATTATCTTAAAATTGGCTGTCTTACCTCATCTTGGCTTCTCTGATTCTTAATTTATTACTGTAAAACAATTTGTACACTATGACCACAGTGTCTTTGCAAAAAGTTAATCATTTTGTAATCTCTCATATTACTTAACATTTATTTTCATAGGTCATTTTATTGTAATATTTCCTAAAATTGGGAATGGTCCTTGGACATACCATTTTTTTCTTTTTTTTCGGTGCTCTAAGTAGCTGAACATACTAAAATATTTCAGATGTGATCGATTGATATTTTCCTTTGAAACATGCTGACAGACTTTGGATAAGAGAGAAAAAAAACTTATTTTTAAAGGAAGGTAGTCAGATTTTTCTGTTGGTGTTATTCAAGGAGTCTCACACAAGCGCTTTTAGAGGGTATTATCAGTTCTGTTTCTAAGCGTGCTAACAGGAAAGGTATGTATACTTATGTATAGTTTATTATAGTTAACTGATTGTAACATGTTACTTCTAATAGTCTTGGCTAAATAAAGTATTTCTGTACAGAGTATGAGTAACAGTTTACAACTAACATGGACTTTTTGCTTGCAAGTACATTTTTCCATTTCATGAATACTTGTGTTTTTTTCTGGTAGAGCCACATGCAGGTTTTAGAATAGCTTTCAACATGTTTGACACAGATGGCAATGAAATGGTGGATAAAAAGGAATTTTTGGTGGTATGTATATGATATTCTGCATTTTATTAATAATTAAATAAATTATTTATATTTCATGTTTTTTTATTGGGAATACTACTATAAGGGAAAATAGTGAAAAATGTATGCTTTCACTGATTTGCAAAGAAGTTGACACTCATGTACTCTGAATAATATTTACATTATTACAGTATAAATTATATTCAATGTGTAAAGATGATTATAATTGTTTACACACTATCTGGAAGTTTGCAGTGTGTCAGATATTTTCTGTTGTGGGGATAACAGGCACTCGTGAGGTATAAACGCCCAGTTAGTATTCAGCGCTCATCAGATCAGGCACCCAATCACAGCTCTTGGCCACAGAGACTTTCCTTCCTTCTCAATATAGGATTTATGATTTTTCTCCTCCTCTTCTCTCTCAGTCTGCCTTACATGCCCATCTTGTCCCCACGTTCCTGTTCCCTTCTGTCTTTGACCAGGGACTGTTGTAAAGCAGGAAGCGTAAGATGGTTCTTAGGTGTGTATCCCACCATCTTTCTCAGTGGCGGCTCCAGCCTTGGTTCTGTGGTGCTGGTTTGACTCCGGGGCTCGCATGTCCTGTCACCACCCTCCTCTCCCTCCTTCCAGAATTCTCAAGTTTCTCTCTCTAGGTGCCTTACATCTGCTTCTGCAGCAAAATACCTATTCTGTTTCTCCTCTGGAATAGAGATTTACATTAATTTATCCCGTAGCAAGCAAAGCCACTCCTAGCATTTACGCTCAACTCTGCCTTTACTTATACTCTCCTAGTAAAAAGAAAGAGACTCTTGTGACACACTTCATTTTGAAATTAAACTTCTCACATTTGGTTAGGGGTTGAGGGTGGGGGTGAAGAAACCGGAGAGGTAGTACATGAGCGAGCCATTTTATTTTCTGTTTTTCCTTTGTAACCCATAAAAACCGTTGCTGTCAGAATGGATTCCAACTCATAGCGACCCTATAGGACAGAGTCAAACTGCCCATAGAGTTTCCAAGGAGCAGCTGGTAACAAGCCATAAAACATCCCTTAGAAAACCTCTTAGAGGGCTTTGTGTTTACTTCAGAGGATGAAACACAGAAGAAAAACTATGAAATCTTTTTTTTTCTGTGGTAGGAAAGAGAAGAGGTAAAAATCCTCATCAAAAGCTAAATAGTACCCATTCGAAGGGAAGCAGGCAGTCCAATTACTGGGATCTATCAGAAAGCGTAATCTAGCACCCAGTCAGCACTTGCCGGCCTGCAGCCTGAGCAGAGCCTTTGGAGCTAGTGCTGGCTGGTGGGGGTGTTCAGGGTCATCGCAGCGGATAAAGATGCATTTCTGATACCCTGGAATGGACAAGTTTAGCTTAATATGATTTTGTTATAACAGTGCACAACTGTATTTTAGGAATTTCCAGAAGGGGTTTAGTGATCTAAATAATTTGAATACTCTTGTTCTGGCCACCTGCCAAGTCCTACCCCACTGACTTTAAGTTTTGGAACTCAGTCCATGGGAAGGATGCCTGTGTCTTTCGGAACATTGTCTGTCTGTGGATATGGGGGTTAAAAGACGTTCATATAGAATTCCTGTTTGTTTTCACTGTACACGCTTGCAAAAGCTACCCTTGCTTTAAAGCTGTGGTTTATCTTTTTCAGTGCCTCAGCTCCTGCCTCCTAGGTGATTTTTGTTTGGTTTTGTTTTCTGGCAGAGTTGTTGAAAACAGGAGGTGGAGTTAGGCTAAGCTTTTTGTAGATATCTAAAATCTATGATCCTTCTGCCTACTTATAAAATAATTGTAAGCAACCTTTGCTAAAATCTCTTTTCACTAAAAAAAAGTGTGGAATAAATTTTTGTGTTAAATTATTTGTATTTTTTACTGTATTCCTAAATATTGTTAAATATCTTGGGAGGCAGTACATTTTATTTGATTTTCAACACTTGCTATAGAAAATGAAGAGTTGACATGGCTGTCCACATTGTAAGACAGTAACAGCCAACTCCCCCAGGAAACTGTTCTAAGGTAGGATTAGGCTTATATTTGTAAAATCATAGGTTTTTTTTTTTTGAAAACTTCCAAATCAGAAACACACTTTGTATTTTGATACCTTTCAAGTTTTTTTTTTTTAATTTCGTTTAATTGTTTAAAAAAAAAAAACAACATTGCTGTGGAGTCAATTCCGACTTGTAGTGACCCTATAGGACAGATTAGAACTTCCCCACAGGGTTACCAAGGGGCAGCTGGTAGATTCGAACTGCTGACCTTTTGGTTTGCAGCTGTAGCTCTTAACCACTGCACCACCAGGACTCCAGTTTAATTGTAATTTCTTTATTGTGCTTCAGGTGGAAGTTTACAGCTGAAGTTAGTTTCTCATTAAAAATTTATACATGTATTGTTTTGTGACATTGATTGCAATCCCCACAATATGACAGCATGCTCCCCCTTTCCACCCCAGGTTCCCAGTGTCCATTTGTCACGTTCCTAGCCCTTCCTACCTTCTCGTCTTGCTTTTGGGCAGGATTTGCCCATTTGGTCTCATATTTGATTGAACTAAGAAGCATGTTCCTCACGTAGGATTTTTTTTTTTAATAACGCTTTATTGTGATTTAGGTGAAAGTTTACAAAACAAATTAGTCTGCCATTCAGCAATTTATACAGTGTGTTTGGTGACATTATTGCGATCCCCGTGATGTGCCAGCGCTCTCCCTCTTCCTCCCTGGGTCCCTGTTTCCATTCATCCAGCTTCCTGCCCCTACCTGCCTGCTGGTGGCCTTTTGGTCTCGTATAGTTGATTGTTCTGAGGTACACATTCCTCTTAGGTGTTATTGTTCACTTTATAGACCTGTCTTTTGTTTGACTGTAATATGATCTCTGGGGTGGATTCAATTCCAAGTTTGAAGGTGTCTAAGGGCCATAGTTTTGGCGGTTCCACCAGGTTCTGTCAGATCGGTAAATTAGGTCTTATTTATGAATTTGAGTTTTGTTGTACATTTTTCTCCCACTCTGTCCAGGACCTACTACTGTGATTCTGGTCAGAGCAGTTAGTAGTGGTAGCTAGGCACTATCTAATTCTTCTGGTTTCAGGCTAGTGGAGGCTGTGGTTCATGTATTCTGTTAGACCTTTTGGACTGATTGTTTCCTTGAGTCTTTGGTTTTCTTAACTCTTCTTTGCTCCAGACAGGAGGAGACCAGTTGTATCTTAGATGGCTGCTCAGAAGCTTTTAAGACTCTACTCTCTATTCACCAAAGTAGGATGTAGAACATTGTCTGTATGGGCTATGTTATGCCATTTGTCCTGCATGTCCCCTGAGGCTATGGTCCTAAGCCCTCAAGTCCAGTGATTCAGTCCCGTGAGGTGTTTAGTTATGGCTGAGAAATTTTCATGACTGTGCCCCCTGTGTGCTCTGTTGTATACATGAATATGTTTGCAGTACGTGTAGATATGTATGCAGAAATATCTCCTGCTCAACTTATCAATGTCTGGGTGTACTCCCTAAAAATCATAGGATTCTAAAGATGAAATAATACCATTTACAATAATAATTAGCTAACATTTATGGAGAACTTACTATGTGACAGGCAGTGTGCTAAGTAACTACTTGTATTATTTACTCCACACACGCTATTGTTAGGTCAGGCAATTTCCTCCATTTTGCAGTTATGGAAATGAGCTTTAAATAATTAGAGTAACTTTCCCAAGGGATTATACATGTAAAGAGCATGCCACCACCACCGTGCTCAGTTACCTGAAGGAGACCTTAGAGGTCATCTAGTCCATTCTCGTTTCATATATGAGCAAACTGGGGCCCAGCAAGGGTTAAGTGACCTGTCTACAGTCGTAAAACCAGTGTGTGACAGAAGCTGGCTTTAGACCCAGAGTCCCTGAGTTCTAGCCCCAGGAGGCTTCAGCTCTTTGTATGTGTGTGCCACAGACTCCATGTCTTTATATTTTAGTGATAAAGCTAGAATTTTACACACTGAACTTAACTATGGCTTGCTAGTAACAAAGGTGGTGTTTTCTGTTCCCCAGGGGGTAAAAAATTGCAATCAGAAATTATATCTGTAGTAATTTTAATTTTCTTAGTGGATGAAGCTAACTGTTTTCTTTGTTTATAGAATGTAACCCACACCGGGTAGTAAGTAGGTGTCCAGAAACTTTTGTTAGATATTTGACCCTTGAATGGTTTCCTTTTCAGCTTCAAGAGATATTCAGGAAAAAAAATGAGAAGAGAGAAACTAAAGGAGATGGAGAAAAACGTGCACTGCTGGTAAGGATAATATATAGTAGTTTCAGGTGGGTTTTCTAGGTAAGATTTATTTATGTTGAAAAACAGTAATTAAAGTTTGTAACTTTGGAGCTGTCCCTTTCTTAAAAATGTTCTAATGTTCTTATATAGAGAAAGTGCTTCAGCATTTATATGCATTGATATCAATATTTATATTAAATATTGGTATTAAACATCCATATCCATAATCATTCATTAAATTATATTCATCACTATTTTTGTTATCTGTGAGATTTGAAGGGTATATCATATAATAGATTAATGCAGATGATTGTGCGTGTAAAAATTTAAAGGTGAATTGCAAAGATTTGATTATAAATGCGAGTGAATTTAATTGTAATGTGATGATACAAATCTTAAAGCAAACCCAAGGAATGTGTTTCCTTACATTCTTAGAAATGTATATTACAGGTTCTTCTGGGATGAGGTGTATTTGTCTTCCCCTGAACTTCCCTCCGTCTCCCATCAGTTTTCTTCTTGCTTGTCCCATGATTTCAGCCTGATGACTGGCGAGGTTCACGTGATACCAGACACTGTCAGATACTATACTAGGTGCTTTGCATGCATTTTCTCAATTAATTTACCCAACAGTTCTCTTATTATCTGTAATTATACATAAGGAAACTGAGAATTGAAGTGGTTGAGCATCTTGCCCAAAGTTACATAGCTATTAAATGGCAAAGTCAGGATTTGAACCCATGTCTGGCCAGCTCCAAAACCTGCTTTTTTACCCACTGGTACTTCGATAGCAGAAACACAGTAAATTTTGTTGTCATGCAAATGTTAATTGTTTCATTTGCCAATCAGTGTTTCTGTGCAGCAGTTCAATTGTCATACATGGAATTCAAGTAATTAACTTTAGAGAATTGCAGCCTTTTTTACTAGTCTCATTCTTATAAGAATATGCATTAGGTTTCTTAAAACATGGATTATCTGTAGCAGATGGGTGCCATATTCAAACCCAATCTATGGATGAAATGTATGTTTCTATTCAGTTTAATAAAAGCAGATTATCGGAATTATGAACTACATATTAGTTCATAGGCTATTTGACTATGATACAACTAGCCGTGTGTGTTGACTCTCCTCCAGCATATTAATTGACCAAGCTTATGGACAACACTCTTAAACATTCAAAGAACTGCTTGTCATGTTAGCCAAGTGTTAAAAAGGCATGATTAGTTCTCCACTTAATTCAGGTTCTTGTGGTTTTCAAATTGTAGTTAATAAATCCTCTATGAATAGCCCCATAAATGCAGGTTTTTTTAGAATATTAGGAAATAAGACTAGATAATTGAATGCTTTCTTAAATTTTATTTCCTGTAGATAATGTAGTGAAAGAGTAAGCAGTTAATTTTGATAGATTGCCTCTATCATAATTGACAGGGTAGGTGAATTCTCATAAAATGTCATTTAAGGAGGTTGAATTACATTCATGTGTCTCTTAACAGACCTCAGTGATAAAGTGATAAAGATGGTATTTCAATGGATAGACATGTAATTATTTATTTAAACTACCTCAAGAAATGACTTATGGATCTTCCAGTAAAAAATACAATAATATTCTGATCATTAATATTTACTAAAACACTCAAGTAACAAAGGGAGAGAGACAAGGGAAACATAACAGACAACCCACGCTGGGAAAAGCTGCAACATCAGCATAAAACTTGGCTCTGAGCTTCACTGCAGCCACCTTAAAGGAAACTTAATATCAAATTAATGCAAATATATCATAATAGCAGCATAGTGAAACCTCATTAATTTGCATTAATTATGGAAGATCCATCCAAATGATGAAATTTGAATTATACCAGCATCAGGGACAGATTACCCAATAAGTGAGATGCCAGGGGCTTCCTTGTGCTCATTTACTCATCTGTAGTGCATAATTTCACCTGTTTTTGAACAGGTGCACTACCTATGAATAAGTAAGCCAATGTAAGCCCGTGCATACCTTGCTTACTGGTTAATCCACCCCGACCAGCATACCCTACATTGTTTTAATTTATACGTATATAGATCATTGTAACATTCCCTAGCTAATATAGGGAGGAAGGAAGCTTATTTTAAAGAATAGACAAAAATAACTTACGAGTAATATGTGGCTTGTTTATAAGTAAAGGAGTGCATAATAGTTGTTGACCTTCACAGGTAACTTAGAGGTATTTATCTTAGTTTAAACAGTCCTCCTGAAATCTCATTTACATAATTTAGCTATCAGAACTATTCCTTAAAACAGCTTCCCAACTAAACAGCACTCTACAGCAATATCAAACCATTGCCGTTGAGTTGATTCTGACTCATAGCAACCCTAAAGGATATGGTAGAACTGACCCATAGGGTTTCCAAGGCTGTAGTCTCTATGGAAGCAGACTGCTGCATCTTTCTCTTCTGGAGCGGCTGGTGGGCTCGAATGCTGACCAAGTTCTTAACCACTGTGCCACCAGGGCTCCTTATAACTGTAAATGTTAGTTACTATGTTTAACAATAATGATAATTCATGGTAACTTATTGTTAAGAGTCACATTTTAAATAATGTGAATCTGAACTGACAAGGTTTTATTTTAGACTACTCTAGTTATAGAGGATTATGTAGAATTTAGGGTGCTGTTGTCAAGCTGCTGGAAATGACAGTGCGGTTCTACATCTCCTCAGAACGTTTTTGAAGCAACTGAATTTAGCTTATACTGAAAATACACGGGTGACATTAGAGAGAGAGTATAGTACAGGCTCAGGAACAAGTTTTCTAGGTTTGAATCCTATCCTGCCACTCACTGCCAGACCCTTACCTCTCTGAACCTCAGTTTCTTCATTTGTAAACGGGGGTAACTGTAGTGATGACCACACGTGATTGTTACAGGGTTTAAAGGAGATAAAAGCACGTCACTGTTTAACAGTATGTGAGATACGATGACACTCAAAAAGGCTAGCTAATAGTGAAACGTAAAGTTCTACTTTAAACTGAATATTTAAATCAAAACTAAGTAAGATATTTACGTAGATGACAAGTGACTATGCTTCAGAAGGAAAGGAAGAAAACATTCCTTGAGATGCTGACTATGTGCTATGCTCCGTGCTAGATCCCTGAGACATGTTTTTCCCGTTAGTCCTCATTACACTTCTCTCAGGTAAGTACCACACCCGCCTCGAAGATGAGAGAACCTTCTCAGAGAGGCTAATTGACTTGAGTAAGGTTGTAGCACATCGAGAGCAGAACCAGGATTCCAGTGCAGGTCTCTCATACCATTTCCACGGGGCCATGCTGCTCCATCTAAATATTCCCCTACTCCGTGGAGAATTGCTGAATCGGGTCTAAATAGAACTGCATACTTAAGAGAACATGTTTTACTCAAAGCAATAGTTCTACCAGAAGGTTACGATGAAAATGTTTGAAATGAGCACAAATTCATTGAACGTTTAATTATATGAGATTTTAAAAACTTTGCTCCTCATCTTTAACATTTATAGCACTTATATTGTGTGTGCGCTCTGCATAGACGGTAGCATAATGATTTGCCCTTCCTAATTGATTATTTTGTCATCTTTTTCTTTTTTTCTTTTGCTATACTTGGGTTCATTCTGAAATGTGACACTTCATTTGGCCCTTTGTGCTCTATGTCAGCGTCTTCAACTTTATGGATCCCATTCTTCTGCTAATAGTGTATGTACAATCCTTTACATGTTCTTTATGTATATAGCCCTCACCTGTTATACTTGATAATGTTATTTATGTGAAGTTACAACTGCTGTTTATACTGTTGAGGAATTTACTGACTACAGTAAGATGCAATGAAACCAGAATCTTACTTTTCCTTCTCAGATTATCGGAAGACTAAAACATACAGTACAGTCGTGTATCTTTAACTTTCAATTAAAACAAGGGAAAGGTCCATGAACAACAACAACAACTAAAAATTCTGGTAGAATAATTGAAATTTTATACTTTTTGGCTGTATTCGAAGAGATATATACAGACTATGGAGCAGATTCTCAGGCTGTGAGCCTGCAGTACACAGGTATTTTAAGAACTAGATCTATCCATCTGATACACAGTCTTTTCTCAGTTCTAAGAAAGAGGTATATTAATGGATGGACTTTTCCTGGTTTTCAGTATTTCTTCCAAATTTGTTCTGAAACTTTGGTTGCCTGCTTACTATTGATGATCGATACAAGAATCTAGTATAAGCTGGTACTTTATCAATCATGTTAAATATATCAGTATATCATAGTGTGTCTTTAAAGAGGACTATGATTTTCAGACTCTCCTTGTTTCTGAAAAAGTTAGGAGTTCCTATAAATGAATTTGGAAATATCCTGTTCTTCTTATGCTGAGCTATCTTTTTTTCCTGGTCTCCTGAGAATATCAGAACTTGTTGATTAGCCAGCTACTAAATGACTAAGAATGGACCATGGCTTGTGTTGAACATAAGCACACACAGTTCATTAAACTTCCCCAAGGAGCCATAACTCATTTGGAAGGATCCCTCAAATTGTAAAAAAAATTCCACCTGAGAAGGCCTTGAACTGAGAGGGGCTGACTCAGTATTACGCTGCTGACTGTGTTCCAAGTGTAGTGCACAATGCTAAAAGCAGGTGTGTTGCACCCTATATTGGATAGTTAATTGAAATTCCAAACACTGAAGGCTAACTCTGACTTAGATTAAAACATATACACAGGAGGTTGAATCAGAATGAAGTAAACCCAGTATGTCTTACCTCAGCTCCAGGAATAGACCTAAGCAGATGTCCTGGGGTGGGAAACAAGCCAAGTCCATAGGACCCTTATCCTTGACTAATTTTTTTGATTCCTAACAAGATCCTTTAAAAATATTTCTATAGAATTCACTACTGTTTTCCATTAAATAAAGTCTATCATTTTCTTCAAGTTTTTAAAGGATTCCTCTGTTAATAATTGCAAAAAATTTGTAAGAATATATAAAATGAAAATCTCACAGATTTTAATGCAATATGTCCTGTGAAACTTAATAAATATTAATAACTTAAGACTTTATGGCTTTGTTTTCTAATCTGTCATTGCGGGAACCATTTTCCTATCATGGCAATATTTACTTTTCCTTTAAACTAGTTTTTATGTAGGATAATCATATAGTTTCTAAAAAGTACATCTCAGAGTGATATTGTTAAGAGGAAATAAATCCTAATACAGCTTTAGTGAAAGCTAGATAAACAAATTGCAGTCACTCAGCCATTAAGAGAATGATATTGAAAAGCAAACTTAAGTTGCATTTTATTTATATTTTGCTTGCTTGTTTAATGGGAAAGTAATTTGAGAATTTTGTATTTTATTGTGGTAATTATTATTTATTTTACTGAGGACAGCCTTTTGTCCAGCTGAGAATGTGAAATGCATATTTTAAAGTGATCTAACTTGATGTCATTTTTATCTTCATAGTCCTAAAGGGGCTATGTGAGGTTAGTTGGGTATATAATCTGATTTTTTTCCTATAATAAAAACAGTTTTGTTCAGAAAGGGAAGATTATTTTCAGAACATGTAAACAAGCAATGAAAATTCATTTAAAATTAGGGGGAAAAAATTCAGACAGCCTGAAAGTTTAAATGAGATATCATTGATGTAAGTACTGAATTCATAGATGAGTATAATTTTATGAATTAACTGGCAATTTTCTGCTGGTTTCTGGGATTGTGCATCAACTGGAGGGATAAAGTATCTAATCTGAGTGCCAATCACAGAGCTAACTGGAACCTAAGAGATTTATAATAGCTAGTTCCTATCTTTAGGATGAAGTTCGTTCAGGAAAGGCAATCGGCCCTCCTGGCTTTTACTGTGGAAGTGGAGATTCTGTGACCACTCTAGTGGCCTGTCCAAAATTTAATCACCTTTAAGTAAATTCTGCCTGCATATATTCAGTCAGATTATTTCTTGTTGTAGGGTAACCCTCTCTTTGAAGATTCAGTAGACTCCTTTGTATTCATGAAGGTAGATGTTACCTTTATAGCCTTCTTTATTTCAAACAACCTGATGCTTTTCATTTTCCACATGCTGCCAACTCCTATTATCTGCCCACAGTAAAGAAAAGAAATATAAAAATTAAAAACAATAATACAGAAGTCAGTTATATATGACTTTGGCCTGCCGTGTGTTATTTTTTTAATTTTAAAATATTCTTAATGACATTAATGCCATTGCAGTCAGAAGATGTATCAATTTTTATACCAGTTCTTTGAAACGTGTTGAGACTTGTTTTATGGGCTAAAACAATGTCAGTATTCATAAATGATCTGTGTTTGAAAAGAATGTGTATTTTTCTCCAATTTGGGATACAGGGTTCTGTTTTATGTATTAGACCGAGCATGTTAATCATGGGTTCTAAATCTTATCTATCATTACTAATTGTTTTTGGTTGGCTTGATCTATCGATTAGTATTTTAAATTACACATTATGATGGTAGATTTGTTCATTTCTACTTGTAACTCTGTCAGTTTTTGCTTTATGTATTTTGAAGCATTGTTATTGCCTATGTAAGAATAATAGATTAGTTGTATCTTTTTAGTGAATTGAATCTTCTATAGTTATATGCTGTCCTCAGACCGCTAGAAATATTTTTACCTTAAAATCTATTTTAGTTGTTAACAGCATAAATATACCACTTTTCTTTTATTTGTATTTTTTATTGCTTTATGTTTTTTGTTTAGGAGTCCATGGGTGGGTGCAAATGGTTTAAGCACTCAACTACTAGCCAGAAGGTTGGCAGTTCAAACCCACCAAGAGGTGCCTTGGAAGATAGGCCTGGCGGTCTGTTCCCCAAAGGTCCCAGCCTTGAAAACCCTAGGGAGCAGTTCTAGTCTGCACACATGGGGTCACCATGAGTCAGAATCAACTCCATGGCAGCTAACAACAACAACAAATTTTTTGTTTATTTTCTACTTTTTCCTCTAGTGATGATGCTCTCCTTGATTTTTTTAATTCAGAAATGTACTGCAAATAAAACTTAAATATAAAATAAAATGAAAAAGTAATAAAAGTTTAACCACTGTATAAGTCAAGAAATGCAGCGTTGCCATGCCCCAAGAGACCCCTTAATATGCCCCCCAGTCACAGCACTTCTTTCCCTCAAAAGAGAAACCCAATCATGACCTTTATGGAAATCACTTCCTTGCTTTGCTTTGTAGCTTTACCACCTACTTATGCGTCCTAAACAGTATGGTTTAGTTTCGCCCATCTTATAGTGTGTGTAAATCGATCACATTGTGCGGATTTTTGTGTGTCTTGCTGCTTTGGCTAACCGTCATGATTGTCCATTTCATGTGCCTTGTTGTCTGTAGTGCTTTGTTGATGGATTTACGTTGCTGGAAGCAGTGGTTCTCAAACTTTGTCATCCTGGGACCCCTTTGTGTAGTGAAAAAATTATGAGAACCCCAAAGAGCTTTTGTTCATGTGGGCTACGTCTATCTGTATCTAGCATATTAGAAATTAAAACTTAGAAAATTTAAAATATTTATTAGTCCATTTTAAAATAGTAAGAAATAAACTCATTACATGTTAACATAAACACTTTTTGTTTTCAATAATGTAATGAGAAGAATAGTGGTGTTTTAATTCTTTGTAAATTACCTTCATGTCTCGTTTAACAGACGACAGCTGCATTCTCGTATCTGCTTCTGTATTCCAGCTGTGGAAATATGTTGCTTTGGTGACAGATACTGTCGGTTGTTTCCCTTGAAGTGACGAGCTCCTTGGTTCATTTTCAGTAAACTGTCTGCCGGATAACGAGGTCTGACTAACGATAGTTTGTCTGCCAGTTGTCCTTTAACGTAAAAACAGGCATTCATGAAAATCACGGCTAGTTGAGCTTACAACACAAACCGTCACGTTTTTTTTTTCCCTTGACACAACCACAGTACTTTGGTGTGCAACAGAAGGGCTTTACACATACTTCTCATTTCATCACGTCAGATAGTAAAGATACATGTTAAAAGATCGATTTAACAAAATTATTGGACTCTTCAGCAAGTACATTCTTAAATGGAACTTTTTTTTTTTTTTTTTTTTTACTGTGAGTGCGTAGCATGGAAATATGGAATGACTCCTGAAGAATGTGATGACTTTTTGGTCTTTGGTGTCACTGCCTTGATTTCTGCAAAGGCTACGCCATCCTAGTTTTATCACTGCTGCTTTTTCCATCCTTGCGAATGTCAGCACAAGGCCTAAGGCAAATGGTGTCTTTAAGGCACTTTTAAGAAGATACATCAATTTCATGTTTTGTCCAGCTTCTTTAGTTGAAGGGTTGGTGCTAACTTCATTAAGAGGAAGCTGTCATTAAAAGAAGCCTAGTATGTCTTTTTCAACCTTTCTCTTTCCTTATATTTTAGGAGTATCTTTTTAAATAGCATATTTCATTTGTTTTATTTGTTTGCTTGTTTTTTTTCCATGCAGGTTGACGATCTTTACTTTTTAACTAAACAATTCGGTCAATTTACATTATTGTGACTACTGATTTATTTGGATTTATTTTAATCATCTCATTCTATCCAGTGTTCTTTTTTCTTACTTTCTACTGAATTAACTGAAATTTATTTTCCCCTCTAATAGTTCAAAAACATTCTCTATATTTCTGTTCTTTGTGTGGTTATTTTTAAATTTTAATAAGCACACTTAAAGTAATAGAGTTCTTAAGTTAGTATCTTTGTTCTCTTCCTCAAACATGAACGATCTTAAAATGCTTCAAGGTCTTTCACAGTTTTTAGCAAACTTTGTCTCTGTCTCCTTTTTAATCCCACAAATTAGACTTATTAAATGTATACTGTCACTGTTTGTTTAGCATTGCCTATTTTTACTATTCACCGTTTAATCTCATCCCTTCCTAGACTTTATACCCATAAAGTATATACTTGAGTGAAAGAGTTTTTTGGTGAATTAAAAAAAGAAAACAAAAAAAAAAAACCTCTCTCTGAAAATGTCTTTCTTTTTCCCTTGATTTTGAAAGAATTTTACTGGGTATATAAGTTTAGACTGACATTTATTCTTAACATGGTATCATTCCATTGGCTTCTGCTGTTAAAATTGGTGGAAAGTCAGGTCTCAGTCTAATTATTTGTAGGTGATCTGTTTTCTTCCCGACTGTTTTAAGATCTTCTTTGCCTTTGGTATACTATAATTTTACTACAGTGTATCTCTTCATTCTACCTTCTGTCATAGGACTTAACTGGGCTTTTCATATATAAAGATCGTTTTCTTTCATTAATTCTTGAAAATTCACTGTCATTAGCTCACTGAATATTGTCTCTTTACCATTTTCCCTATTATTACTTTTTGGGGCTTTCATTAGGTATTATTGCTCTCTTCCATGTCTTTTAACCTCTCTTTAATAATAATTTGCCATATTTTAATTAATTATTGATATTATACTGATAATATCAATTCATATTAATAAAATTAACAATATAGATTAATAATAATTTGTCATGTTTTTATCTCCCCATGTTGCATTCTGTATAATTTCTTCATGCTTATTTTCCATAATTATCTTCTATATTTGTTTTCTCTCTAGCTATACGTAATCTGATATTAAATTTCAGTGGTTACATTTTTCTCTTCTAGAAGTTGTTTCTTTTTCTAACCAGCCTAATCATTTTTGGTAGTCTCTTTTTTCTCAGTAATCCTTTTAAAATCAGCTTCCATATTCTTTAAACTATTTAAACTTACTTTGTATTCCATGCCTACTCACTGCAGTAACTAAAATCTGTGGACCTGGTTCTACTGTTTGTTGTTTCTGCCGGTTCTCGCCTGTGGTGGCTTCTGTGCTTTTGTATTCGGTAATTTTGTATTATGATCATATATTTTTTAGAATGTCTTTGTGGGGATTCTTTAAGGACTAGGTTACGTGTGTTTTCTTGCGGGAGTATTTGTGGTTTGTCTGTTTGTTCTTGTTTTCCCTGTGATACACCTGTGGATAACTGCAGTTCGTGGTATCTTTAAATTATAATTCTGAGATTACAGTTTTTAGGGCCAAAGTTGCCATAGTAACATAGAATTTAAAGTTACAGTTTTCTTTTATTTGCTTGTTTATTTGGGTTTTTTTCAATACCACCGTGGTATCAGTGGAGGTTTGCGTGTTGCTATAGTGCTGAACAGGTTTCAGTGGAGCTTCCAGACGAAGAAGACTAGGAAGAAAGGCCTGACAATTTACTTCCAAAAATAAGCCAGTGAAAGCCCTATGGATTTCAGCAGACCTGTCTGCAGCCAGTCGTTGGGATGGTTCAGGACCAGGCGGTGTTTCCTTCTGCTGTACGTGGAGTCATCATGAGCCAGGACCAATTCAGTGACAGCTAAAAACAACAGGAGTAAAAACCATTTACTTTGCTTGCTGGTTACTAGTTAGCCTAATCTCTGAGTATAACCCTTCTCAGACCCCAGCTTTATGGGGGAGTTTGCCTGTGTGGACATGGACGTCTTTAGGGAGCCCATTGTGCCTGCCACGGTGACATGTTCTCATCTTTCTTCTGTGTCCTCTGCTCCTTTCCTCTGCCTCCCTCCCTCCCTTCCTTCTGCCCTTCTCCCCTTCGTTCTTGTGCTCCTCCATCCCTTCTTTCTTTCTTTCTGATTCTCATGGCTACTTTAGGCTTATTTTAAGTACTCTGATTGTATTTTTCTGATGTCAAAGCTTCCCGCTAGTTCTGCATGTTTTAAAATTTTATTCTTAATTTTTATCACCCAAGTCATTGATTAAAACATTAAATACTTGCTCCAGAATAGACATATGTATGGGAATCAGTGAATGTGCCAGGCAAGTCTCTGATAGATTAGCTTTTTTCCCTATTGACTATATATCATATACTTACTTGGTATAGGGCATGGCAGTAATTACCGTGGAGATGTTGTCCCTGCCCTCAAAAACTTTATACTTTACAAGGTGTGATATGATAAAAACAGATATAGCCAGTTGCAGCAATTCAGTAATATATTCTCTCATAATTTATTCTTTGTTGCTAGATTATAAGTGGAAAAAGCTTTCTGCACCAGGGACTATTTAAGCTGTTTTATTCTAAGTAAGATTTTTTTTCTATTTAAAAAGTTGCATATCCTATCAGGAGAGATAGATAACTTGTAAAATAAGGGAAAAGCGAAAGGAAGAAAATTGAAAACCCAAATCTCACTATTCAGAAATAGTATATTTTAGTATTTTTACTTCACTTTTTTCTGTGCTCAGAAAATGTATCTTTTCTATGTAGATATCCATGTCAGTATAGCTTGTTAAACTAATTTTATCAAACTATATTGACTTAATGTGTTATAAATATTTTCTGGTTTCATCAATGTGTGTGTGAGATGGTGACCAGTGTTGGAAGAAGAGAAGCGGCAGTAATTCACAAAGGAAATCATTCCTGTTATCTTCTTAATAATAGTGCACATTAAACCTTATTTTCCAGTTTGATAAGTTTAGCCATCCCTTTCTTGATCATGTATTAACCTTCTTTCTAAGTGACAATAAAAAAATGCATCTAGTTCAAAATATTTAGGTAATATTTCCAGAATAACCATTCAGTCCATCTAGTATTTATTGAAGTATACTATGCCTATATTTTTTAAAAAAAATTAATTTTGTCAGTTCTATATTCAGCTTATTTTGCTTATTTAGCTTATCACCTAGTTAAAGCTTATTTAGTTACTAAAGGGGTGATGGGCAGATTTTCATTCATGTTGTTACACAAACATTTATGATCATACTTTTAACTGTGTTATCTTAGTGGTTCCTGCTAAAGACTATTATTAACATTTCTAAAGATTTTATTAATATATGAGCAGTTAATAACAATGGGTTACAATTTAGGAGGTCTTTGAAATAATTCCTAGATGAACCACAATTTTATTAGTGGCACCAGACTTTTAAAGACCAAGACAAACAAAAAAGTCTTCTCATCCTCAGACACTCACTCCGGAGTCCACCATGTCGCATTTTCTTCTCATACTAACCCCAGCACCACCAAACCTGACACCTGGGAAATCTTCTCTGATACATCCTTTCAGAAACTCATTTGATTGTTTTTCTCTATGGAAATCTAAATTAGGCTTGCATTTCTACATTTTCATATGAAGTTGAGACTACACTTCTTAATCTTGGTGTCTCCTTCTTCAGATTAGCCGAGACGGAGATAGAATCTAGAGTTCTATCCTTGTAGTAAAGATTAGAAAGTGTCTTATCCATTTATAATAGACACACCTGTCAAATCCCTGAGTAGCTTTGAGTGGTTTGACTTAAACAGGTATATTTCTTTTTGACAAGTTTTGAATTAATTTAAATTTTGTTTTCTAAAGTATGGTCATGGCCATTTTCATCCTTTAATGCAATGACTCACAAGCTGTATAACAGCCAACAGTGTTAAATTAGGCATGATTTTTATAATTCACCATAAGATTACCTAAATCTTTTTCAAATGAATTTACTTCACAGAAGGTGTGAATAAAATTTGTATTTTACACTTTCTTAGAAGTTATGCACCATTCAGTGTAAGGACATGAGGGGGAGAATTTGATTCTTTTTGCCAAAGCTTGGTTGTACTTAGAAATAGTGGTTATATACCATTCCACCTTTGAAAGTACCACGGGTTTACCAGCAGCGTAATATAATACTATTGTGTGCAGCAGAAGACAGAAAAAGGTAAGCTAATGTGTTTCGTTTTCTTTTCTTTTCAAGGTTGGTTAGAAGAGATTTAAAGTGTATAAATTATCATTCTTTGTGACTCTTCTTTAGACTTCAGTCGTGCCTCTTACAACTTCTACAGGTACTCAAAACAGACGGAGAGGAACTTGTCTCCAGAAGCTATTGGGACACGCTGAGACGTAACACAAGCCAAGCGCTCTTTTCAGACCTTGCAGAGGTATAATCAGACTCCAGCCAGGTCCTGGTACTCTTTTCTGTTTTGTTAATCTAGTCTTCATTTCATTTTAATTCACAGTGGTAAAACTAGAAATGTATTTTATATCTTCTGTATTCTCCAGTAAAGCAATGATGACTGTATATAAGCTGTGTATTTGAATATGTCAACTGTACTGTCGAGGGCAGAAAGGTTACCTAAAATAATCTTATTTTAAATTAACTTGTTTGTTGTATAAAACATGGCTTTCCAACTTAACTAAAAGAAAATACTGTTATTTTTTACTTGAGGATCACTTTCTGGAAATTAGAAGATAATATTTTATAGTTCCACTGAGTTTTTTAGCCTTGCAGTTTACAATGTCCCATGAAATGCCGAAATGTTTAACTTGGTAAAGGGTAGTTGACTCTAGTTAGTTATGATAGACTTAAGCAATTAAATTTCCTAATATTAATAGTGAATGCTTACCCAGGTGGTGTCGGGGGTGGAGACATGCGGTAGGAGCAGTCCATCAAGGCAGGGGGAACATTTCACTTTGACATTGTGTAAGATTGTCAGTACATGGTGAAAAAAAAAAAAAAGCAGACTGGCTTTTATTCAGTTTTATTATTATTTTTGAACTCCGTACAGACGTGTATCTTATCAGTGCGCCTGAGGGAGACTGCTGTGCCAGCCCACCCCGGTGACACCACTGTCAATATGGAGTCCTAGCTTTATAAGCTTCTTAGAGATGACTCTTAGTCTTACCACAAAGGACTTTTCAGTGAATTCTAAGAGAGAGATTTTTTTTATTATCTTTTTCTCTTTAAAAATTAGCTTTTATTCCATTTTCTAAACTTTAAGTTTGACTTGAAAGAAAATTATACCTAAAAATATCTAGAGAAGTCATGTGGAATCAGGTATGACTTCTATTATTCCTATGGAGAGCATTCCTTAGTTTACATCTCTGGACTAGAACAAACACTTGGAAATGTTTATTTTTGTTACTTATGCTCAGTTTTAAAATCCCAAAACAAATAAATAAAACATTTTGCCATGTGTCTTATCTGTCCATGATATATAAATATAGTATCATTGTGACCAACAGTTACCTTTAAATTTAGGCTATTTTTAGGTATAAAATGGCAGTGTGTGTTCCATTTATAGATGTTTTAGAACTGCTTGATTTTTTACTCTTTCCTTTCGGCACATAAGAGCAAACAGGACATCGCCCCTTACAGTCCCTCCAAGCCCACTCACTGTAGCCTAGTTTCCAGGCTTCAGATGAACAATCATGTCACTGCTGTCTCTCCCCATACTAGAATATCCACCTCTCCACCTCCAACCCATCTCTGAATCCATCTAACTCTGCTAGAGGATCTCACAGCTAGACAAAGACTGCTGTTAGATGCTGAATTGAGTTTAAATCTTGGGAGGTTTAATACCAGATGACCAGTCAGCTCTTATGTAGTCAGAACATTATATGGTTTGTATAAAATTTTCTGAAAATGTTTGTGGCTCTATCAGTGGTGTGCTGGAGCTGGCTTTTACCAGCCTCCGAAATCCAGCTCTACACATCTCTTTCCAACTCAGCATTCTGTGGCCACCCCTTGGCAGCTTGAAAGTGGTCATAATGGGAGTATTAATACCACAGAAATTGGCAAACACTACAAAACAGGCTTTTTGTTTCCTTCAGGGATCCAGCTTACCAGCATACCAGTAGCTGCTGTATCAGTTCACACTATGATCACAAACTGCTAGATTAATAAATTGACTCAAACATAATTATGAAAGTAAATCTGATGGAAACGAGGAAGAGGAGAAGAAAACAAAACTTATAGTACTTTCCAATCTGAGATAATTACTTGGGGATTGTCTCTGTTACCACCCTCCCACATTAGAGCGGATAATTGAGAATTAACTACAGTTAAATTACAACCAATTGTAATTCCTTATAATTTACTACTGATACCGGGATAATGCCAAACTGTTTATAGTATCAATAGTTCAGGATTCACATTGGTTTGGAAAGAAGGCGTGGAAATAAATTTGTATTTATATTTCTTTGTTATCTATTTAAAATGTCATTACTGAGATCAAGTAGTTCTCTTTAAATATTTTAGGTAAATTGGACATTAGCCTCTCATATTCTTATTCCAGAGCTATTTCTAACCATAGATTTTTTTCCCCCAAGTATAGTAAATCCAAGTTATAATGAAAATTAGAATACACCACAGCTGAAACCACTTTCTAGTCAAAATCATAGATAATAAATTCTTGGTGTAGAATATGATGTGCCTATAATGCATCTGTTGAATATAGTCTGTCAGTACCAGAATTATAAAAACTGTTTTAAGTTCTACAGATGAAATTTAAAATTTTTTCTTATTTGCTTTAAACTCTAGTCTCCTTTATAAGTTTCAGTAGAGTATTCTAAAACTTTGTTGACAGGTTTGAAGATTTCCTCTAGACTTGGATAGAGCTTGCTGAGATTATTACATTTTAATCAATAAAAATGTTAAAAGGATATCTTAAAACTCTTTAGTAGTTTGATATATTTGTATTCAATGCAAATTTATTGTTTTGTGTCCTTTTTATGACATCAATCTAAGTAATTTTTAATCAAAACAAGTTAGATAATGGCCTTCATGTATAAGGCCCATGGAGTTCTCTTGTGGCCTTGTTTTCTCGCTTTGTTATGGAAACACCGGAATTCGTTCTATTTTAACAAAGAGCACAAGAATCAAAGGAATGAAGTGTCTGTTTTTGTCTCACCCCTTATGTGATTTAAGTTCTAGAACACTGTAGGGTACCAAGGACACTGGTACAGTTTTCAGTGACTCTGAGCAGGACTCTGTTTCATAGAATGGGAAAAAAAGATATTTTCACCATTTCCATTTTCTAATTATTTTCCCCCTAATGTCACATTGTGTCTTATGCCTCTGTGGATCTGGATGATCTGGATAAATGCAACCTAAATCTAATAAGATTTCAATGATGAAAGACTGTCAATGAAGATCTTGTTGCTCAGTGGGCATGAGAAAAACAGCCTGAATGAGGTCATGACTTAAAAGCTGTGTAACACAAAGCCATCTACATTTCAGTATTTTATGTCTTAAGGTAAAGGACATCACAGCCCTGGTGAAAAACATCCAGCAGTTAGGTTCTCTGAGTTCACTGACTTCTGCTGTTCCTGGAACTTCTCATTTTAAGGCATTTTTTTCAAATCTGCGTAGTATCTTATGTGTAATTTCAGCTATGAGAAAGAAATAAGAACGTGCCACGTGAAAATATGTTTTCTTCCACAAAGACTGCACATTAGTATATCTTCTGTCTTGTTCTTTTTCAGCTTCTTGAAATATATTTAGCAAAACGAAATAGCTAAAATTTATGGAGCATTTACAATACGCCTGCCACCGTGCACAATAGTTACATCTGTCGTTTAATCCTTACAACAGTCTTTCAGGGTATGGGCTGTTATTATTCCTGAGGATAACGGTAATATCCTAGAAAGGTTAACGTCCCCACGGTCGCATAGCTAGTAAGAAAAAGAGTCAGGAGTCAAAGCCAGCAACCTGACGCATGAACTCACCATCTTATCTGCTTACCACGCTCCTGCTTGTTTATGAAGGAAGCAGCTTTTCCTCCTTTTCTTACCCTGTTTGTCCCTTCTTTTTTCCCCCATTCCTCTGACTTCCAGACAGATACCCTGGTTCTTCATGCTGACTTTTGACCGGCTGGAGCCTCTACTCTAACGCTCCACTTAGGAATGCTTTCTTGGATCCTTTCTCCCCCTGCTAACTTAGCTGTCTCACAATAAAAAACTGACTAAACGTGATGAAACTAAATCACAAAAAAGTGTCAATAAATATCAGATTTCATTGTTTTTTTAAGAAGTATTATCGTTATAAATATGATTATTCCCATTTTGCAGTCAAGGAAACTGAAGCCCAAGAAAAGTTAGTGAGCCCAGGTCTCGTAATTGATTAGATTAGGGAAATCCAAACTAAATTCCTTAAATTCCATTTTAGATACTGTGAGCTATAGATGCCTACATCCTGGAGTTTTGAGTTGTTGTTGTTGTTAGGTGCGGTACAGTTGATTCCAAGTCATACCAACCATATGTATGACAGAACAAAACACTGCCCGGTCCTGCGCCATCCTCACAATCGCTCTTATGCTTGATCCTGTCATTGCAGCCCCCGTGTCAATCCGTCTCATTGAGGATCTTCCTCTTTTTTGCTGACCCTCTACTTTACCAAGCCTGATGTCCTTCTCCGGGGACTGGTCCCTCCTGAGAACATGTCCAAAGTACATGAGACAAGATCTCGCCATCCTCTCTTCTAGGGAGCATTCTGGCTGTACTTCTTCCAAGACAGATTTGTTCATTCTCTTGGCAGTCCATGGGATATTCAGTATTCTTCACCAACACCGTAGTACTTAAAGTAGCAGATAGATAACTGTTCAGAAAAACAGTTTAATGGATTAAAAGAGGGCAAGTTGGAAGAAAAGTGACCAATCAGAAGATGTAGTCTCCATTAGTCCATACTAGTCATCAGAAGAGAAGAAGAATATTTAGTCTAGGGGGAGAGGAAATGAAGATTTCAGAAATGTTATGAAGGAGGAAATAGCTGTCTTCATGAAAGCCTGGGAAGAGGGCTTTTCAGAATCAATGGATTATCAAATTTTTAGTCTGTGGAAGGTGTACGGGATGAGTCTTTTTGTCAGGAAACGTAGAAAAAAGACTGATCCTTTGTAGAGAAGTATTTGTTTCTGTTTCTGTTTGCTATGGAGGACCGTCAGGATCCTGGCTAAGAATTAATACATTCTAAATGTGTACCTTTACATGGACATTTGCAGCTATTTTTTGATATAGAAAATGATAGTATTATCTAACCTTTTATTTTTCTTAACATTTCCCAGGATGACATGTAAGAGAATTAAAATCATTTGAGTTTTGTGATTTTCGTACCTGAGTTTATAAAATGGGTATGAGTTAATGGTTAAATGAAAAAGAAAGGTAGAGACGGGGAGGGGAGAGGAGGAGAAGGAGAGGGAGGAGTGATGAAAAAGAAAACCTATAAAACTACTTTAAAGGCAAGAAGGATTTTCTAGGGCCATTAAAACTTTATAGGAACTATAATAAGGCTGTTTTAAAAACACTTGTTGAAACTTAGCGGATCAGTTTGAGTAGGGAAGGAAAAATCTCCTGGAATTATTTCGTATCCATTCAAAAAATTATGTAAGAATTTTCTTTGAAAGAATTATAGATGATGTATTTTTCAAGGTAATACTGTTATTATAGTTTCTCCTCCTAAATAGACGATGTTCTGTTTGAAATACTGTAATTATGGAATTCAGCAGGAAAATGTCATGGTTAAAGGAAGCTGCTTTGTGAAGCCTGAGGCTACCCTGTTCTCAGCCCCACAACACTCAGTACATCCAAAGAATTTACCTCTTTTGGACATCCTTTAAAAAATGGATTTTCAGGTTGATTAGGAAAATCCAAACTAAATTACTTAAATAAAAAATAGAATATTTAGATGTTGACTAAAGAATTTTAACTATTGTAAGTATAGATATCCTACATGCATAATTTGAGGATAAAAACTTTTTAAAATATAGTCATTTTTTTTTTGTTCTACTGTTATCTTTAAATTTTTGTTAGGATAAAGATCAGTTTTGTTCAGATTTCTATTTTCAAAATTTGAGCTCAATTTTAACTGCAATTGCATGTATTTATATAGCCTTGTAGAGGAGCCCTGGTTGCACAATGGTTTAGTTCTCGGCTGCTAACTGAAAGGTCAGAAGTTTGAACCCACCAGCTGCTCTGCAGAGAAAGCTATGGCAGCCTGCTTCCTTAAAGATTACAGCCTTGGAAACCCTCTGGGGCAGTTCTACTCTGTCCTATAGGGTTGTTACGAGTCAGAATTGACTCAACAGCAAAGGATTTTCTTTTGTTTTCTTTTTGGTTATATAGCCTTGTGCTATTCATCTAATGTTACTGTATTTATGTTCTTAATATTTATATGTTGATAATACAATTCTTTGAGAGATAGTATCCCTATTATTTTATTGCAGCTAACTTTCAGTATGTGATTTTTTAAAGCGTGCTGATGACATCACATGTTTAGTAGCAGATACTACACTTCTTGTACACTTTTTTGGAAGGAAAGGAAAAGCTGAGCTGAACTTTGAAGATTTTTATAGGTGAGGCTTCCTTAATGTTTACATTTGTATTGAAAAATGGTAGCATGCTGAAGTTGGAAGGGGCTTTAGAAATGGTCTAGCGCAGTGATGCTCATCACCTCTTTGCTGCTTTCATCTTCACTGCAGATACTGCCCACTGTCTCAACAACAAATGCTCATGTCTGTCAGTACTTACATGCAGTGCTTAGACTAATAATCATAACAGGAAGTTACTGAACAATAACTAGTTACCTAGTTATCTCCTAGATATTCAGAAGAAAGTATGTTGCCAATTTCTTAGTCTTAATAAATCACAGTAACAATAGCAAGCTCGCTTGGAGTGTTTCCTGTGTGATCGACACAATACATTTAACTTCTTTAAGCCCCCTCACTACTCTGTGAGGCACTTTTGTTATCCCAGTTGTACAGATGAGGAAGCCAAAATCCTGAGAAGCTGAGTAACTTGCCCCAGATGCCACAGTCATGAGGTGGTGAAGCTGTCAGAACTTGGGCTCCTTTCTTTCCCGTTTACAAAGAACTTCATGAAGCTTTGGGTCATCATGTAATTAAATTATTTCCATATAACCTTTATAATCATTGTATGTTTATCCTGTTTGTTCTTTATCAAATTTTTGTCACAGATTCATGGATAACCTCCAAACAGAAGTTCTAGAAATAGAATTCCTTTCCTACTCTAACGGGATGAATACTATCAGTGAAGAAGATTTTGCTCACATTCTTTTGAGGTATACTAATGTGGAAAATACATCCATATTTTTGGAAAACGTGCGTTACAGTATACCTGAAGAAAAGGTATCTAATCCCTATATTTATTTTGCTAGATATATTATTATCTTGTAATTCTATTACAAGGAAATAGAGAAATACAAATATATTGCCCTTTTGTTGATTCTTTTGCACCTCTGTGAATTAGTAGATACTTTGGATCTATTTCATTCTTTTTTCTCTGTATCCTAAGTGTTCTGGCTAAATTTTTTTAAATCAATTAATTTAAAACTCTGGATAGAGGTACATATTTTTCCAAGATATGCTGAAAACCTTTAAGGCTATTAAAAATTGTTTTATTCCAATTAATATCATTTTCCAGAAGCATTCTGCTGAGCTGTATGCTTTGACTACTACGTAAACATCACCTCTTTAATGAACAGTTTATATTGACATCATTTCAGTCACACCTTGCTCATTTCTGTAATGCCCTTAACAAAAGGATCATTTGACGACAACCACTGATGAGCGAGTGATCTTATCAGCAGGTGGAGTGAAGTATTTCAAAGAGTTTTGATGGCATGAATGGTTGAGGACCCAGAACAACTGATGGTCTGTCTGTGTAGTAACAAATCTGTTGTCAGCAATTCTAAGCGGTTGCATTATCTGCTGGTATTTGAATGCATCACTGCAACCAGATAGAACTGGTGTTATAAGTAACCCTTCAAGCGTGAGATGTTTTCAATATATTACCCTCTGTTTGTGTTTATAAAAGGATCAGGTTAACCTATCCTAGAAAAACTTGCAAATAGTTTGACTTTGTTTAGAATAGACACACTGTGACAGTGCTCGCAGTTCTCCAGGACCTCTAAGGAAGGAGAAGAAAGGATTTGATGCATTTGGCCATTAGTTTGCATTATCTGTCAATCAGAGACTTTTATCTGTTTTGCATGTTAAACTGAATTTCCCCAATTCATAGATACTTCCCTAAAAAATGAATATTGGAAATTGCACTACTTTGTCAAGCTATTAAGGTATTACTTAGGACCTTAACGAATCTGCTTTTTTAAAAAAAAAAAAAAAATTAAATAGAAACATAAAAATTAGCACTCGAAAAGTTAAATTCCAGGGTGGAATCTTTACAGGAACACCTCATATTGTTGCCGCAGTTAAGTTTTGACATTTAAAATTATTTCAAAATAAAAAACTTTTTAAAAAGTTAGATTCAGCTTCTGAAAACTTCTCATTGATAGAAGTATCTTAAGCACTATAAATTACTACATTAGAAAAGGAGAATTTGGCCAGTGAGCCAGCACTGCTGGAATGTTTACTCTGTACCATGCTTTTTTGGTTTTTTTTGGTTTTTTTTTTCCTGTATTACCTCATCAACTCCCCAGAACAGCCTCCCTGTTATTGACATCTTTCTTTTAGAAACAGGGAAGCCGAGGCTCTCAAGTAGGTGGACACTTGCCCAAGGATTCAAACCCAGGACCCTGTAAGCCAGTGATATTCCTACCACACCTGTTTACTCTTTCCTCTCACCACTCAGCCCCTCCCCCCAAAAGAATACAGGTAGTCCCCAACTTACGACGGGCTTCTGTTCTGACAGCTCTGTTATAAGTCGGTTCTGACATAGTCGAATACTTCTTTTTTTTTTGTAGTTTTCATTATTATTGCCTTTATTATCAGTATCTTTATAAATCCCACCTTTATTTGTGTTTGGGGCTTGGAAACATCACATATCAACATCTGCAAGTGACTATCTGAGAATGATACATCAGCAGATTACACACTGGAACTCTGTAGGTAGTCCCAAAAAAACAAAAAACAGACGGTGGTATGTGTGGTTCATTGTAACTCAAATACGTGGTAAGTCGGGGACTGCCCGTAACAACTACAGCTGTTTGAATAGCACTTAACGTTTCTAAAACACTTCCATAGTCATTCATATCCAACAGATGTTTTTTAACAATCTCCTATTTAGTAGGCCTTATCGTATCCCCTGAGGATAAAGAGACTAGATAAGCAAAATCTCTCTCTCATGGAAATAAATCTTAGTGGGGAGACAAAATAAGTAAACAACAAAAAAGTAAATTATATACTTTCAGATAGTGATAAATACTATGAAAAGGACCAAGAGTCACGAGAATCAGAGAAGGTGGATGATCAAGGAAGGTTTTTCTGCAGAGGTGGCTTTTGAGGAGAGATCATAAGGACCAAACTATGCAAAGATCTGGACGAAGAGCATTCCAGGCAGAGGAAACAGCAAATGACAAGGGCCTTAGGAAGGAAAAAGCTTACTATGTTTGAGAAGGTGCCAAAAGGGCAAAGTAAGTGAACTAGAGAGTAGCAAGAAATGAGCGAGAGACAGATGGGTCAGATCTTATAGGACCCTGTAGGCCAGAGTGAGAAGTTTAAGTTACATTCTAATGGTGATTTGAAGAGTTATGGGAAGCCAATAAAGGATTTAAACTTTAAAGCGGAGGCCAGCAATCTACCCTGCCTTGTATTTTTGTAAATAAAGCTTTATTGGAACACAGCCGCAGTCATTCGTTTTGTTGATAGCTGCTCTTGCGTCATAATGGTAGAGCTGAGTAGTTGCAACAGAGACCATATGGCCGACAAAAATGAAAATATTCGATCTCTTGCCCTTTACAAAAAAATTCACCAACTGTGCTTTAGAGCATAGGAGTGATGTTCATTAATTCAACAAGTGTTTATCCAGTGAGTATTTGCTGGGTGTCTACTTTGACCCTCAGATGTGATCTGATTTATTGTTTCAGAAAGATCACTTTTGCTGCTATACAGAGAACAGATTTTAGTTGGCCCAGCTTTGAAACAAGGAGACAAGTTAAGGCACTGTTGCAGGAGTCCAGGCAAGAGATGAGCATGGCTCGTACCAAAGTGAAAGTAGAGAAAAATGGTCAGATGCTGGATCACCTAAAAAGTAGGGCCAAGATACCTTGTTGGTGGATTGTATTTCAATGAGAAGGTAAAAGAGGACTCTTAGGGTTTTGGCCTCTACCACCAAGTGCAATAATGGTACATTTACTGAGCTAAGCAAGAATATGGGTTTAGGTTAGGAGGGAATCAGGAGTTTTATTTTGGACAAGTTAATTTTGAGGTTCGTACTAGATATCTAAGTGAAGACATTAAGCAGGCAGTTGGATGTGTGAATCTAGCACACAGGGGTGCAATCAGGACTACTTTTGGTAGTCACTGGTATATTGATTTCCAAATTGTGTCTTCAGCTTAAACTCTCTCCTCAATTCCAGACTTCTGCATCCTATTGCCTACCCAGACAGCATCTCCACCTGGCTAGCCAGTAGACATTTCCGGCTTAATGGTTTCAAAATGAAACTCCCAATCATCCCCAAAAAATCTTTTTCCACATGCCATCTTCCCTGTTTCAGTGATTAGAAACTCCTTTCTTCTACTTGCTCTGGCCAAAATTTTGGACATCTTACTGTCATAGTCGACACAATCAGCAAATCCTGTTGAATCTGCCTCTAACAGAATGTGACAACTCCATTGCTGCCACCCACGCCACCATTCTCTCTGGCCAAGATTATTGCAGTTGCCTTCGAAATTCTCTCTCTGCTTCCCACTTTGCCTCCTTACCGTGTATTCCCAATCTAGCAGTTAAGGAGATGCTTTACACCAGGATTCAGAGCTTACCATGGTAACTCCCTGTTTTTCTCCAAGTAAAAGCTGAAATCCTTACAGTGGCCCACAAGGCCTACACAGCCTGCTCCCTTATCACCTCTCTGGCCTCGCTTCCTACCACCTCCCCACTTGCTTACCCTGCTGCAACCACACAGGCCTCTTTACTGTTTCTCAGATACCAGGCTAGCGTCTGTCTCTTACATATGTTCTTTTCTCTGCCCAGAATGCTCTTCCCATAGGTATCCACCTGGCTGTGTTATTTCTCAATGAGGACTATCCTAGCCAAGATAATATATAAATAGTATATAACCTATTATATAAATAATAGTTTATAAATAGCATATGACCTGCTTTGTGAATTGTAGCCTATTATGTAAATTATAACCCCATCCCATAGTATTCCCTGTCCCTTCTTACCTTAAACTGTGTTTTTTTCCCCATAGCATTATCACCTTCTAACATACTACATAATTTGTTTTTATTTTTCACTGTTTATCTGGATAAACTGTATCATTTACTTATTTGTATTGTTTACTATCTGTCTTCCCCAACTAGAATGTCAGCTCCAAGATGGCTGGTATTTTTGTCTTTTTTTTTTTTTTCACTCATATATCCACAGTATCTAGAACACCTGTTGAATGAATAGACAAATGGTCATTAAGGATAAGGGACTTAAATCTTCACTGTTTTTATGAATTTTATCTAAAGATATTCACTCGTGTGAAATGACGGTGTACAAGGTTATTCATTACAATGTTGTTTGTAATAGCAAAAGATTGTAAACTACTTAAATGTTTTTCAGTAAACCACTGGTTAAATTAATTGATGTATCTGTACAGTGGAATCTGATATTGGCCATTTTGAATCAGACAATCATATAGTCTTCTATGCTGGGAATGACAAATTAAAGAGAAATGGCGTAGCATTCATCATCAAAAAGAACATTCAGGATCTATCCTGAAGTACAGTGCTGTCAGTGATAGGATAATATCCATATGCCTACAAGGAAAACCACTTAATATGACTGTTACTCAAATCTACGCACCAACCACTAATGCCAAAGATGAAGAACTGAAAATTTTTACCAACTTCTGCAGTCTGAAATTGATCAAACATACAATCAAGATGCATTGATAATTACTGGTAATTGGAATGTGAAAGTTGGAAAGAGAAGAAGAATCAGTGGTTAGAAAATACGGCCATGGTGATAGAAATGACGCTGGAGATTGCATGATAGAATTTTGGAAGACCAACTACCTGTTCATTGGAAATACCTTTTTTTAGCAACGTAAATGGTGACTATACACATGGACCTCACCAGATGGAATGCAGGAAATCAAATTGACTACATCTGTGGAAAGAGATGACAGTGAAGCTCAATATCATAAGTCAGAACGAGACCAGGGGCTGACTGAGGAACAGACCATCAATTGCTCATATGCAAGGTCAAGTTGAAGCTGAAAAAAATTAAAACAAGTCCACAAGAGCCAAAGTATGACCTTGAGCATATCCCACCTAAATTTAGAGACCATCTCAAGAATAGATTGGACGCACTAAGGACCAAAGACCAGACAAGTTGTGGGATTACATCAAGGGCATCATACATGAAGAAAGCAAAAGGCCATTAAAATGACAGGAAAGAAATAAAAGACCAAAACAGATGCCAGAAGATACTCTCAAACTTGCTTTTGAATGTACAGTAGCAAAAGTTAAAGGAAAAAATGAACATAAAAGAGCTGAACAGAAGATTTCAAAGGGCAGCTCAAGAAAACAAAGTAAAGTATTATGAAATGTGCAGAGACCTGGAGTAAGAAAACAAAAAGGTAAGAACATGTTCAGCATTTCTCAAGCTGAAAGAACTGAAGAAAAAATTCAAACCTCGAGTTGCAATATTGAAGGATTCTATGGGCAAAATACTGAACTATGCAGGAAGCATCAAAAGAAGATGGAAGGAATACAAAAAGAACTGGTCGACGTTCAGCCATTTAAGGAAGTACCACATGATCAGGACCGATGGTATTGAAGGAAGAAGTCCAAGCTGCACTGAAGGTGTTGGAGAAAAACAAGGCTCCAGGAATTGACGGAAAACCAGCTGAGATGTTTCAGCAACCTGATACAATGCTGCAAGTGCTCACTCGTCTGTGCCAAGAAATTTGGAAGACAGCTGCCTAGCCAACCAGCTGGAAGAGATCCATGTTTGTGCCCATTCCAAAGAAAGTTGATCCAAGGGAATGTGAAATTATTGAACAATATCATTAATGTCACACATAAGTCAAATTTTGCTGAAGATATTCAAACACGGTTGCAGCAGTACATTGACAGGGAACACCATAAATTCAAGCCGTATTCAGAAGAGGACATGGAACAAGGGATATCATTGCTGATGTCAGACAAATCTTGACTGAAAGCAGAGAATACCAGAAAGATGTTTACCTGTGTTTTCTGGACTATACAAAGGCATTCGACTATGTGGATCATAACAAATTATGGATAACATTGAGAAGAATGGAAATTCCAGAACACTTAATTGTGCTCATGAGGAACCTGTACATAGATCAAGGGGCAGTCAGTCATTCGAACAGAACAAGGGGATATGCGTGGTTTAAGATCAGGAAAGGTGTGCATCAGGGTTGTATCCTTTCACCATGCTTATTCAATTTGTATGCGGAACAAATAATTCACGAAGCTGGACTATTTGAAGAATGCAACATCAGAATTGGAAGAAGACTCATTAACATCCTGCTATATGCAGATGACACAACCTTGCTTGCTGAAAGAAGAGAACTTGAGCACTTACTGATGAAGATCAAAGACTGCAGCCTTCAGTATGGATTACACCTTAACATAAAACAAAAATCCTCCCAACTGGACCAATAAACAAAATCATGCTAAACGGAGAAAATATTGAAGTTGTCAAGGATTTCATTTTACTTGGATCCACAACCAATGCCCATGGAAAAGTAGCAGTCAAGAAATCAAAAGACGCGTTGCATTGGGCGAATCTGCTGCGAAAGACCTCTTTAAAGTATTAAAAAGCAAAGGTGTCACTTTGAGGAAAAAGATTCACCTGACCTAAGCCATGATATTTTCATTGGCCTCATGTGCATATGAAAGCTGGACAATGAATAAAGAAGAC
This sequence comes from Dugong dugon, assembly GCA_030035585.1. Lineage (NCBI taxonomy): Eukaryota > Metazoa > Chordata > Mammalia > Sirenia > Dugongidae > Dugong > Dugong dugon. Next base: position 77,410,075 of record CM057476.1, read on the forward strand.
CGAAGAAGAATTGATGCTTTGAGTTATGGTGTTGGTGAAGAATGGTGAATATACCATGGACTGCCAGAAGAACAAACATATCTGTCTTGGAAGTACAGCCAGAAGCAAGATGGCAAGACTTCATCTCACATACTTTGGACATACTATCAGGAGGGTCCAGTCCCTGGAACAGGACTTCATGCTTGGTAAAGTAGAGGGTCAGCGAAAAAGAAGAAAACCCTTAAGAGATGAATTGACACAGTGGCTGCAACAGTGGGCTGAAACATAACAACGATCGTGAGGATGGCGCAGGACCCGGCAGTGTTTCATTCTGTTGTACGTAGGGTTGCTATGAGTCAGAACCTCCTCAACGGTACCTAAAAACAACAGCAACATACAATGGAATACCTTGCAGCTGAAAAAAGACCAATAAAAGTTCTTCATGTCCTAATATAGAACGATCTTTAATACATATTAAGTGAAAAGATCATGGTTGAGAACAGTGTGTAGAGCACAATACCATTTATGTAAGAAGACAGCCTCTGCTAACTCTAGGAGCATCCATGTTGTTTGCTCCAAAGGGAGGAACTGCGTGGAGAAGGGACAAGGACGGTGTAGGTTTTGTGCTGTGCAGTCTTTTGTGCCTTTTGAATTTTGGTAAATATGGAGAATATTGCTATACAAAATACATAATTTTAAATGTTTTTAAAAATGCCAGGAGATTAGGTAAACTTACCTAGGAGAGAATGTAGATAGAGACAGGAAGCAAAGAGCAAATTGCTTCTCATATTATCCACATGATGTAAATAGTAACAAGGAAGAAGTATAATTATCATTACCAAGCTTTGAGGAACAGATGTTCAGAAGGATTTAAAGGGCTTACCTTAGGTCATGCAGCCAGTGAGCTTAGATTTTCTGCTTCTTCCAAAATAGTACATTTCCCTCCACCTTTAAAAAAATGTTTATATTTCTAGAAGTTATTATATAGTTGTCTTTTAGAGTGGTTACCTATGTAACTTGAACAGTATAAATAGTGGCATATTTAATTTATGGAATCAGCATGAACTTTATGCTGAGAACAAATTTAGTTTCTAAACGTGAGGCCCTGATAAGACCATGTTTTCTGAATGATTATTTTTGTTTGGATCATAGTATGTTGTGGATTTATTCCCTGGATTTTTCCAGTCGTCTCTTCCTCCTCCTGGCCTTTTAGCAGTTATCTCAGGCTTGTGTTCCTCATCCACGCGAGAGATAGCAAGCGCACACAGTGGGCAGTCACATCCTTTAATTTGGCAGCTACGGTCGTGGCTACAGGCCAAGCACATTATTGGCCAGTGCAAACAGTGTAATTATATTATAGCTTCATATCCACAGCATTTTCTGGGTTTCCCTTTCATTGTATTATGCCTCACAAACGATCTCAGTTTCGTCCACTTATGACTTGCCACACTTCGAACCAAAAGCCACTATATTTGCATGTTCACATGCTGAATAATATATTTCAGTAAGAATATATGTATTTTTTATTTTAGCAAAATGCACAAAATTTACCATTTTTACCTTTTTAAAGTATACAAATCCATGGCATTAGGTCCATTCACAGTGTTGTGCAGCCATCACCACTGTCTAGTTCCAGAAGTTCTTCATCACTGGATTAGTTTCCTGTGGTAACAAAATACCACAAATTGATTGTCTTCTAGAAACACAAATTTATTGTCTAAATTTGTGCCCAAATCAGGCTATAAGCCATGCTGATTAGTTCTGAGGGCCCTGAGAGACAGAGAAGCTTCCGTTCCTCTTTGCTAGCTTCTGGTGGTTCCTGGCGATCCTTGGTATTCCGTGGTTTCCATCTGCCTCCCTTGTCCCATAGCCATCCTTCCTCTGTCTCCGGTCACAAAGGTGTATCGTCTCCTCTTTTATAAGCATGTCAGTCATAGAGAATTGGGACCCACCTTACTGCAGTATGATCTCATGTTATCTAACTGCTAACACCTTCAAAGACCCCGTTTCCAAGTAGTCACATTTGCATGATACAGGGGTTAAGACTTCAACATATCTTTCAGGGGCCCCATTCAGTCCATAGCAGTCACCCTAAATGGAAACCCATTATGCAGTTCCCCCCGTTCCTTCCTCTCCCCCGAGTCCCTGACAGCCACTCATCTATTCTCTGCTTGTGTGGATTTGCCTCGTCTGGATATAAATGGAATTGTACAGTACGTGGCTGCTTGTGTCTGACTTCTTTTACTTCACGTAATGTTTTTAAGGCTCAACCACATTGTACCATGTATCACGCATCAGTACTTCATTCCTTTCTGTGGCTGAATAATACTGCATTGAATGGATACACCACATTTGGTTATCGATCTGTTCATGGGCATTTGAGATGTTTCCGTCTTTTGGAATAGAGCTGCTATAAACATTCATGTACAAGTAGTTTTTTTTAAAACACCTGTTTTTAATTCTTTTGAGTATATGCCTAGGAGTAGAATTACTGGTAACTCTGTGTTGAACTTTTTGAGGAACTGCCAAACTGTTCTCTCCAATGTCTGCATCATTTTACTCTCCCACCAGCAATGTGTGAGGGTTCTAATTTGGTATATTCTCATCAGGAATTTTTTTTTTTTTTTTTTAACCATGCTAGTGAGTGTGAAGTGGTATCTCCTTGTGGTTTGGATTTGCGTTTCCCTAATGACTGATGATGGTGAGCATCTGTTGGCGTGCTTGTTGGCCATTTGTATATCGTCTTTGGAGAAATGTCTGTTAGAAAGTCCTTTGTCCTTTTTTTCATGAGGTTGTTTGTCTTTTTGTTGTTGAGTAGTAAGAATTCTTTATATATTTTAGATACTAGACCTTTATCAGATACATGATTTGCAAATATTTTCTCCCGTTCTGTGGGTTGTCTTTTTACTCTGTTGATAGTGTCCTTTGATGCACCTAAGTTTTTCATTTTGATGAAGTTCTGTTTATTTTTTTTCTTTTGTTGCTTATGCTTTTGGCGTCGTATTTAAGAAACTATTGCCAAATTAAAGCCCTGAAGATTTGCCCCTGTGTTTTTTTCTAAAAGTTTTATAGTTCTAGCTCTTGAATTTAGGTCTTTGACCATTCTGAGTTAATTTTTACATACGGTGTGAGGTAATTCACTCATTCTTCTGCATGTCATCATCCAGCTGTCCCAGCACCATTTCTTGAAGAGACTCTTCTTTCCCCAGGGAATGCCGTTGGCACCTTCGTCAAAAATCAGTTTACCATACATGTATGAGTTTATTTCTGGACTCTCAGTATGTGTATTTTTGATGCTTTAAATTTTTTGTTTATTACCATCATATTATTGTTGTTAGCATGTAAGCAACTTCTTTTCACCCCACTCCTGACAGTAAAGACACATTCCACTTAAATACCAATGATCCGTTACAGTAGTGATTCTGGGGTGATGGTGGGAGGGAGGAAAAATGGTCGTGCCCTTTCCCTTTGCCCCTCCCCGAAATTGCCCCTCCCTCACTGCTGTTGAGAAAGATTGCTTTCAATGATGTCCATCAAAATGTATGATGTATTTCTTATTTTACTGTTTCATATTTCCAAACACAGGAATTTTAATCTACACAAAAGAATAATTTTATGGTTTTGAGTTTGACCTGCCTTCCATACATGAGAACCCTATTTTAAAATAGCTAGAAGTTCAGTTGTTGACTGTTGGTGATGCAGTGGTTAAGAGCTCAGCTGCTAAGGAACAGGTCGGCAGTTTGAATCCACCAGCCGCTCCTTGGAAACCCTATGGGGCAGTTCTACTCTGTCTTATAGGGTCGCTGTGAGTCGGAATCGACTCGACAGCAGCAGTTAACAGGTCATTCTTTGATTTGCTTCTTAATGCTATGCTCCCTAAAATTATTAACATTTACCTTTTGCTTAAAAATCTCCCATCGTCCTGTTTTTAACTTTTCCCAGCACTAATCTGTCACCCTGAGACAGAAACGGTTGCTGTGGCAGCTGGTCATCGTGTGAGCTAGTACAGAACCAGAGCGGTGACTGATTTCCCTGGCAACAAGCTCTCCACATGGAGACAGACAGACCCCTTCTGGCTCTGTCTCCTAACTGACTCACACATCCCTCCCTGAAAAGCACAGCACATAGGGTGGGTCACAAAGCAGGATCCAGGGTTGAAGTGGCCGTGAATGGACGTAAGGAAAGGCGAGGAGAAAAATGCCAAGAAAAGGAAGGACAGTGAAGAGTCTCATACTGCAAGTAAAAGAAGGGTTGTACTGGAGTGGGAATCATGGGAAAAAGTGGGTATTCTGAGGATAAATCATTTAATCAGTGCTTGTTTATATGAAAAGCCTCCTCTGGGTCTTACCTCCATGTTAAGGTCAGAATTGGTCAAGCATAATCCCTTGGCCCTCTGCTCTTCTCTCTGTGTACTTGCTCTCAATCATGGTAATTTTGCGGAGAACACATTAATTACACGTGATTTTTCGTGTCCAAACTTGTATTATCTGACGTTCATTGTGCTCATATCGAATAGATGTCCTGTTTAATTGAAGCAGCAACAGTGGTGATAACTGCAGTTTGTGTGCCTGGCGTTCCAGAAGGGGCCGCCCTGATCACCAGGTCTTTCTGCGGTTGCACCCCCAGCCCCGCCTTGGGCCTCTCAGAGCTGTAGACGGTCATCGTCGTTCCTCCTGCTGCCCTGGCTTCATTACCACATGGGAACAAGTCAAAATACACTCCTGTCGACACCTGGTCAACTTTCGCAGTTTGCACTGTCGTTATGCAGACCAAAACCAAACCAAACCCGTTGCCGTTGACGCGATTCCCACTCATAGCAACCCTACAGGACAGAGCAGAACTGCCCCCCATAGGGTTTCCAGGGAGCGGCTTAGATTTGAACTGCCCGCCTTTTGGTTAGCAGCTGAGCTCTTACCCACTGCGCCACCAGGGCTCCACAATGCAGACATTAGCGATCTAATGCTGACTCGTGTTGAAGAAGTACATGTGCAGGGGATAGTTTTTTTTTAAGTTTTTTTCTCAGGGTTTTTGTTTTCTTAATCATTATATTTACTTTCAGGGTTAAAAAAATTCGGGTCTGAAATATAGCATTTTCAGAAATTAAACTTTTTTATTCATCCTTATTGTAACCATTTTTGCACCTTTGTGCTCATATGACAGTGTTTTAAAAATATTTCCATCTGTTATTGCTAATGGTAACAACACTACCCAGTGGAAATAAATCTGATACAATTTTAACATAAGTCGGTTTTCTGTGCCCTGGAGATGTTTACTTCATGATATACTGCAGACATTTAATCTGTTTACTTGTATTAAATATAGATATATTAATAAATTTGACAAGACTGAACATATATGCATATATTTTCCCAATATAGGGCATCACATTTGATGAATTCAGATCATTTTTCCAGTTTTTGAATAACCTAGAAGACTTTGCAATAGCCTTGAATATGTATAACTTTGCAAGTCGTGCTATAGGGCAAGGTAAGTAATCATCTTTTAAAAATTAACAGCAAAAAATAATCCTGCATTGTTTTTAGGAATGTTGGCAACAGATTCATTAAATATGTCCTGTTAGCCATCAGCTTGCCTAAAAGTCTAATGTATTCTTTCAGGAGGAAGTTAGTTCTGACACTTAAAGAAAAATAAGCAAAGATGAGGGAAATATGCTAAATTTTAGTACTGAATTTATTACTGCTCTTCCTTTCATATTATAGGGAAAAGCTAATGATGTTTGTAAAAGTTAGAGAGGAAGAAACCTCGTGGCCACTTGATAACACTGAGGGATGTGTGGCTCTCTGGAGAAGGGCCAGCTGGCCATGCCTCCTGTGTCCTCACAGGATATGGCATTTTTATCTTGCTGATTTTACTCGCAGTCCCTGCTGGCTCAGAAACCTGACATAGGCTTTCTCAGGAGAGGACTTAGACTAACAGAATTTTGAGAATGATGTGTAAAACTGAATATCAATTTTGCTTCATTTACAAAGAGAAATACAACTGTCACAAAAATCAGAATGCTGTTCTCCTCAGAAGCAGCTCATTCTTTTTCTGTAGGTGGATGAACAAGCCAAATGGTAATCAGAATAGCGTCGGTGAATATGAAATCAGAACGAAGAGAGTTAGGTGACACGTCCGTCTAGTGATAGCCTGGTGCTAGAAAACTTAGTCACGTGAGCCATAACCCACTGCCACCATCTCCACCTGAGGGATGGCCTTGTCTGTGGGTTTGGGATACCAGCTTTCTGTCAGTAAATATTCTTCGGTATTTCCCAGACAACTCACAGAATAATCTTTCTAAACCACAGATCAACCTTTCTACAACATGCCTGCTGTGGAAAACTTTTCATTTTCCCAATTGCCTGTTGAAAACTGTGCAGGTTCCTCACCTCATGGTCTCCTGTGAGGACTTTTCCAGCTCCTGTATGTTCCCTGCTGACGGTGCCTTATGTTCTCATGGCCCCCTGTGCCTGTGTTCACTCACGCCATTTCATCTGCCGTTTCTCTCATCCCTGCCAGCCGAAATCCCTGTTGTCCTTCGAGGCTCAGCTCAAATACAAAGCCACAGCCTTTCCTTAATCCCTCCCCTTCTCTCCCTTCTCCCTGCTGCACGCTTCCGACAAAAAGAATCACCGTCTCCAGTTCTCGTAGCACTCTGTCGGAGTCTTCCATGTAATGGTTAATTGGACAGCTGTCTCATCTCCCATTTGAGAACTTAGTCATCAAAATGACCTCTGAATTATCTGTTGCTGATAGTAGGTGCTCACTAAACAGTCAGCGAATAAGAACACATCATCAAGCTACCGCTCCTTGGATCTTTTCATTAAAACCGCAGAAATTTTTGCTCCCTAAAGGCAGAATGATTAATGAAGACATCATGAGGTATATAAGATCATGACTTATGCTTAGAAACCAGCTTCTGTTACAACCTTTCTAATAATCAACATATATTATTACGACAATGTTAATGGTTTGCTTTTTCTTTTTATGTGACATCTATCTAGATGAATTTAAGCGTGCCGTCTATGTAGCCACTGGCTTGAAACTTTCACCACATTTAGTGAACACTGTCTTCAAGATTTTTGACGTTGACAAAGATGATCAATTAAGTTATAAAGAGTTTATTGGAATTATGAAAGACAGACTCCATAGAGGATTCCGGGTAAACCTATAAATTTCAAGCCTATTGAGATCCTTTTTAAAATCTGAAAGAAAAAAAAATCCATCTAGGTTTCAGAAATAATTTTTATAAATTTTTAAGGACATAAACATTAAATGTTTTATTTGGGAAAGAAAAAACATATCTCCATCCCGGTTTGCGGGGGAGGGGGTGTTGCCAAATATTTTCTAAAAATTCAGGCCGTGCATAGGCTTTCCAGACTCGTGACTGTACGAAGAATATCACCGTTTCTCATGGAACACAGATCCCTACCAGACAGCGTGAGGCTCCTGACGTCACTGCACATTCAGTACTTTATATGGAAAATAAGAAAACATATTTTTTTCAGTTGCACTTTTTTTCTGTTAACATACTACAGAGTAATTACTAGAAATTCAGTGATTTTTTTTCTAAGAAGTGTGTTTTAAAGAATGAAATTATAGCATGAGTCAGTGACTGCACATCTAACATTTGTGGGTGTGGAAAAAGAAGAGAATTTTTTTTTATTAACATATAGAATATTCAGTCTTTCCTCTTTGGCAAGAATATCACTAAGTATTATACATTTGGAGCCCTGGTGGCGTAACGGCTCAGAGCTTGGCTGGTAACCAGAATGTCAGCAGTTCAAATCCACCAGCCGCTCCTTGGAAACCCTGTGGGGCAGTTCTGCTCTGTCCTGTAGGGTCGCTGTGAGTCAGAACCGACTCGACCGCACACAGCAAGAACAACATTATACATTTAAAAAGAGAAACATTTATATATACAAAAAAATCAAGATTCATCTTAGACAATGTTTTTAAAGATTTTCAGTGACTTTGAAGGCCAAGCTGTCTTGATAAAGATGCTGTGTACTAACTGCCACCTAGTGGTTAGTTGTTAGCATGTTGGGTGATGCCACAGATCACCACAAGGATAGACTTGAAAATCATTTGTTTTTCCTCAAAAACTTGAGAGTGGTGAGATCAAACTAAAATGTAAACTGTGACGTAAACCTCTGTCGTGTATTGCTCTCTTAGGTGTTGGTATTTTCATGTTTGTTTATGTATTTTCATGTTTATGTATGTATTGATTGCATACTTGTGCCATTCATGACGTTCTGTTTGCGTTTTCATACTTTGATCTCTATTCCACAGGGTTATAAGACAGTTCAGAAGTATCCTACTTTCAAATCCTGTCTGAAGAAGGAACTTCATAGCAGATAAGTACGTTAGCTTCTCTGTTTTTTCTAAATATGATGGCTCAGTAATAATAAAGGGTCACGGCTTATTTGTCTAATATCCAGAAAAATAGCTGCAAGGAATAGAATTATAATTTATTTTTAATTTTTAAGAAGGCACGATTTCATTTTAGTCTGCTAATTCAACTTAAGAATTAGTCTTTATGACGAAATGTTAGCTTGCCATTGTTGAGGTATGATCTAAAACTGGACTGAACACGCACTCATCTGACGGGAATTCTTATTGGAGTGTCTTGATTAAAAATTTTTCTGTTTAATCTGCAGTTTTGTACTTGAGTGGATGTGATATAATAAATCCACATGGGATTATTGTAATCTAGGATAATTTCAACCCAGGGAATACTTGTTACTGGTTTTAAATCACGGTTGTGAACGTTCGCTACAGAAATAGCAGCGAATTGTTTTAGAGTTCTTTCTAGGTGCCTGGCGCTGTACCGAGTGTTCTTCCCCATGTAGTATCTTATTTACTCCTCGCAGACATCCCATTTCACAGCAGGGAGAAATCAGGGCTTAGAGAGTGAGTAACTTGCCCAAGGTCACAGGGTTAGTATGTGGCAGCCCAGGGTTTGAACCTCATCCTGCCTGATGGAAAAGCGCATGTTATTAATTATTTACTATACTGTTACAAAACCAAAAGAAACAAACTCACGGCCGTCGAGTAGATTCCAACTCATAGCGACCCTACAGGACAGAGTAGAACTGCTGCCCCATGGGGTTTCCAAGGAGCAGCTGGTGGATTCAAACTGCTGACCTTTTGGTTAGTGGCTGTAGCTCTTAACCATTGCACCACCAGGACGCCACACCATTACCACAGGTTGCAGTAGTTGAGAAGAATATGTGAGATTTGTTAGATTATATATTGACCTAAGTAAATATCTCAAACTTGTTGCTAATCTCAAAAATGAGGAATTTGTTTTTCATTTTTTTCTTTTTAAAAGCCACCTGTAGCTGTGTAATTTTGGTCAGTTGTGAGTGCTGATTAGTTGGGTTTCTACAATGGAGGTTTTGTTGTTCATTTATAAACGCTTGCAAAGATATCCATGTATGTATTTTTTGCTGTGTTTCTCAAGCTGGAAACATTTATATATGTCTGTCTATAGCAGTGTTGGGGTCCCTGGGTGGTGCACACAGTTAACACACTCAGCTGCTAACCAAAGGATCAGCAGCTCCAGTCTACCCATAGGCGCCTCGGAAGAAAGCCCTGGCAGTCTACTTCTGAAAAATCAGCCATTGACAACCCTGTGGAGCACAGCTCTATTGTGACGCATATGGGGTCACCATGAGTCGGAATCAACTCTATAACAAGTGTTCCCCGAAGTAATTCAACAGGATATTAATGAATATTACTCTGAAAAAACAAAAACAAGTTGCTTAGTCAAATAAGTTTGAGAAATATCATAATAAACACAGTTAAATAGATTCCTTCCCGCATAGAACTTACGGGTCTTTTATATGTCTCTCTAAAAGGAAACTGCAGTATTCAGCATTTTGCCAAGCAACTCTGAGGCTTGGTGTTTTAGGAACCCTCTTTGGGAAATGCTGATCTAAAATGTTTAGAGGCAGGTGGGCTCATTTACTTATCTCTGGTGGTAACTGTTGTAATCGAGCTAACAAAAGAAGTTAGGTCTTCCTACTCTCTGGGACCGGTAGCTGAGTGGTAGAATTCTTCCCTTCCATGCTAGGAGACCTGGGTTTGACTCCCAGCCAGCGCACCTCATGTGCAGCCACGACCCATCTGGCAGTGGAGGCTGCATGTAGCTATGATGCTAAACAGGCTTTAGCAGAGCTTCTAGACAAAAATGGACTAGGAAGAAAAGCCTGGTGATCTACTTCCGAAAATCAGCCAATGGTTCAAAACAGTCCAGTCTGCAGTCAGTCAGGGAGACAGCACAGGACCGGTGCTGCATTTCATTCGGTTACGTGTGGGGTCGCCATGACTTGGGGGTGACTCAGCAGCAAACAACAACGGTAACATACTGCCCTGTGACAACTTAAAACAAAAATAAAGTAGGGCCATACCATTTACAGTCCATGTAGTGTTCCCAACCAAGTAATAACAGTGTTACACTAACTATTGATTCTGTGCAATAGTGCATAAAACCCTAGATAGAAATGACTTCATTTATTCTAGGCCTTCATAAGACTGAGGGTTAGACAGGTTACTAGGCAGAATATTGAACTTGCAGTCAGAGGAAATGTTTAATGATTGTTTTATTTCTTATATTTTCTGTTGGGTATTGTTTATTGTATGTCTTACTGTTTCCTATTATTATCACAGTCATTTTTTATTTATGTCATCAACTCTGAATGACATCCTAAATACAGACCGCTTTTGTGTTACTGTTTTCCTTGGTTTAATCAGGTACTCCTAAAAGAAAGCTTAAAGCATCATTGTCTCCGTGGAGGATGCAACAAGCAAAACTTTCGGAGACTTGTGGAAGCAGGTCTCAGATCACAGCATGTAGAAATGGAGCAAAAGGTGAAACGCTACGAAAAGTATATTTTTTTCTTCAACTGAGTCCTCAGATGTAGCACAGATGAGTTGTATGGTCTAACTACAAAGGTTATGTTATCAAGTTGAGTTTTTGCCGTGATTTAGTGAACTTTGCACTTCTTCATTCCTTTCTGGAGTATATCCATACTTCTAATAACTGTATAGGAATATATTTTAAATATTTTTTCTTATTTATTAGAAATTTGTGTCATTTCAAAATAATATATTACTCATGGACTATAGATCACCTAAAAATGAACAACACTTTTTTTTTTTTTTTTTTTTTGGTTTTGGACTGTGAACTTGTTTTCAGAAAATTTATGTTGCTTGAAATTAACCTTAATGCCCTTAGAATTATTAGTAAATCCCTTTTATTTTTCAGGTTTTTAATCACATTGGAATAATTTTTTTAAAATAATAGAAAGTAGGCTACTATATAATGCAATAGTTTACACTGTACTTTTAACTTTTAAAAGTACTTGACATACATTGTTTGAATTGCATAAAGTTTTGTTGTTTTTTTTTTTTTTTTAATTTTTGTTCATTTACCAAAGTCAACAGAATGTCTGGTATTCTTTGATGTATACAGTAAAGAAATTTAAAACTGATTTTTCTCCTTTGACAAAATGGATGGTAGAAGCGGTGGTGGTTGTGACAGTATGTGCTGTCAGCGTGGTCGTTATCTTGAACACAATGCCGCTCTTGATTGCGGTTGGTATATGTTAGTAACACTAATATCTCACAGCTCTGTAACTTATTGCATATTGTTATATGTTTGTAATGTCTAAATGTGTCTTATAAAAGACTAATATAAAATGGTTAAAAAGACTGATGTATATATTAAGTAGAAGTTAATATTTTGTGTCTTACAAAAGGACCACATGCAAAAGTGATGCCAAATATTCAGAGTAATTATAAATAATTTAAATATTATTAATTATTTCAAAATAATCGTCTTAAAGGGGAAAAAGAAAAACTTGCAATAGGAAATAACACAATTAGATTTTCAAATGGAGAAAATAATTTGATGGTACTTAACAGAACCTGCTCAATTTGAAAAGTATACTTTATATAAGGATACTATAAGCTAACAAACTGATAGATGTGGAAGATAATGTTTATTTGTCTAAGACATTAATTTAAGGTTACACACACTCCAACTGTTACATTGCTTTTGCATATGAAAATAAAAGCACCAACTTTGTTTTTATAAGTTATTAAATGTGAAATTGATCGTTATCAGACTATTTATAAAGGTAATGTTATTTCCAAGAAAATGTTATCATTACCCTTGACTATGTATTTGATAGACTTTTTACATTCTTTATCTGATATTGTTTATTACACTGATATAGAAGTATGTGTTTCATAAATGTAAGGATTCCATATAGTAATAATAATTTAATCTTATGTGTTTCAAAGGTTGAGTCAGTTGAGTATCTTGTAAGATTGAATGAAAATCCTATCCACTCATATAACATGTTTTACTTCACACTGAATGTTCTCAATGTTAATTATTTGATATCTAAAATAACTGAAAAAATGCAATTTACTGTAATCTTTGACTATGTTCTGTTATCTTGCATACATAGAAAAATTGCTATTTCAAAAGTCCTGCAAATATAGATACAAACTGAACTGGCTCGTGAAAACCCTTTATTCGTCTGCCGCTCCCCTAGGAAAGGACACCAGGCTGTGACTCCTGTCATCTTTATTCTTTCTTACTTATCAGAGTGAGTGGATGAATATGTGTATAATGCTGAAGTATAATAGTAAAATGTGAATAAATAAAATATTCTGAGCAATTAAAATGGAAAAAAAGAGTAAATTACAGTGATTTCATTCATGTCAGTATATTCTTGAACTTTGTCCTCCGTAAAATGGAAGGTAAAATGATATCAGTGGATTAATGTGTAAAAACAGTATAAAATGCCTTGAAAACAATAATGTACTAAATACATGCACGCTCTTATTCTTGGTCTTTCCTTCTACAAACTCTTCTTCGGCAAGACAGAGATGTACATAAAACTGGTGTCATACTTTTTACAGAGTCTGTGTGGTAAAGGTTTATGGTACTTCTCACAGCCATTTCATAATAAGAAATTTGTTTAAGTTCCCATTTATTGTTCTGATTACAATATGTAATTGTAAAGCAACCTGATTATCTTATGTTATCTTAAAATAAACATACCTGCCCTTGAATCAAGAAGTTTAGTGCTGTGCTTTTGTGTATATCTGTGAACCATTGTCTTTCTGAAATGTCACCTCCAAAATTTAGAAATCTTGTGGATCACCGAACCTCCACTCATTGTACACCTTCTGCTGTGAGAGACCATGGCAGTGAGGTTGATCTCCCCAGCCCTTGTGAGTCAGTCACAGAGCCATAAAACCTCTCCAAGTGTATCATAGGAATTCCTACCACAGAGAACTTACGGCCGCTGGTACTGGAAAGCTTTTCTGAAAGTTTACATCCTGGAGTATCCATTTTGCTTTGCAGAACTGATTGTTTAAATGTCTTAAAATTATTAAACCAATACTATGCCAGCCCCTATTTAAGTATTACTGGTGTTTTGTAGGCATTGTCTTACTAAGGCAACTCCTACAAATTTATCAGTTTTTGAAATATGCTGGTTATTGTCCTACTTTTTATAGCCATACAGTGAAATACATCTTTTGCATAATAATTTGATGTCCAAAGAATGTGGAAATATGAATTATATAGTATTCAGTAAGTATAAAATAAAAATTTGAAGATGAGAAAGTGTTGTGCTTTGCTTTTTTACAATTTGGAGCATTTTTACTTTCTGAGCTCATGAAATAATGGGCATTTTGCGGTCATATGCACTTAGATTCTGTGAAATACTATATAATAAACATTAATGCAAAGATATAACACTGTATCTTTATACCTTTATGATTCTCTTTCTGTCGCAGTCAGTATTCCTGGCTCCCATCTTGTGAACTGAGGCACACACCTGTCACTGTGACGACATGCGTGTGAGTGTACAGTGCTGAGCATAAGCAGAGAGAACAGCAGTATAAAAAGTTTCTGGAGAAGTTAAATTTTGTTCAGCATTGTGAAGGAAGAAGAGACAAAAAACGGAAAAAAGAATGAAGAAGTGATCTGGATTAGGATAGATTTTAAAAACTGGGGCTGAGTAAACAGTTTGTAAGAAAGTAAATGTAAAGAAACACAGGCTAAATCAGTCATGACAATACACCCTTTCATATGGCAGATTGAAAAGACAGAATCTTTTATAATATGTAGTGTTGGCGAGTGTGTTGCTGGCAAAGCTATAAATTTGGGTGCAGCATCTTTGGAGAGCAGTATAGAAATATCTCAAATTTTTTTCCTAGAATTCTGGGATTTTATCTTGTGATAGATAATATCCCAATACCTATATTCATAAATTTACAAGCCAACAAATATACAGTATGTAACGCTGAAAAAGAATTAAGTCCATTTAGCGTGTTGATACGACATGGTCTGCAAGATATTTTTACAGGAGCACAGCAAGGTAGGAAACTGTGTATGCTGTGCTACTGTTTGTGTTTAAAACACACACTTCTGTATGCATAGAATTTTATTTTAATACGTTTTTATCAAAATTATGTGTACGTATTTTTTAAAAGTCAAAGAGTTGTCAAAGATGTGTAATAAAAAATAGCCTCCCCAAGCCCTGTCTCCTTCCAGCCTCATTCCTGGTCCTCAGAAGCAATCCCTTTTGGTGATTTTAGCAGTTTTTTTGGTATCTACCCTCGTATTTCTAAGTAATATATTAATATTGCTATTTCTTGATTTGCTTTTAACTTTTAGATTATTAACTGTTGACTTCCCACAATGGAAGATAAGCATTTGCCTCTCTTACTCAAGCCCCCTCCAAGACACACCACACACTTCCTCCTCTCTACCCTTTCGGTATAGTTAGAGCCTGATGTTAGATCAATTATTGCATAATTATCGATTACATTTTCTGTCAGATACATCTTCCTTTCCCTAGGGTTAAGGTTCTCCTTTCATTTTGCTTAATTTTTTAATGTCCCTCTTAATTTGCCTGTCATTAATTCATCCTCAGCCTCTTTACCAGAACTATACGTAGATGGTTAATACAGTCAAGCACATCAAGTAATAGATCATTTTATTATTACTACTTTAGAAGTATCTTCTGGAGCTCTTGGTCTCCCTGGCCCATCTAGAATGCTTGTTCTCAGGCCTGGTGCAGAGCTGTCATTCCAGGATGTCCTTCTCCATCGTCCTGAAGATTCCTTCCACCCTCTCCAGCACCCAGGCCTCCTCTTACGTTTTCATTTTTTGGAGTGGATCACAATTCTCCATATTTCCTGAGAAAGCCTGCATTGTATATGCATTTCTGAGATGTAGTATGCCTGAAAATGCCTTTATTCTACCTTCATGCATGAGTAACAGTGTGCCTGGGTATAGGCATCTAGAATGATATACTTTTCCCTCAGAATTTTCAAAGCATTGCCCCATTGTCCTCTAGCTTTCAATGTTGTTCTCAAGAAATCAGATACAATTCTGATTCCTGGCCAATTCTTTTCTCTCTGGAAAGTGGGATCTTCTCTTTGTTCCTACTGTTCTGAAATTTCATGCTGATGAACTAAAAGACCTTCAGGTTTTTGACTCATTGATTGTGCTGGGCACTCAGAATCCCTTGCAATCTAAAAACATGCCATTCAGTTCAGCAGAAAAAGGAAAATGTGACTGTTTCTTTGAGAATTTCCTTGCCTCTTACTTTCTTCTCCAGTTCTTTTGGGAATTTCTATTATTCAGATATTAAACCTATACTCAGCCTTTAATTTTTCTTTTCTTTTTTTTTGGTACCTTTAAGATTTCTTCACTTTAACTTCCATCCAGTCTCTCGAGTATTTTATTTATTCCATCAGATTTAAAATGTTTTTCTCTAAATTTTCTTTTTTTCAATCTGTTCCTGTTTAATCAGTTCCTTTTATTCGCTCTCTGATTATTTAATTTCAGTTTCTTTAAAGTGTTCTGCTCCTTTCTTCGCCTCATTCCTTTTTTTCTGTTTGAGTTTCTCGTATTAGACACTTTTCTCAAATATATGGTAATTCTGTACTATCTATCCGTATTTAAAAAACAAATTGGCAGCTCTGTGTACATGGGATGAGCTTTTTACTGATGGGTTTGCCTCTTTGATGTTCTGGCCAGGCCATTTCATGTGAGCGACCTCAACTATCAGTATTGATAGGTCCTGTCTGCTTGCCTGCTCAGTTTTCTCCTACCTGGTGCACCAAAGCTTGACAGCTGTTGTGTTCAGAGCTGAGTATAGGAATGAGGTCCTTATTTAATCCACCTCTCTTTAGTATGGAAGGAGCCCTGATGGTGCAGTGGTTAAGAGCTCGGCTGCTAACCCAAAGGTCAGCAGTTCAAATCCACCAGCCGCTCCATGGAAACCCTATGGGGCAGTTCTGCTCTGTACTAGTGACCTACTGTAGGGCAACGGGTTTGACTTTTGTTTTTTTTATTGTACTTCAGGTGAAGGCTTACAGAACAAATAGTTTCTCATGAAACAATAGTACACATATTGTTTTATGACATTGGTTAACAACCCCACAACATGTCAACCCTGTAACTTCTCAACCTTTTTTTTTTTTTTTTTTGGTGAAAATACACATAGACAAAGACACACCATTTCAAAAATTTCTACATACACAGCTCTTCCAATTGTGCTGTTATTCTCACTTAAGAAGAAGGCTTACAGAACAAAATAGTTTCTCATTTAACAGTCACTACAAATGTTGCCCTATGACAATGGTTAACAATCTCACAACACATCAACAATATCCTTACTCAACCTTGGGTTCCCTATCACCAGCTTCCTTGTCCCCTTCTGCCTTCTGGCCCTTGTCACTGGACTACTGTACCTCGTTAGTCTCATTTGGTTTTACAGGACTGTCCACTCCCAGGCTGAATGGTGAACCTCGGAAATAACTTCACCACTGAGCTAAAAGGGTGTCTGGGGGCCATACTCTCGGGGTTTATCCAGTCTCCTTTAGGTCAGTAAATCTGGGCTTTTTTTTTTTGTGAGTTAGAATTATGTTCTACATCCTTCTCCGGCTCTGACCAGAATCCTCTGTTGTGATCCTGGTCAGAACAGTCAGTGGTGGTAGCTTGGCACCATCTAGCTGTACTGGACTCAGTCTGGTGGAGGCCTTAGTAGCTGCGGACAATTAGTCCTTCGGAATAATCTTTTCCTTGTATCCTGTTCTCTTCATTCTCCCTTGCTCCGGAAGGGATGAGACCAGTGGAGTATCTTAGATGGCTGCTCACAGGCTGTTAAGACCCCAGACACTACTCACCAAGGTAGAATGTAGAGCATTGTCTTTGTAAGCTGTGTTATGCCAATTGAGCTAGATGTTCCCCGAGACCATGGTCCCCACAGCCCTCCGCCCATCAATTCAGTCCCTCAGGGAGTTTGGATATGTCTATGGGGCTTCCATGACCTTTCCTTGTACAGGTTGTGCTAGTTTCCCCTGTATTGTGTACTGTCTCACCCTTCACCCAAGATACCACTTATCTATTGCCTATTTAGTATTTCCCCCCCACCCCTCCCATCCCTGGTAACCAACAAAGATTGTTACATTTTGTGTGTGAACTTTTTCATGGGTTTTTACAATAGAGGTCTCATACAATATTTGTCCTTTTGTGATTGACTTATTTCACTCAGCATAATGTCCTCCAGTTTCAGCCATGTTACGAGATGGTTCACAGATTCATTGTTGTTCTTTCTCGTTGCATAGTACTCCATTGTGTGTATGTACCATAGTTTGTTTATCCATTCATCTGTTGATGGGCATCTAGGTTGTTTCCATCGTTTTGCTGTTGTGAACAATGCTGCCATGAACATAGGTGTGCATATGTCTATTCGAGTGACGACTCTTATTTCTCTAGGCTATAGTCCTAGGAGTGGAATTGCTGGATCGAATGGTATGTCTATTTCTAGCTTTCTGAGGAAGCGCCATATCGTTTTCCAAAATGGTTGTGTCATTTTGCATTCCCACCAGCAGTGCATAAGAGTTCCGATCCACCCACAGCCCCTCCAGCATTTGTTATTTCCAGTGTTTTTGATTCGTGCCAGTAATGCCGGGTTGAGATGGTATCTCATTGTGGTTTTAATTTGCATTTCTCTAATGGCTAGTGATTGAGAGCATTTCCTCATGTGTCTGCTGGCCATTTGAATATCTTCTTTGGTGAAGTGTCTGTTCATTTCCTTTGCCCATTTTTTAATAGGATTATTTGTCTTTTTGTTGTAGAGGTGTTGGATTTTCTTGTAGATTATGGAAATTAGACCTTTGTCTGACTTGTACTGTCCAAAAATTTTTTCCCAGTCTGTAGGTTCTCTTTTGACTCTTTTGGTGAAGTCTTTTGAAGAGCATAGGTGTTTGATTTTTAGAAGATCCCAGTTATCTAGCTTATCTATTGGTGTTTGTGCATTGATGACTATGGTTTATAGCCTGTTAATGCCATGTATTAAGGTCCGAAGTGTTGGTCCTATTTTTTCTTCTATGAACTTTATAGTTTTAGGCTTTATACTCATGTCTTTGATCCATTTTGAAGTAGTTTTTGTATACGACGTAATGTATGGGTCCTGTTTCATTTTTTTGCAGCTGGATATCCAGTTTTGCCAGCACCATTTGTTAAAAAGACTGTCTTTTCCCCATTTGATGGACTTTGGGCCCTTGTTGAAGATCAGGTGACCATAGGTGGATGGATTTACATGTGGGTTCTCAATTCTGTTCCATTGGTCAATGTATCTGTCATTGTACCAGTACCAGGCTGTTTTGACTACTGTAGCTGTATAGTAGGCTCTGAAGTCAGGTAGTGTGAGTCCTCCAACTTTATTCTTCTTCTTCAGTAGTGTTTTACTTATCTGGGGCTTCTTCCCTTTCCATATAAAGTTAATGATTAGTTTTTCCATCTCTTTGAAGAATGTTCCTGGTATTTGGATCGGGATTGCGTTGTATTTGTAAATTGCTTTGGGTAGAATTGTCATTTTCACAATGTTGAGTCTGCCTATCCATGAGCATGGTATGTTTTTCCATTTATGTAGATCCCTTTGGGTTTCATGCAGTAGTGTTTTGTAGTCTTCTTTGTATAGGTCTTTTACATCCCTGGTCAGATTTATTCCTAAGTATTTTATCTTTTTAGGGGCTATTGAAAATGGTATTGTTTTCCTGATTTCCTTTTCATCATTCTCCTTACTGGTGTATAGGAATCCAACTGATTTTTGAATGTTTGTCTTGTATCCTGCTACTCTGCTGAATCTTTCTATTAGTTCCAGTAGATTTCTCGTGGAGTCTTTAGGGTTTTCTATGTATAGTATCATATCATCTGCAAACAGGGACAGTTTAACTTCTTCATTACCAATTTGGATGCCCTTTATTTCTTTTTCTTGCCTTATTGCCCTAGCTAGAACTTCCAGCACAATGTTAAATAGGAGTGGTGATAAAGGGCACCCTTGTCTTGTTCCTGTTTTCAAGGGGAATGTTTTCAGCCTCTCCATTGAGAATGATGTTGGCCGTTGGTTTTGCATAGACGCCCTTTATTATGTTGAGAAATTTCCCTTCTATACCTATTTTATTGAGAGTTTTTATCAGGAATGGGTGTTGGATTTTGTGAAATGCCTTTTCTGCGTCAATTGAGATGATCATGTGATTCTTTTCTTTCCTTTTATTTATGTGGTGGATTACGTTGATTGATTTTCTAATGTTGAACCATCCTTGCATACCTGGTATGAATCCTACTTGGTCGTGGTGTATTATTTTTTTGATACGATGCTGAATTCTATTGGCTAGAATTTTGTTGAGAATTTTTGCATCTATATTCATGAGAGATATTGGTCTGTAATTTTCTTTTTTTTGTGGCGTCTTTGCCTGGTTTTGGTATCAGCATTATGCTGGCTTCATAGAATGAATTTGGAAGTGTTGCTTCCTCCTCTATGCTCTGAAATAGCTTGAGTAGTACTGGTACAAGCTCTTCTGTAAATGTTTTGTAGAATTCTCTGGTGAAGCCATCTGGGCCAGGGCTTTTTTTGGTTGGGAGTTTTTTTATTACCTTTTCAATCTCTTCTCTTGTTATGGGTCTGTTCAGATTTTCAACATCACTTTGTTGTAGTTCGGGTAGGCCGTGTGTTTCTAGAAATTTATCCATTTCCTCTAGGTTTTCAAATTTGTTGGAGTATAGTTTTTCATAATATTCAGTTATAATCCTTTTTATTTCAGTTGGGTCTGTTGTAATGTCCCCCATTTCATTTCTTATTTGGGTTATTTGCGTCCTCTCCTGTTTTTCTTTCGTCAGTCTGGCCAGTGGTTTGTCGATTTGTTGATTCTTCCAAAGAACCAACTTTTGGTTTTGCTAATTCTTTCTATTGTTTTTCAGTTCTCTATTTCATTTATGTCTGCTCTGATCTTTACTATCTCCTTTCTTCTGGTGGTTGTGGGCTTTTTTTGCTGTTCTCTTTGTATCTGTTTGAGTTCTGTAGTTAATGTTTTGATTTTGTCCCTTTCTTCTTTTTTGATATGTGCATCTATTGCTATAAATTGTCCTCTGAGGACTGCCTTTGCTGTGTTCCAAAGGTTTTGGTATGATGTGTTTTCATTCTCATTTGATTCTAGGGATTTTTTGATTCCATCTCTGATTTCTTCTATTACCCAGTGATGGGTAAGCAGGGTATTATTCAGTTACCATGTGGTTGATTTTTTTTCCTTGCTCTTTCTATTGTTAATTTCACCTTGATGGCATTGTGGTCAGAGAAGATACTTTGAATTATCTCAACGTTTTGGATCTTGTTGAGGATTGCTCTGTGGCCTAAGATGTGGTCTATTCTGGAGAACGTTCCATGTGCATTGGAAAAGAATGTGTACTTTGCAGTGGTTGGATGGAGTGTTCTATATATGTCTATGAGGTCAAGTTGGCTGATTGTGCCCTTTAGGTCTTCTGTATCTGTGCTGAGTTTCTTCTTAGTTGTTCTGTCCTTTACTGAGAGTGGTGTGTTGAAGTTTCCTACTATTATTGTGGAACTGTCAATTTCTCTTTTCAGTCTTGTTAGAGTTTCTTTTATGTATTTTGGAGCCCTGTCATTGGGTGCGTAGATGTTTATTATTGTTATGTCTTCATGATGGATCATCCCCTTAATCATTATATAGTGTCCTTCTTTGTCTTTTATGGTAGATTTCGTTTTAAATTCTATTTTATCTGAGATTAGAATTGCCACTCCTGCTCTCTTTTGGTAGTTGTTAGCTTGATATATTTTTTTCCGACCTTTGACTTTTAATAAATTCACATCTTTGTTTCTAAGGTGTGTCTCTTGTAGACAGCATATTGATGGATCCTGTTTTCTTATCTATTCTGTCACTGTCCGTCTCTTTATGGGTGCATTGAGTCCATTTACATTCAGTGTAATGATTGATAGATGTGAGTTTGTTGCTGTCACTTTGTAGTGCTTTTTTTTTGTGGTGCTGAAGTTTCCTTTATTCTTCTTACTCTCTTGTGCTGAGTTACTTTTGTTTGTGGACTTTTTTTCATTGCTTTTGTTTTTGTAGGTTTTGTTTTTGCTGAGAATTTATGTTTTTCCTCTTTTTTTTTATGAGTATGTTTGTCAACTTTCTTTATGGTTACCATGAATTTTACCCTTATCTTTCTAAGCTTGAAGCAGTCTACCATTACTTGGTATCGCCTTGCCTTCCCCTCCATTAGAAGGTTCTATACCTATGCCGTTTATTCCCTCTTTTATTGTTTTGATGTTGTTGTCATTTACTGATTGACTGCTCTGATTCCCTGTTGTATTTCTTTTGGTTTTGGATAGTCCTCGAGAGTTCATTTCCTAGATTGGTATCTGGCTGGTACGATCCTGCATCCTAGATTCTGCCTGTGAGCTGAAGCTGTTTGTCCTCAGATTGAAGAACTCCCTTTAAGAATTCTTGTAAGTTTGGTTTGACTTTTACATATTCCCTTAATTTCTGTTTATCTGGAAATGACCTAATTTCACCATCAAATTTGAATGAGAGT
Organism: Dugong dugon; assembly: GCA_030035585.1. Lineage (NCBI taxonomy): Eukaryota > Metazoa > Chordata > Mammalia > Sirenia > Dugongidae > Dugong > Dugong dugon. The sequence continues at coordinate 77,431,991 of CM057476.1, forward strand.
TTTGCAGGATATATTATTCTTGGCTGGAAATTTTTTTCTTTCAAGATTTTATATATGTCATCCCATTGCCTTCTTGCCTGCATGGTTTCTGCCGAATAATCTGAGCTTAATCTTATTGTTTCTCCTCTGTATGTGACTTGTTGTTTTTCACGAGCTGCTCTCAGGATTCTTTGTCTTTGGTTTTGGTGAGTGTGATTATGATATGCGTTGGTGATTTTCTTTTGGGGTCTCTCCTATATGGGGTTCGTTGAGCTTCTTGGATGGCCAGCTTTTCATCTTTCACAATATTGGGGAAGTTTTCTGTCAGCAGTTCCTCAATGATCCTCTCTGTGTTTTCTGTTTTCTCCCCGTTCTGGAAGTCCAATCACTCACAAATTTTTGCTTTTGATTGTATCCCACATAACTCTCAGGGTCTCTTCATTTTTCTTTGTTCTTTTTTCTGAGTTTTCCTGAAACAGAGTTGTATCCAAGTGTTTGTCTTCAATTCCACTGATCCTGTCTTCCACCATTTCAAATCTACTTCTCACCCCTTCTGTGACACCATCCATTTCTGAAATCTTGCTGTTTATCTTTTGGATTTCTAATGTTGTCTTTGTATAATTTCTCGTTGTGAATTTATTTTGGCATTTTGTTCCTGCATTATTTTACTGAATTCTTCCAATTTTTTGTCTGTATTTTCGATGGATTTGTCTATTTTTTCCTCTTTTTTGCCAGCTTTTTGCCTCAGCTCTTGGAGAATTCTGAGTATTAGAGATTTGAATTCCCTATAAGGTAGTTCTAGTGCATTTTCGTCCACTGAAGAGTCATCTGGTGTTTTATTTTGGATGCCTACTGGAACCATCCTGTCCTGTTTTTGTAAATGTTTTGATATTGTCTGCTGTCTTTGGGGCATTCAGTAGTTATTTTTCTCGTTTATAGATTGTAAATTTGTTGTTTCATCCCTTTTTTAAAAACTATTTGACTATGAGCAGGTGGACTGTGTGTTCTTTGTTGTTTGCTCATCTGTGGGCACAATACTTTTTGCCTCCTTGTCCAATTGGCAGGGCCAGTCACTCAGTTATGGTACGGCAGGGCAGGTCTAGCTGAAGAGGAGTTATTGGGATGTGTTGTTTGTGGCACTTACTACAGCCACCAGAGAAGGTCAGTAATCAATGCAGGGCAGGTTCCAGTAGGCTGTGACTGTGCTGCTTGGTGGTGTGATGTCCAAGTGAATGGTGCAGGTAGGCAGGATGCAGCAGGGAGATTTTTATGTGTGGAGCTAAGATGGATATGGGAGAAAGGAGAGAGGAACAGGAGCCAAAAACATACGAACAAACAAAAAAGAATGCTAGGGGAGCTTGCCATTGGAGTGGAGAGATGAGAAACTATGAAATGGAGAAAAACAGAAAGGGGAAGAGGAAGAAAAGAATGAATAAATAAAAATTGAAAAGATTAAAGAACCACAAATTTCCCAGGGATCCCACGGGTGCAGCTATGAGGTCTGGGGAAGTCGCTCTCAGGTGTTGCAGTACAGCCTGGCTAGAAAGCATAGAGGTATACAACGCCAGGTATTCAGGGAACAGAAAGAGAAGGAAGATATAGAGAGACGAGAAACTGAGCAATGAAGAAAGACAAAAAAGGAAAAAGAGGGAAAAGAAAACAAAACAAATTAAAAAGAAAAGAACAAGAAAGGCCCCCCAAAAAACAGAAAAAAAAAAGAAAAAAACCAAAAAGAAATGCTCTCAGGGATCCCTCTGCACGTCTGTGCAAGCCGAGGGGGAAGTCTCCTTGCCACGCAGCACCGCCTGGCCAGAAACGGCTCCCAACTCAAGAAAAGGAAAAGAAAACAAACAAACAATTCAAAACAAACCAACGAACAAAGTCCCCAGGATCCCACCAGCGCAGCAACCCAGACCGGGAAGCAGCTCCACACTTGAACAGAGCTCCACAGCCCCTCAGGAAGAAGCAAATTGGCACACGGAGCCAAGTATTTGAGCGAAAGAGGGGGAGCTGGTGAGAGGTAAGGAAGAAATCAAAAGAAGCAGAAAGAAAAAGCAACACTAGCAGCAAACAAATGTCACTCAGAGAGCCAGCCCGTTCGGGTGTGTGGAATCCAAGCAGCCGGTGTTTCCCGGTCAAGAGGTTGTGGCCGCAGGAAGCAGAGGAGGCCAAGCGGAGGGATGAAGAAGGGTGGGGGGTGGGAAAGCATATATCGCAAATTACTGGTTGTTTTATCTCCCGCTGGATCCTCTGTGAGGCTGCTTTCTCGTACCCCATTTGCTTGTCTCCGATAGGAGTCCAAGATGGCGGATCCACGCTGAGTTAGCTGGTAGGGGGCCTCTGCATGAATTTCTCCTCGCTCTCCATTCTCTGTCAGTTTTCTCACTCCATTTGGTTCTCGGCTGAGTTCTTTATCTCTTCATTTGATGTTTTAGGGTTTCAGGATTGTTGTATTCTCTGTCCGCCTTGTTTTTTCGGACCTTTGTTGTGGAGGGACGGCATGGTGCTTCTGCCTACCGCACCATTTTGCCAGAACCCTGACTTTTTTTTTGTCTTTAGTATGATCCTCTGTTTTCAGCTGTGCTCTTCTCCCAGTACCTATATACCTCTCGTGTGATCTCTCAGAAGAATTTTCTGCTGGTGTAGTTGGAGGAGGGCAACATGGGAGACTGAGATCTAAATGCTTCATAAACAGACTTTCAGCCACTCCTATTTTCAGCCTAACCTTCAGAGTAGCTGGGTGGCTCAATTCTTGAGCCTTTCAGGAAGTCTGCAGTATAAATCTGCCTCTTTCTGGGTTTTTCCCTGTTGCATTTAATTTTTCTCTGGTCTATGAGATAGTTACCATCTGTTTATGAAATTTAAAAATTTTGTCCCTGAATTGTCTTTTTTAGTTTTATTGTCCTTGAGAAAGCAAGCTTATGCTTTTTAAAAAATCTTTTTACTCTCTACCCATCAGCAGTAAAAAGAAGCAAGCAGAGATGACTTAAGTTGTGACATAGCAGAAAATTACTTGCTGCACATCTCTGTGGGGAACAGGATGCTGTTTAAAACAATTTGTTATTTGCATTTTGTGTCTACAAACCCTGTATGTCCTAATTTATTTCAAAGTATAGCTAAAGATTCAATAAAACTAACCTGGAAGTTCCAAAACTATATTATTATCCGAAATGGTGAAAGCAAACATATAACCCACAAACAGCTGGCTTTGGGGATGATACCATGGTGTAGAAAAGATCTAGTGAAGAAAAGAATAGGTAAATTCCTTATTCCAAGACATACCACGTATGTTTCAGATAGCTAAGTTAACAGAGAGTCCAGAGGAAGATACTCATTTATAACATATATGAAAATAACTTGTTAGGAAAGATATTTACCTAAATTAAGAGTTCTTCTAACAAAGCATAATGTGGTATTTTATCAGAAGCCTATAAAATAAAGCAAACATGTCTTTGAAAAGAAAAATTTCTTTACTCTCATTTTAGTATGGTTTCAAGAGGGATTGGGAAAAAAATGTGTGTCAAAAACAACATGTTTAATCTCTATGCATAGAATATATCTGGAAGTGCCCACAATTTAAGAATGATTGTCTTTGATAATGGGGGCCATAGGTATATTTAATGAACTGTTGTTGAACTGTTTGAGGTTTTTACCATACGCTTGTTTACTTTTTCAAGAAAAACCTCTTTTTAAAATTTAGAGTCTCAGTCTGGAAAAAGTGGGAATAATCACGAAGATCATGAATTGGGTGGACTTATTCACCAAATCCAGAGCTAAGGTTGCTTCTTGAAGCAGAAAAGATGTGTTTGTTTGTTTTTTTAAAAACAAAAACAAAAACTACAGTATAATGAAGATTGTGAATTTATGGAGCTACTGTGTGGATACCATTTGGATCCACCATCAACACCCATGGAAGCAGCAGTCAAGAAAATAAACCACATATTGCACTGGACAAACTTGCTGCAAAAAACCTCTCTAAAGTTTTGAAAAGCAAAGATGTCACTTTGAGGACAAAGGTATGCCTGACCCAAGCCATGGTATTTTCAATTGTTTCATATGCATGTGAAAGCTGGGCAATGAAGAAGGAAGCCTGAAGAAGAAGTGATGCCTTTGAATTATGGTGTTGGTAAAGAATATTGACTATACCATGGACCGCCAGAAGAACAAACAAATCTGTCTTGGAAGAAGTACATTCAGAATGCTCCTTAGAAGCGAGGACGGTGAGACTTCGTCTCACATACTTTGGACATGTTATCAGGAGAAGGACATCATGCTTGGTAAAGAGGGTCAGCGAAAAAGAGGAAGACCCTCTACGAGATGGATTGACACAGTGGCTGCAACAATGGACTCAAGCATAACGATTATAAGGGTGGCACAGGACCGGGCGGTGTTTTATTCTGTTGTACATGGGGTCGCCTGATAACAACCATGTGGTTTAAGCTTCGATAGTGAGGATGGGAACGGGGTTAACTGATAAAGGAAAGTCAGTGGAAATCAGCTACTGGATTAAAAAATTAAAGATAAGTGTCATACTCTGTGACAAAACTTATTTTGATGACATTTACAAAATTGAACTTGATTATTAATCTAACTCGCTATGACATTTCCTATGCATATTTTGGGGAATGAAGGCAAGTACCCTGAAGGTAAGCAGATGAGTCGGCCAGCAGATTTTGAACTGAAGTAAAATGAGAGTTGAGGACAGAATGAAAGACAATTAACAGAGACATTTTCAGCCTGTTCTGTGTATTACTTTACTCCTTGCAAGCTCTAGGTGCTATAAGAGTTAAAAGTTCAAGCTGAAAACTCTACAAAAAAGCACTCTGAAAATCTATCCTTTTTTATGTCATTGCTCTTTGGTGCTAAGAGGTTCCCAAGAAAGTGAGTATCTTGTGTACCATTTGTGCTGTAATATTTAATTACAGTGAGTGTACAGAAGATTAGCCGTCTCAAAGATTCTTTTGAAATCAGATTGCACATCAAAACTGCATTGTACCCTGCTAAATAAGCAAATTTAAGAAAGAGGAGAAGGTGATGTCAAGACTTATTGCAAAATGAACAAATAAAGGAATTGGATTTACTTGGTGTTCAGCCTATTAAAGCATAGCCAAATGTCAGCCTTCATTTGTCAACTTAAATATATTCCTAAAATTTACAAAGATTCAGTCAATGGGAAGTATCCTTTATCTAGTATTTAGACTTGAAAAATAAATTAGACAATAGAAAAATGATCAATAGACCATACCAATAACTTAATTTCTCATTATAGTAATAAATTACTGCATAAATATGCACATTAGTAATTCAGATAAAGATCTTTTTGGCCTTTTATTTTTGTTATTCTTCTGATTATAAAATTACTACGTGTTTTCTGCTCCCCGTTCCTTGAGGTTTTAACTTTTGCTTCAGAATAGCTGGATCCCAAATACAACATACACTGAAGCATTTCTAGTCTTCAGGGACTTACCCCCTTCAAAATTAAAAAAAAAAAAAGGTGAAAATGCATTTAAAAAACTCCAAGAGCCGAACCCTAAGTAGCCAGGGGTAAGTACTGGGGGACTTGGGGCCTACTGCTTTGGGCTTGCTGAGAATACCCAGGAACAAGGCAACACAGGGGAGGATCCAGGGCCAGAGAAACAGTTCGGTGGTGCTTAGAACCACAGTGTTACGCAGCCTGAAGGCTTCGAGGAGGGGGAGGAGTGCCCTGAGGCCAGTTCTATACCAACAATAGGTAAGCTTACTGAGCCTTGAAAAAGCAATGAGGAGGAGAACCTGAATTTTAGTCCCCCTCCTATGAGGTAAAATCCTCAAGGGAATCCTGAAGGGTCCTGGGACAAGTGTATGCACATACACCACTCTCCCGCCCCCACCTCCACACACACACATACAACTGGGTAAAGCAGGAGAAACCATCCCACAAGACTCTCATAGATGACATCAAGCATAACGTCTTAAGCAAACTAAGAAATCCAGATTTGGCCAGCCACTATGAGTAAGAATCAATGGAGACAATAAATTTAGACCCCCCAAAAATGAAGTTGTTATAACTGAATACAGAGTACAAAAGAGCTCTGGATGAAGTGAATTATGAAATATGAGACTACAAAAAAAAATACAACTATATTTGCACAACTTACCAAACATAGAAATTTTAGGGAAAAAATTTAATTACTGAAATCAAGACCTCAGTGGAGAGTGTTGGTTCCAGCTCTAACTGAGAAACAAGTATTCGACTTACCCTTCTACCATAAATAACTCCAACTTTGTACAACAAACAATGCAGGGCTTTGATCCTTGAGAGAAGGGAAGCTCAGGTGTTAAGTAACCTCTTTGTTCACTCTGGCTTTTGCCTGGAGGTACTTTCCAAACTGCAGCCCAGAGAGGCCTGTTGCCTTCAAGTCAATTCCGATTTATAGCGACCCTTTAGGTAGAACTGCCCCATAGGGTTTCCTAGGCTGTAAATCTTTGCAGAAGCTGACTGCCACATCTTTCTCCTGCAAAGCGGCTGATAGATTCAAACCGCCTCCTTTTGGGTTAGCAGCTGAGAACTTAACTACTGCCCCACCAGGGTTCCTTGCAACACAGGGACGTGGAGCCCAAACAGAGAAGTTTTGTGACTTGGGTTAAATGGGGTCTGACAGTGCCAGAAAGGCTCGCTGCATTAGAGAGTGGGATCACGTTTGTGGTACTAACCTCGTGATATTGACCAACCTTGGTAGAGAGTCTGAAGTTTGAATTACATAATGATACACCCAATAAAAGCTCAGGACACTGAAGCTCCCTGGGCTTCCTGGTTGGTAACAGACATATATGCACACTGGAGAGCAGTGAGTCCCTTTTATGGACATGGAAACTCCATGTTGGGAGCCCCTCAAGACCTTGCCCTATGTGTCTCTTCATTTGTATAATTTTTGCTAAAGTAAAACTGTAATCATAAGTATAGAACTTTCCTGATTTCTGTGAGTTCTTCTAACAAATTTTTGAAGGTTAGGGAGTAGAGGGAGCCGGCAGCTCAGAGTGAGGGGAGCCCTGAATACACCCAGGCTTGCATCACTGTCTAAGGTCTTGGGCAGACTTGACAGTCTGCAGAACTGTGCCCTTCAACTTGTCAGGTCTGACCTAGCTGTGGTGACTAGGGTCAGAGGAAGAAGGGCTGCATATACACCTTGTACCAGAACAGAAGGGGAACAGAATTTATAACAAGTTGGTTTGGATTTATCGACACATTTGGTGTTAGAGAACTGAGGGATTTTGATTTCCACAGAATTATAAAGTAAGGACCTAATGACACTTTTCCCCATAAGTATTTAACCAACAAATGCAGCACTATTTACAGAATAACATTCTTTTTGACACCTAATGTCATGCAAATTATATTTTAAGTATTCTTATATGCCTCATTCTGTTTTAAGATGCTATTCTCATTCTTTGGACTATCTGGCTATCCTTGTAACCACATAGTTTTAATTATTTTAGCCTTATAATATGTTTTTATATTCCATAGGGACTGGTCAGTCTCTCCCCTCAATAGCCTCACCTACTTTCCTCTTCTACATTAAAAAAAATTTTTTTTTTCTTAACTGCACTCACTGGTTTATCCTTTCAGATGAACTCTAGAATTGTTTTATTAAATTTCTTCCAGAAGTGGTTTTTATTGGAATCACTTTAAAATTATGGTTATATAATATCACATCACATTATATTATATGAATATAATATTTTCATCTGATCCAGGAACATAATCTCTCTCCAGTAATCCCAGTTATTTATTTACTTACAAGTCAAGATTTATGGCTTTCATTATCCAGGTCATATCTACTTCTTCTAAGAATTTCCTAGGCCATAAATGCTTACTGTTGCTTTTAAGAATAGGAATTTTTTTGTCTTTTCACTTGGAGTAACAAAGGAAGAAGGAGAGTCAGGAATAGGAGGAGGGTATGGAATGTGTAGCTAATTGTCTCTAAGAACAACTGCCTCCTTTGCCATGAGACCAGAAGAACTGGATGGTGCCCAGCTACCATTACTGAATATTTTGATCAAAGATTCCATAGAAGAATTCTGATCAAAAGAGGGAAAATGCAGAACAGAATTTAAAATTTTCATGGACTCTAGACTTTCTGGAGCTATGGATGGTGGATGAAACCCTGAAACTATTGCCCTGAGATAATTTTTAAACCTTAAACCAAAAATATCCCCTGAAGTCATCTTAAAACTGAGCAATAGTTTAGCTTAACTAGTAAAAAGGTCTGCCTTGAACATTATGCTCTTTTAAGAACTATCTATATGGGATCAAATTGACAACAGCAACTCAAAAGATTAGACAGGAACCTCAGGGCAGTGAGTTTACATTAATGAGGGAGGAACAACTCAGAAAGTGTAGGTGAGAATGGTTGCACAACCTGAAGAATGTAATCAATGTCACTAAACTGTACATGCAGAAACTGTTGAACTGGTGTGTGTTTTGCTGTGTATATTCTCAACAACAATAACAAAATAAATACAATTTAGAAAAGAAAAAAGAAAGTTAAAAAAAAGAATAGGAATTTTTGCTAGATGTCATTAATCATCAGGGAAATGCAAATAAAAACCACAGTGAGATACCACTTCACATTTTAGCATGACTACAACAATCCAAAAAAAGAAGAAAAAAAAAGAGGAAGTGTCAATAACCAGTGTTGGTAAAGATGCGAAGAAATCAGAACCCTCCTAGACGTCTGGTGAAAATGTAAAATGGTGGCCCTGCCCCGGAGAACGCTGTTGCAGCTCCTCAAACAGTTAAACACAGAATTACTATATGACCAGCAATTCCACTTCTGGGTTTATACTCAAGAGAAATGAAAACATATGTAAACACACACACACACACACACACACACACACAAACTTGTATATGAATACTTATAGCAGCATTATTAATAATAGCCATAAGGTAGAAACAACTCAAATGTCCATCAATGGACAGATAGATAAACAAAATGTTGTGTATCCGTACAACCAAAAACCCATTGCCGTCGAGTTGATTCCGACTCATAGCGACTATATGGGACAGAATAGAACCGCCCCATAGGGTTTCCAAGGCTGTAATCTTTACAGAAGCAGGCTGCCACATCTTTCTCCTGCAGACTGGTTGGTGGATTTGAACCACTGACCTTTTGGTTAGCAGCCAAGAGCTTTAACCACTGTGCACCCAGGGCTCCTTATATCCATACAATAGAATATTATTTAGCACTAAAAAGAATGAAGTACTGATACATGCTAGAACATGGATAAACCTTTACAACATGCTAAATGAAAGAAGTCAGTCACAGAAGTCCACATATTACATGATTCCATTGCTATGAAAGCTCAGAATAGTGAAATCCATAGAGACAACATGTAGATTAGTGGCTGCTTAGGGCTGGGGGGAGCGGGTGGGACGATCAGGGGTAATAGCTAACGGGTACATGGTTTCTTTCTGAAGTGATAAAAAGGTTTTAAAATTGTAACAATGGATGCATGTATCTGTGCACATACTATAAAACATTGAATTGTACACTTTAAATCGATGAATTGAATGGTATGTCAATAATATCTTAATAAAGCTGTTTAAAGATTATAGTTGCTATATAGAAAAAGCAGTTGATTCGATTTTTTTCAGCCACTAAACAGAACTCTTAGTAGTTCTGACAGTTTTTTAGTTGATTCTCTTGAGTTTTCTGCTGGACAGTTGTATCATATGCAAATAATGGTAAATGTGTCTTCACCATTCCGATAGTATTGCTTTTATTTCTGTTCCCTGCGTTGATCACGGCTGTTTATCTGTGGTATCTCTGTTACAGCAGCACTAGGTAACTAAGACAGGGCTGTTGTGAGAATAAACTGGGAAACTGCTTACAAAACACAGAGCTTAGCACATAGTAACAGTAAGTGTTAGTTACTATTATTCCTAAAATAATAACCCTGTTCATTTATAATCAGTTTATTTGTAGTCATTATTTGTAAATTTGACCTTGAAGATAAGTGTTGGTGTTGTTAGGTGCCATCAAGTCAGCTCCGACTCATAGTGACCCTAGGTACTACAGAACAAAACACTGCCCGGTCGTGTGCCATCCTCATGATCGTTGTTGTGCTTGAGCATAATCATTGTATTGAAAATTAATACGAAGGTAAAAATTCATGGATTATTGAGAAATATAAAGAGGTGCTCATTATTAAAGTTGAATAAAAACATTAAAATTTTTTTAAAATTTATTTTGGTTAATATCACCAAATCCCATAGTGTTCTATGGGGTGAGGGGGGTGATATATTTTAATTACTATTACCACCGTCATCTATTAAATTCTCTAGTTTTCCAGACACCTACTTAGTTTCATTGAATGGAATATTTTATGCTGTGCATGAGAAATATGTAGTCCATGTACCCAGGACTATTTCTGTCTACTAGTTTTCCCTGTTCCTAAAAACAGAAATGAAGAATGCCTACGGCTAAAAAAAATTTCTCTGTCTTCCTGTCAGCTACTTCTGCTGATATCTCAAGAATTTCAAGTTATATATTCACATAATTTGCATTTTCTCACTCTTAGTTAAAAAAAAGTCAAGTCAAAAACTAAAATACATTATTTTTATAGCTAAAAATTGCTTGTATTGCTCAAAGCTAATTTAAAATAAAGTCTGATCATCCTGAAAAAAAAATATATATATATTTTAATTTGACTTCAGATCCCAACACTCCCGTTAACAACCTCATTTGCTTTGGAAATGTAATTTTCCTTTTAGAAGTGGGCTTAAAGTTTCATTCCATTTGAAAAGCATTGCTCAGTCAGTCCTGTGCTTGGCATAGCGTCTGTAGAGTTTCCAAGGAGCGGCTGATGGATTCAAAATGTCGACCTTGTGGTTAGCAGCCTAGCTCTTAACCACTGTGCCACCAGAGCTCCTGGTATCCGGTAGATATCAAATACACTTGTTGAAAGAATAAATAGATGAATGAATGAATGAGTGAATAAATGAAAAAATGAAGACAATAAGGAATAGTAAGCCCGAATGGCAAAAATAGGTCTTTCTTTGCTTTTACTTTACTCCTTAACACAGTTCCTAAACTATTCCTCTGCCTCCTAACATTCAAACTAATAAACACAATTACTCACGTACTTGAGAATTTCCTAGTAAAATGCATGTCCCAACAACTAAGGTGTGCATGCCTCGATGAGATGAATTTACCAAACGTGCCAGGCACTGTGCTAAACATTTTCATAATCTCATGAATCCTCAACAACCCTATAAAACCAAAAACCTGCTGTCGTTGAGTCAAATTCCTATTCATAGTGACCCTATACAACAACCCTAGGAGGCAGTAATATTGTATTTCCCAGCTGTTATCTGAGGCTTAGAGAAGTTAAGTAATTCTCCTAAGGTAATATACCAAACCCGTTGCCGTCCAGTCAATTCCGACTCGTAGCGACCCTATAGGACAGAGTAGAACTGTCCCATAGGGTTTCCAAGGAGTGGCTGATGGATTCAAACTGCCGACCTTTGGGTTAGCAGCCAAGCTCTTAACTGCTGCACCAAGTAAGTGAAATGTGAAGACTGAAACCCAGGTTTGTCTAGTTCCTGAGCCGAGCTCTTAACCACTATGATAGATCGCTCGCCCTGATGCAAGAACACCAGGAAGTGGACAGAGGTGACTTCTAAGTCTTGGAAGAGATGCTAGTTAGTGAGAAGTTAGGGTTCAATGAGAAATTTAGGCTTCTGAGCAAGGGCCCTGGAGTCTAAGCCAACTGGAGGGAGGCTGTGGTCAGCTAGGTATGGGAGAAAGGTGGGGTATTAAGGTAGAAATTTGGGTGGGGAAGGCCACGATATTGGTCGATGGCTTAAGAAAAAAAGTTGCCATCAAGTCAACTCCAACTCATGGTAATGTCGCTTCACAGCGTTTTCGATGGCTGATTTTTCAGAAGTAGATCACTCGGCCTTTCTTTTGAGGCACCACTGAGTGAACTCAAACTGCCAACCTGTCAGTTAGCAGGCAAGTGCTTTAACTGTTCGCACCACCCAGGGACTTCCTGGCCTATATCTGTTGCTCTCGTTGCTGCATGCTGTTGAGTCTATTCCGACTCATAGCGACCCTATAGGACAAAGTAGGAGGGTCCCACAGGGTTTCCTAAGCTGTAAGCTTTATGGGAGCAGATGGCCAGGTCTTTTCTCCCACAGAGCACCCGGTGGGTTCACACCATCAACATTTTGGTTAGCAGGCAAGCACTTAACCATTGCATCACCAGGGCTCCTTGGACTGTATCTAGAGTCACATAATTTATCATCCAAACCAAGATACTTTTGAAAGTGAAAGAGGACACTATTAGTAATTGCACCAGTTACACCACAGACTGGGACAGTCCAGGGTAAGACGTCTTAGTGACCTGGTGCAGCTAAAACAGAAATACCACAAGTGTGTGGGTTTAAAGAACAGACTCTTCCCACAGTTCAGGAGGCTAGAAGTCAGAGTTCAGGGTGTGACTCTGGGGGAGGTCCTTCCTTGTCTATTTCAGCTTCTAGTAGCTGCCAGCAGTACTTTGCTCATAGACAGGTCTGTCTTCCCCCGTGTGTGGCTCTGTGTCTATTTTTATGTCTTTTTTTACGACTCAAAAGTGACTAGATTTAGGATTCACCTTACTCTGGTGTCTTAGTTATCTCATGCTGCTATAACAGAAATACCACAAGTGGATGCCTTTAACAAAGAGAAATTTATTCTCTCGCAGTCTAGGGGGCTAGAAGTCCAAATTCAGGGTGCCAGCTCCAGGGGAAGGCTTTCTCTCTCTGTTGGCTCTGGCGGAAGGTCTTTTTCATCAATCTTCCCTGGTGGAGAAGCTTCTCAGCACAGGGATCCTGGGTCCAAAGGACTCACTATTCTCCTGGCTCTTGTTTCTTGGTGGTATGAGGTCCCCCTGTCTCTCTGCTGTCTCTCCTTTATATCTCAAAAAAGATTGGCTTTAGATACAATCTAATCTTGTAGACTGAGTCCTGCCTCATTAACATAACTGCCACTAATCCCATCTCATTAACATCATAGAGACAGGATTTACAACACACAGGAAAATCACATCAGATGACAAAATGGTGGACAGTCACACAATAAGGGGAATCATGGCCTAGCCAAATTGATACACATATTTTGGGGGGCACAATTCAATCCATAACAGTCACCTTTCCTATATCCATTTCTTGCTAATTTTTTCCCTTTTATTCCTTGTTTTTTTCCTCTCTCTTACTTTGTCCCTTCTTTTCTTTCCCTCTTTGTTCTCCCCACGTCTCTCACCAACTCTTTCCATGTACTTTAAGTGGCAAAAATACGCTATGATTACCTAGAGTTGGGAAGCCGACGAACGCTACAAAACAGTAATTCTTTTGCTGCTGTATTAGTTAGCTATTGCTGTACAATAAATTAACCCAAAATGGCACAGCTTAAGAAGACAAATATTTATTCTCTCACACAATTTTGGAGGGTCAGTAATTCAGGAGCAGCTTAGCTGGATGGGTCTGGTACAAGGTTTCTCGTGAGATTGCAATCAAGCTGTCAGCTAAGACTACAGTCATCCAAAGGCTTTACCGGGGCTGGAGGATCCCATTCCAATTAATCTCACATGGCTATTGGCTGGAGGCCTCTGTCCCTTGCCACATGAGACTTTCCATAGGTCTTCTCACAGCCTGGCAGCTAACTTCTCCCAGAGCAAGCGATCCAAGAGAGAGCTGAGGAAATTACAGTCTCTTTAGATCTAGTCTTCAAGGTCACCCACTAACACTTCTGCTTTATTCTATTCATCAAAATAACTCACGATGTCCAGCCTCCACTCAAAGAGAGGGGACTTAACCTTCACTTCTTGAAAGGAGAAGAATCAAATAATTTGTAGACATATTTAAAATCACCACAGCTGCATAGATTTCTTTTAAACTGTTTGGCTCTTTGATTTAATTTTACCTCTGGGATGCTATCCAAAGAAAACAATGCAATGTAAGGGAAATGTTATATGAGCTAAATTAAGCTAAGTTATACCAGTGGAAAATTAGACAATACCTAAATATCTAGCAATAGGGGAATGGTTTAATGTGTCACAGAGTAATGACACGTACTCTGTTAAAATAAAACCAAAAGAAATTTACTGGAAGTAGAGGCAGCTTGAGCTGGGGAAAACCTAGATCTCACGAGATGAAACCAGCACTCCAAAATGGTGAAGCTGCAGAGACATATTTATACGGTGAGGACAATGAACTTAAGATACTGTATTTTGATTGGAAGTTACAAACTTAAATCAGCATAAAGTGGGATTACTTGAAGTGGTGGCTTGAAAGGGATTGGTTTAAAGCACACATGTGTCTTTCTCAGATTGGTTACAGTGTAACTATTGCATGACAAAAAGGGGGTTACTGGGTGGTTACAAGTTGATTACAGGACATTCTTTCCTTAGAAACAGCTTGCTTAAGCGAGACCTTTCCTGTGGGTATGCATATAGGAGTGTGCACGCAGGAGATTTAAATAAGGGTCAGCACCAAGGTCTTCTCCCTGAGACATTGTTTCTACAGCTCTAATTTAGGAAAACGTTTCCTTAGTTGCATGATTAAGTCTGTGCAAAGGTTAACTGTTGCTAAGGCAAAAGTAGAAGTTACAAAATGGGGTCCTGCTCAATTCTCAACTAGCCTTTTCAGATACACCAGGCTTCTCGATTTTAAAAGCCCTTCCACAAATGAATTACAGTGCTTCCACAAAGGGAAATGTTGTACAACTATTTAAAATTATTCTAAAGCCTGTGTAGTAATAACATGAAAAGCATTTGTGATTAAATACGTATAAGAGAGAGCACAAAATTATATGTATACGATCGTTTCAACTCTGAAAAAAATCTGCACAGAAAAGAGAGCCAGATGAAAACCTACTGAAATCACAACAATGGTTATGGTGGTTTTCGCCGTTGTGTTTCAAAACTTTCTGTTATGCAGCTATGGAATTTTTTCTTAATTTTAAAAAAGATAATTGAAGATAGTACTGGCTTTCCTAATAAAGATTCATTAGGCATTTTTTCACATGTAGGGAAAAAACAGAGTATACTGGATTTATAGATAGTTTTTTTGTGGGGGTGTGTGGGGGAGAGGATTATACTGGTGATAGAAAAGGCAGGGAACATATGACTCACTCAAAAGTAGTAACTGAGAAGAATTCATGAAAGGAAACTGCTCTGGATGGAATAGTGTCCTCCCTAAAATACGTGTTGGAATCCTAACCGCTATTGCTGTGGATGTAATCCTGTTTAGAAATAGGGTTTTCTCTGTTATGTTCATGAGACTATGCCAGTGTAGGGTGTGTCTTAAACGTAACCACTGAGTTCTAAGAGGTGTAGAGCAAACACTAACGCACGCACAGACTAGGGGAGATGGATGTCACTGAGGATCGTCTACGAGCCAAGCAGCCAAGGAAGCCCAGGGCCTCCCTACAGGGAAGGAATTGACAAGGCCAAGACCCTGATTCAGATGGTTAGCTTCCAGAACTGTGAGGAAATAAATTTCTGTTCTTTAAAGCCATCTCCTTGTGGTATTTCTGTTACAGCAGCACTAAGAAACTAAAAGGGAAACCAGCAGGGTGTGGTGAAGCAGCCTGGGGTCAGCAGCCTAGGGAAGTCAGGTGCTTACCCCAAAGGCCTGAAGGGGAAAACGGAGGGAGTAGCTGTAGTCGGCAGGAGATGTGATCCTCCGTGTTCAGGGTAGGGGCGGTGAACAAACACCCCGTCTCATCCTCTGGGTCACCTGCCTTGCTTCTCATTGATTGCACCAACCATAAGCCAGAAGATGAGGGGGTCCTTAAGATGAGCCCCCCATAACACAAAGAAAGGTAGAGAATGGATCTAGAGGAGCAAATGGAAATATCCAGCACAGGGATTTATTTAAAACAGCTGGGTGATATTCTCCTTTGATAAGAGAATTGCAAAGCTGTTGCAAAAAAGGTGTATCTTTATATTAAAACTGACATTGGCAATAGATGAGGAATATACATTTCAGGGTCAAAAAGTTGATGGAAGCATGCCCAGATATCACTCTAGTTACTGGCGTCTTCACTTCTGGGCACAAACAGACAGCCTGTGTTTTACTTAGGTCATGGCAATTCAAACAGACTCTTGAGTCTTGATGTACGTATTTATACTAGGTTTTATGTCCGTGTAGACAGTAGACAAATCCGCAGGATAACTTCTGTGAACCTCTGGTTGTGATGGCTGTGGTCACGAGCCGGCTCCAGCTCATAAAGTCCCTATGTATTCAACCCCATTCAGACAGGAGATGTAGGAAAGGACGTTTTCTTTAGCTGTGCTGTGAACTTCACCAAGGCAGACTCCTTGTTTGTTTTGGTTTTTTGCACACTGTATGACCCTGACCTAGCATAATACCTCGGGTATAGGAAGTGCATTATCAAAGTGTGTTGAATGGATGCGTGCATGGGATTATTAAAAGATTTTCACATGTTAACACTCCTAGTTTTCTTATTGAAGAAATGGAAGCTCAGAGAATTTAAGCAACTTGTTTAAGATCACACAGCTAGTAGGTAGCAGTGCTAAACCTCAAACCCACAGTTTTTGGTCTCAGGCCCCTGGGGAAGACCAACTCCTACCACTGGTGCTTCAGTTACATTTCCAAATACATAGCCTGAGAAATGACCAGGTTCTTGCCGTGCAAACATCACAAAACTTCACCATCTTCTCTTTAATTTATCTGGAAGGAAATTTAACGTTATTCCAAATGAGAATGTTTCACCACATCAGACAAACCAAAAACCCATTGCCCGCCGAGTCAATTCTGACTCATAGCGGCCCTATAGGACAGAGTAGAACTGCCCCAGAGGGTTTCCTAGGCTATAAATCTTTACAGGAGCAGATTACCAGGTCTATTCTCCCTCGAAGAGGCTGGTGGGTTGGAACCACCCACCTTTTAGTTAGCAGCCGAGCACTTAACCATAGCACCACCAAGCCTCCTTGACAGCACACAACAAGAACAGTGCTTAGGTGGAGTCCCTGGGTAGTGCAAACTGTTAACACGCACCGTGCTAACCAAAAGGTTGTAGGTTCAAACCCACCCAGAGGCAGCACAGAAGAAAAGCCTGGCAATCTACTTCCAAAAAATCATCCATTGAAAACCGTATGGAGCCCAGTTCCACTTTGACACACATGGGTTGCCATGAGTCAGCATCGACTCAAAGGCAACCTGTAGTAGAACACAGAAGGCAATCAACAAACACTTGTTAAATAATACACTACGGGAAGTTTGAAAAGTTCCTGACGATATTTGAGCAGCTTCAATATGTTCATGACTTCAGTACTTTGTAAACCTTTAACTGCTTCCTAACGATGGTCTTTATAACTGACCTTTTTATAACAAAATTAATTAGTACTTCTAGCTAAACTTGACAGTTTATTCCAGTGTTGAAGAAGCATAATTTGTTGCAGTGCTTACTACCTTTAACAAAATAATGGAGCATTGATATTTTTAACATTCATTTCAGCCACTTGAATGTAACGCTTTGTGATTATATGCGTATTCGTATTCCAAGATGCTGCTAATTAGAAAGTAAGTATAAATTCCTATAGGTCACTATTTTTACCCCTGGAAAAGTTCATTATCACATCATGTATGAATAAAGTCCAGCTTACCTTTCGGATCGATTAAAAAGATTTTAAAACCGTAATGTCTACATTATCATACTTTCCAACATACTTTTCCAACAATTCCCAAAGCGACTATGTTAAGCTGTCAGCTCCTTTCTACTTTCTGGAAATTCAAAAGTGGTATCTTTAATATTGTATTCAAGGGAAAACGAAAGAATGAAAATTTGCAGTGCAAGCTTGGTATTTTTTAATGTTTAAAACATGGAATTAAAAACTCTGATCATTTGGACTGAGTCCCAACCATTATATTAAGTGTTTAAAATATCCATATAGACAGATGTCTCATATTCTACACATAAAGACTATTGATATTCTACCACCAACTTAGCATTTCATAGCATGACCCACTGTCTAAGAGACTGAAATAGAAATAACAGAGAAGCATTTCAACGGCCAGTGAAATAATCCAAAGAAATTCAGCACCTTGAGCATCCAAGTTTATCTTGAACATAATGATAGACTCAAAGACTCTGAACTATAGGACATAACACTGGATAGATTCTAGCTGATAGAAAAATCACTGACAATCAAATTTTCTACTATAAATCTGAAGCCAACATGCCTTTTAAGCTAAATGCCATCATAAAATATTTATTCTTGATTTTACCTGCTCTTGCTAAAGGCAAAGAGAGCCCTCATTAGATTTTTTGCTTCTGCAGTTACAATAATGCAATGTGAGCTTTAGCATCAAGTAATTTCATCCAAGTTACATTTAAAACATTTGACAGCTCTTGGAAATACTTAACTAAAATTAAAGATTTAAAAATCATGGTGTTTATGTTTTGTTTTCGGGAGAAGAGAGCACCTTGAGCCAGACCCATGGTGGGTTTGTATAGACCACTGGGATAGGCATGCTAATTCCACCTCCCCTCACATCTGCAGTACAGAAGCCTAACCTGAGTAACCTAGCTTACGGCTTGACAGGGACAGAGCTGAAGACAGCCAGCTATTCTTCAGGTGCCCTCCGTGATCATCTGCTCAACCAATAGAAATGTTGCTTATGGGCAATGGATGAAGAGAGATGATTGTATGCTTCAAGGCCAGAATCATCCAGGAACACGGTTATATCTTCAAGCGTATTGGTTTATAGGAATTTGGGTGTAATAGTCTGTCGAGTTTCTCCCTGTGTATACTTGACTTCTCTTTGGAAGCAATCATTTGTACACAAGCTTCTGCCGGAATAATCTCTAGTGCTACCTCTTATCCCTCTATTAAGATTCAACTTGATCCTTGCTCTGTAGACTCATATCTTCAAAGGCAGAAAGTTCATGAAACCATAAACCTAAACGTGTCAACTTCCTATTACCTTAATTTCTTGTTTCTGTAAAACAGTAGAGTTAGAATTAGAGAGAGGTCTTTTCTTTTCCCTCCCATTTATAAATATAAAGCCTACCTTATGAGTCATCGGGAGTCCCTGGGTGGTGCAAATGCTTAAGCACTGGGCTACTAACCAACAGGCTGGCTGTTCAAACCCACCCAGAGGCACCTCAGAAGAAAGGCCTGGCAATCTGCTTCCAAAAGGTCACAGCCTTGAAACCCCTACGGAGAGCAGTTCTACTCTGAAATACACGGGGTCACCATGAGTCAGGATCAACTCAGCGGCAATGGGGTTGTTTTGTTGTTGTGTTTGGTATGAGGAATCAGACAAGGTGAAATGTTTAGTCAGTGCTGTCCAACAGAACTTCCTTTGAGGACAGAACTGTTTTAGATTGTCCCTGTTCAATACAGTAGCCACTAGCCCCACGTGTCTACGAGCACAGGAAAAGGGACTAGTGCAACAAAGGGAATGAATGTTTCATTTTAATTCATTTAAATTTAAATTTAGGAACTGCGCTACAGTGCAGGTCTAATGAGTGTGGCTTGAAGGGCCAAGAAAGCTCTTCCATCCCCAGAATGCCTGTATCCCTACTTCTGTTCAGCCGTTAGCTGAGCAGCTGACCCTGTGAGATGTGGGATGCAGAAGGAACTTAAAACCATGTGCCGGGAAGACCTCTTGGTTGTGAACACCAGTTGACTCTAGTTGACGTATCCAAACAAAGTTTTTGCAGGTTCGTAGACATCCCACGGAATTAACAGGAAGCCTGAAGAAAGGCTCGGGCTGGAGCGCAGGAAGCTGATGCTTGGCCAAGATCCTGGCAGGAACAACAGTCAGTCTAGGGTGTCATCGCTGGCCTTGACAACGATGGAAGCTTGCCACCGTACTGCAGGATTCTGCTGCCATTGGGTACTGTGAAGTCTCGGCTCAATAACAGCTGCGTCTCATGATCTCTCATTAAACTTGTGCCTTGTGTTGCCCCGTAAAGATCTACGTTACAGCTGCCATTTCATGGACAGGAATATCTGACCACCTTTTGGGATCATAAACCAAAAACCAAAAAACCAAAAAACAAACCCGTTGCTGTAGAGTCAATTCCGGCTCACAGCGACCCCACAGGACAGAGGAGAACTGCTCTGTAGGGTTTCCAAGGAGCAGCGGATGGATTTGAACTGCTGACCCTTTGGTTAGCAGCCGAGCTCTTAATCACTGCGCCACCAGGGCTCCTTTGGGATCAGAGACACTGCCTTTTCCCAGCTTAGGGGTAGGGAGGAAAGGGGTCGGTGCAGGTAAAAGCACTTATTTAAATACAAATTTCCAATTTTAATTCCAAAAATATTAGCTTTATTGCAAACTTCAAAGAAGTGGAAGCAGAATCAGAGTGATCCGTTATCTAGGAAGATACTCTTTTAAGACTTCAATTTTTTTTTAAAATATGGTTGGTATTTTTATTAATTAATCATTAGTCAAGAAATTATAATATACTATTTTTATAATTATAGCATAATGATAATTAGTTATAATTATGTATAATTGGCCACAAAGTTATCATTTATAATTTAGAGCTGACTCGGCTATTGAAATTACTACGAAAAGCTGTCAAGAGAGCTCACTGCTTGATGTACGCCTGCCATCTAGTGGCAAGAAACGTGAATACAATCACGGGGATCGCAGCACACTTGAAAGGCAAGGTAGATCAGAGACAGTTAATTGTTCCCACTTTAGAATTTTCCCAATGTTTTCACCCAATCAACTGTACATCGAGGCAACCTCACCAAAAAACAAACCCATTGCCGTCGAGTTGATTCTGACTCATAGCGACCCAACAGGACAGAGTAAACGACCCCATAGGGTTTCCAAGGAGCAGCTGGTGGATTCCAACTGCTGACCTTTTGATTAGCAGCTTTAACCACTGCACCACCAGGGCTATGGAGGCATCATTCAGCCTTCAGAATTATCTTTTATTCTATTCCACTCTGTTCCAGATTACTCACAAACTATAAATCAACTGCACAGCAACTGGTTTGGCTTGGTTTGATGCTCCCAAGACATAGGGTGGGTCTGTGTCCCCCTAGGCTCTGTTGGCATGCCATTCTTCACTCCTATTATGAAAAGGAATAAGTGAACATTTTAGTAAAGCTTGAAAAATAAGAGGAATATTTTGAGCCTTAACCTAATGTTAAGATAGATGTAAGGTTTGGGGACTTTAGAATCTGTGGGACTGGTTTCAGTTAGATCCTAGCTAGAGGAGAGGAGGAAGACTAGGTTTCCTTCACGGGATCATGTCTGATGGCAGAGGATTTGAGGGGTGAAGAACTCTGACAAGCTGCCAAGTGGGTGGAGTGTCCCAGCAGAGCCCTGTAAGAATGGAGTTAGGATTTTCAGGAACTGGGTGGACCAGGTGAGGGGGTCTTCTTCCCTTCACAGATGCTCCCCTCATCCTCCTTCTTATCCAGGCTGATCCCTTCCCTTTTTTTATTGTGCTTTAGGTGAAAATTTCTAGGGCAAATTGGTTTCTCATTCAAAAATTTATACCTGAATTGTTTCATGACACTGGTTGCAAACCCCTTAATGTGTCAGCCTCTCCCCCTTTCCAGCCCGGGGTTCCATTCGTCCATTCTTCCTGTCCCTTTCTGCCTTCTCGTTTTTGCCCATTTGGTCTGGTATACTTGATTGAACTAAGAAGCACATTCCTCACATGTGTTACTGTTTGTTTTATGTTGCTGGGTGCCATCGAGTGGGTTCCGACTCATAGCGACCGTACAGGACAGAGTAGAACTGCCCCACGGGGTTTCCAAGCAGCGGCTGGTGGATTTGAACTGCCGACCTTTTCATTAGCAGCTGAGCTCTTAACCACTATGCCACCAGGGCTGTTTATAGGCCTATCTAATCTTTAGCTGAAAGGCAGGCTTCACGAGTGGCTTCAGTTCTGAGTTAGCAGGGTCCAGGGGCCATAGTCTCACGGTTTCCTTAGTCTTGGTCAGACCAGTAAGTCTGGTCTTTTTTTGTGAGTTTAAATTTTGTTCTACATTTTTCTCCTGCTGTGTCTGGGACCATCTATTGTGATCCCTGTCAAAACGGTCAGTGATGGTAGCTGGACACCATCTAGTTCTTCTGGACTCAGGCTGGTAGCGGCTGGGGTTCACGTGGTCCATTACTTTTCCTTGTGTCTTTGGTTTTCTTCATTCTCCTTCAGACAGGATGGGACCGACAGATGTAGCTTCGATGGCCACTCGCAAGCTTTTGCCCCCTTCCCTTTTCTTCCCTGGTCTTGCCCTCTCCCTCTCTTTGCTGTGGCTACTCTTTCTCATAAACGGCCATAACAGCTTTATCAGTTATTACATGAAACTCACAATTTCTTGCAATTACAGAACATCTACATTAAAATTGGTGAATTACGCCTTCTCACTCAAGAGCAAATCTCCAGTGAAGTTTCTTCTTGATTGTATAAGAGCTTCAAATTGTTTTCCTGTGAGTGAATAGCCCTAAATAAGAGAGAGAGAAAAATCAAAGGCTGTCTATTCCTAAAAATAGAAGTTATTCTTCCACCCTCCTCAAAGCCTGGTTTCTAGAGGTTGGCTACCCACCAAAGAGCTTACACTCGGGCATGCTTATGCCTGTCTAATTAGGGACTTTGCAGAGATCAACTGTCAGCTGGAGCTTTAGAGACGATTCCTCCTGACCTAGGCTCTTTTCTTTTTTTAAAGATAAGAGCGATACCTTTGGAGAATTCAATAATAGTAAGTCGTGCCCTTAAAATGGCTAAATATGTGTTGATATTATTCCATAAATATTTACAGTAAAAACCTGCAAAAACCGGAAGGTGGAAACCTGTCAGAGAAGGAAAACGCAAATATTTTCCACTAAAACAGGCAATAGAAAAGTGGTAAGACTACATCCTGTCAAAGGCGGAAAACTTCTGAGACTCAGGAAAGTCAGGCAGTCTAGTCGAGCTCCGGCTGTCAGGCTTCACTGTATTACAAATATGAACAATTAAACAACCTTTTAGAGAAGTAATAAACATAGTCTGCTTGGAAGATGTTACACCTGCATGTTCTTCCGAAAAGGTTAACGAGGTGAAAACTGCGTAGGCTCAGCCGTCAGTGAGGCTGTCAGAAGAGAAGCTGCCTGAGCACTGTTGTATCTAGTATCTAATAAGGCACCACGTGCACTTTCTCGGCTGGCTCCGGTGGGGAAATGTGACCCCTTACTCTTCACTCCTTAACAGTCTCTATTGACATGCAGTCGCTGATTTGCTCGCTGTCTTTGTGAGACTATTTCAGTCCTTGTTGTTGTCAGCTGCCTTCCAGTTGCCCCGAACTCATGGTGACCCTACGCAAAACTGAACCAAAAGAAATGCTGCCCAGTCCTGCATCATACCCATGATGGATTTCGGATCAGACTTTTGTGATTCATAGGGTTTTCACTGGCCGATTTTCAGAAGTAGTTCACCAGGCCTTTCTTCCTAGTCCGTCTTAGTCTGGAAGCTCTGCTGAAACCTGGTCGGCAACAGCAACCCGCAAAGCCTCCCCGGATAGCCGGATGGTGGCTGTGTGGGAGGTGCATTGGCCAGGAATGAAACCAGCTCTCCAGACGGAAGGCAAAAATTTTGCCACTGACACACCAGTGTCCTCTCAATCCTGATTGGGACTTTTAACTCTTGTTTTCAGTCTCTTCTGATCGGTAGATAAGGACGGAATCCACAGAAAAAGTTGCCGATTCCAGGGACACTTCATTTTTCTACCTATGTACTCTACAGGATACCCAATAAAGTACGAGTATAATGTGCTCCACCAAAATACAGTGTTAGAAAGAAAGAAAGTGATATTCTCTGGGTCAGAAATTTTCTCATTTCAATTTTGTAAAGTCCCACAGAAACTTCACTGATATTTTCTATGCATTTTTTAATCAATAACTATTTGGGGGATGCACTATAAAGTGATTTGGTGTGTGCACGTATTACAATAGCTATTTCAGGAAAGAAGATTAGTTTACTGTTTAATCCGGTCACAGAAAGATAATACCAAAGACATAAGATCTTAGATTTCTTTGAATTCATACATATCAGTACTTTATTTTTTTTCCCAACTACTAATGAATAGAATTTCCTTCAACATGGTTGTGGTGTGATATAAAAACGGACATTCATTAATGCTAAGTGAAACTGTGCCCTTTATATATAGTAATTATGTATATAATTTAGATACACTACACTTACCTTAGGCATTTCCATGTGTTGGCGATCAGATGAAGGTGGGGAAGAGAAAATCTCAGAAGCCTTGGATTTTTTTTCAGTTTTATCAATCGTAAAACCAGGGGTTTGACCTACCTACCTTCAGGATCTCTTCCCGGATTTTAGGAACCACTTTAAAACCACCTACATGAAGTCGTCAAATGGGAACTTAGTGTGCTGTGTGACCTTTCACCTAAAACAATAAAATGTTATTAAAACAAACTAATAAAAACTACATGCTAAGTTTGGAATTGCCACCACAGAAGAAAACACAGAAGCGAAAAATGTGTTAGGGAGAGTGGGTGGAGGGAACCACGCAGCTCCTGGGAGGGGTGGTGAGAATGATTACTTTTACAATCAGTACCTAGCAGAAGAGTTAAAATTCTCGGAGCAAAAAATAAAAATAAAAACCCTGTTTCTAACTCTGACGGTCCCTATTTCTTCCTCTCTCCATCGCCCTTCCCTGGCCAGAAGACGCTCCGCACCCCCTTAGTGGTGTATTTCCAATTCCCAAAAAGTCCTCTTGGTAAAGTGGGCTTCCGTAAGGCCCAAACACAGTTGTTTCACAGGTACGGAAAGTGGCGCTGCCCTCGCTGCCCTCCGCCTGTTTACCTGGGCGCAACAAGTTGGAGCAGGAATTTTCCAAGCACGATGCGGGGACACTGGCCTCTGCTCCTGAAGACTTTCCAGTGGCGCGTTTTTGGGGGTGGGCAACTCGCTCCCCACTTGTCCCTGGCAGGTGAGGGTCCCGTCCGCTGCAACCCAGCTTCCCGGGTCTGGCTGTCATCCCCGCCGGGGACAACCGACGGCCTCCTGTCCCCCGCGTGCATCTCAGCGGGCAGTGGGGCCGCTGGGGCCACCAAGTGCACTGAGTTGCGGCGCCGCGGAGGGGCCGCCCTCGCCCCCCCCACCCCCGCCTGGGCGGGTAGGCACATGCTCCCCCAGGGCGAGCGAGGGGCGCGCTGGCGCCCCAGAGACCGCCCAGGGCGGAGCGGGGGCTGTAGCTTCGTACTTCTCCTGCCCACCGTCCTCCTCCTCCCCGCCCTCCTCCCCCTCCTCCCCGCACTCCTCCTCCCCTCCCCTTCCTCCCTGCCTTCATCCTCCTCCTCCCCTCCTCCTCCTCCTCCCCGCCCTCCTCCTCCTCCCCTGCTCCTCCTCCCCGCACTCCTCCTCCCCTTCCCCTCCTCGCTGCTCTCCTCCTCCTCCTCCCCGCCTTCCTCCTCCTCCTCCTCCCCGCACTCCTCCTCCCCTCCCCTTCCTCCCTGCCTTCATCCTCCTCCCCTCCTCCTCCTCGCCGCCCTCCTCCTCCTCCCCTGCTCCTCCTCCTCCTCCCCTCCTCCTCCTCCCCTGCTCCTCCTCCCCACACTCCTCCTCCCCTCCTCCTCCTCCCCTGCTCCTCCCCGCCCTCCTCCTCCTCCCCTGCTCCTCCTCCCCGCACTCCTCCTCCCCTCCTCCTCCTCCCCTGCTCCTCCTCCCCGCACTCCTCCTCCCCTCCCCTGCCTCCCTGCCTTCATCCTCCTCCCCGCCCTCCTCCTCCTCCCCGCCCTCCTCCTCCTCCTCCCCTGCTCCTCCTCCCCGCACTCCTCCTCCTCCTCCCCTCCTCCTCCCCGCTCTCCTCCTCCTCCTCCCCTGCTCCTCCTCCTCCCCGCACTCCTCCCCTCCTCCTCCTCCTCCCCTGCTCCTCCTCCTCCCCTCCTCCTCCTCCCCTGCTCCTCCTCCCCTGCTCCTCCTCCTCGCCGCCCTCCTCCTCCTCCCCTGCTCCTCCTCCCCGCACTCCTCCTCCCCTCCCCTTCCTCCCTGCCTTCATCCTCCTCCCCTCCTCCTCCTCGCCGCCCTCCTCCTCCTCCCCTGCTCCTCCTCCTCCTCCCCTCCTCCTCCCCGCCCTCCTCCTCCTCCCCTGCTCCTCCTCCCCGCACTCCTCCTCCCCTTCCCCTCCTCGCTGCTCTCCTCCTCCTCCTCCCCGCCTTCCTCCTCCTCCTCCTCCCCGCACTCCTCCTCCCCTCCCCTGCCTCCCTGCCTTCATCCTCCTCCCCGCCCTCCTCCTCCTCCCCGCCCTCCTCCTCCTCCCCGCACTCCTCCTCCCCTCCTCCTCCTCCCCTTTTCCTCCTCCCCGCACTCCTCCTCCCCTCCCCTGCCTCCCTGCCTTCATCCTCCTCCCCGCCCTCCTCCTCCTCCCCGCCCTCCTCCTCCTCCTCCCCTCCTCCTCCCCGCTCTCCTCCTCCTTCTCCCCTGCTCCTCCTCCTCGCCGCCCTCCTCCTCCTCCCCTGCTCCTCCTCCCCGCACTCCTCCTCCCCGCCCTCCTCTTCCTCCCCTCCTCCCCGCCCTCCTCTTCCTCCCCTCCTCCTCCCCGCTCTCCTCCTCCTCCTCCCCTGCTCCTCCTCCCCGCACTCCTCCTCCCCGCACTCCTCCTCCTCCTCCCCTCCTCCTCCCCGCTCTCCTCCTCCTTCTCCCCTGCTCCTCCTCCCCGCACTCCTCCTCCCCGCACTCCTCCTCCTCCTCCCCTCCTCCTCCCCGCTCTCCTCCTCCTTCTCCCCTGCTCCTCCTCCTCGCCGCCCTCCTCCTCCTCCCCTGCTCCTCCTCCCCGCACTCCTCCTCCCCGCCCTCCTCTTCCTCCCCTCCTCCTCCCCGCTCTCCTCCTCCTCCTCCCCTGCTCCTCCTCCCCGCACTCCTCCTCCCCGCACTCCTCCTCCTCCTCCCCTCCTCCTCCCCGCTCTCCTCCTCCTCCTCCCCTGCTCCTCCTCCTCGCCGCCCTCCTCCTCCTCCCCTGCTCCTCCTCCCCGCACTCCTCCTCCCCTCCTCCTCCTCCCCTGCTCCTCCTCCCCGCACTCCTCCTCCCCTCCTCCTCCTCCCCTGCTCCTCCTCCCCGCACTCCTCCTCCCCTCCTCCTCCTCCTCCCCCTCCTCTCCTCCTCCTCCCCGCCTTCCTCCTCCCCCTCCTCCCCGCCGCCCTCCTCCCCGTCCTCCTCTCGCAGCCGCCTGCGCCGGGCTGAGGAGCCAGGGGTCCGCGGCACTGGCTCGGGGCGGCGGGATGGGGAGTTAGCGCCACGGCGGCGGCAGTGGCCGCAGCGCGCCCGGCCGCCGTCCCTGCGCGGGTTCCGCCGGGGGTGCGGGGCGCGGCCAGCCCGGCCCGGAGCCAGGCCCGCGGGCGGCGGCGGCGGCGGCGGCGGCGGAGCTGGGCAGGTGGATGCGGCTGGAAGATGGCGCCCTCGGGCCCGGGCAGAGTCAGGCGGCGCTGCCGGCGGGTGCTCTACTGGATCCCGGTGGTGTTCATCGGCCTCCTGCTGGGCTGGTCCTACTACGCCTACGCCATCCAGCTGTGCGTAGGTGAGTACGCGCCCCCCGCGCCCCCCGGGAGAGCACTGTCCAGTCGGCAGCGTCCCCCTCACCCCCTCCGCAGCCCACCCCGACGGTCTGGGGACTCGGAGGAGCCGGGCACTCCGGAGACAGCCCTGCGCCCCGGGCACTGCCAGCTGGGTCTCCGCGCCCCCGCGGCCGAGAGCAGCCTCCTTTCGCACTGATCTTTGCCTTCCCGGTGACAACTCTCCAGTTACGGTGTCGCCTCCACCCCAGCCACACCCCCTCGCGGAGCAGGACGGTTCCCGGAGGGAGAACAGTGGTCGCCTCTGCCAGCCGCCTCCGCGGAGAGGTGAGGCCGGGGAGGCTGCGCTGGGGGCTGGAGAACTCGAGGCCGGGCCCAGGATCCGAGCCGCGCCAAACTCTCGCGGGCGTGGGAGCCTCGGCCTCGGGTGACAGCTACCTTTTCCTTGCCTGATCCCCTTTTAAAATTTTGGTGGCAGTGCTCAGGGGCGTTTTTGCTGCTTCATGATTTGAGGGTTGTCAGTTGGACACTTTCTAGTTTAAGGGAGAGGGTGGAGGAGAGATATTGCAGTGTTTCCAAAGACATATGCAATATAACCAAAAAAGAAAAAAACCACCACCAACAACAAAAACAAACAAAGCCGCTGCCATCAAATTGATTTTGACTCATAGTAACCCCTCTACGACGGAGTAGAACTGCCCAATAGGGTTTCCAAGGAGCGGCCGGTGGATTCGAACTGGCCACCGTTTGGTTCGCAGCTGAGCTCTTAACCACTGCGCCACCGGGGCTCCGAGACCATAATTTCGATATTAGAATAGTGGGGGGTGGGGGGTGACCATCTGAGGTTTTTTCGTTCAAAGAGCCAAGTGGCCCACGTCCAAGTTTTAGGCTCCTGGATTGGTGAGTCAGGGTACTTTCAATGCGGAAATTTAAAAAAAAAGGTTAATTTTGCACAACTAGTGAATACAGTTATATCCTTTAATAAAAGCTGGCTTCAACCTTCAGAGGTTTGGTGCAAACCGACGGGTCCTGTGAGAAAAGGTGCTGAAACAGAGGAAGGCATTCCAACCCCAGCGTTGAGCTGTGAATGCTTTTTGTGTTTGGCGCTCCGCCTACAGAAGTGTCTAGTTTTTGCCCCAGCAAGCACGAGGCCTGGGTGGGACAAGGAGAGAGAGGAAATCGTGGGACCTTCCCAACGTGAACATTTTCAAAGCCTTCAAGATCAAGACATAGAATCTTGTCTGAAAACATCGCGTCTCAAAATGCCCCTTGTGAGGAACTACGCACTGAAATAATTACCGCCATAGCTTTTAAGGGATCTGATACTACCGATTTCATATGGTTTTTAATTTTACTATTATCACTTTGTTTATTGCAACAGAAACCATCTTGCAGTACAAAAAATGTATCTGTTTATTGTAAAAAAAAAAAAAAAAAAAGGGTTGGGCTGTACTGAAATCTTCAGGGCAGTGCATCTAGATAGGTGATGTTCAAGTCATCTAAAGTGTGTAGGAAGAAAGTTTTCAGAAGCATTTTGTAATTTTTGTATTAACTTTTAATATCAAATAGCTTGCCTTTCTGAGACTCACACGACATGTAACTGTTAGGAACCTCTGTTGTATTTTATTCCCTAATCCTCTTCAAGAAGTGAATAGTTTCAGCTGATGTCACTGGTGCAAAGGAGGGCCAACCCAGATGGCCTTGATTATAAAAACAGGCAGCTTAGTCTCCTACATTATCGTGTTAAGGCAGGAAGCTTAGCGTGGTGCAGTGTCTCATGTCCTTCAGGAGAAAGTGCTTGAAGCCAAGGAGCGCTTTCTTTCCTACCAGTGCGTCTGCGTCCTGCTGAGGGGCTACCTGCCGAGGTCTTAATATATTGGGCAGAGAAGTGGCAGGGGAGGGAGAAGCGGCAAACTAAATAGAAAATTGCTGTTATATCTGGATCATATTTTTCTATAGAGTTTCTGTGAGTATAAGACATATATATGTAAAGTATCCACAAAATCCACATCACTGTTTTCTCAAGCGGCAGTTTGGTTAAGGGGGAGAATACCTCTTTTTAAACTGCCTAAGTGACGTGGTCTGTTACTGACACTTTAACTGGCAGTCTTGAAGAAGTTGAAAATCACTTCCTGTCACTGCCTACCTGGCCGGGCATGATGCCTGCTGCATGGAAAGCAATCAATAAATGGTGTTGAATAAACAAATAAATGATTCAGAGGCAGCATCTCCTAGGTTGTCAGAAAGTGGTTTTAAATATTTCTGTTGCTGTAGAAAAGGAGCCTTGGCGGCACAAAAGGTTAAGTGCTTGGTTGGCTGCTAACTGAAAGGCTGGCAGTTTAAAGCACCCAGCACCTCTGAGGGAGGAAGAACTGGCAATCTGCTCCTGGCAAGATTGCAGCCTAGGAAACTATGGGGCAGTTCTGCTCTGTCACATGGGGTCACTATGAGTCGAAAATTGACTCGATGGCACCTAACCACACACATTGCTGTAGAAACAAGTAGTAAATAATCTGTCTAGGAGACAGCAAATTGGAAATGAATTTAAATCTAGAAATGATGGCAGAGTAGGAGCGGTAAACTTCAGAAGTCTTGGATAGCTGTAGCTGGGTGGTGGTGGTTAGCTGCTGTGGAGTTGTCCCTGACTCATGGGGACACCATGCACAATGGAAGGAAGCATGGCCTGGTCCTGTGCCATCCCTATAGCTGGCTGCAGATCAAACTGTTGTGATCTGTAGCGTGTTCATTGACTGATTTTCAGAAGTAGATCACCAGGACTTCCTTCCTAGTCCATCTTGGTCTGGAAGCTCTGCTGAAACGTGTTCAGTATCATAGCTACATGCAAGCCTCCGCTAACAGACGGCTGATGGATGACGGCTCTGTGGCCGGGAAATAAGCCCGAATCTCCTGCATGGAAGTCGAGAGTTCTGCCCCTCAACCACCACTGCCCCACACCTAGGTTGGGTAGGAACTTGAAATTAACAGTGCAGTCCCTTTGTAGACACTGAGAAAGACAGCAACTAGTGTGAGAAACACACAAAACCACCTTCCTTCCTTTTCACAAACAAAAATGGAATCCTAACCTCCTCCCTCTCCCCCACACCCCCAGTATTGCATTGTGGACTGCAGATTCGTTTTCTCTTGAAAGCTGTATTTACAATCAGAGTCTGCGAATTTTACCTATACAACACTGGCCAAAGGTTGACACCAGAACATGGGGGTGGAGGCTGGGAACTGGAGTGGGTAAGTGAAGGATAGGACTCTGGTCCTCCTCCTCCATCTGCTGTCAGCTAGGGATGACCCTTTGCTGAATGAACTGCAATTTAGGAGTAGTACTTAGCCTGGTATCCTTGGAAACTGGGGATAATGATTCTCATTACCGTTCGTTTCTATATTTAACATCATGGATGTATGTGGCTCTCTAGGCACTCTTTCCGTGAGCGGAATTTTTGCTTAGTGTTTGTATTTCATAAAAATAAACTCATCTCTCTTTGCAGAACGTGTGTATATAAAATGTATAGGATGTAATATATTCTATGAGAGTCCTGTGTTCCAGGTAGGATTGTCCTACATGTAATCATTCCGATCATGATTATCCATTTTCTTATTAACTAGACCCTTTTATTCATATTATTCCTCCCCCCCCCCTTCTCTGCTGGTTTCTTTGCGTGTTAGCTATATTTGGTTGCTTTAATTATTAGGTAGCTCATTTTCCTTCCATAAAGTAGGGTAAATTCACAGGGTAAGATCTGTGCTTTCGGATGCAGGATTCCAGGGAGTATGGAGAGTCTGCAGCCTCAGGCATGTTGATTCATTGGGTTTACTAGACATGGTTTGTATGTTTTGCATATCAATTATGCAGCTAGTGTATCAAATTTGCATGTTGTAGAAAGTAACTACATTTTCCCTTTGAGGAGCTGACATTTAAAATTGTTTTAACTATTTTTTTCTTTCTTTTTTGATGATTTTTTACTTTAGATGAAAATGTACAGAACAAACTAGCTTCTCATTAAACAGTCAGTGCACATATTGTTTCGTGACTTTGGTTACCAACCCCACGACATGTCAACACTCTCCTGTTTAACTATTTGTTGCTACTATTTGTTTTGTTATCATTTCAGATTTACAGAAAGCTTTCAAGAATAGTACGAGAAACTTCCCGCAGAGCCCTTCGTGACCATTTTGGTTATCATCTTTCTAAAATGTGTTTGACCCTTCCTTGCTCCCTCAGCAGGTACTACAGAACGTTTGCTATTATATCCTGTTGTAAGACAGTTCTGAGTTTGCTCATGATTTTAGTGAAGTCATTTTTAAAAATCATAAAGATTGAAAAGCTTAGAGATCATCTAGGCCAACCTCCTCCCTCATTTGTATATGAAAAGTCCATATGCTCAAGAGATTTGCTAAAAGTTCTGTGTCCCGTCACCAAGTCACCCAATTGAGATGTCAGCTGTGATTCTGGCAGTTGTGGTGTGACGGTTTCAAATGTCTCCACTTCCCCACCAAACCCCTCACTAAGTCTCTCTAGCCCTAGGAAGTTGTTAACACTTTTGTTAAACATTAGCATTGCTGTTTAATGAGAGTTAGCAGAGCTCTGAAAAATAAGCCAAGAGCTTTTGCACGACTGTTTAAGGGTCAGAGGACTTTATTGTTCGGTCCAGATAGTAACTCTTCTAGACTTTGCAGGCCATCTGGTCTTGGTTACAACTACTCAACTTGGCTATTGTAGCACAAAAGCAACGGTAGATAATACTTAAACAAATGGATGTGACTGTGTTCCAATAAAACATTATTTACAAAAACAGCTGGCTGGCCAGATTTGGTAGCTGGGGTGTGTTAGAAGTTAGACCATTGGAATACTGGGGTTTTGCTCACAGTTTTGCAGTCTTTATTAATAAACACCCCTCAGAATGGTTGGCAGCCTCTTATGTGACACAGGGATTACTGAATTAAAGGCATTCGTGCAGATACTTAGGGGTCAGTTTGGGAGATAAACGATCATATTTTCCTCCCTTTAAGCGAACAAACATTCCTAAGGATAGAATATGTGAAACCTCATACTTGGATTCTGTTAGGCTCTGATCCACCATTAATTCGAGGCTACTGCAGTGTCACGGATGAGGACTGAATGGTGCTCTAAGCTGCCTTTCAGCCTGAAATGAATTTGAGCCACATGGAAAAAGAAATGTGTTCTTGTTATTCGTAAACTATCATTTAAAAATTATGTAGAACATGAAAGCTTAAAAAAAAAAACCCGACAAACAAATGAACCAGGAGTAAAAATGTTAGACTTGTAATTATTAACATTAATTCCACATCCACAGAAAACAGATACATAAAAAACATTTAATGCCTAAATCACTTTGGAAATGATTTCTTGCTGACATTATTAATGCCAAATATATTAGTTCAGTGACTGTTCATAATATTAGCAAATATTTTGAAGATTTGAAATTATGTGAATAAGGGAATAAAAACTTACTATTTCTTCAAATCGAAAATTCAAATGTATAAAATACGATATTCCCCAAATTCTCGATCCGCGCTGCCCTTTGACTTGAATGCGAATGGTCCTCGGGGGCGCAGGGAAAGAGGAGAACCTACTGAATGCTCTCTTGGTTCCAGCTGGTGTGTCCTGGAATCCTTTTTCTTTTGATGTATTGAACAATGCAGGATTACTGTTTGCTATTAAGTCCTATTAGAGACAGTATACGTAAAGCAGTTAGCATGGTGCTTAGCATGTAGTGGTGCTCAGCGTTGAATGAATTAATTTCTTTGTGATTTTTATGTAGTTTGATTCACCCCATTTTATAAATGAAAACATCCCATTGTCAGTATAAATAAGCCAGAGAGTATTATCACAGCCGTCAGAACTCAATGTAAACTAAGGTTTGTTGTGGAAAATCTTGCTTTTAAATGCTTCCCTGCATATCACCCAGGCTATTAAATACTTGCATAGGTGTTGCCAGTTATTAAACATAAACTAAAGGGATGGTTTCTTAAATGAAGACAATTATCTCTAGAGAGGGTGTATGTCCACAAGGTTAGAAAGAGGTCAGCTTCTGAAGGGCTTGAGTAGGGTTCATTCCAAATCATTTGCTGACTTCCTGTTACGTGTTAGCCTCATTTCCCCAAAGAGATGATTTAGACAGGAAGCTTCCTAATAGCTTTCTCTAAGAGCGTAGGGGGGAAAATGCCTCCGGAAAAAGACTGAAGTCTTCTGCCCAGCTTGGGCATCAGTAGAGCGTTGTTACCTTTCTGAATGCCACTTACACAGCCAACAGGTAGGAAAGCAGAAATGGAAATAACCCACTCCTAGGAACTTGTGGATTGGTTGCTAGTCCAACGCTGGATCAAAAGAATAATCAACAAAGCAGGTAAAAATAGATTATGGGGGAGCACTTAAATAGTAATGAATTTCAAATCATAAATCTTACCACATATAATTATCTCAGAGTAAGATTATGACCAGCACTTTTGCCCCTGCTGCAAGCTGTGGAGCCCTGGCGGCACAGTGGTTAAGAGCTTGGCTGCTGTCTTTGTCATCTAGTGCTGCTGTAACAGAAATTCCACAAGTGGATGGCTTTAACAAAGAGAAATTTATTCTCTTACAGTCTAGTAGGCTACAAGTCCAAAGTCAGGGCGTTAGCTCCAGGGGAAGGCTTTCTCTCTCTGTCGGCTCTGGAGGAAGGTCTGTGTCATCAGTCTTCCCTTGGTCTGGGAGCATCTCAGTAAAGGAATCTCAAGTCCAAAGGAAGCGCTCTGCTCCCAGCACTGCTTTCTTGGTGGTATGAGGTCCCCTGTCTCTCTGCTCGCTTCTTTCTTTTATATCTCAAAAGAGGTTGGCTTAAGACACTACCTAATCTTGTAGACCTCATCAGTATAACTGCTGCTAATCCATTTTATTACATCTTAGTGATAGCATTTACAACACACAGGGAAATCACATCAGATGATATAATGGTAGACAATCATGCAATACTAGAAATCATGACCTAGCCAAGTTGCCAGATATTTCTGGGGGACACAATTTAATTCATGACAGCTGCTGACCAAAAGATTGGCAGTTCAAATCCACCAGCCGCTCCTTGGATACCCAACAGAGCAGTTTTCCTCTGTCCCATAATGTCGCTATCAGTCAAATTGGACTCAGTGGCAACGAGTTTGGTTTTGATTGGCAAGCTAAATGGTCATTTCAGCTCCCTCACTTCTTACCTGATGCTTGGGCCATTTTTACTCTGCTGCCAGCTCATTGCATGTGCCTTAGTGAGTGAAGCTGAGGCAGGGGCAGGGAACGTCATGAATACAACTCACTGAGTCCATGGAAAGACTGGAGAACCTAGCTTACAAAATGGACAGAAACCAAGAGAAGGCGGATGCGATGGGGCTGACATCCGACTGGAGAAACTGCCTGTGAAGGAGCTGCCGCCCTGTTGGCTGGCCATCACAGAACACTGGGACCCCCACTGCTCCCTACGCTTTGTAAAGATGGGTCCCTTGTCAAAGACCCGTGTGGGAGCACCCAGCGGGCTGAGCTGAGGGTGTGTGTTCCTGACAAAGAGCAGGTATTTGATCTTTTGGTCTCCGTGGTGTGAAGAAGTGTCGGGAAACTAAAATAATACTAATAGATAAAATAAAAAAGACAAGTATGTTCCCGAGATTAGTGTGCAGGTGAGGAGTTGTCAGTGAGATGACTCATCTTAATGGCAACTTTATGGTTTTTTATCTCAGAAAAATGAAACCATGACTTAGAGTTAATAATTTATACTGCTGATTTCACGTATTTTGACAATTGTATCACGTCTCGCAGCCTTCGTTCCTCTAGGAAGTGGTGGGCTCACAGGTCCCCCGAGACTCCAGCTCTCTGTGATGACTGTAGAAATAAGATCTCGTCTGGCTGGTAATGTGATAAATTAGAACATGGCACAGACTTTAATGCTCTCTGTTTGGGAAGCAGTATTCCAAAGATCATTTAGAAAGACGGTTTTAATATTCTATAAAATCTTAGGATTTTGTATTACCATTCAGAAATACGACAGATAATTAATAGTAACAGTATAGCATAATTGAATTAGGTTTTTCACTAGTCCACTAGAAGATTGTTATAGTATTTTTTCTAATTCTTTTAAGAGTAATTTTATTATAATACTTTGAATGTGATCCCAACCAAATGCTGTTGTTCAGGGCTGGAAATTGCAGAGCAGGGTCTCATGGAGGAGGTAGTTGCTCTGATTTCTTAAGAAGCATATGGTAGCAATAACGTAACAAGTTATGACTGCCGTAGAATTCTCCTCTCAGAAGTACATTACAGTTTGTAACATTGGGTAGCATTTTTCCTAATTTGACTTTCCATCTGACTCTGACTTTTAAATTCAACTGTAAGCACTGGTGCCTCAAGTATTACAGATCCATTTTTATTGAGGAGGCACTCGAGCAAAAATATATGCTACGTTTGTTATCTTAGCATTTCTCTTCACTCTAAAATATGGACTTGATGGTGGTTTGTTTTAGATATGTTGCTGATTACATTTTAAAGTGAAAATGAAGAAGTGCTTGATAGGTGGCAGGGTTTTCTTTCTTTGCCAGTGTTTCTCCGTGGTATCCTGAGATTTTCCCTCATGTGAACTGGACAATAAGCACTCCTCCGATACCTTAATAATTCGACCTTTTTGGGTTTGTTCACTAGCATTGCTGTCCCAGAGGAGCACAACAGTCCAGAAGAGTCCATCAGCCAAATACATACTAAAGAATTAACAGAAACCTTTGTCTCTATGTCGTTTGAAACCAAATATTCAAAGAGTAAAATAGTTTCAAGGTAGTTTCTCTATCTACATGATCATCTTATAATAGATACAGTCCTTATAAAAAGGAGTTTATGTAGTTTTAAGAACCTTATAGATTTATTTGACTCTAATTCAGTGAATTTCGAAAACCAGAATGCTTTGTTGTGGTTATCTGTTTTTTTATGTGTAAATACATTAAATTCCTGTCTCTGTGATTATTGTGTAATATATAAGATGAATTTTCATCATATTTGAAGGGTATGTTTGGAATGGGGTGACTTAAAACCCAGGCTGAATTGTGTCCCTGATCCCTTGGGAAACCAAGGGCCATCTTAAAGCTGTAGGTAGCTGAATCTAAAGAGTGGCTTTTCACCAGCTTTGGAAGGGATGTGAGGGATGGTATGACTTAAAATACAGACTGTAATGTGTACGTAAAATTCAGATTAGAAGTCCTTTAGTAAGAAAGGCAGCCTTCTCCAGAACGGCCAAGGTTGAGGCGAAATGAGAGATACCTGATGCCATTTATAGATAAAGAAAAAGATGTCAGTCATGAGCTTTGAACTGAAAGTCATAACCCCGCCCTGCATGGCAGGGGCTAGTTTGTGATGAAGTTTATTCATGAATGGGCAACTCATGTGACATGTTTCAGAAAGAAAGCCTGTAAGGGATTTATGTACTTAACTGTGATGTGTGATTGTACAGGCCATCTCCAGTTAATGTGAACAAAAGACAGAGACCAGTTACACTTAATAAGAGCTTTAATTATAGCATATTTTTAATGAGACACAGCTTATTCCAGGAATAGTATGTACTGAAAAGTAAGGTATACAGAACTGAGAGCTGTATGTCAGTCACGGGGGGCGGGGGAGTCGGTAATGATTCACCATAAAAACTCGTTGCCATCACATCAATTCCAACTCATAGCAACCCTATATGACAGAGTAGAACTGCCCCATAGAGTTTCCAAGGAGCAGCTGGTGGATTCGAACTCCTGACCTTTTGGTTAGAAGCCAAACCCTTAACCACTGTGCCACCAGGATTCTTAACCCATAAACTTACCTTTTAACATATGATTACAAAATCCAAGAATTGAGTACATTCCAACCCTATGTAATTTATTGGACATTCTTTTAATTTATTCAAATATTTATTGTCTGCTCTTGTATCTTACATTCTAGTTGGAGGGAGAGAGGCAAACACTAGAAGGCAGATCATAAATGTTATGACAGAGAGCAGAGCCTGGCAAGAAGGTTGGGATTGCCAACAAGGGAAAGTTATAGTTTTAAATAGGGTGGCCGGGGGAGGCCTCTTGGATTGGATGACATTTCAGCAGAGACCTGAAAGAGCTGAGGGATTTAACCATGCCGGTACTGGGGAGAAGAGCCAACGTCTCAGGCAGAGGGTACGAACCATACCAAAGCTCTGAGGCAGGACACTGGCATGTTTGCGGAAGAGCAAGGACATCATTCCGGCTGGAGAGGAGTGAATGAGGGGAAGGAAGTGGGTGACAAAGTCAGAGAAGGTGCAGATCAGGTACAGCCCCATAGGCATGTGAAGATTTCTTTCAACTTTACTTGAGTGAAATGAGGAACGAGTGCAAGGTTTTGAGAAGAGTAGTCACATGCTATGACTCATATTTTCAAAGGTCACCTTGGCTGCTGTGTAGACCAGGCTACTGCGTCAATCCAGGTGAGAATCAATGGCACCAGGAACCTTGGTGGTGATAGTGGAGGTGGTCAGATTCTAGATGTATTTTTAAAGTCGAGACAACAGCGTTTTCCTGACAGACAGATGTGAGGTATGAAAGAAAGAAAGAAGTCAAAAATGATTCCAATGTCTTGGGCCTGAACAACTGGAAGGATGGGGATCAGTTGAGAGGCAGAAGTCTGTAGATAGAAGAAGCTTGGGTGTGTTTGTGGCAGGGGGTGAATTTAGATCAGTATTGGCTATGTTGACATTGAGGTAGAGATGCTGAGTAAACAGCTGAGTGAACAGTTTGGCATTTGGGAGAGCGGTATGGTCTGGAAGAATTAATATGGGAATCATCAGCCTGTAACAACAAAAGCATATAAAATGGATTTGACTCTGGATACATTCATTCCACCAAGGGCATGCATGTAACTTGAGCAGAGGCCCACAGATGACCAAGACCGAGAGTTCAGGAGATGAGTAGGAACCAGCAAAGGCTGAGAAGGAAAAGCTAGTGAAGCGAAGGAAAACCGAGAGTTTGTGTGTTGATGTAAAGCTCAGGGAGTAAAGTGTAACAAGGAGAGAGTAATCAGCTTTGACAAATGTGCTCGTATGTCAAGTCAGATGAGGACTGAGAACTTAATGATATTGAATATCACATTGAAGAGGTGGATATTGAACTCTTGTTTTGAATTCATTATTAAAGGCCTTGAATTTAATTTAAAAGATGTACCCAAAATAACCACATATACCAGTATATACAATGCCAGGGACCGACTTCGGAACAGACCATCAATTGCCCATATGCAAGTTCAAGTTGAAGTTGAGGAAAATTAGACCAAGTCCACAATAACCAAAGTAGGATCTTGAGTGTATCCCACCTGAATTAGAGACTATCTCAAGAATAAATTTGATGCATTGAACACTAATGACCAAAGACTAATGCTGTGGAATGACATCAAGGACATCATACATGAAGAAAGCAAGAGCTCATTAAAAAGACAAGAAAAAAAGAAAACACCAAAATGAACATCAGAAGAGACTCTGAAATTTGTTCTTGAATGTAGAGTAGCTAAAGCAAATGGAAGAAATGATGAAGTAAAAGAGCTGAACAGAAGATTTCAAAGGGTAGCTCAAGAAGAGAAGACAAAGTAAAGTATTATAATGAAATGTGCAAAGATCCAGAGATAGAAATCCAAAAGGGAGGAACACACTCGGCATTTCAGAAGCTGAAAGAACTGAAGAAAAGATTCAAGCCTGGAGTTGCAATAGTGAAGGATTCTATGCGGAAAAGAAGCATCAAAAGAAGATGGAAGGAACACAAAGAGGCACTGTACCAAAAAGAATTGGTTGACGTTCAGCCTTTCAGGAGGCAGCATATGATCAAGAACCGATGGTAGTGAAGGAAGAAGACCAAGCTGCACTGAAGGCATTGGCAAAAAACAAGGCTCCAGGAATTGTCAGAATACCAATTGCGATGTTTCGATAAATGGATGCAGCACTGGAGGTGCTCACTGGTCTATGTCAAGAAATTTGGAAGACAGCTACCTGGCCAACCGACTGGAAGAGATCCATGTTTGTGCCCATTCCAAAGAAAGGTGATCCAACAGAATGTGGAAACTATCAAACAATACCATTAATACCACACACAAGTAAAATTTTGCTAAAGATCTTTCAAAAGCAGTTGCAGCAGTACATCGACAGGGAACTGCCAGAAGTTGATGTCATTGCTGATGTCAGATGAATCCTGGCTAAAAGCAGAGGATACCAGAAAGACGTTTACCTGTGTTTCATTGACTGTGTAAAGACATTCGACTGTATGGATCATGACAAATTGTGGCTAACATTGCAAAGTATGGGAATTCCAGAGCACTTTATTGTGGTCATGCAGAACCTGTACATAGACCAAGAGGCAGTCGTTTGAACAGAACAAGGGGCTAATCTGTGGTTTAAAGTCAGGAAAGGTGTGCATCAGAGCTGTATTCTTTCACCACACTTGGTCTGTATGCTGAGCAAATAATCTAAGAAGATGGACTATTTGAAGAAGAACACAGCATTAGGATTGGAGAAAAACCCAGTAACAACCTGAGATATGCAGATGACACAACCTTGCTCGCTGAAAGCCAAGAGAACTTGAAGCAGTTACTGATGAAGGTCAAAGATCACAGCCTTCAGTATGGATTACACCTCAACATAACGAAAACAAAAATCCTCACAACTGGGCCAATAAGCAATATCATGATAAATGGAGAAATGATTGGAGTTGTCAAGGATTTTATTTTACTTGGATCCAC
The DNA here is from genome assembly GCA_030035585.1 of Dugong dugon. Lineage (NCBI taxonomy): Eukaryota > Metazoa > Chordata > Mammalia > Sirenia > Dugongidae > Dugong > Dugong dugon. The sequence continues at coordinate 77,472,272 of CM057476.1, forward strand.
AACCGATGTTCTTGGAAGCAGCAGTGAAGAAATCAAATGGCGTATTGCATTGGGCAAGTCTGCTGCAAAAGACCTCTTTAAAGTGTTAAAAAGCAAAGAGCTTACTTTAAAGACTAAGGTGCACCTGACCCAAGCCATGGTATTTTCAATCACCTCATATGCATGTGAAAGCTGGACAAGGAATAAGGAAGCCCGAAGAAGAATGGATGCCTTTGAATTGTGGTGTTGGCGAAGAATATTGAATATACCATGGACTGCCAGAAGAATGAACAAATCTGTCTTGGAAGAAGTACAGCCAGAATGCTTCTTAGAAGCGAGGATGGTGAGACTTCCTGTCACATGCTTTGGACATGATATCAGGAGGGACCAGTCCCTAGAGAAGGACATCATGCTTAGAAAAGTAGAGGGTCAGAGAAAAAACGGATGACCCTCAACAAGATAGATTGACACAGTGGCTGCAACAGTGGGCTCAAGCATAACATTGATTGTGAGGATGGTGAGGACCAGGCAGTGTTTCATCCTGTTGTCCATAGGGTCACTGTGAGTCATAAGTGACTGGATGGCACCTAACAACAGCAACAACAACTTAAGGATAATTTAGAATTGTAAAATATTTGTTCCAATTTACTTATAAAATAATCACTATAAAAAAATAAGTGCTACGAACCCTAATACATGGCATAAACAGAATACGAACCATAAGTAACAATGCACAAGCACCAGAAGAGAGACTAGATAACTGGGAGCTCCTAAAAATCAAACACTTATGCTCATCAAAAGACTTCACCAAAAGAGTAAAAAAACAACCTACAGACTGGGAAAAAATTTTTGGCTATGATAAATGCAATCAGCGTCTAATCTCTAAAATCTACAAGATACTGCAAAACCTCAACAACAAAAAGACAAATAACCCAGTTAAAAAATGGGCAAAGGATATGAACAGGCACTTCACCAAAGACAATATTCAGGCAGCTAACAGACACATGAAGAAATGCTCACGATCATTAGCCATTAGAAAAATGCAGATAAAACTACAATGAGGTATCATCTCACCCCACAAGGCTAGCGTTAATCCAAAAAACACAAAATAATAAATGCTGGAGAGGTTGTGGAGAGACTGGAATACTTGTACACCGTTGGTGGGAATGTAAAATGGTATAACCACTTTGGAAATCAATTTGGCGCTTCCTTAAAAAACTAGAAATAGAAGTACCATACGATCCAGCAATCCTGCTCCTCGGAATATATCCTGGAGAAATAAGAGCTGTCACACGAATAGATATATGCACACCTATGTTCATTACAGTACTGTTCACAATAGCAAACAGATGGAAACAACCTAGGTGCCCATCAGCTGACAAATGGATAAACAAATCATGGTATCTCCTCATGATGGAATACTATGCAACAATAAAGAACGACGATGAAGCTGTGAAACATAACATGGAGGAATCTGGAGGGCATTACGCTGAGTGAATTTAGTCAGTCACAGAAGGACAAATATTGTATAAGCCCACAATTTTAAGGACTCAAGTAAAGGTTTAAACACAGAAGAAAACATTCTTTGATGGTTTCCAGGCTGGGGAGGGAGGCTGAGGGTTATTCTCTAACTAGAGAGTGGACAAGAATTATCTCAGGTGAAGGGAAGGACAGCACTCACTACAGGGGAAGTCAGCACAACTGGACTAAACCAAAGCTAAGAAGTTTCCTGAATACAGTCAAACACTCCGAGGGACAGAGTAGCAGGGGTCGGGGTCTAGGGACCATGCTTTCAGGGGGCATCTAGGTCAATTGGCATAACAAAGTTTATTAAGAAAATGCATGCTACTTTGGTTAGTGGCGTCTGGGGTCTTAAAAGCTAGTGAACGGCTATCTAAGATGCATCAATTGGTCCCAACCACCTGGAGTAAAGGAGAATGAAGAACACCAAAGACACAAGGGAAGTATTAGCTGAAGAGACAGAAGGGGCCACATAAACCAGAGACTTCATCAGCCTGAAACCAGAAGAACTAGATGGTGCCCGGCTACCACCAGTGACCGCCCTGACAGGGAACACAACAGAGAGTCCCTGATGGAGCAGGAGAAAGGTGGGATGCAGAACTCAAATTCTAGTAAAAAGACCAGACTTCATGGTCTGACTGAGACTGGAGGAACCCCGGAAAACACGGCCCCCGGATTTTCTATCAGCCCAGAACTAAAACAATTTCCAAAGCCAACTCTTCAGGCAAAGATTGGACTGGACTATGGAACATAAAATGATACTCGTGAAGAGTGTGCTTCTTAGCTCAAGTAGATACATGAGCTTCTGTCCGTAGGTGAGATGAGAAGGCAGAGAGGGTCAGGAGCTGGTCGAATGGCCACGGGAAATCGAGGTGGAAAGTGGGAGTGTGCTGTCACAGTATAGGAAGAGCAATTAGGGTGACATAACAAAGTATGTATAAATTTTTGTATAAAAGACTAACTTGAAATGTAAACTTTCACTTAAACTACAATAATAAACAAAGAAAAATAATAAGTAAAATGCAATTGCAGGAAGCACTCAAACTTCATTGTCCAGAGGGGTTGAACTCCATTTTCATAGCTTCCAGATAGCTGAAATCTCCCTGTTAAAGTGCTAAAATTGTTACTCATTTTAAATTTAAAAAAAGAAAAAGACTTTCTAAAATGTGTTTCAACTCCCTCTCCTCCCCCAGACTTCCTAAATAGAGTACTATGCTCAACATAATGTAATCTTGATTTAAAGCGATCAATCTGAGATACATACATGTATCAAGCTTGTATTCAAGACCCTCAGTGTCCTAGGATTTGACATCCACAGTTCCATCTCTTTCCTACTGGCTGAGGAAGGTCAAGGAGGACTTGCATTTGTCATTTGAATCTTGGGTACTGAGACTCTGAAGAGATTCGTCAATGAGCCACTTACAAGCGCATGTGTCCAGCCATCCCTCTACAGCGCAACAGAGCTTTGTCTTTGCTTGTTACCTCCAGGAGTAACTTTTTCTTTTTTTAAGATTAAAACAGCAACGACAACCCTCATTTGTGAAAATGATGAGAGGTGAGAAAGACTTCAGCTGCAGTAGAATATTAGCTTAATTTGTGGTGTGTGAGTAGGCTACGGAACAGGTGATTGCTGATGAAGGGTGATTCCAGAGAACCCTATATAAGCCCTGTAAACATATCCAAATTTGAAGGTCTCTGGCAATATCCTAGGGGCCCTGGCGCCACCGTGGTTAAAACACTCAATTGCTAACCCAAAGGTTGGCGGTTGGAACCCACCAGCCGCTCCACGGGAGGAAGATGTGGCAGTGTGCTTCTGTAAAGATCACAGCCTTAGAAACCCTATGGGGCAGTTCTGTTCTGTCCTATAGGGTCTCTATGAGTTGGAATTGACTCGACGACAACGAGTTTGGTTTTAGCAGTATCCTCAGGGGATATCAATGTCACTGTAGTGGTTTTTAACTACCCCGCCCTTTCATGGTTCAGCAGAAAAGCTGGTGGGCCGGAGATTGTGAGCAATCCCTTTTTGTCCATGCAGCAGCCTCCTTTACTGCAGAGCACATTCCTCATGAGAACTCCAGCCGTCAGGAACAGTAGGGCAGAAAAGCTAAGAGCTGCTGGCTTACTGTGCATAGTTAACGATTTACCAGCAGTTCTTGAGCAAACAAAGTCCTGAGCACTAAAGCCAGATGCTAGAGGTTTAATCTTTTTAAAGAGCAACATGTTAGTAAGGGCAAATGGTACACAAACCGGGTGAAGGAGATGGTGGGGCAGGGTGGGGAAACACATGCCTGCTATGTGGGCGCGTCAGTAACCTGCGGTGTTAGTCATGAACTAGTTCCCCATCCGCAGCACACAGACCTGAAAGTGATTCATGAGTGAATGGCAGGGCGTTTGTATTGCCTGCATATCTAGGGTTAGTGAAAATGCTATTAGGAACAGAAAGCAAACATCAACACAACGTAATCGGCAAAGAAGTTGGGACGGGAAATATGAGACTCGGCTCACACTTTAAACCGAGGAAGCGACCCATTCCAGGCAGGTATTAATGATTATCTTGTTCAATTTCTTACATAATTTTTTAGAATTTCCCGCTTACATGAATGAATATATCTGGTATATAATCAAATGGTATTTGTATAATATTATACTATTGTAATATACTGTGGAGCCCTGGTGGCACAGTGGTTAAGAGCTCAGGTGCTAACCAAAAAACGTCGGCAGTTTGAATCCACCAGCTGCTTCTAGGAAACCCTATGGGGCAGTTCTGCTCTGTCCTGTAGGGTCACTGTGATGCGGAACCAACTCGACAGCACCTAACAACCACAGCAGAATACACTGTGCCCTTCCGCAGTGGCAGTGCACAACTGTCACCTGTGGGCTGCCAGATTATGATTATGTCATGTTTATTGTTGCTGCAGCTGAATATACATAGCGTTACAGCAATTTATGTCTGACTGGCTGTGCCCAGGCTGTAGGTGAATGCAGTGTAGGGCAAGGGTATGATTTGCAGCAAGTAGGAAGGAAAAGGCATGGTGTAATTACAGCTGGAATTGGAGAAAGATGGGGTGTGTGAGAACTTCACGATGATACAACAGGGATGTTACCACAGACAACAGTGCCTCCCCGGGACCCAGAACTGAAGTGTGAGTCAGTGAAGAGTTTGAGTACCTGGCATTTCTGAGTAGATATTGTGACCCAGTGCTATATGGCAGTAGTTAGTGCTGGCTAGTGTTGGTTTAAGTCTCTTAACCCACCCTTTCTCGTGTGCCTCTGTAAATTCTGTTCTGAGGCGAAGCATAAGCACAGAGGTTGGAATTACAGCCTTACACTGTTCCTTTCTCCGGTGAGTTGTAAGGTACTACATAAGTGTAAAACAATATATCAGGCTAGAAGTATTGGTTTCATTTTTCAAATGTGTTACATGACATGTACCCTGGTCACATAGTACCCAACGTGTAGCTGCTAACCCTGGGAGGTGGTTTTAGAAAGCAGTCTGTTTCCTTGGAGAAGCATTAGTTTTTCTACCTAATAAATCAGACAGCTAGCGTCTAGCAGTGTAAAAATAAAGTACTCACAGTATTGTCCTCTCTGTGCTAATCCTGAGTGTACCAGGCAGTTAAAAGATGGATCTAATGGCAGTAAAATATACACTACAAAAATTGTTTCAGTCTGGTCTTCTAAATTTTCAAAATGAAGAAATAAGCAAGAATAGAAGTGAGACTTTTGCTTGCTACCAATACATACATACACACATACACCCATAAATGAGACAGATGAGTCGTTACACTGGGCAAGATAATCATTCAGGCCCCCCTCAGTTCTCAACTTCCGGTTCCGACTAATGAGGAGAATGTTTTCAGGATCTAAAACCCTACTTGACCTTCCCCTTGATAGGAGTCAGCCCTTATATGGGGGCGGTGGATTAATTACTTTTGTGGGTCGCCTTTCTAGCCATGGCCTTATAACCCCCACCCAGGGGATTGTGTGATAGGGTCATTGTGGCCTACCAAGGGACTTGGTTAGTTTTGCCTTAAAAGAGAGCCAGTTCCAGAGCAGAGAGGAGGAGCTCACCACCACCAAAGAGAGAGAGACCCGCAGCAGAGACCCGCGGGAGACGGTGTGGTGGGCTTCCCGGCCGATGAGAGACAAAGCTGAGTCCTTTGGGCAGAGACTGAGGGCCAGGAAGAGGCTGTCCTGATTAAAGAACTGTATTCTGAGTGTTCCTGAGCCTGAATTGTACCTGTTAGTTCCCTTATAATAAACCCCATAATTGTAAGTATGGTCTGTGAGTTCTCTGTGGCCATTGCAATGAATTATCGAACCCAGTAGAGAAGTAGCGAGTGCTGTGGGAAGGACAGTTGTTGTCAGAATTGGTAGAGATGGCGGAGAGAGGAGGCATGTCTGATCACCGCCTCATACGAATGGGCCTTGGGCTGTTGATCTTGGTTCTTCTTCCCCCTCATGAAATTAGAGGAGGTCAGACGCTGCCCGCACACCGTTTTTACAGTGGGAACCAGGCGAACACTGCTGAGGGTGTGGTGCTCCACAGACTTGACGTCATTCAGAGGAGTCAGGAGCGTCCCCTTCGGTCTTCCCTCGGGCCCAGCCTAAAGAAAGGCATCTGTAATCGGAAAGGAAGAAGGTTAGGATGGAAAAGAAACATCACTGGAGGAACTTGGAGTTGACTTGTAGCCATCTGTAGAAGACAGAGGATGCATATAACTCGCTCTGTCTTAACAGGATGACAAAACTCACCTACTCTGAAATCTGGACCACTTGCTGGAAGTGTGGCTCTCTCCTCCTAGTTTACTTTGAGACGGAGGGCTTATGGATTTCCTTGAGTGAGCTTTGAAACGAGGGCACTAAGAGGAAGAGACCAGCTCCCAGTCTCTAACTGCACGGCTAGTAGAGTCAGTGATCAGGAGTTGTCTTTCTGTTTGCCAAGGGGAAGGTGGCGGTGAGATTTTCAGGGCCACAGTCCTACGACATCCCCTTCAGGACCAAGACAATGAAAGCCTACACTTTCCTAATGATTTATTTAAGTGCAGACATTCAGTGAATGCCTTCCCAGCCTTCGGTTGGATTTTACCCTGTGTGTTTGGTGGCATAGTGGTTAAGAAGTCGGCTGCTATGCAAAAGGTCAGCAGCTCAAATCCACCAGCCACTCTGTGGAAACCCTATGGGACAGTTCTACTCTGTCCTATAGGGTCGCTATGAGTCGGAATCGACTCAATGGCAATGGGTTTGGTTTTTTTGGGTTTCTGAGAGCGATCCCAAAACCAAACCAAACTCACTGCCATCGAGTCAATTCTTACTCATGGAGACTCCATAGGACAAAGTAGGACTAGCCAATACGGTTTCCAAGGCTGTAATCTTTACAGAAGCAGACTGCCGCATCTTTCTCCCACGGAACAGCTGGTGGGTTTGAACCACCGACCTTTTGGTTAGCAGTTGAGCACTTAACCACTGTGCCACCAGCTACTTATATATTTGGAGAAATGGTTTGACCATTAACTTCCTAAAGCAATGGTGGTGTTGAGAGAGGAAAAGAGAGAGACTGCTAACTTGGAAGATTGGGGTAAGTGTGAGAATTACGAGTCGGGGACAGATCCATGTTCTGTTTCTCTTACTGCGAGTTTCTCCAGGTGAGGGATATACCTGAGGGGTGTGCCAGGGGAGTGCACACCTCAATAATTATCTTTCTTTCCCTTTACTGCTGAGGGTGGAGGTCAGGAGACCCCTGTCCCGTCTTCTAATGTTCTTCCCTATGGCATCATCCCACTGTTGCCCTGGGAACGCAGAGCCCTGTTCCTTCCCCAGCTAAGAGGATGTTGGGTGAGGTGCTCCGGAAGGCCCAAATCCAGATCCTGCTGGGAAACATGACCAAATACTTGGATTATTTGTGTCCAGAGTTTGTAAAATTGTCTGTGTTCAGATGATTTTTACTTGGTTGGTGGAGGAAGAACGACAAGAAAGAGACATTTTTAAACGTTGTTCTCCAGAGCACATCTGATCAGAAATAAAGGTAGTGGCACCAAAAAACAAAAATAAAACCAAGCCCGTGGCCATCGAGTCTATTCCGATTTATAGCAACCCTGTAGAACAGAGTAGAACTTCCCCATAGGGTCTCCAAGGAGCGCCAGGTGGATTTGAACTGCCGACCTTTTGGTTTGCAGCTGAGCTCTTAACCACTGCACCACCAGGGCTCCAGTTTTGATATATTTTAGTAATATGTTTCAAGTACACGAAGTTTAGAAAGATGGCTAACCTGGAGGACTGACTACCCAGATAACAAGGCACTTGCATAACCTTTTGAACCATGACCAGTTCTTAGGTAAGAGTCTTCCTGTAGCCAGGTTAATATTGCTTGATTTATTGTTGTGTGTTACCGCCTTTGACCTTGCATTGTGCCATTCTTCAGGGGAAAAAATAGTAAACCGTCAGCTCGAATCTGACTCCTGGCAGCCCCGTGTTTTTCAGAGTAGAGCTGTGCTCCATAGGGTTTTCAGGGGCTGATTTTTCATAAGTCGATCACCAGGCCTTTCTTCCAAGGCACCTCTAGGTGGATTGGAACCACTAGCCTTTCACTTCGTAGCAGAGTGCTTAACTATTTCCATCACCCAGAGACTCCCTCTTCAGGAAAAGGTCTCCAAACATTCCTGGGCCATTTTCCTTGGTGGCTTGATAATTCTACCATAGAGTTTCAGTTACTGTAGTTTATAAGATGTAAATTCTGGAGTCGAGGCAAGGGGAACGTATCAGACCACCTGGCAAGTCCTCTCCTGCCCCAAATTATACAGCTCCTCCTCTTATATGGAGAGATGCGTGTCGGCGCTTAGTAGGCATCTGGCAGGGCACGGAAGGGTGCAGGGAAGGACGGGAGGGGGAGAGGGGAGGCTTGAGAGGACATGCGCTCTGGGAAGGACAGGATAATAAAATGGAGTTTAGTACTTTTGTCTCATTGTATTAAGTTGCCCACATTGTAATTCATCTACATTTTTCTGCTTATTCACACTCAAAAGGTCTTCCAGCAATTCACTCCTCCCAAGCTGGCATTTCTCGCTCCAGAAAGTTTTAACATAACTGCAAGCTCTGCATTCACTGTCTACTTTTTCCTCGGGATTGGTTATAAAACTGCTAGCACTAAACTTTGGGGGACTCCTATCCTAACATTTCACTGTTCAGTGGTATATTTATCCTCTGTATTCAGATAACATCTGTTGAGCCCCTAATACGTGCCAGATTCGATTTTACGTGCTTTTACTTACATTAACCAAACCAAAACCCGTTGCCGTCGAGTCGATTCCAACTCCCAGTGACCCTATAGGACAGAGCAGAACTGCCCCATAGGGTTTCCAAGGAGCTGCTGGTGGATTCAAACTGCCGACCTTTTGGTCAGCAGCTGAACGTTTAACCACTGCGCCACCAGAGCTTACTTACATTACCTAGGTTTAATTCTCTAAACAGCCCAATGAGATAAATATTGAGATAGGCTCAGAGAAGCTAAGTAACTTTCCCCAGATAAAGCATCAAACAAGTGGCAGAGCCGGAATTGAAACTTCCGTGAGGGACATGGAATAGAAACAAACAAAAATAATTACAGATTGTGTTAGGTGCTAAGAAAGAAACACTGTATAGTGATTGATAGTGGTTGCTTGGGCAGACGAGACAGGGATTTCTTTTTTGCGCGGCTGACATTTAAACTGAACCTGAAGGATGATAAGGAGTGAGCCAGATGCAAAGGCAGGTGAAGAGCGTTGCAGGCAGGAAAAACACTAAGCGTCAGTGTGTACTGGAGACAGGCCAGCACATCTGCGGCCTGGGGAGAAGGGGGCCCGGGGAGAAGGAATCTTGGAGAGAGAGGCAGGATCCAGATCTTGCTCCCCACTGAAGCCAAGGTAAGGAAATTGCATTTTCTTCTTAATTCCGTGCAAAGCCCAGAAGGGTTTCAGAGAGGAGATGACATCATCAGTTTACATTTTTAAAGAGATCATTGTTTTCTCATTGCAGAATGATCTCTAAGGGGTTGTTGCGAGATCAGATGAGGAAGCTGTCTAAGATTGCCTGGCACGGTATTCTGGTAGCTGGGTTAGGACTGGCTTAGGGTAACTAAGAGAACCCCAGCTGGAAACCAGGTGTTCTGGTTCCACATTCTATGCTTTGCCGTCTTATCCAGACCCCTTTTTCTGTTCTGAAGCTCCTACAGATCCACCAGTTAAGTTATTTTTAGCATGGTTTTTGCCCTAGATTTTTAAAAGTCAATTACCTTTTTTCCGAGTACATCGAAGTAGGATATAAGATAATTTTAGAGCCCGAGATAAAGCGCAAACCTTCATCCCAGCAGTGAAGGTGAAGCACACATCAGCTGAGTAGTATAAAGGGTCACAGATATTGAGAAGATTGGACTAGAGTCCAGGTCTCCTAATGCCCGGTGAAGTCCAGCACAGAAGATCTGGGGAGGGGACAGTGCTAGCACGTTCAAGAAGCAGGGAATCCCGGAAGAGCTGAAGCATCGTTCACAGAGGAGGAGTGGTATGAGATGAGGCTGGAGAAGCAGGCAGGGACTAAAGTTTCAATAAAATTACAATGAGAGATGCTCTGAAGAGACTTTCTAAAGGTCCCTTGCTCATCTACAGCCTTGAAGAGCACTTGGGTTTTTACCTGTTATTTTTACACAAGGATGTCTTCTTAAACATACGTCAGTTCTACAACAAAAATCTTTCACTCTTACCAATTGTAAACTGATATCCGATTCAGCCTTCTCTCTAATGCCCACTCTGTTTCTTTGAGGAGTGGTTAAAGAAGGTAGGGCACAGAAGTAAGAACTGGCAACCCAAACCACCAGCCTCGCAGTGTCTCTGATAATAGTACCAGGTTCCGAAATGTCATTCTTGAAGGCCTTCATTTTGCTATTGGTCAACAGGAGCTTCCTTGGTAACTATGGTGATAACTTACCATTCCCATTTCCTATCTTCCTTTACACCATCTGTTATGGATTTGAATTGTGTCCCCCAAAAATGATTCCCAGTATTGTGTGGTTGCCCACCATTTGTCATCTGATGTGATTTTCCTATGTGTTGTAAAACCGTACTTCTATAATGTTAATGAGGCAGGATTAGAGGCAGTTATGTTAATGAGTGCTGGTGGCATAGTGGTTAGGAGCTATGGCTGCGAACCAAAAGGTCAGCAGTTAGAATCCACCACCAGCTCTTTGGAAATCCTATGGGACAGTTCTACTCTATCCTCTAGGGTTGCTATGAATCAGGATCAACTCAATGGCAACAGGTTTTTTTATGTTAATGAGGCAGGACTCAATCTACAAAATTAGGTGTATCTTGAGTCAATCTCTTCTGAGATATAAAAGAGAGAAGCAAGCAGAGAGCTGGGGGACCTCATACCACCAAGAAAGCAATGCTAGGAACAGAGCATGTCCTTTGGACCCACGGCCCCTGCGCTGAGAAGCTCTTGGACCAGGGAAGATTGATGACCAGGACCTTCCCCCAGAGCTGACAGGGAGAGAAAGCCTTCCCCTGGAGCTGACACCCTGCATTTGGACTTCTAGCCTCCTAAGCTGTGAAAGAATAAATTTCCCTTTGGTAAAGCCATCCGCTTGTGGTATCTCTGCTATAGCAGCACTAGATGACTAAGGCATCATCTGTGCCACAAAAGTGCTGGTATTTCTTAGGTTCTTTCAGCAAGTCAGAGACCTTATTGCCTAGCTGTACTACAATTAATCAGGGAAGAGTTTTAGGTTCTGGAGGTATATTGGATAGTTACGGAGAAATCTCTAAGGCACAGTATTTTCATCGTGGGCCATGGGGCTGAAAGAAATTAGGCTAATCCAAGATAAAATGAGGCAAATACATTTTTGAAATGAAAATTAAGATTCTGACCCACAGTATTACTGTGGTTTATATTTAGATAGTCACTAGGTGTGCCAGTGTTTAAACATTTTGCTATAGTAACAGTAGTATTGTTCCTAAGAGTAAATTGCATCCGAGTTCTTTTGAGGTGAATATACAATTTGGACCTTTTTTAAAAAATAGTTGTTTTTATTCAGTAAGTGAAACAGATAGTATCCCATCCTGAGTAGATCTTCTCCTTTTAAAGAGGAAATCTCCCACGAGCTAACTGTTGCATCAAGAACGATGTTATTATGCTCATTGTTCCTCTGTGTTTAGGAGTACCACTTTTTTTGTTTATACTGAACAAGCTTCTGTAATGACACAGCTTTATAAAAAAAAGCAACATAAAAGATATGGAAGTTTAAATTATTTCTTAACTTTTGTTTTCGTCTGTAAAATCTACCTTCACTCTAAATTGAACACTTATGTCTTTCAGAAACCAGACAGCAGAATGCTCTGTACAAATACAGAGAGATGAGTAAGGTGTGGTCCTAGCTGAGGGGCCTTAGTGTTTCCACCATGCTGATTTACCATATCCTGTGCAGCTAAGCTGAAATAGGCTTAGCTCACCATCTGCATCTTAGGTGCCACCAAGTAGGTTCTGACTCATAGCGACCCTGAGTACAACAGAACGAAACACTGCCTGGTCCTGCGCCATCCTCACAATCGTTGTTATGCTTGAGCCCATTGTTGCAGCCACTTTGTCAATCCATCTCATCAAGGGTTTCCTGGTGGTGCACTGGTTAAGCACTCAGCTACTCACCAAAAGGACGAAGTTTCAAACCCACCAGCTGCTCCGTGGGAGAAAGATGTGGCAGTCTGCTTTGGTAAAGATTACAGCCTTGGAAACCCTATGGGGCACTTCTGCTCTGCTTTGTAGGGTCACTGTGAGTTGGAATCAACTCGATGGCAATGGGTTTGGTTTTGGTTTTTATATTTTACTAAGCATGATGTTCTTCTCTAGGGATTGATCCCTCTTAATGATGTGTCCAAAGTAAGAGAGACAAAATCTTGCCATCCTCACTTCTAAGGAGCATTCTGGCTGTACTTCTTCCTAGACAGATTTGTTTATTCTTCTGGAAGTCCGTGGTATATTCAATATTCTTCGCCAACGCCAACACATCTGTCAGTCAGTTTGGAGGCTACCCGTTGCCGTCGAATCATTTCCAACTCATAGAGACCCTATAGGACAGGGTAGAACTGCCCCATAGGGTTTCCAAAGAGCAGCTGATGGGTTCGAACTAGTGACCTTTTGGTTAGCAGCTGAGCTCTTAGCCACGCCACCAGGCCTGGAAGTCCAAATTCTGGGTGTGGCTCTATGAGGATGTTCTTCCTTGTCAGTAGCCCATGGTGTCCCTGGCATTCCTTGGTGTCCTTGGCATCTGTCTTCCCCCTGTGTGTGTCTCTGTGTCTAGTCTGGTCTCTCTATGACACCTCTCAGAAGTGATTAGGTTTAGGACCCACCCTACTCTGGCATGACCTCAATAACAGAGCAAGGAAAACCCCTATATCCAAACAGGGTCATATTTATAGGTAAAGGGATTAGGACTTCAACACATATTTTAGGGGGACACAGTTCAGTCCATGATATGGTACCAATTTTTTTCCATGCCTGTATAACATATCTATATAAATACATTAAAAAACAATGGCAAAACGATACTGGCATGCTATTTTATAATATGCTTCTCTAAATGCACTGAATTTACTGAGCCATTCTTCTATTTATGGGTACATGGGTTTTTGTTTTGTTTTCCAGTTCCTTGCTATTACAAACAATATCACAATGAGTAATCTTAGATATATAATTTTGCTGATATGTAGTAGTATTTTTTGGATAGACTCCCAGAGCGGAATTTAGGATCCAATGGTGGGAACATTTTTTTTTAATTTTGAGTAAATATGCCCATATTTTCTTCTAAAACACTTGCCATAGGTACCAGTAACATGTAACAGTACTCATTTTCTTCTACTCTCGTAACACTACATTACGGTGTAAAAAATGCCCATCTAACGTGCAGAAGAGTATTTTATTTTACATGCATTTCCTTGTGAGGTTGAGCGCTTTATTATATATTTAGGAATTACTGTATTTCTTTTTTAAAACTGACATTCATGGCCTATTTTGCTGTTTGTTTATGTCTTCAATAATAATTTGTAAGAGTTCAATGAATATTGAGGTATTAGTTCTTTGTCATTTGTTAAAAGTCAGTTTCCCCCAGTTGTCCATAATTTCATTTTTCATGACACTCGCTGTACAGAGGCAGATGGTTTTCATCTTTAAATGAAGAAAAAGAAATAAAGCTACTATTTTTCAATTTTTAAAAACCTGTATAAATATGACTTTTCTCTTTGTAATTTTTATTTGTTTTTATTCCCCTTTTCTATATGTTATGTATTGCAGTTAGTGAATTAAATGCCATGTATTATGATTGTTCACATATGTTGAGGACTTACTGTGTGCCAGGCGCTATGTTAAGTATATTGCATGGATTACCTCTTTTAATTTTCCAGCAGCTTTAATGACATGCAAAAACACCAAAAAACCAAGGCCAATACTGTCAAGTTGATGCCAGCTCATGTAGATACTGTTGTATGACATTCAGAGCGAGTGACAGAGATGGGACTGAACTTTGCCTGTCTTCATCCAGATCATTTGCTCTGCTATTTAATCTACTGTTATGCTTGGTAAGGATCTCTTTTTCATTTGGACAAACTGGACTGTAAAAAAGTAAAATATCCAGGGGGAACCAAAACTAAGGGGGAAAAAGAACGAGCCTTGTAAACTTATAAAACCTTTCTGTTCTCAGAGTTGCTGAAGCCAGTCCCTCCCTCAACATTTTTCTTTTTAAAGGAACACCAGCCACCTTGCCTTCTCCCCTCTCTCCTTTCTTTAGAGAGGTATCTTCTTCACTTCTGGAGAAATATACTAGAGGGCAATACGGATAGGATTCCTCTTATTTTTGTAAATTAATAGTTGAGTTTCTACAGCGTGCGAAGCTTACATGTAAAAGAAGTAACTTCTTCCTTGAGTTTTTCAGGGACACACAAGAAATAATGAATATTCCTCATGTGCCTGCTTTGGCGTCCCGCTTTCATCGTTGTTGGGTGCCATCAAGCAGGGGATGCACATTAGCTGTGTTGTTCATTCAGTAACAGTTATGGGGCAGATGTGTGTCAGGTATTGTGTTTTAGTGAAATAATTAGTTTTCATATGATCCAGAAGACTCCAAAGTCATAATATTTTTGACACATGCACGAGACTTTAAAATTTGAATGGAAAGAATTTATGGGATAGACTTTGAGTAAAGCTTGTTTGCCACAGTTTTCTTTTTATAAAAAATGGAAGTTAAATCAATTTACCTCAATAGCTGGTTTTAAGAAAATGTGATCCAGATGGCTATAAAACACTTGAAATTTCTGTCTGTGTGCAGTTGGAGAGGAGATATCAGCATAATTTTTCAATAGAACGAACTGAAGTTCTGTCTGTGAAGTAAATAATGAAATTAAATAATGCTGGATTGAAACTCAGAATTCACATTAAAACCCAATAGTCATTCTTAGAAGAGCCATCGTAAATATGTTTGGTATTGCAGTTCAATTCCTATGTTGATATAAATAGTCAAATTACATTTGACTTGCCATCAACATTTTTCCAACAATGAGTCTATGTTTTTCACATATTATCTTTACATACATATATATTAGAAAACTATTTGTGGCTAAATGGCAACCCTTTTTCAAGTAGTCATTGATAAATCAAAATATTTATATTTGAAAATAACATTGTCTCCTGTATGTTTTTAGATACTCTGAAATGGACAACTCTTCTGTTTCACTGAAATTACGAGGTGATCACTCACCTACTAACTAATAAACATGATTTGTTGTTGTTAGGTGCTGTGGAGTTGATTCTGACTCATAGCAACCCTGTGTACAACAGAACAAAACACTGCCCGGTCTTGCGCCATCCTCACAATCATTGTTATGCTTGAGCTCATTGTTGCAGCCACTGTGTCAATCCGTCTCACTGAGGGTCTTCCTCTTGTTTGCTGACCTGCTACTTTACCACGCATGATGTCCTTCTCCAGGGACTGATCCCTCCTGATAATGTGTCCAGAGTACGTGAGATGAAGTCTCACCATCCTTGCTTAAGGAGCGTTCTGGTTGTACTTTTCCAAGACAGATTTGTTCATTCTTTTGGCAGTCCATGGTATATTCAATTACAGTATTTGAATATATCATGGTAAACATGATTAAGAGAACGTTAATTTACTAGGTATCATAGAGAAAAACCCAGAATAATTCATATATCTATAAACAAAATAGGTTAATGTGAAATGTTTGATACTGTTATTTACTCAGTGACAAGTGATAAAATTTTGCTGGTATTCAATAAATAATTTGAAAATAGTTGTACATAATTTTATTTGCAACATATATAACAGATGCAAGATTGCTGTCCAGAATATATAAAAGACTCTTAGGAGTCAACAAGTAGAAAACCAATAGACCAACAGGAAAATGATCTCACTCAGAAGAGAGAGGAAACACCAGTCATTATACTTTTTAAGGCACCCTGGTGGCACAGTGGTTAAGAGCTCGGCTGCTAACTGAAAGGTCAGCTGTTCAAACCCACCAGCCACTCCTTGAAAACCCTATGGGGCGTTCTACTCTGTCCTACAGCGTCGCTGTGAGTTGGAATCTACTTGAGGGCAACAGTACTAAATAAACTTAGTGTCACTAGCAACTAGGGAAATCAATACTAAAACAATATTTTTTTTCTTTTGCCTATTATGTTGACACAATTTTTAAAAACGGATTTGGTAGTTATGGGAAATTGGGTAGGCTCATAAACTTAGGGGAAGTGTAATTGGATATAACTTTTTTTCGAGCATCCACATTTTAGTCCGTAAATGTTATCTGAAATATTTACTATAAGCATGTATCCATATATAACTTGTTTAATTTAAAAAAAAAATAGAGAATCTGTGGATTTTGAAGTGCACTTGGGGAAACGCAAGCTGTGGGTGACAAAAATAGCTTTAATAAGATGACTTTGAACGCATATTCGGCCAGGATAGTCGCGACCCAAGTCAAAAGATGACCAACTCATACTAACTGCATTTTTTTTTAAGGTCATTTGGTCTCACCGTTTTCAATGCTGACAGCCAGAGTCAAGAGTTAGTAAATAACCTTTCCTTTAAAACACCAGCACCTCCAGACGGATCACTAAGAGGCATTCCTACACAAATGTACAAATCCAGTCAAGTTGCTTTTCCATTTCCTCAGGTTGGCTCCACTGAAGGACTGGACATTTTGATCCACAGAAGAGTTGTAGTCATTTTGGAGTACTTTAGAGGATGAGGAAGTTGTGTCTAGAGAGAACTACAGAAAGGGAGGTGGGAGGGCCAGATACCGAAGACGGGCTTGCCTTACTTTAAATGTGTCCCTTAGGACTTTCCTGACCACTTCAGAGGTTCTGTGAGAAAATGAACTCTGACCCTCTAGCCTTGGGTGTGCAAGCAGACTTATGGAACAGGCCAGCCCTAAGTCAGAGGTCATCTGTGTCTGCCTGTCCAGTTCTGGGGACCAGAATGTTAAAGGGTGTTGTTGAGAAACTAGGAGACGCTTCTGGGAGCCCCATCAGGGTTGGTGAGAAATCTGGAAATCATGTTATTTGAGCCAACAGAGTACATTGAAGAGGGACACAGTGACTTTAAATATTTGAAGTTCTGTCGTTTAGATTTTGTTTGTTGTCACAGTTTGAGAGCCTAGGGATCAGGTAGAAGCTAGAAAGAGGCATATTTCAGCACACTGTAAGGATTGGCTTCTCATTCTTGGAACAATACACTAATGCAATGGGCTGCTCTCCAAGGCTGTGGGCTCCTGCTGGCCCTAGAAATGAGTTGGAATCAACTCGGTGGCAACGGGTTTGGTTTGGTAGTTGGAAAACCTACAAGCCAACCCATATAGGAGTAAGATACACAAGGGGTATGCTTAAAGGGTTTTGCTTTGCCGAGTAGGGGCCAGAGCTGACGTCCACACTAGAGGCTTGGCTGAATGAGCTTCCAGTCTCCCTTATCTGTCCTCTGCACACAGTGCTCACCCTCTCCTCTGAATAAAGTGCAACAAACATTTGAAGAATGTTAGTCTAATCGGGAGCCAGATTATTAACCTACTCAAGTGCCCTGCGCCTCTGCCAGGCCTTACGTTCGCCGTGAGCGTCATATAACCTATTACATCTCTCTTTTTTTCTATTTCTATAGTGTCCATGGACAACATTGGCGAACAAGGTAAAATACATTTTATTATTGTTGTAGATATAAATGTTAGAAATAGTTTAAAAAATTAAATATGATTAATTTATATTTGGTTGGAATTAATAAATTATTCTCTGAGAATGTAGAGATAAAATGAGAATTCAGTCCTTAGTCTGAATTCTATCAGGCATTTGGCAAAGAACCTTACCCCGAAATGGCCAAAATTGTGCCAGAAATTCTTGTGGCTTGGAGACACAGAAATCGCAACAATCTTCTGTTCCAGCTTAGAGTATTACCCCATACTTGAGTCACCTACCTAATTCATGGAAAATATCATTGGTTCTTGCCGTCTCACACCGACTGAAGTGCCAATAAGGATGACTCATTGTTTGTATGTGTTTTATTTAATGGTTCTGTAAATACGAATAGTATTGTTATTCTTTAGAAAAATTAAAAATTGCTATTAAAACTTTAAAATACCAAGTACGTTATATTTCAAATTAGCATATTTTATTCAGCTGTATCTTACAGAATTAAGTTGTACATTAATGTATTAAATAATCAGGATCGCATTATCTAAACCTAATATTTTATATTTGTGTATTAGTACTGCAAGATTTAAAATGCCACACAAACTGCATTTCTGTACATTACCTGAAAGAAAGGATCCGGAATGCTTTTTAACAACGGCCCGTGTGATAGCTCAGACACTTGAACTCCCACTGGAGGAAATCTGTCTTTGTCCAGATGGTCTCTGTTCAAATATGTTGTCGTTCAAATCGATGAGGGCCACTAGCTTTGACTAGGGCTAAGCAAATCAGCAAATGGCTTCTCCAATAGGAACTGCTTTTTTGCCATTCTCCATCAGTAAACAGAGTTCTTAAAGCCTGCATGTTAACATTTATTTAATGCTATGTTTATTCTTTAAAGTTTCAGGTATAACTACTTAATTTTACAATTTCGTAAAGGTCCCTGTTTGCCATTTTGCCAGTAGGTAGACCTGTCTAAATCAGATGGGAGGGTTCCATACCCAGGCATGTATCTAATTATGCATTGCTAGGGATTATTTTTTTTAAATGTTAGCTTTATGTATAACAATTAATTCTTTGCATTGTGCTTATTCCAGTATGATATGAAAGGACTTTTATAGTTTATTGTAATTGGTAATTTGACTATTTGAGAACAAGCATATCTGTTACTGATAGCATGATTTTAGAACGTGTTTGCATACTGCAATGGTAATTGTGTTTCTTTTATTTTAGTCTTGTGCCTGATTGCTTACCATCTACTTTTTGCAATGTTCGTCTGGTCATACTGGAGAACTATCTTTACGTTACCAATGAATCCTTCAAAAGAAGTAAGTTAAAATATCAGTAAAGTTATTCTAAAAAAGGGAAGGTTTTTATTAATGTTGTGAAGGTCCCTGGGTGGTACAAACAGTTTGTGCTTGTCCGCTGACTAAAAGGTTGGCGGTTCAAACCTACTCAGTGGAAGAAACCTGACGATCTTCTTCTATAAAGATTATCTCCAAGAAAACCCTCTGGAAATCAGTTTTATTCTGTAACACATGGGGTTTTGGTTTATTAATGTTGTAAACTTACTGAATGTGGTGATTCTTTACTGAATGTGGTGATTCTTTGGATTTTATTTTTTTTTAATTAATGTGTCTGTTAGTAAGTAACTGAATTTTCACTTGGCAAATAGTATTTTTATACTGGATGAGTATTATGTTTCTAGAATTAAATCTGTTATGGGTTCCATTTCTACTTTAAAGTTAGACGTCAGGATGGATGGATGGATGAGTACATGGATGATGGATAGATAAATATGTAAATAGAACTGGAAGGTTGATATACTTCTGTTAGAATTATCACACTAAAGGTGTATTACACCATCTCTGGGTGACACAAACAGTTAAGCGCTCGACTAGTAGCCGAAAGGCTGGCAGTTCAAGCCCACCCACAGGCACCTTGGAATACAGGCCTGCAAGTCTGCTGCTGAAAGATCATAGCCTTGGAAACCCTTTGGAGCAGTTCTACTCTGCACACACGGGGCCACCATGAGTTGAAGTTGTCAGCTGACGACATCATTAAAGGTGTGCTAGTTGGCTGACAGGCACTAGAAACAACTACAGAATAAAGGCTTAACCAATCTTCTAGTCATTCAAAAAGGCTATAGATAGCCCACGGCTGCCAGGTACCCAGGCTTCTTCTGTCTTGTTCTTTGCCATGTGTAGCCTTCATTCCCAAGGTCACCTCTTAGCCTAAAATGGCTACTCTCGTTCCAGCCACCATGACTACATTCCAGCCGGCAGACTAAAGAAAGTAGGTAAGAGGAGAAGTAAATATCTTTTTGCTGATGCCATTTCCACTTACATTTAGAACTTAGGCATATGGCTACATCTACTTGCATGGAAGTCTTCATCCTTGACGTCCATGTTACCCACTATAGAAGAAGGGAAGAATGGTACTGGTGGACAACTAGCAGTCTCTGATAGAGAACTGCTTAAATTTTCATTCTGTAAAGACCATTCTGGTTATCTGTTTGTTTCTGGTCTCTTATCCTGGTTAATTGTCACAGGAGCAAAGGACTGTGTCTTACTCATTGTTTCATTCTTGGCACTTAGTCCAGTGTATGTTTGTTGAATAGCAATAAATTTTGCTACCAGTAACAGTAGTGTCGTTTGAGTAAGCCAAGTCAAAAAAAAAAAAAAAAAAACAAGTTCAAGCTGCAACACAGTAGATTATTTTCTGAAGTCATCAGTTTGAAATGTAGCTGTGGTCAAAAAGGCCAATAAATATGCCATATGAGTTTAGAAAGAATGTTAAAAACAAAATGTTTGCACAGAATTAATGGTATGCCTGGCCTAGAATTGCTTCAGATACAGCCTTGTTGCTTCTTCTCCCCACTTCTTTTTCTTTTCCTCCACCTTTTTGCTCCCTCAAGCCATATTTGCTTCTTTCTACCATCTCTCTTACCTTCATCCTGGCATCAGTTGTAGGTTTGAAGGAAAATGCTGAATTCTTCCACCGGTGATTTTATCCACTCTTGTGGTTTAACTAAAACCTCTGTGGTGATAACTCCCAAATCTATTTCCAGCTCTGAGTTCTCCGCTGAACTTCAAATGTATCCATCTACCTGACAGACATAGCTTCTTGATCGTTCCCTGACACCTCAAATGCAACACATCCAAAAACTGAAATCGTCTTCTTTCCCACATTGTGACTCATCTGTTGCTTCTACCGGTTAATACCACTGCTGTCCACCTCATCATTCAAGATGAATGCTTGGTAGCCATGCTTGAATTCTCTCTTTTCCTCACATTTCCCCCAACATCCACAACCTACTAATGTTTACGTTTCTAATTTTTCCTTCTTAAATCCAGCCCTTCTTTTCATCCTTGCCCTCAGCCAGGCTCTCAGTGATCTCTCGTGTCTGAGACATTGTAGTTGTCACCTCTGTGGTGTTGATGTGTCCAGTCTTGCCATTCTCTTCATAGACCAAACAACCAAACCCATTGCTGTCGAGTCAATTCCAACTCATAGCAACCCTACAGGACAGAGTAGAACTGCCCTATAGGATTTCCAAGGAAATTTCTAGCCGGTGGATTGGAACTGTCAACCTTTTGGTTAGCAGCCGAGCTCTTAACCACTGCGCCACCAGGGCTTCTCTCTTTATAGATTCCCACCCCCAATGCATCCTCCACCCTGAAGCTAGAGTGAGCCATCTAAAAAGAAATTTAACAATTTCACTCTACTGCTGGTTTTTATCCAGAGACTCCACATATCCCACAGGATAAAGGCCAGTCTCCCTAATTTGACAATAATGATTCTTGTCTAAATTTCTGACTTACCACTACATACTCGAGTAGTTCTTAACTACATGTAGTTTTCTATGTTGTTGTTGTTAGGTGCCGACGAGTCTGTTCCAACTCATAGTGACCCTATCTACGCACAACAGAATGAAACACTGCCTGGTCCTGTGCCATCCTCACAATCATTGTTATGCTTGAGCCCATTGTTGATCTCATCCAGCCTTATTGCTTTAATATTATTCCATTGCTACAGGCTTCAAATCAATATTTTTAGCTTGGTCTTCTCTCCTGAACTCCAAACTCATTTCCAGCTACCAATTTGGCATCTATTAGGCATTTCAGAGAGCACTGGTGGTGCAGTGGTTAAGAGTTTGGCTGTTGACCAAAAGGTTGGCAATTTGAATCCACCAGCTGCTCCTTGGAAACTCTATGGGGGCAGTTCTGCTCTGTTCTATAGGGTTGCTATGAGTCAGAATCAACTCAATGGCAATGAGTTTTTTTTCTTTAGGCATTTCAACTTTAACACATCTGAAAACCAACTTCTGATTTCCCCAGCCACTCCCCAGTCCTCCTGTCCTATAGTTTTTCCCATCTCAATAATGGCAACTCCAATCTTCCAGTTGTTCAGGCCAAAAACTTTGGAGGCATCCCTGACTACTCTTGCTCTCACACCTCACGTGCAGTCAGTCAGCCAGTTCTATGGACTGTCCCCTCAGGATATGTCTGCAGTGTAAGCTCATGCCGCCTCCACTGCTGCCCCCATGGTCCAAACCACCTTTAGCTCCACTTGCACATTTGCAGTCGCCGACTAACGAGTTCCCTCGCTTTTGTCCTTGCCCTCTTCTGTGTGTTTTCACCTCAGTGGCCAGAGTGATCCTTCCAAAACACAAAACAGATCATAGCATTCTTCTGCTCGGAACAGTCCAGTGACGTCTGAGCTTGCGCAGAGTGAAATCCTAATTCCCTACTATGATATGAAAGACTTCAGGTGGCTGGCCCTCTGTGACTACCTCTGGCTCACTTTTCCCTCTTTAATGCTGTTTTTGTCACATTGGCTTCTTTGCTGTTCCATCAACCTGCTGAGCATATTCTGCCTCTGAGGCTTGAAACCTGCTCTTCCCTGAAAACCTGGAATACAGTTCCCACAGATAACTGCATGACCAGTTCCCTTAATGTCTTCATATCTCTGCTCAACTGCTACCTCGTCATTGCGGCCTTCCATGACCAGGTCCCTTAATGTCTTCATATCTCTTCTCAACTCTTACCTCGTCATTGCGGCCTTCCATGACCAGGTCCCTTAATGTCTTCATATCTCTGCTCAACTCTTACCTCGTCATTGCGGCCTTCCATGACCAGGTCCCTTAATGTCTTCATATCTCTTCTCAACTCTTACCTCGTCATTGCGGCCTTCCATGACCAGGTCCCTTAATGTCTTCATATCTCTGCTCAACTGCTACCTCGTCATTGCGGCCTTCCATGACCAGGTCCCTTAATGTCTTCATATCTCTGCTCAACTCTTACCTCGTCATTGTGGCCTTCCATGACCAGGTCCCTTAATGTCTTCATATCTCTGCTCAACTGTTACCTCGTCATTGTGGCCTTCCATTACCAGGTCCCTTAATGTCTTCATATCTCTTCTCAACTCTTACCTCGTCATTGCGGCCTTCCATGACCAGGTCCCTTAATGTCTTCATATCTCTGCTCAACTGTTACCTCGTCATTGCGGCCTTCCATGACCAGGTCCCCTAATGTCTTCATATCTCTGCTCAACTGCTACCTCATCATTGTGGCCTTCCATGACCAGGTCCCTTAATGTCTTCATATCTCTGCTCAACTCTTACCTCGTCATTGCGGCCTTCCATGACCAGGTCCCTTAATGTCTTCATATCTCTGCTCAACTCTTACCTCGTCATTGTGGCCTTCCATGACCAGGTCCCTTAGTGTCTTCATATCTCTGCTCAACTCTTACCTCGTCATTGTGGCCTTCCATGACCAGGTCCCTTAGTGTCTTCATATCTCTGCTCAACTCTTACCTCGTCATTGTGGCCTTCCATGACCAGGTCCCTTAATGTCTTCATATCTCTGCTCAACTCTTACCTCGTCATTGCGGCCTTCCATGACCAGGTCCCTTAATGTCTTCATATCTCTGCTCAACTCTTACCTCGTCATTGCGGCCTTCCATGACCAGGTCCCTTAATGCTTCATATCTCTGCTCAACTGCTACCTCGTCATTGCGGCCTTCCATGACCAGGTCCCTTAATGTCTTCATATCTCTGCTCAACTCTTACCTCGTCATTGTGGCCTTCCATGACCAGGTCCCTTAGTGTCTTCATATCTCTGCTCAACTCTTACCTCGTCATTGCGGCCTTCCATGACCAGGTCCCTTAATGTCTTCATATCTCTGCTCAACTGTTACCTCGTCATTGCGGCCTTCCATGACCAGGTCCCTTAATGTCTTCATATCTCTGCTCAACTGTTACCTCGTCATTGCGGCCTTCCATGACCAGGTCCCTTAATGTCTTCATATCTCTGCTCAACTGTTACCTCGTCATTGCGGCCTTCCATGACCAGGTCCCTTAATGTCTTCATATCTCTGTTCAACTGCTACCTCGTCATTGCGGCCTTCCATGACCAGGTCCCTTAGTGTCTTCATATCTCTGCTCAACTCTTACCTCATCATTGTGGCCTTCCATGACCAGGTCCCTTAATGTCTTCATATCTCTGCTCAACTGTTACCTCGTCATTGCGGCCTTCCATGACCAGGTCCCTTAGTGTCTTCATATCTCTTCTCAACTCTTACCTTGTCATTGTGGCCTTCCATGACCAGGCGATATAAAGTGGGAAACCTCCTGCCTCTGGCGTTGCGTATACACCTGACCTTTCTGTTTTTTCTCCATAGCACTGATCACCATCTAACAGACTTCATATCCGTTTGCTATTGCTTTATTTATTTTTAGACCATCACTAGAATGTAAGCCCTACAAGGGTATAAACTTTATCTGCTTTGTTCTCTACTCCATCGCCAGTGCCTAGAACAGGGTCTGACTCATAAAAGGTACTTAAATAAATATTTGTTAAATGACTGAAAGAAAGTAGGGAAGAAGTTATTGGTAAAAACGGAGGTTTATGTTTATGACTTTGGCAGAAAGTAGAGGTGACTTCTGATTTTCCAAAATACATGAGATCATCTGGTAAGAGGGATGAGGGAGATGGGTTGATTGAGTTTTGGGAGAGTAGAGAAGGCTTGAAATAGTGCTTGGAGAGAGCGGAAAAGCAAAATTATAACACATTTATATTAACTGAATCATTCTATATGTGTTCTGTAAGATGATCTTTTGGTTTAACATTATGTTGATATGATTTCCTTTGTGCACAGCTGTAGTTCATTCATTGTTAAATGCCATATAAACAAAACAAAAAAAACCCATTGCCATCGAGTTGATTCTGACTCATAGCGACCCTGTAGGACAGAGTAGAACTGCCCCATATGGTTTCCAAGGAGCGCCAGGTGGATTCAAACTGCCAACCTTTTGGTTAGCAGCTGTAGCCCTTAACCACTATGCCACCAAGGTTTCCAAAGCACCATATAGTATTCCATTATTTGGATATATCATACGCGGATTTATTTATCTGTTATCCTTTTGATGGACATTTGGGTTGTTTTTAGTTTTTGGTATTTCAAACAATGATACTGTGAATATCTCTGTATATGTCATCTGGAACACATTTACATTGTCCCCTCTTATCCACAGGGGATATGTTCCAAGACCCCCAGTGGATGCTTGAAACCACAGATAATACCATACCCTGTATATACTATGTTCTTTTCCTATACACACAAAGCTATGATAAAGTTTAATTTATAAATTAGGGACAGTAAGAAATTAACCACAATAACTAATAATAAAATAGAACAATCATAACAATATACTGTAGTAAAAGTTATGTGAATGTGGTCTCTCTCTCTTTCTCGCACTTCAAGGTCATTATTAAGTAAAATAAGGGTATTTTGGGACCGCAGTTGGCCACGGGTAACCAAAACCGTGGAAAGCGAAACTGTGGATAAGGGAGGACTCAGGGGAGACTACTGAATAGGAGTTCAGATAGGCTCTTTAAAGTGATCTTTGTGATGGTCAAGTTGGAACCCAAACAAATCTTTATTTTTCTCAAGTAAACGTTTTTATTTTTTATTTTTTTTGGCCAAATTGGAACTATAAGGAGGAAAATTAATAATTAGTATTTTGAGTAGTGGAGGAGAAGTAATGTAATGATTATCACTAAGTTAAAACTCAAATGAGGAAACATGCTTGATAGATTCACTTCTGTTTTTGTTCTTACTGTTATCCAAGTGAAAAGCTTATCCATTAGAGCCGGATTTATTTGGTCATTTTATCTATTGCTATAACTAATATTTGGATAGAAATTTACAGTTTATAAAGTACTTTTACATATTCTATTCCTTTTGAGTTTCAAAAACATCTGGGAAAGTGGGTATTATTTTGATTACAATTATTATTCCCCTTTTCTAGATGCATAAAATAATGAATGATCAGTGAGGTTAAGAGACTTACCCAGATTCCAAACTCCATTACGTCTCTGACTATACAAATACATATAAAATAAGCTATTAGTATTTCATACATGCGTTTTTCTAGGAATAGTAGAATAGACCAATATATTATTTCTTTGCAAATACTGATTAAACTTTAAATTTATTCCACAGTTCCATCTCTCTTACGCAGAGAAAGAGCTGCTGGAGAGAGAACCAAGAGGAGAAGCCCATCAAGAAATTCTCAGGCGAGCAGGCAAAGATCTTCCCATCTACACCAGGACCATGTCTGGAGGTAAACGCTGATCCTGAGCCCTTTGCAACAGTATCAGAACGATGTACTTTAGTGACTATTAGAAAGCACAGCTATATACTCGAAACTGTTGAAGTCTCGTTTTAAAACACTGTCTTGTATCTTGGAATTGCTATTAAATCTTCCCCTGTATAATTCCGTAAAGAGGATGGAGACGTGAGCAACACGCTGGTACAGAGATTTCAGCTTTAGGTCTCTTCTGCCTACTTCGCTGTTTTCACTGGAGATGTTGGAGCTGTTGTAGTCTTCCTCTGTAGCAGCATTTATTTTAAAGTTTAAACTTGAGACCCTTCTATTCTCCTTTAACTTGAGAGAACAATATCTATTACGAGTATAAAATTATTATTTTACATGTGGTTTTCACAAATATGGAGCCCTGGTGGCTCAGTGCTTAAGAGCTTGGCTGCTAACCAAAAGGTCAGCAGTTCGAATCCACTAGCTGCTCCTTGAAAACCCTATGGGGCAGTTCTACTCAGTCCTATAGGGTCACTATGAGTTAGAATTGACTCAGTAGCAATGGGTTTGGTTTTTTGTTTGTTTGTTTTTCTTTAATAAATTACTGCTTGAATTTCCAAAGCTGGTTAGTGACAGTACAAGATCACAAACTTGGTCTCCTCATTCCTGGTCCAGTGCTTTTCCACTCTCCCTCCACGATACCACTGAATTAGAAAAAGGGGAAAGCATACATAATATCAGAACAAGTCGTTTTCATTAATAATAACAACTACACTTTGGATTTACAAGTCACTGCCTTTATATTTACATAATGTTAAAGATGTCATCTCTCATTTCTCTCAGGTATTTTATGCCTGTTTCCTGAGGTGGACTTACGATTGCCATTTTTTGTGACAGTCTGGAACAGAATCTGGGTTTCTAATAGAATTTTTATTTATATTTCTAATGCAAACATCCTGGATGCCTACTAAAATCAATACTGTATTTTTACTCAAATAACCTGCACCTTCTGCATTTGTTTGCTGGCTGCGCCCTGCCGCTACGAGGTATTTCATAAGCGCGTATGCTGATTTTTTTACAGCAACATGTGGAAGAGGATTAGCATGGTGGTGCTCGTGAGGGTGCCTCATGTGGGGGGAAGGCACAGCCGGCAAACAACATAGAGGGCGTGTGTTATTTGCGTAAAGATATGGCATTAGCTGGCGAGAGGCATTGACTAAGTTAAATGACACCAAGTATAATGAATATATTATAATGCTGTGATGCTTTTCTGGAAAATGTAGAATGTTAAGGTAAGCATCATTCGGAACAGA
Source organism: Dugong dugon (assembly GCA_030035585.1). Lineage (NCBI taxonomy): Eukaryota > Metazoa > Chordata > Mammalia > Sirenia > Dugongidae > Dugong > Dugong dugon. The sequence continues at coordinate 77,499,884 of CM057476.1, forward strand.
TTTTCAATGGAGTGGCTACAGAGGCACTAAGGCAGGAGGTGTGAGAAGGTCCTTCTTATTCCCCAGCCACACCCTTCTCAGATCCCTTGGGTTGTATGGATAACTTCCTTCTTCCCACCAGGAAAGTTTGTGAACTAAAGCAACTGAAAGATTCCTTTGGTGTTCAACCTCTTTATACCGTATTTTTACACAAATAATGTGCGACTTATACATTTGTTTGCCAACTGCACCCTCTCCCCGCGAGGTATTTTCGTAAGCGCCGGTATACCATTTTTTTTCACACCAACATGCTAAAAAAAAGAAAAAAATGACATAGCAGAACTTACAAAAGTACCTAGCAGGGGGAGGGCATGGTTGGCAAACAAAAACAGAAGGTGCACGTTATTTGCAAAAAATACGGTACTTGATAGAGAATTGAAGAAAGTAAGTGATAATGTAATTTAGGGTTTTACCATCCATTCTAAGTCCATAGTAATTCCTCCATACTCAAAAGAGAGAAATGTCAGCTGCCTGGTTTACATGGACTGCTATACAGAGAGAGGTTCGAACCCACCCAGCAGCTCTGCAGGAGAAAGACGTGGCAATCTGCTCCCGAAAAGATTACAGCCTAGAAAACCCTATGGGGCAGTTCTGCTCCGTCCCGTGGGGTCTCTATGAGTGGGAATCAACTTGATGACACACAACAGCAAGATAGAGAGAACAAAGGAGACTACTCACAGACTTGCATATGGAGTGTGGTAAGGCAGTACATTAAGAAAACTGCTTATCTTCTGCTTGTCCTATGCTTTCTTCTGACACATTCATCCTCTAGTTTTTTACAGTGCTTTCCAAACTTTATTATTATTCATGAGGACTATTTGCATTTTAGTTCTCATCTGCCCTCATTCCTTTTCCACAAAACAAAAAAAAGTATATACTTTGGCTGGGAAGACAATAGTTACAGGTGATGTAGTTAGTCTTCAACACTTATCTAAGAGTTTTTGAAATTGCATAATTAATATACATATGCATAATATAAGAAAAAATTTTCCGAAATCCAGCAAGATGATTAAAATAAAACCCCACCTTGACTGTTAGTAGTTTTTAAATGATAATCAGGTTATTCATTTTAAATTACAGTGTAATGATTTTAGCTGAGCATAATATGATACTCAAAGTTTTTTTATTAAAAGATTAAATATGATTAGGAAAGACTGTAAACCAAAAACTCCTAAGTTGCTTTGATTTCCTATGGGTTATTGCCCCATTTCGGTTTGATTTGAAAGTTTTTTGCCTAGTGTACTTTAAATTAGAGATAAACCCATTGTCGTCGAGTCAATTCCAACTCATAGTGACCCTATAGGACAGAGTGGAACTGCCCCATAGGGTTTCCAAGGAGCAGCTGGTGGATTCAAACTGCCAACCTTTTGGTTAGCAGCCAAGCTGTTGACCACTGTGCCTACACTACACTGTGGGCTACAAATTAGAGATAGTCACCCATTCTGAGAGAATCTAGCACTGGCTACCAAAACCCCCATGGAAATTTGGTGACTTGAGACCCACCTGCTCACTCTGGTAGCCACTAGCCCCACGTGACTATTGAATACTTAAAACACAAGCTAGTCTAAATTATGTAAAACGCGTGGTAGGTTTCAGGGACTTTAGAACCAAAAAAAAAAAAGATATCTCATTAATATTTTTATCCTGATTATATGTTGAAGTGATAATATTTTGGAGTCATGAGGGGGTGATGAAGAACTGATTTCAACATTAAAAGCAGCCCTACATCGGCGTTAATGTCTAAAGAGAGCCTGTTGTGTTCTTAGCTTATTGCAGAGGTTTCCTGTTTCAGGGATAGTAGCGTTAGCTGACATATTATTGGTAGTTATGTGTTGCAAGTAATTTTTCCAAACTTTAATTCATTCATTTGGTTTTACTGATCCTAGTGGACTGCCTGTTCAACTGTTGCTTTCCTGTAGTTCTGGTAGACTTTGCATCCTGTAAGATGCTGGTGTACTGAAATCATTGTTTCTGATATCTGTAGGGAGAGGGAAGGGTCAGGGCTTCAGTTACATGAGTTAAAATTATTTTTTGGAAGTACTTCTTCCAACATTCACTTCTAATCTTGTCCCTCGCCCAACAGAGAAGATGTGTGATTCTTTTTCCCAATGTAAGCAACTGATGGATTTTAGTCATAAATTTCTAACGTGATTCTGTGGTTGTAGCCTCACGTAGTCATCCTAGTGGAGTACAGGAAATAAATTAATTGATTTACTTAAGGGGGACATTGTGTTAACGTTGATGGACATGGACATATCTGTAACCTTTGTGAACCCACTGATAATTGAGAGTGCCTTAGAATGATTTCCCCAAGAGGTTCTCAGTTCTTGGAAACATCTCCTGAGAACCATGGCTACAGGCAAGTCATTCCACTTTTGCGGTTAAACAGAGTCTAATAGCTCGTTTTTGTCACATTTAACCTCAGTATGCTGTTTGGGATAGATGATAAACTCTTTTAATGGTAGATTCACTGCTCTGTTAAATCTGAGGCTAAGTAGAGCTTTTTGTTCCCAGCAATCCGATACTGTGACAGATGCCAACTCATAAAACCAGATCGCTGTCATCACTGTTCCGTCTGTGATAAGTAAGAAAACCTTTCACTGCTTTTCTCACCGCTGTCTGGAGTATCTCCTTTTCTTCTTATTTATGCTTCTCAGATGTTTAATTAGGAAATATGATGCATGTAATCACTTGCATTAAAGAGAATATGGCTGAGCGCCACAGTCAGTTACGTCTTGTTCCCCGGATTCACACTGACGTGAAGTACACAATGTTTAGCTGTTCTGACTGGGCTGGTTCAGTTTAGCAAATACTTCTTCTAGGGCTGTTTTCCACCTTTATAAAGATAACTTCATTGACTTCATGCTAGTCAGACGTCAGTGTATATTTAATGTACTACAAGGACAGTATGCTTGGCTTAAGGATTGATATTCAAGGAAAAGTTCTGTCTAGAATTTTTGCAAATCTGATGATGTTTTACACTTTCTTTAGTGTAAAATAGTTGTATATTACTATATTTTCTTGCTTTTAGAACATGAGTTATTTGATTTGCCTTTTAAAACTTGCATATTTTATTGCCTAAAGCACAATAAAATTTTTTAAAAAGGATATTTTAGGTGTAAGGTTCTATTATTATACCATAACTAGGGTTGGTTATCCATAGTGTTTATTTTAGATGAGAACTTTTGCTATTACTCAGTTTTTAGGTAAGTTAATATTTTTGCAATATTTTAGTTGCTACAACTCTTGAAATAGCTATGTTTTATATATTTTTTTAAACTTAATCTGATTAAAATTTTGAGGGGTATTGGATTTTGTTTTGTTTCATTTTTTAGATGTATTTTGAAGATGGATCATCATTGTCCGTGGTGAGTGTGGCTCTGTACTTAAACAAGATTCTGGACCTTACAGATTTTAATAAATTGAATCACTTATCTGTTTAAATCTTTTTGTAAATGAAACGTTGCAAAAACTGACCTAGCTGCTGCTTTCACATTTAATTTCTAGTATTTGTTTAATTAGCCCAAAAGGGCCTTTCTTCAGGAGAATTTCCATGAAATAATTTTAAGACCAGTTGGTTACTAACATAAAGGTTAATTTTCATGTTTGCTCAAAACAAAAATTTTTTTATGTATGAACATGCATGAACATAGAGATTCTAAAACACTTCCCAGCAGCGTACACAAATATGTGTACATAAATTATACAGTGCCTCCGTAGGAGTTTGTAATGAATTAAGTTATCTAAAGCTTTAACAATTGTTTTTAATCTTGATATTAAGAAGTAGAATAGCAAATACAGAAATACACAGATGATACGTTTAAACAAGTTCTGCTTAGAATTCATTCATGTTATGTAATATTTATAAGTCATGCAATTAGGTAACTTAATAGAGGAATATTTGACAGTTCTAATTAACTAATAGGAGCCCTGGTGGTGCAAGGGTTAAGCTCTTGGCTGCTAAATGAAAGGTTGGCAGTTTGAACCCACCTGGCAGCTCCAAGGGAGAACAACCTAGCAATCTGCTGTAAAGAATACAGCCAAGAAAATCCTATGGGGCAGTTCTACTCTGTCACATGTACTGTTTCAGATATCAATGTGCGTGTGTGTGTGTGTGTGTGTGTGTGTGTGTTTGTATGCCTTCTCCCCTTTTTTTCAAAAGTGACTATATTATGGACTTGGTCTGTCTTTTTTTTTTTCTTCACTTAATTTATCCTGAAGATTTTCCATATCAATACATAAAGGACTTCCTTGTTCTTTTTTATAGCCATATGTGAATGTAACAGTCACTTATTAAAGCCCTGTTAGGATGTCCCCAGAGTGTAGCGTAGCCTTTTTATACAGGTCTTGTATATGGTTTTGAAGTTCAGTATCTATAACTTTGAGCATTTGAAAGATTAGGTAAGCAGTGCCTCTAGGTTGTCATGATCTCAGCCTATCTGCTGTGGCCCGTTAAGGTTACCCATCAGGGATTCACCTCACACTTGTGTTTGAACTAAAATAGAGATTCTGTAGTATTTGCGTTATTGGATGCTTTATCATAGAAGCATGTTTCCTTTTAATATAAAATTTTCATTTATTAGTAAACTATATTAATACTACACTTTGGCATGATTACCAGTGGTTAGTTAGCACAAATAGTTTTAGCTTCAATGTATTGAGTATCAGGTGTGTGTTAGAGAGTATATATATATATAATCTGTAATCCTTTTAGCAATGACAGACACAGAAATTATTTGTCTCATTTTGAAGAAGAGAAAAGTGAAGCTCCTACAAGTTACAGTGGCCCAAAGTCACAAAGCAAGGTTTCTGGACTGCAAACACAACGTTCTTTCCGACATTCCAATGTTCATTTTCTGTTTTAGACTCAGAAAGCAATTGCCCAGAAACAGCCAACAGTTATTTCCACTGAATTTAAACAGCATACTAGGATACTGGCCTAGAATGTTTTGTTGATCCATATGAACTCACTCCCTTTCTGGATGGAGGAAGCAGACTCACAACAGTTTCTCCTCCTTTTCAAATTGAGTCTGCAAAGCAGTTGGCTGTTAAAATGTCTAACCAAAATCTGTTTTGAAGAGAGTCAGGTTATTATTCAAAATAAATATGACTGTATTTCCTCTAGTATGCAATACATATCAAATGCTATAATACTTGCTCTTTGTTTACTGAGTCTCTCCAAAGTTTCCTGGCTCTGGCTCCACAAAGTAAATCATGCTCTTGACCAGAAGTTAAAGTAAGTGGCCAAAAACCAAAACCAAACCCTTTGTCGTTGAGTCGATTCCAACGCATAGCAACCCTATAGGACAGAATAGAACTGCCCCATAGGGTTTCCAAGCAGCGGCTGGTGGATTGGAACTGCTGACCTTTTGGTTAGCAGCTGAGCTATTAACCACTGCGCCACCAGAGCTCCATATTAAGCTGAACTAGATGTGGCACAGTGGTTAAGAGCTCGGCTGCTAACCAAAAGGTTGACAGTTCCAGTCCACCAGCCTCTGCTTGGAAATCCCTTTGGGGCAGTTCTCCTCTGTCCTGTAGGGTGGCTATGAGTCAGAATCAACTGAACAGCAAACGGTTTGCTTTTGGTCTTCTTGGTTTAGATGTTATAAAATCTATAACCAAAATCATTTTACTTTCTATAAAAATGCTAGTTATCATTTAATATGAAACCTGCATCTTACATTCCTATAGGATTGTATCCCTTCCAATTTTCCCTAGTCCACAAAAGATTTGTTGTCTCCACCCACATTGTTCAAAGTCTTACAGCACCCTAGCCTTATCTACCCATTCTCTCCTCTTGAAATTGACACAAGGAAGCCAAGGGAATATCCTCTAGCCTTTGAGACAGAATACAGTAACACTAGGCTTAAAGAGAACCGTGTCCGGTATTTTTTCTGGCCATTATTTCACTGCAGGCACCATAAATGGCAATCGCAGTAATTGGTTTGCTATTCATGTTGGAATCTCTAGAGCTGCAAATGCAACTGTTTTCATTCAATGTGTATCCGTAGTTTTTGACTTCTTTATGAATTTGTCTGCCATATAGAAGACCCTTACAATCCAAGATTAGTGACTCTAATGCTATTCCCTTTACCTGATATTTTTTACAGTAGAAAATGTAAACATTTTTCATGTGAACAGAGTTTCATTTAAAAAATCTAGAAAGGGGAGATCTGGCAAAATGGCGCTCTAGGCAGAAGCACCACGCCGTCCCTCCACAGCAAAGATCCAAAAAACTAAGCCAAACAGAGAATACAACAATCCTGAAACCCTAAAGCATCAAATGAAGAGATAAAGAACTCAGCCAAGCACCAAATGGAGTGCGAAAACTGACAGAGAACGGACACCGAGGAGAGATTCATGCAGAGGTCCCCTACCAGCTAACGCAGCGCGGATCTGCCATCTTGGACTCCTATTGGAGGCCAGCAAACGGGGTATGAGAAAGCAGCCTCATGGAGCATCCAGCGGGAGAAAAAACAACCGGTAATTTGTAATATATGCTTTCCCACCCCCCACCCTTCTTCACCCCGACTCAGCCTCCTCTGCTACCCACAGTCACAATCTCTTGACTGGGAATCGGGAATCACTGGATGCTTGGATTCCACACACCCGAACGGGCCGGCTCTCTAAGTGCCATTTGTTGGCTGCTGGTGTTGCATTTTTCCGCTTCTTTTGATTTCATCCTTACCTCTCACCACCTCCCCCTTCTTTCACTCAAATACCTTGCTCCGTGCACCATCTTTGCTTCTTCCTGAGGGGCTGCAGAGCTCCAGTAGTTTGTGAAATATGCTTTCCCACTCCCTACCCTTCTTCACCCACACTTGGCCTCCTCTGCTTTCCGTGGACGTACTCTCTTCCGAGGAACACCAGCCCGCACTAGCTGGCTCTCTCAGTGCCATTTGTTGGCTGCTAGTGTTGCTTTTTCTCCTGCTTCTTTTGATTTCTTCCTTACCTCTCACCACCTCCCCCTCCTTTCGCTCAAATACCTGGCTCCATGCGCCATCTTTGCTTCTTCCTGAGGGGCTGTGGAGCTCCGTTCGAGCATGGAGCTGCTTCCCAGTCTGGGCTGCCACGCTGGTGGGTTCCCGGGGCTTTTGTTCATTTGTTTGTTTTGAATTGTTTGTTTGTTTTCTTTTCCTTTTCTTGAGTTGGGAGCCCTTTCTGGCCAGGCGGTGCTGCGTGGCAAGGAGACTTCCCCCTTGGCTTGTACAGACGCACAGAGGGATCCCTAAGGGCATTTCTTTTTTGTTGTTTTTTATTTTTTTTCTGTTTTTTGGGGGGCCTTTCTTGTTCATTTTTTTTTTAAATTTGTTTTGGTTCCTTTTCCCCCCTTTTCCCTTTTTGTCTTTCTTCACTGCTCAGTTTCTCATCTCTCTATATCTTCCTTCTCTTTCTGTTCCCTGAATACCTGGCATTGTATACCTCTACGCCTTCTAGCCAGGCTGTACTGCAACACCTGAGAGCGACTTCCCCAGACCTCATAGCTGCACCCATGGGATCCCTGGGAACTTTGTGGTTCTTCAACCTTTCTGATTTTTATTTATTCATTCTTTTCTTTTCTTCCTCTTCCCCTTTCTGTTTTTCTCCATTTCATAGTCTCTCATCTCTCCACTCCGACGGCAAGCTCCTCTAGCATTCTTCTTTGTTTGTTTGTATGTTTTTGGCTCCTGTTCCTCTCTCCTCTCTCCCATATCCATCTTAGCTCCACACGTAACAATCTGCTGCATCCTGCCTACTTGCACCGTGCGCTTGACATCACACCACCAAGCAGCACAGTCACGGCCTACTGGAACCTGCCCTGCACTGATTACCGACCCGCTCTGGTGGCTGTAGTAAGTGCCACAAATAACCCATCCCAGTAACTCCTCTTCAGCTAGACCTGCCCTGCCGTACCGTAACTGAGTGACTGACCCTGCCAATTGAAGAAGGAGGTGAAAAGTATTGTGCCCAAAGACGAGCAAACAACAAAGAACACTCAGTCCGCCTGCTCAGACATAGTCAAATTTAAAAAGAAAAGGGGGGGGGGGGGACGAAACAAACAAGTCTACAATCAATAAACGAGAAAAATAACTACTGAATGCCCCAAAGACAGCAGACAATAACAAAACATTTACAAAAACAGGACAGGATGGTTCCAGTAGGCGTCCAAAATAAAACACCAAATGACTCTCCAGTGGAAGAAAATGCACTAGAACTACCTGATAGGGAATTCAAATCTCTAATACTCAGAATTCTCTAAAAGCTGAAGCAAAAAGCAGACAAAAATGAGGAAAAACTAGACAAATTCATGGAAAATACAGGCAAAAAATTGGAAGAATTCAGGAAAATAATACAGGAACAAAATGCCAAAATAAATTCACAACTAGAAATTATACAAAGACAACAATTAGAAATCCAAAAGATAAACAACAAGATTTCAGAAATGGACGGTGTCATAGAAGGGGTGAGAAGCAGATTTGAAATGGTGGAAGACAGGATCAGTGGAACTGAAGACAAACACTTGGATACAACTCTGTTTCAGGAAAACTCAGAAAAAAGAACAAAGAAAAATGAAGAGACCCTGAGAATTACGTGGGATACAATCAAAAGCAAAAATTTGCAAGTGATTGGATTCCAGAACAGGGGGAGAAGATAGAAAACACAGAGAGGATCATTGAAGAACTGCCGACAGAAAACTTCCCCAGTATCGTGAAAGATGAGAAGCTGGCCATCCAAGAAGCTCAACGAAACCCATATAGGAGAGACCCCAAAAGAAAATCACCAACGCATATCATAATCACACTCGTAAAAACCAAAGACAAAGAATCCTGAGAGCAGCTCGTGAAAAACAAGAAGTCACATACAGAGGAGAAAAAATAAGACTAAGCTCAGATTATTCGGCAGAAACCATGCAGGCAAGAAGGCAATGGGACGACATATATAAAATCTTGAAAGAAAAAAATTGCCAGCCAAGAATAATATATCCTGCAAAACTCTCGTTCAGATTTGATGGTGAAATTAGGTCATTTCCAGATAAACAGAAACTAAGGGAATATGTAAAAGTCAAACCAAACTTACAAGAATTATTAAAGGGAGTTCTTTGATCTGAGGACAAACAGCTTCAGCTCACAGGCAGAATCTAGGACGCAGGATCATACCAGCCAGATACCAATCTGGGAAATGAACGCTCGAGGATTATCCAAAACCAAACAAAATACAACAGGGAATCAGAGCAGTTAATCAGTAAATGACAACAACATCAAAACAATAAAAGAGGGAATAAACGGCATAGGTATAGAACCTTCTAATGGAGAGGAAGGTAAGGCAATACCAAGTAATGGTAGACTGCTTCAAGCTTAGAAAGATAAGGGTAAAATTCATGGTAACCACAAAGAAAGTTAACAAACATACTCATAAAAAATAAAGAGGAAAAGCATAAAGTCTCAGCAAAAACAAAAGAAATGAAAAAAAAAAATCCACAAACAAAAGTAACTCAGCACAAGAGAGTAAGAAGAACAAAGAAAACTTCAGCACCACAAAAAAAAGCACTACAAAATGACAGCAATAAACTCACATCTATCAATCATTACACTGAATGTAAATGGACTCAATGCACCCATAAAGAGACGGACAGTGACAGAATAGATAAGAAAACAGGATCCATCAATATGCTGTCTACAAGAGACACACCTTAGAAACAAAGATGTGAATTTATTAAAAGTCAAAGGTTGGAAAAAAATATATCAAGCTAACAACTACCAAAAGAGAGCAGGAGTGGCAATTCTAATCTCAGATAAAATAGAATTTAAAACGAAATCTACCATAAAAGACAAAGAAGGACACTATATAATGATTAAGGGGACGATCCATCATGAAGACATAACAATAATAAACATCTACGCACCCAATGACAGGGCTCCAAAATACATAAAAGAAACTCTAACAAGACTGAAAAGAGAAATTGACAGTTCCACAATAATAGTAGGAAACTTCAACACACCACTCTCAGTAAAGGACAGAACAACTAAGAAGAAACTCAGCACAGATACAGAAGACCTAAAGGGCACAATCAGCCAACCTGACCTCATAGACACGTATAGAACACTCCATCCAACCACTGCAAAGTACACATTCTTTTCCAATGCACATGGAACGTTCTCCAGAATAGACCACATCTTAGGCCACAGAGCAATCCTCAACAAGATCCAAAACGTTGAGATAATTCAAAGTATCTTCTCTGACCACAATGCCATCAAGGTAGAAATTGACAATAGAAAGAGCAAGGAAAAAAAAATCAATTACATGGAAACTGAATAATAATCTGCTTACACATCACTGGGTAATAGAAGAAATCAGAGATGGAATCAAAAAATCCCTAGAATCAAATGAGAATGAAAACACATCATACCAAAACCTTTGGGACACAGCAAAGGCAGTCCTCAGAGGACAATTTATAGCAATAGATGCACATATCAAAAAAGAGGAAAGGGACAAAATCAAAACATTAACTACAGAACTCAAACAGATAGAAAGAGAACAGCAAAAAAAGCCCACAACCACCAGAAGAAAGGAGATAGTAAAGATCAGAGCAGACATAAATGAAATAGAGAACTGAAAAACAATAGAAAGAATCAGCAAAACCAAAAGTTGGTTCTTTGGAAGAATCAACAAATCGACAAACCACTGGCCAGACTGACAAAAGAAAAACAGGAGAGGACACAGATAATCCAAGTAAGAAGTGAAATCGGGGACATTACAACAGACCCAACTGAAATAAAAAGGATTCTAACAGAATATTATGAAAAACTATACTCCAACAAATTTGAAAACCTAGAGGAAATGGATAAATTTCTAGAAACACACGGCCTACCCAAACTACAACAAAGTGATGTTGAAAATCTGAACAGACCCATAACAAGAGAAGAGATTGAAAAGGTAATAAAAAAAACTGCCAAGAAAAAAAAGCCCTGGCCCAGATGGCTTCACTGGAGAATTCTACAAAACATTTACAGAAGAGCTTGTACCAGTTCTACTCAAGCTATTTCAGAGCATAGAAGAGGAAGCAACACTTCCAAATTCATTCTATGAAGCCAGCATAACGCTGATACCAAAACCAGGCAAAGATGCCACACAAAAAAGAAAATTACAGACCAATATCTCTCATGAATATAGATGCAAAAATTCTGAACAAAATTCTAGCCAATAGAATTCAGCATCATATCAAAAAAATAATACACCACGACCAAGCAGGATTCATACCAGGTATGCAAGGATGGTTCAACATTAGAAAATCAATCAATGTAATCCACCACATAAATAAAACGAAAGAAAAGAATCACATGATCATCTCAATTGATGCAGAAAAGGCATTTGACAAAGTCCAACACCCATTCCTGATAAAAACTCTCAATAAAATAGGTATAGAAGGGAAATTTCTCAACATAATAAAGGGCATCTATGCAAAACCAATGGCCAACATCATTCTTAATGGAGAGAGGCTGAAAACATTCCCCTTGAGTACAGGAATAAGACAAGGATGCCCTTTATCACCACTCCTATTTAACATTGTGCTGGAAGTTCTAGCTAGAGCAATAAGGCAAGAAAAAGAAATAAAGGGCATCCAAATTGTTAATGAAGAAGTTAAACTGTCCCTGTTTGCAGATGATATGATACTACACATAGAAAACCCTAAAGACTCCACGAGAAATCTACTGGAACTAATAGAAAGATTCAGCAGAGTAGCAGGATACAAGATAAACATTCAAAAATCAGTTGGATTCCGATACACCAGTAAGGAGAATGATGAAAAGGAAATCAGGAAAACAATACCGTTTTCAATAGCCCCTAATAAGTTAAAATACTTAGGAATGAATCTGACCAGGGATGTAAAAGACCTATACAAAGAAAACTACAAAACACAACTGCATGAAACCCAAAGGGATCTACATAAATGGAAAAACATACCATGCTCATGGATAGGCAGACTCAACATTGTGAAAATATCAATTCTACCCAAAGCAATTTACAAATACAACGCAATCCCGATCCAAATACCAACAACATTCTTCAAAGAGATGGAAAAACTAATCATTAACTTTATATGGAAAGGGAAGAAGCCCTGAATAAGTAAAGCATTACTGAAGAAGAAGAATAAAGTTGGAGGACTCACACTACCTGACTTCAGAACCTACTATACAGCTACAGTAGTCAAAACAGCCTGGTACGGGTACAACAACAGATACATTGACCAGTGGAACAGAATTGAGAACCCACCTGTAAATGCATCCACCTACGGTCACCTGATCTTCGACAAGGGCCCAAATTCCATCAAATGGGGAAAAGATAGTCTTTTTAACAAATGGCGCTTGCAAAACTGAATATCCCTTCGTAAAAAAATGAAACAGGACCCATACCTCACACCGTATACAAAAGCTACTCAAAATGGATCAAAGACCTGAATATAAAGCCTAAAACTATAAAGTTCATAGAAGAAAAAATAGGACCAACACTACAGGCCTTAATACACGGCATTAACAGGATACAAACCATAACCATCAATGCACAAACCCCAATAGATAAACTAGATAACTGGGATCTTCTAAAAATCAAACACCTATGCTCTTCAAAAGACTTCACCAAAAGATTAAAAAGAGAACCTACAGACTGGGAAAAAATTTTTGGACAGTACAAGTCAGACAAAGGTCTAATCTCCATAATCTACAAGAAAATCCAACACCTCTACAACAAAAAGACAAATAATCCTATTAAAAAATGGGCAAAGGAAATGAACAGACACTTCACCAAAGAAGACATTCAAATGGCCAACAGATACATGAGGAAATGCTCGCGATCACTAGCCACTAGAGCAATGCAAATTAAAACCACAATGATATACCATCTAACCCTGGCATTACTGGCACGAATCAAAAACACTGGAAATAACAAATGCTGGAGGGGCTGCGGGGGGATCCAAACTCTTATGCACTGCTGGTGGGAATGCAAAATGATACAACCATTTTGGAAAATGATATGGCGCTTCCTCAGAAAGCTAAAAATAGACATACCATTTGATCCAGCAATTCCACTCCTAGGAATATATCCTAGAGAAATAAGAGTCGTCACTCGAATAGACATATGCACACCTACGTTCATGGCAGCATTGTTCACAACAGCAAAACGATGGAAACAACCTAGATGCCCATCAACAGATGAATGGATAAACAAACTATGGTACATACACACAATGGAGTACTATGCAACGAGAAAGAACAACAATGAATCTGTGAAGCATCTCATAGCATGGATGAAACTGGAGGACATTATGCTGAGTGAAATAAGTCAATCACAAAAGGACAAACATTGTATGAGACCTCTATTGTAAAAACCCATGAAAAAGTTCACACACAAAATGTAAGAGTCTTTGTTGGTTACCAGGGATGGGAGGGGTGGGGGGAAATACTAAATAGGCAATAGATAAGTGGTATCTTGGGTGAAGGGTGAGACAGTACACAATACAGGGGAAACTAGCACAACCTGTACAAGGAAAGGTCATGGAAGCCCCATAGACACATCCAAACTCCCTGAGGGACTGAATTGCTGGGTGGAGGGCTGTGGGGACCATGGCTCGGGGAACATCTAGCTCAATTGGCATGACACAGTTTATAAAGACAATGCTCTACCTTCTACCTTGGTGACTAGCGTCTGGGGTCTTAAAAGTCTGTGAGCGGCCATCTAAGATACTCCACTGGTCTCATCCCTTCGGGAGCAAGGGAGAATGAAAAGAACAGGATACAAGGAAAAGGTTAGTCCAAAGGACTAATTGTCCACAGCTACCAAGGCCTCCACCGGACTGAGTCCAGTATAGCTAGATGGTGCCCAGCTACCACCACTGACTGCTCTGACCAGGATCACAACAGAGGGTTCTGGACAGAGCTGGAGAAGGATGTAGAACATAATTCTAACTCACAAAAAAAAGACCAGATTTACTGGCCTAAAGGAGACTGGAGAAACCCTGCTAGTATGGCCCCCAGACACCTTTTTAGCTCAGTGGTGAAGTTATCTCCGAGGTTCACCGTTCAGCCTGGGAGTGGACAGCCCCATAAAACCAAATGAGACTAACGAGGTACAGTAGTCCAGGGACAAGGGCCAGAAGGCAGAAGGGGACAAGGAAGCTGGTGATAGGGAACCCAAGGTTGAGTAAGGATATTGTTGATGTGTTGTGAGATTGTTAACCATTGTCATAGGGCAACATTTGTAGTAACTGTTAAATGAGAAACTATTTTGTTCTGTAAACCTTCATCTTATGTGAGAATAACAGCACAATCGGAAGAGCGTAGTCAATGTCACTGAACTGTGCATGTAGAAATTTTTGAAATGGTGTATCTTTGGCTATGTGTATTTTCACCAAAAAAAAATTGAGAAGTTACAGGGTTGACATGTTGTAGGGTTGTTAACCAATGTCATAAAACAATATGTGTACTACTGTTCCATGAGAAACTATTTGTTCTGTAAGCCTTCACCTGAAGTACAATAAAAAAAAAAAAAGGAAAAAAATTCTAGAAAGGAAAATGTTTAGGTTTATTAGCAAAGTTAATGAGGGTAAAATGATGTTACCAGCATCAGAGAAAGGAACAAAGACGTTTGAAGAGAGGAAAGCATTATGTGTATGTTTTATGCAATATGTTCATTAAACCAGTTAATGAAGGGTTATTTCATCCAGTGAAGATGTCAGCCAGTTCCCACTTAGGTTTACGCAAGATCATCCAGTGATTGCCGTGTTTTTATGGGGGGAAAAAGCAAGTTTTGATTGAACGTGTGGCTATAAAATGAGTTGTATTTGTGTTTATAGTTTGAATTCTTGGCCCCCTCCCCCAACAATATGATTTTAGAGTAAGGACTGAGAATTTGTAGATCTCCATATTGGGAATCATAGAATGTAGTGCTAGCTCTCGGAATGCTTCTTTTACAGATAAGGAAAATGAAAACCTGATAGACTGTTTCACTTCCTCAAGGCCACGTAATTATTTAGTGTCAAATGTGCATGACAACCCTAGCTGTATGGCTCCCTGTCCTGTTTTTTTTTTTTTTCCAACTTCCCATTTAATGTGCTTTGACTGCCTGGTTGCTTCAGTTGTATGCTGACCACGTGCAAGGTGTAGTTTGTGAAGCTGTTTCATCTTACGTGGGGACACTTGAGAGATCTTAAATTAGTTTAGCGTAATTGGAAATCAAACCCAAAGACAGCAGAGAGGAAGAGCTTAGTAAATTCCTCTGATCGGCATGACTTCATTAGGTTTCTCACCGGTTGTATGCTTTTAGACATGTACTTATTTGTATTTTGTATTTGGACATGAGATACAGTGAGAAATGTCATGACTGATGAAAGCAATATTAAATATCAAATTTTAAAAACCTAGACATAGAAATTCCCTTAGCGAAATGGATTTTTTTTAATGCTTGTTTCTGTGTGTAAAGACATTATATAAGCTATACTTTTAAAGAAATGCAAATAAATTTAAAATGCTATCTGTCCAGACACTGTCCAGACTCGACCTGAGCATAAGCATACCTCTGGTGAAGATGTAAAATTCATTGGTAATGTTGTTTTTGCTTTGTTCACAGGGTGAACAATTGTGTTGGATTTTCAAATTACAAATTTTTCCTTCTTTTCTTGGCTTATTCTCTGCTATACTGCCTTTTTATTGCTGCTACGGATTTACAGTATTTTATCAAATTTTGGACAGTAAGTCATTACCTTGGAGACTCTTTTGGTAACCAAAAATATGTGGTATATGGACTTTTAGTAGTGAATTATTTCAGACATTGATTGCATAGATTAGAGCTAATTTATACATAAAGTATAAGAAGATTTTTTTCAATATTTAAAAAAGTGTTTTCTTTATGTAAAATTATTTTAAAACTTTTCCTCTATAATAGCTTGAATTTTTATTAGATATTTATTGATTAGACTCTAGGCAACTCATTTGTTTCTGCACTTAAAGATTTTAAATGTAGGCAAAACCAAATTAAAATTGAGTACTTTAAATATCCAAAAATACTCCTCGTGAACGTCAAATGATGGTAAAGAAACAATCTATCCTCTGCTTGAACTGCATTGTTATTTCTGTATCAAATTATCCTTTTTTATGGTAAGGCTTTCCGAATTGCTGGATCATGTATGTGAGATTTGAACTCAATTCAATGCCAAAGGTTTGTTGAGTGCCTCTATGTGCCAGCTACATCGTTCAGCACTAGGAAGGTACGCGTGAATGGACAAGCTCCTAGCATTCGAGGATGCTTCCAGCATCCGGCTTGAAGAATGATCCCTAGTGAACATCTGAGAGAACATTACTGCTCCCCCTTTCCGTGGGTGGTGTCAGTTCCAAACTATGTGAAACAGCTTGACGCATTATTGTGGGTGTGTTGTTGTTTGTGTTCTTGTAGCTGATGCTGTTGTTTGTGGTAATGTAAAATGGCAATGAAAATAGTGGCTAGATTGTGCTGATTAATCTCCATTTTCTGGCATTATCATAAGACTATGTAAACGTTTGTGAATCTGTAACATATTAACAGAATGTGTTCAGGTAGTGAATTAAAATTGTATCTTATAGTTCCTTTTATTTTGATCCTCACTGTTACAACTTAGACACATCACTACTACTAGTACCATACTTTTTCTGTTTTGGTTATTCAAAACAAAGTAAATTTCTCAAATATGATTATCTTTTCCAGATATATATTTACATTGCAATAAATGTTTATTTTAATTTCATGACATGTAATGTGTGTGTGGATATATATGTATATTTATCCACACACACAAATACATATCATCAGGTTAAAATAAATACATATATATTTATTTATAAGTATAAATATATATTTTTCTATATATGTTCCCCAAAGTGTTAACATAAAGTCATGTATCTGTCTCCCTATCTAAATTTAAGAAAAAAAAAACAAGCAAAAGAAAACCTTACTAATTTACTTACAAAAGTAGGGAGAATACTTATCCCTTTGACAAAATATTTTATTTTCTTCCTTTCTTTGTAGAATGGCCTACCTGATACTCAAGCCAAGTTCCATATTATGTTTTTATTCTTTGCTGCAGCTATGTTTTCTGTCAGCTTGTCTTCTCTGTTTGGCTATCATTGTTGGCTAGTCAGCAAAAATAAATCTACATTAGGTGAGTATCTAATTTTGTAGTTCACAGAACTTTATTCACCAGTAGTTACCATACGATTAAATGCCAACCTGTCCTGACGTGGTAAGACTCATTCTCATTTCCCACATTTTTCAGTGGGCTGTGACTTGGTGACCTACAGATTCATTCATTCCATATGTGTATTGACTGTCCATTATGTATAAAGCATCGTGTATACACGGTGGTGAGCAAAGACAGAAGAGTCTAGTGGGAGACACAGAAATAACCATACAGTAAATCCATGGAAACAGCAAGTTGGTGGTTGCCAGGGTCTGGGGATGGGGGAAATGCAGAATGCCTGCTTCAGTGGGTATGGGATTTCTTTCGGAATGATGAAAATATTTTGTAACTCGATATAGGTGGTAGTTGCACAACATTGTGAATGTACCAACCACCACCGAATTGTATGCTTTTAAGTGGTTAACTCTATGTTATGTAAATTTCACCTCAATTATGTTTTTTAAAGCCCTACAGGGAGAGAGCTAGGAGTCTCTGAGAAACTATACACATGACTTATAGCGATCCCACAGGACAGGGTAGAACTGCCCCATAGGATTTCAAGGCTGTAAATCTTTACCGAAGCAGACCGCCACATCTTTCTCCCCCAGAGCAACAACTGGTGGGTTCCAACCACTGACCTTTCAGTTAGTAGCTGAGAACTTTAACCACTGTGCCACCATGGCTCGGAATCAACTCAACGGCAGTGGGTATACATGTGACTGGAGCATAGTAAACTAAAGAACAGTAATATACAGTAAAGTTGGAGAAGGAACTAGACCATATGGAGCCTTCTAGGTTAAGATTAGGATTTGGGGAATGCATCCAGAGTTTGTAAATCCTTATGATCTCCAGGAGTCCCTAGGTGGTGCAGACGGTTAACGTGCTCACTGCTAACCAAAAGGTTGGAGGTTAAAATCCATCCAGAGGCATCTCAGAAGGAAGGCGTGGCAATCCACTTCCGAAAAATCAGCCATTGAAAACCCTGTAGAGCAAAGTTCTACTGTGACACACATGGGGTCACACTATGAGTTGGAGTCAGCTGGACAATGGCAGTAGTTTTTTTTGTTTTTATCTCAAAGGATACATCAAGCTGAGATCTCATTACTATAATATTCAGTGAAGACTAGTTGTAGTAGACGGTCAGCAAAGTGTTAATTTTTAATATTCAGGTGAAATCTTATTACAGCCAATACTGTTAAAGTGAAAATATTAATATAAGAAAGTATTTTTTAGCAAGGTATCTTATTTCAAATTATATGTAGAGCAATTAAATTATAATTCATCAAAGTAATCGTTTCTAGAAGTTAACTTCTATAAATGTCTAGATATACCTTAAAGCACTGAAAGACTTCCTTCAGACAAAATGGTCCTATCATTGAAAAAATGTTTTATAAAAAGCCATATAACACTGGGTGACAAATGCTAGGGATCTTGCAAATCACCCCCCCCCCTTTTTTAATAGTTCCCTGACTCTAGCTAGATTTAGTTTTTCCTTTTTAAATTATGGATAAAAATCATACACTTCTCTGTTCATATTCCAAAAATGAAATTTTAGATTTTGCATTACAGCATTATTCAGGAAAAAAATGTAGCATAAAGGAAGGAGTATTGGAGATCTGGTTCAAGTCTCATCTTATTGTTTATATGTTATCTGAGCAAGTCCCACAGCCTCTCTGGACATCAACTTCCATATCCAAAGTAGACATAAGGAGATGCAATGTATGGTGCTGGATTTGATCCCCATTTGAACAAACCAGCTTTTAAGTATACACTTAAAAAAAAAATTATGAATAGATAAAATTCTTTATTGGAAATCAGGATTTACTGGTTGAAAAAAGCAAGTTGGAGAACTATGTAAAGTATAGCCTCATTTTGGTTAAAAATACTATGTAGATTTGTATTAACAAATTAACATCCTGCGATATGCAGTTGACACAACCTTGCTTGCTAAAGTAAATAGGACTTGAAACACTTACTGATGAAAATCAGGGACTGCAGCCTTCAGTATGGATTGCACCTTAAAAAAAAAAAAAAAAACAAGGATTCTCACAGCTGGACCAGTGAGCAACATCATGATCATGATAAATGGAGAAAAGATTGACGTTCTCAAGGATTTCATTTTACTTGGATCCACAATCAACACCCATGGAAGCAGCAGTCAAGAAATCAAATGACGCATTGCACTGGGCACATCTGCTGCAAAAGACCTCTTTAAAGCATTAAAAAGCAAAGATGTCATCTTGAGGACTAAGATGCACCTGACCCAAGCCATAGTATTTTCAGTTGCCTCATATGCATTTGAAAGCTGGACAATGAATAAGGAAGAGTAAAGAAGAACTGATACCTTTGAATTACGGTGTTGGCAAAGAATATTGAACATACCATGGATTTCCAGAAGAAAGAACAAATCTGTCTTGGAAGAAGTACAGCCAGAATGTTCATTAGAAACAAGGATAGTGAAACGTCATCTTGCTTACTTTGGACATGTTATAAGGAGTGACAGACCCTGGAAAAGGGCATCATCCTTGGTAGAGGGTCAGCAAAAGACAGGAAGACCTTCAGCTAGATGGATTGACACAATGGCTATAACAGTGGGCTCAACCACAGCAACAACTGTGAGGACGGCACAGGACCAGGCAGTGTTTGGTTCTGTTGTGCATGGGGTCGCTATGAGCTGGAACTGACTCGACAGCCCTTAACAACAACAACAACATATCTAGCTACTATCAAAAGATTCAGATTAAAGTTTTAATTTTTTTTTGCTTGTTTGTATTTTGTACAGTGCACACGTGCTGCTGTAGTAATAAAAGGATTCCTTAAAAATTAAAATAGACATAATCATATCTTACGATTATTTAAAAACATAGAACAGAAAACCTATTTTGCAGGGCTCTTGGTTGGCATGTAAGTATTCACAGGAAGCTGGCCATTGATTTTGAGAGCTTTACTCATTAATTCAATCATTTCTAAATATTATAGGTTACTAGTAGGCATGTTCTTTATCGTATGATTTCTCTACCATCTTTTCTAGAAGCGTTCAGAAATCCAGTATTTCGTCATGGAACAGATAAGAATGGATTCAGCCTGGGTTTCAGCAAAAACATGCGACAAGTTTTTGGTGATGAGAAGAAGTACTGGTTGCTACCCATTTTCTCAAGGTACTTTATGAAAAAGTAATTATGAAAATATTCAGGTTTTAAACTAATAAAAGTAATCCAACAAAAGATAATTTCAGGAAAAGCCCCTAGTTCCGTTGGTCTGTAGTTAGATAATTCTGTACAGGAATGCCTCTTTTTTAAAGCACTGTTTTATGATTCACTCTTCCATCAATGTGGAAACCAGTCGACTCTTCATCTCCCTAAACATAAACACTGTATTGAATCCAGTGTCTGATGGACACATTTAGACTGCGATATAGCATATTCTGTCTCAGACATGAGCATTTTAACAGAGTTTCACTCTATTGTCTTCTTCATGGTTCAATTATAAGTTTTTATTTTTACTACAGTCTAGGTGATGGCTGTTCTTTTCCAACCTGCCTTGTTAACCAGGATCCTGAGCAACCATCCACTCCTGCAGGACTGAATTCAACAGCTAAAAAGTAACTGCATATAATTTTTTTTTCATTTTGTTTTCAAATAATGTACTTTATCCTCATGTGTCCTTTGGTTATACATTCCTTTGAAAAAATTTTTTAAAGAACATAAGGTAATTTACTACAATGGCTGCCACTTGGAGTGAGGGAGGGATTACATGACTGGGGAGGGGTATATAGGAAGCTTTGATTATACGTGTAAAACTGTTTATTAATCCAGGTGGTGGATAAACAGGTGTGTCTTCTGTATACATTTTGGTTAACTGAATAATTTCATGATTTTTTAAATGTAGTGATTAAAAGAAAAAAAAAGTAAGTCAAAATTAGCTCCCCCAGTGGGCAGGTGAGCAGGCAGGTAAGATTTCCCTTGAACTCTCGATGTCCTGTGGAGTCAGTTCCTCCTCATAGCGACCCCACTGTTGTAGAGTAGAACTATGCTCTGTGGTTTTCAAGGATGTCACCTTTTGGAAGCACATCACCGGGCTTTTCTTCCAAGGTGCCTGTGGGTTGGTTCGAACCGCCAATCTTTTGGTTAACAGCTAAGCACTTAACTGTTTGCGCCACCCAGGGCCCAGTTTTCCCTGATTAGCCCATACAGAATTTCTATGGCTAGTCCTGGCCTCTCCTCTGTCCTCCAGAGGCATATATCTGTCTACCTCCTCGACATTCCCACCTGTCAAAAAGTTGTCTCCAGCTGGGAACAGGTGAAAACAGAGCTCAGGATTTCCCACCCATCTCCAGCCTCCAGTGATTCTCCCCTGTCCTTCCTGTATTAGTAACTGCTGACCCCCATTTTCCCAGATACTCATGCCAGAAACCCTGGAGGCATCCTAGATCCCGCTCTTTGGGTTACTTTGTGTTTACCCCATTTGCAAATCCTGTCGGGTGCCCCCATGAAACATGTTATAATCTCAACACTTTCTCTCTCTCCCTCCATGGCTGCTTCCCCGGTCCAAGCCATCATCATTTCTCACATGGGTTATTTCAACAGCTTTCCAACTGATCTTCCTGGTTCTGGGTTTGTCCCACTCTGTTCTCTTCTCCATTCAGAAGCTAGAGTGATCCTTTTAAGACAAACCAGATTGTGTCGTTCTTCTACTCCAAACCCTCTACTGGTCTCCCACTTCACCCACAATAAAAGCCAATGAATGTCCTACCAGGGTTTATAAGGCTCTGTCTGATCCCTGGCCCCCGACGCCCTTCTAACCCACAGTCCTCACACGTCCACACCTTCTTCCCCTTCCTCAAATCTACCAAGCATACCCCTTAGCGCCTTTGTACTCACCAGCTCCTCTTCCTACCTGTTCTCCCTCCAGATACCTGAACGGTCTGTGTCTTCTCTTCACTCTCTGCTCAGGTGTAATCATCACAGCAGAGGCCATCTTTGAAAATCTTCCTAGAATTGTAACTTCCTCCTGCACGTCCTTTACCCTGTCTGATTTATTGTCATAACTCATACTGTCACCTGACTTATTATATATGTTTATTCTTCTTCCTGAATTACAGTGAAATTTCCATCAGATCAAGGACTTTGTTGATTGATGAAATAGGTATTCAATAAATATTGTTGGATGAACACATCCTCACCAGGTGTCAGAACCTTATTAGCAGCAGTGAATCTGCAGGAAGTCCCTAACCTGGGACCTAATTAGTACGCTGTACCTCTTAAAGGATCCCTTTCCAGAGGACTGATAAAAATTAGAGATTTTCATCTGAATAGATAGAAACCTGAGCAGAGACCCGCTGAGGGTTTTTGTTTTTGTTATTCTGAAGATTTCACCTCTAGATTTTTCATAAGAGGATGTTAAAGGGCCACAAAGTGGAAATATCCTCAAATTCTAGATGAGGTAATTATTAAGGAGTAAAAACATATCCTTTAAAAAAATAGAACAGTTACATTCAACTAAAATATATTAAAATTAGTTCTTGGAAAATTTTTAAGTGTTTTCCTTTTGGACATTTTGGTAATTACCATTTCAGCTGCTCTAAAAATACACTATTAATTTCTATGCCAATAATTTTTCCTGCCTTTACTATAAGGGAAATGTTATTTTAACTTATGTGTATTTTGTCATACTATGCAATGTATTCATATGTACCATGTCTGTCTAAATTTTAAAACATAAAGTTTAAAGAAATTCTTCTTTCAAGACTCCCTGCCTGCCAAGGCGAATGTTAGATTTGTAAAACCTGGTGAACATCAGATTTTCTCAGCATTCCTGCAAGACAGTAGTCACATTGTTCTTTCCGTTTCATCGATGAAGACAGAGACTTCTTTGTCAAGACCAGCTAGGCCACTTTAGACTAGACCGGTTTTTCTGAAACTTGTCTTTCTGCTATCACCTTTGTATTTTTTTTCCATATCCACATACCACTTACAAAATTAGTATTTTTCTTTCATATATGTCTTTTAATTGGCATTTGAATTTATTTTTTAAACAAAACTTTGTATCACTGTTATAAATGAGAAACCAGCACGACTTGCCATATAGAATGTAACTGTAAACAATAAAATTGCTAATAAAATACTATTATTAGGTTCTAACTAGATTCCATTGCCTATTAAAGTCTTAAGCAGAAACCAGAGATTTACCAGAGTTAGATATCATCATCTTCTTATTGTAATCAGAAGAATAGAAAGAGAACTGAAGAGAGAATACTTTTCACATCATGAGTCAGTGTTATTTAATACCTTCTCCCTGTGTGTCCCAACTTATCTTGGGTACTTCTGTAATCATATTACATCACAAGTAGTTTGAGTTCTGTTCTTTGGGAAACACTCAATGATACTATCAAGAGCTGACTTATTTTTATTATTTCACAGTCCTGAAAACCACCAATTTCCTGCCAAAATGTTGCGAGAGTCCCAGAGCCACCTTCTTACTGATTCTCAATCTTGGACAGAGAGCGGCACAAACCCAGGAAAGGGTAAAGCTGGTAAAGGGTGTGCTTGTTTTTACAAGGGTTTCAGAAGGTGAAAAGTGGCAAAACAGTTCATTTATAAATCTACAGAATTTTTCTTGGTTTAGACTTGGACTGCTATTGCAAAATTAGAATTAGTTTCAAAGAACTTCCATTTGTGAGGTACTTTGACTAATGTGTGCTAAAAACAAACAAACAAACCCATTGCTGTCGAGTCGATTCCAACTCATAGTCGGAATCATAGCAACCCTGTAGGGCAGAGTAGAACTGCTCCATAGGGTTTCCAAGGAGCTGCTGGTGGATCTGAACTGCCAGCCTTTTGGTTAGCAGCTGAGCTCTTAACCACTGCACCACCAGGGCTCCAGTGTGTACTAGCAGTACAATATCATGGTAGTGAGTTGAAATGGGTCCTCCAAAAATTCATGTCCACTCAGAATCTCAGAGTGTGACCTCATTTGGAAGTAGGGTCTTTGCAGATGTAATTAATTAAGATGAGGTTCATACAGGATTAGAGTGGGCCTAATCCAATGACTGGCGCCCTGGTGGTGCAGTGGTTAAGAACTCGGCTGCTAACCAAAAGGTTGACAGTTCAAATCCACCAGCTGTTCCTTGGAAACCCTATGGGGCAGTTCTGCTCTGTCCTATAGGATCACTATGAGTTGGCATCGACTGGATGGCAACAGATTCGGTTTTTTTACAAGGAGAGAGGGCACACAGAGATGCACACAGAAAAGAAGGGCATGTGAGGACAGAGGCAGAGATTGGAGAGAGGCAGCTACAAACCAGACAACACCAATGACTGCTGGGAGCCACCAGAAGCTAGGAAGAGGCAAGGAAGGATTCTTCCCTAGGACCTTCAAAAGGAGCATGGCTCTGCCAACACCTTGATTTCAGACTTCTAGTTTCCAGAACTGTGAGAGAATACATTTCTGGTGTTGTAAGCCACTCGGTTTGTGGTAATTTTCAATACTTGAAGAATTAGGAAACCTGGTTAAGATGATGTGAATAGTGCCAAGTTCAATATATCTTTCATTATTTTTTTCCCCTACTTGCTCGGCTGTGTATCTGTAACTGTTTTTAAAGTGTTTTGTGACACTGGCTACGGATGACACTTCATCAGTTGTGTGTGTGAGTTTCTATATAACCATCTTATAAACACCCGTACTATGTACGAGGCACCCTTAGAAGTATAGTGGGAGAATTCGTGGATAAATAAACAAATCTCTGCCTATTTTTTCAACACCA